>CAJGYO010000015.1:60491034-61091034 GCA_904845875.1 Miscanthus lutarioriparius
TTAAATTTTAAATTTTAAACTTTTAAATTTTAAATCTTAAATTTTAAAATTTTAAATTTTAAACTTTAAATTCAAACTCAAATCTTAAAATTTCAAACTTTAAACTTTAAACTTAAACTTTAAAACCTAAACTCAAACCCTAAAACCCTAAACCCTAAACCCTAAACCCTAAACCTCAAACCTTTAAACCCTCAAAACCCAAACCTTAAAACCCTAAATTTTAAAATTTTAAAAACCCTAAAACCCTAAACCCTAAACCCAAACCCCAAACCTCAAACCTAAAACCCAAAACCCTAAAACCCAAACCCAAAACCCAAAACCCCAAACCCCAAACCCCAAACCCCAAACCCCAAACCCTAAAACCCCAAACCCTAAAAACCCCAAAACCCAAAAACCCCAAACCCCAAACCCCAAACCCTAAAACCCCAAACCCCAAACCCCTAAACCCCAAACCCCAAACCCCAAACCCCCAAACCCCAAACCCCAAACCCCAAAACCCCAAACCCCAAACCCCAAACCCCAAACCCAAACCCCAAACCCCAAACCCCAAACCCCAAACCCCAAACCCCAAAAACCCCAAACCCCAAACCCCAAACCCAAACCCCAAACCCAAACCCCAAAACCCCAAACCCCAAACCCCAAACCCAAACCCCAAACCCCAAACCCCAAACCCCAAACCCCAAACCCCAAACCCCAAACCCAAACCCTAAACCCTAAACCCCAAACCCCAAACCCCAAACCCCCAAACCCCAAACCCCAAACCCCAAACCCCAAACCCCAAACCCCAAAAACCCCAAACCCCAAACCCCAAACCCCAAACCCCAAACCCCCAAACCCCAAACCCCAAACCCCAAACCCCAAACCCCAAACCCCAAACCCTAAACCCAAACCCCAAACCCCAAACCCCAAACCCAAACCCCAAACCCCAAACCCCCTAAACCCCAAACCCCAAACCCCAAACCCAAACCCCAAACCCCAAACCCCAAACCCCAAACCCCAAACCCTAAACCCCTAAACCCCAAACCCCAAACCCCAAACCCCAAACCCCAAACCCCAAACCCCCAAACCCCAAACCCCAAACCCCAAACCCCAAACCCCAAACCCCAAACCCCAAACCCCAAACCCCAAACCCTAAAACCCCCCCAAACCCAAACCCCAAACCCCAAACCCCAAACCCCAAACCCTAAAACCCCAAACCCCAAAACCCCAACCCCAAACCCCAAACCCTAAACCCCAAACCCTAAACCCCAAACCCCAAACCCCAAAACCCAAACCCCAAACCCCAAACCCCAAACCCTAAACCCAAAACCTAAAAAACCCAAACCCCAAACCCCAAACCCCAAACCCCAAACCCCAAACCCCAAACCCCAAACCCCAAACCCCAAACCCCAAACCCCAAACCCCAAACCCCAAACCCCAAACCCCAAACCCCAAACCCCAAAAACCCCAAACCCCAAACCCCAAACCCCAAACCCCAAACCCCAAACCCCAAACCCCAAACCCCAAACCCCCAAACCCCAAACCCCAAACCCCAAACCCCAAACCCCAAACCCCAAACCCCAAACCCAAAACCCAAACCCCAAACCCCAAACCCCAAACCCCAAACCCCAAACCCTAAAACCCCAAACCCCAAAACCCCAAACCCCCCAAACCCCAAACCCCAAACCCCAAACCCCAAACCCCAAACCCCAAAACCCTAAACCCTAAACCCCAAACCCCAAACCCAAAACCCAAACCCCAAACCCCAAACCCCCAAACCCCAAACCCCAAACCCCAAACCCAAACCCCAAACCCCAAACCCCAAACCCCAAACCCCAAACCCCAAACCCCAAACCCCAAACCCCAAACCCCAAACCCCAAACCCCAAACCCCAAACCCCAAACCCAAACCCAAACCCCAAACCCAAACCCCAAACCCCAAACCCCAAACCCCAAACCCCAAACCCCAAACCCCAAACCCCAAACCCAAACCCCAAACCCCAAACCCCAAACCCCAAACCCCAAACCCAAACCCCAAACCCAAACCCCAAACCCCAAACCCCAAACCCCAAACCCCAAACCCCAAACCCCAAACCCAAACCCCAAACCCCAAACCCAAACCCCAAACCCCAAACCCCAAACCCCAAACCCCAAACCCCAAACCCCAAACCCCAAACCCCAAACCCCAAACCCCAAAACCCCAAACCCCAAACCCCAAACCCCAAACCCCAAACCCCAAACCCCAAACCCCAAACCCCAAACCCCAAACCCCAAACCCCAAACCCTAAACCCCAAACCCCAAACCCCAAACCCTAAACCCCAAACCCTAAACCCCAAACCAAATTTAAAACCCCCAAAACCCCAAACCCCAAACCCCAAACCCCAAACCCCACCCAAACCCCAAACCCCAAACCCCAAACCCCAAACCCCAAAACCCCAAACCCCAAACCCCAAACCCCAAACCCCAAACCCCAAACCCCAAAACCCCAAACCCCAAACCCCAAACCCCAAACCCAAACCCCAAAAACCCCCCCCAAACCCCAAACCCCAAACCCCAAACCCTAAAAACCCTAAAAAACCTAAAACCCCAAACCCCAAACCCCAAACCCCAAACCCCAAAACCCCAACCCCAAACCCAAACCCCAAACCCCAAACCCCAAACCCAAACCCCAAACTAAAACCCCAAACCCCAAACCCCAAACCCCAAACCCCAAAATTTTAAACCCTAAACCCCAAACCCCCCTAAACCCTAAACCCCAAATTTTAAACCCCAAATTTTAAACCCCAAATTTTAAACCCCAAAATTTAAAACCCCAAACCCCAAACCCCAAACCCTAAACCCCAAACCCCAAACCCAAACCCCAAACCCCAAACCCCAAACCTTAAACCCTAAACTTTAAACCTTAAACCCCAAACCCCAAACCCTAAACCCCAAACCCTAAACCCTAAACCCCAAACCCCAAACCCCAAACCCCAAACCCCAAACCCCAAACCCCCTAAAACCCCAAACCCCAAACCCCAAACCCCAAAACCCCAAACCCCAAACCCCAAAACCCTAAACCCCAAACCCCAAACCCCAAACCCCAAACCCCTAAACCCCAAACCCCAAACCCTAAACCCCAAACCCTAAAACCCCAAACCCCAAAACCCCAAACCCCAAACCCCAAACCCCCAAACCCCAAAACCTAAACCCCAAACCCCAAACCCCAAAACCCAAAACCCCAAACCCCAAACCCCAAACCCCAAACCCAAAACCCCAAACCCCAAACCCCAAACCCCAAACCCCAAACCCCAAACCCAAACCCCAAACCCCAAACCCCAAACCCCAAACCCAAACCCCAAACCTTTAAACCCCAAACCCCAAACCCTTAAACCCCAAACCCCAAACAAACCCAAACCCCAAACCCCAAACCCCAAACCCCAAACCCCAAACCCCAAACCCCAAACCCCAAACCCCAAACCCCAAACCCCAAACCCCAAACCCCAAACCCCAAACCCCAAACCCCAAACCCCAAACCCCAAACCCCAAACCCCAAAACCCTAAAAACCCCAAACCCCTCAAACCCCAAACCCTAAACCCTAAACCCCAAACCCCAAAACCCCAAACCCCAAACCCAAACCCCAAACCCCCCCAAACCCCAAACCCCAAACCCCAAACCCCAAACCCCAAACCCCAAACCCAAACCCCAAACCCCAAAAACCCCAAACCCCAAACCCCCCCAAAACCCCAAACCCCAAACCCCAAACCCCAAACCCCAAACCCCAAACCCCAAACCCCAAACCCCAAACCCCAAAAAAACCCCAAACCCCAAACCCCAAACCCCAAACCCCAAACCCCAAACCCCAAACCCCAAACCCCAAACCCCAAACCCCAAACCCCAAACCCCAAACCCCAAACCCCAAACCCCAAACCCCAAACCCCAAACCCCAAACCCCAAACCCCAAACCCCAAACCCCAAAACCCAAACCCCAAACCCCAAACCCCAAACCCCAAACCCCAAACCCCAAACCCCAAACCCCAAACCCCAAACCCCAAACCCCCCAAAACCCTAAACCCCAAACCCCAAACCCTAAACCCCAAACCCTAAACCCCAAACCCCAAACCCTAAAACCCAAACCCCAAACCCCAAACCCCAAACCCTAAACCCCAAACCCCAAAACCCCAAACCCCAAACCCTAAACCTTAAAACCCCAAACCCCAAACCCCAAACCCCAAACCCCAAACCCCAAACCCTAAACCCCAAACCCCAAACCCTAAAACCCCAAACCCCAAACCCCAAACCCAAACCCCAAACCCCAAACCCCAAACCCCAAACCCCAAACCCCAAACCCCAAACCCCAAACCCCAAACCCCAAACCCCAAACCCCAAACCCCAAACCCCAAACCCCAAACCCCAAACCCCAAACCCTAAACCCCAAACCCCAAACCCCAAACCCCCCAAACCCCAAACCCCAAACCCCAAACCCCAAACCCCAAACCCCAAACCCCAAACCCCAAACCCCAAAACCCCAAACCCCAAACCCCAAACCCCAAACCCCAAACCCCAAACCCCTAAACCCCAAACCCCAAACCCCAAACCCCAAACCCCAAACCCCAAACCCCAAACCCCAAACCCCAAACCCCAAACCCCAAACCCCAAAACCCCCCAAACCCTAAACCCAAACCCCAAACCCAAACCCTAAACCCCAAATTTTAAACCCCAAACCCCAAACCCTAAAAAACCCCAAACCCCAAACCCCAAACCCCAAACCCCAAACCCCAAACCCCAAACCCCAAACCCAAACCCCAAACCCCAAACCCCAAACCCCAAACCCCAAACCCCAAACCCAAACCCCTAAACCCCAAACCCCAAACCCCAAACCCCTAAAACCCCAAACCCCAAACCCTAAACCCCAAACCCCAAACCCCAAACCCCAAAAACCCCAAAACCCAAACCCCAAACCCCAAACCCCAAACCCCAAACCCCAAACCCCAAACCCCAAACCCCAAAAACCCCCAAACCCCAAACCCCAAACCCCAAACCCCAAACCCCAAACCCAAACCCCAAACCCCAAACCCCAAACCCCAAACCCCAAACCCCAAACCCCTAAACCCCAAACCCCAAACCCCAAACCCTAAACCCCAAACCCAAACCCCAAACCCAAACCCAAACCCAAACCCCAAACCCCAAACCCCAAACCCCAAACCCCAAACCCCAAACCCCAAACCCCAAACCCCAAACCCCAAACCCCAAACCCCAAACCCCAAACCCCAAACCCCAAAACCCCAAACCCCAAACCCCAAACCCCAAACCCCAAACCCCAAACCCAAACCCCAAACCCCAAACCCCAAACCCCAAACCCCAAACCCCAAACCCCAAACCCAAACCCTAAACCCCAAACCCCCCAAACCCCAAACCCCAAACCCCAAACCCCAAACCCCAAACCCAAACCCCAAACCCCAAACCCCAAACCCCAAACCCCAAAACCCAAACCTAAACCCCAAACCCCAAACCCCAAACCCCAAACCCCAAACCCCAAACCCCAAACCCCAAAACCCAAACCCCAAACCCCAAACCCCAAACCCCAAACCCCAAACCCCAAACCCAAACCCCAAACCCCAAACCCCAAACCCCAAACCCCAAACCCCAAACCCCAAACCCCCCCCCCCAAACCCCAAAACCCCAAACCCCAAACCCCAAACCCCAAACCCTAAACCCCAAACCCCAAACCCCAAACCCTAAACCCCAAACCCCAAACCCCAAACCCCAAACCCCCAAACCCCAAACCCCAAACCCCAAACCCAAACCCCCCAAACCCCCAAACCCCAAACCCTAAAACCCCAAACCCAAACCCCAAACCCCAAACCCCAAACCCCAAACCCCAAACCCCAAAACCCAAACCCCAAACCCCAAACCCCAAACCCCAAACCCCAAACCCAAACCCCAAAAAACCCAAAACCCTAAACCCCAAACCCCAAACCCCAAACCCCAAACCCAAACCCCAAACCCCAAACCCAAAACCCCAAACCCCAAACCCCAAACCCCAAACCCTAAACCCTAAACCCCTAAACCCAAACCCCAAACCCCAAACCCCAAACCCTAAACCCCAAACCCCAAACCCCAAACCCCAAACCCCAAACCCCTAAACCCCAAACCCCAAACCCCAAACCCCAAACCCCAAACCCCAAACCCCAAACCCCAAACCCCAAACCCCAAACCCCAAACCCCAAACCCCAAACCCCAAACCCCAAACCCTAAACCCCAAACCCCAAACCCTAAACCCCAAACCCCAAACCCCAAACCCCAAACCCCAAACCCCAAACCCAAACCCCAAACCCCAAACCCCAAACCCCAAACCCCAAACCCCAAACCCCAAACCCCAAACCCCAAACCCCAAACCCCAAACCCCAAACCCCAAACCCCAAACCCCAAACCCCAAACCCCAAACCCCAAACCCCAAACCCCAAACCCCAAACCCCCCCAAACCCCAAACCCCAAACCCCAAACCCCAAACCCCAAACCCCAAACCCCAAACCCCAAACCCCAAATTTAAACCCCAAACCCCAAACCCCAAACCCCAAACCCCAAACCCTTAAACCCCAAACCCCAAACCCCAAACCCTAAAAACCCCAAACCCCAAACCCCCAAACAAACCCAAACCCCAAACCCCAAACCCCAAACCCAAACCCTAAAACCCAAAACCCCAAACCCCAAACCCCAAACCCCAAACCCTAAACCCTAAACCCCAAACCCCAAACCCTAAACCCCAAACCCCAAACCCTAAACCCCAAACCCCAAACCCCAAACCCCAAACCCCAAACCCCAAACCCCAAACCCAAACCCCAAATTTTAAACCCCAAACCCCAAACCCCAAACCCCAAACCCCAAACCCCAAACCCCAAACCCCAAACCCCAAACCCCAAACCCCAAACCCTAAACCCTTAAACCCCAAACCCCAAACCCCAAACCCCAAACCCCAAACCCCAAAACCCCAAACCCCAAACCCCAAATTTAAAACCTAAAAACCCAAACCCCAAACCCCTAAACCCCAAACCCTAAACCCCAAACCCTAAACCCCAAACCCCAAACCCTAAACCCCAAACCCCAAACCCCAAACCCCAAACCCCCAAACCCCAAACCCCAAACCCCAAACCCCAAACCCCAAACCCCAAACCCCAAACCCCAAACCCCAAAACCCAAAAAACCCCAAACCCCAAACCCCAAAACCCCAAACCCCAAACCCCAAACCCCAAACCCCAAACCCCAAACCCCAAACCCCAAACCCCAAACCCCAAAAACCCCAAACCCCAAACCCCAAACCCCAAACCCCAAACCCCAAACCCCAAAACCCCAAACCCCAAACCCCAAAAACCCCAAACCCCAAACCCCAAACCCCAAACCCCAAACCCCAAACCCCAAACCCCAAACCCCAAACCCCAAACCCTAAACCCCCCCAAACCCCAAACCCCAAACCCCAAACCCCTAAACCCCAAACCCCAAACCCCCCAAACCCCAAACCCCAAACCCTAAAACCCCAAACCCTAAACCCAAAACCCAAACCCCAAACCCTAAAACCCCAAACCCCAAACCCCAAACCCCAAACCCCAAACCCCAAACCCCAAACCCCAAACCCCAAACCCCAAACCCTAAAAAAACCCCAAACCCCAAACCCCAAACCCCAAACCCAAACCCCAAACCCAAACCCCAAACCCCAAAACCCCAAAAACCCTAAACCCCAAACCCCAAACCCTAAAACCCAAACCCCAAAACCCAAACCCCAAACCCCAAACCCCAAAAAACCCAAACCCCAAACCCTAAAAAACCCCAAACCCAAACCCCAAACCCCAAACCCCAAACCCCAAAACCCAAAACCCCAAACCCCAAACCCCAAAAAACCCTAAACCCCAAACCCCAAAACCCAAAACCCTAAACCCTAAACCCTAAACCCTAAACCCTAAACCCTAAACCCTAAACCCTAAACCCTAAACCCTAAACCCTAAAATGACTTGTGTATTGGATTGATTGATTGTCTTTATAATAGCCGGGCTTTGATATTTATACCCGGGACTTGTGCATGACTCCTGTCTAAGCACGACTCATTATAATTTTAAACCTAGGGAAAACATTCCTAATTTAATGTAACTTGGACTCTAATCTTTTCCTTTTTGTAGAGTCCAGGATGTCGTGTCCTGGCGCTGATCATAGCTTCTATCATTATCCGCCGACGCTATCTGAAGAAAGCTGATTCTAGTTCTACGTTCGAATCAGCTGGTTCCGATCTGCATGCAATCGATTCCTGAATGACATGACCTAGGAGCTTTTGAATCCCTGTGACCCTTCGATCTAAATTTTGGTGTAAACACATACCCCCCAATTTTAGGATAAAAGAAATTTTATTCCAAAATTATCATGTCTGTGTCACCGATAGGTCCGCAAATACTTGTAAAGAATCTTGATCCTGGGTCTACTGCTTGTCGCCTTTCTACACCAGCTCATGCCTCAAGATATTCACGGAGCATTGTTGTTTCATGGTATTTAGATTCATCCTTTCAAGTCGGCTATAAACCTGCTTTTTCCGACTCGGAGAGAGCAATTCGACAATCCAGCCCATGTTTTCTTCCTATTCGCTCCCTCGAGTACTCTCGATTCCATTGGACCCTCTATGGTCTATCTTATGAAGATCTCAAGCAGCCTAGAAGAATTTTGTGCATAGGGTGATTGTGTCACTTATTCTAGTGTCTTATTGAGCAAGAAGACCAGCCATTGCAGTTAGAAGAATTCTTGTGATATCACTTGAGTCTTCTCTCCATGCTCACAAAGCTGTTCTAGTGTTTACGAGGGCCCGAATGTGTGGACACCTTCCCCTTGTTCCTCCTCCAAATACCCATTAGGAAAACCTTGGGCTTCTTCCTCACAGTTCCTTGATTTATCGAGAAATCCACTGGGCATATGTTAGGCAGTGACCATTCTTCTTTTCTCGTACAATTTTATCGACAATATGTGACTTGGTTCACAATGAATTTTGGCCTTATGGAGATCTCGAACTCCCATCAATCTAAATAAGTTTTGATGGGTCAATCTCTGGTCAATGTATCTATCCCATGATATTTTTGTAATCCGGAAACAATAAATTCGAGTCCGTTATCTCTTCGTTATCCGTCCCCTAAATTCCTAGAGTGTTGATTTATTTTCGTTTCTAATTTCAATTCCACACCTCCATCGAAATCTATCTTCTCGCTTCCCGAAAGCTATATATACGGGCTTCGCTATGGATCAAAACAACCTCTTCGCCTTAATACTCCTTCGTCTTTAGTATATTTCCTGCCTTTCTGTAGTCTTTGAGGTCATGGAGAACAACAAGAGGTTTGCTGAGGAAGCCCTCAACGGATCCACATCATCACGCCAACGACTTCGCCGTTAAGAGGATGCATCTTGGGGTACTCCCATTGCTTCGGATCAAAGGGCTGACTCCACCTAGCCCTCAGGGTCATCTTTGGCACCAATTCATCATCAGCTTCCTCATCACCGAGGCGCATAAATCGGAAATAATGATCTACTAGCCTCGATCAATCAGACCGACCAACATCTAGCTAACTGCCTCTCTTTAGCGGAATTGGCTCTGGCTATGATTGAAGACCGATCACCCCCTGAGGTTGGCCTGATGAGAGAAAGGTTGGCTAGGGCTAAAACTAGAATCATGGGTGAGATGTCTACCATTATTTCTCCATTTTTCCTGGTTTTTGCCCTCAAGGTCTCTGATCACTCTCCTTTTGACTATTTTAGATCTAACTACTCAATTAGAGAATCTTCAATCAGCCGTGGACCATGCGGTGTGATTCGACAATGCCAGGGGCGCCGTCCCGGTGGTTCGCTTGCATGACATCCTGAATCATGTCAAAGAGGTCGCTCTTCACGTTGTTCATCATGACGCTGCCATGGCATTGGCTGCTGCACAAGCCCGTTTGGGCTAAAATCTTAGGCTTCTTTCTCATGGTTTTCCGAACGTAATGTATCCTGGGGAGCACGAGCGCTTGGTTGAAGATTTTACAAGCGCCGCCAACTCTGTAGCTTTCAATACCCTGGCCGATGATATAGTAGGAAAATTGTTTTCTAGCTTGTAGCTTGTAATAGGTTATATTCAACAAACAACTTCCTCGCCTTGAGTTATTCCCTTTTGTTTCATGCTTCATACCCATCACTTCGCTTGTGTTCCATTTGTTTCTATAGGCGATACATGTCATATCGGCTTTTGCTCCTTTAGATTTTTTTTACACTGGAGGCGATATCTTCCTAATATCGGCTATTAAGGCTATCGACCGAACAGATCATTTATTAAGTATTGATCCAAACACTAAGATAATATTTCTTTAAATATTTTCCATTAATTGCTCGCCCAAATTTTTCCTCCTTTTAGTGTTTCCAAGATATAAGCATTACCAAAGCATGCTGCTTGATCCGATAAGGTCCTTCCCAATTAGGTGACCATTTACCGAACTCACTATCCTTTGACCCGATCGGCAATTTCACTTTTCAGACCAAATCTCCTTCAGAGAATCGCTTAAACTTGACCTTTTTATTGTAATATTTTACAACCCTTAGTTTATTGGCTTTGATACTTTTAAGAGCACGCAGCCAAAGGCAATTCAAGTCCTCCAAATCGTCTATCATAAGATTTTTATAGACTTTGGCTAACAAATCATTATATAGTGTGACACGCCTTGATCTAGCCCAAACTTCCCAAGGAAGAACTGCATTATGGCCATACACAAGTTCATAGGGAGACATTTTAATTGATCCATGGTAGGCCATTCTATATGTACATAGCGCCTCATTCAGCGTTGAATGCCATTTCCTTGGCTGTTCCTTGATCTTTCTCTTGATCAACTTAATCATAATCTGGTTGGACACCTCTGCCTGGCCATTAGCCTGAGCATAATAAGGAGAGGAATTTAGTAGCTTGATTCCCATACTGGTAGCAAATCCACGAACTCTTCTGATGTGAACATTGTCCCTTGATCTGTAGTTATGGTTTGAGGAATCCTAAAACAATACATAATGTGTTCCTCGACAAAATCAATCATGTTCTTTGAGGTTACCGCCTTCAAAGTAATTGCCTCAACCCATTTGGTGAAGTAATCTGTTGCTACCAATATAAATTTATGTCCTTTGCTTGAAGGCGGAAAAATCTAGCCAATTAGATCAATTTCAACCTCAAAACGACCACCATGGCTTGATTATTGATTCATGGCCGATGCAAGTTTATCTCCGGACATTACCAAAATGTTGACAAATCCCCGCACCTCTTGTAATATTCAAAATAGTCTTCCAACATTATTGGCCAAAATATCTAGTCTCGTGGATAATCCATTTCATCTTATAAGTTTATAGATGAGCTCCACATATTCCTTCATGCACCTCACCCATTAATACCTTAGCTTCTTTTTGGTTCAAACATTTGAGCAACACCCCATCGACTGTTTTATAATATAGATGGTCATCTATCAAAATATATTTAGTCGATTTATACCTTAGCTTCCTGGTAACCTTCTGAGATGGATTTCTAAGGTAATCGGTTATTTTGACTCTCCAATCATCATTTGAGGCTTCACTACTCAAGACTTCTTGAAATACTCGATATCCCGATGCACTCTGAGCTAGACGGTTAGCCTCTTGGTTTTGTGCTCTCAGAATATGTTGGAAAGAGATGTGAAGAAATTCCTTAAGTAACTTTTGGCATTCATCATAGTATCCTTTCAAAGTTTCTTCTTTGCACTCATATAAGCTGATCAATTGATTAATAACTAACTATGAATCTCCAAACACTTCAATTGCTTCGGCCTTTATTTCATGAAGAAGTTGAAGTCCTTTGAGAATAGCTTCGTACTCCGCTTGATTGTTAGTAACCATTGGCTCAATTGGAAGAGCAAACTTAAAACTTGCCCCCTGAGGCGAAATAATAATAATACCGATGCCACCACCCTACTTGCATGATGACCCATCAAAGAACAGTGTCCAAAGCATCGGCTCCACATAACTAATGTTTGATTTGTGATGTTGGGTGATAAAATCGGCCATTACCTGTCCTTTGACTGCTTTAGCCAATTCGTATCTCAAATTGAATTCTGATAAAGCAAGAATCTACTTTCCCACTCTTCCATTCAGTATTGGCATCGATAACATGTGCTTAACCACATCAGCCTTGGAAACAACTGTGCACTTAGCTGATAATAAGTAGTGTCGCAACTTAGTGCAAGAGAAATACAAGCACAAGCATAATTTTTCGGTGGGAGAATATCTTGTCTCTGGATCCAGTAGTATTCTATTCAGATAGAAAACAACTCTCTCTTTTCCCTCAAATTCTTGCACCAGGGCCGACCCAATTGTCTTGTCATCAGCCGATATGTACAACTTAAATGGCTTACCTTGCTGAGGAGGGACCAGCATAGGTGGACACTTCATATATTCTTTTATTTCTTCGAACGCCCTTTGTTGTACGTCACCCCACTTGAATTCTTGATCATTTTTTAACTTCAACAAGGGAGAAAATGGCAGGACCCTTTCTAACAAATTTGAAATGAATCTCCTGATAAAATTAATTTTTCCAAGTAGAGATTGCAACTCTGTTTTGGTAGTCAGGGGAACTGCTTCATCAATCGCATTCATGCTTTTCTGACCAACTTCGATTCCTCTCTCGTGGACCATGAATCCTAAAAATTGTCCGGCTGATACTCCAAAAGCACACTTATTAGGATTCATCTTCAAATCATGTTTCCTCGTGCATTCTAGAGTCTCACGCAAGTTAGCCAGGTGTTCTTTGTGCCCCTCAGACTTTATCATCACATCATCAATGTAGATGTCGACAACCCTGCCGATCAACTTATGGAAAATGTAATTCATCGCCCTTTGATAAGTTGCACCGGCATTCTTCAGTCCGAAGGTCATCACAACCCACTCGAATAGACCGATTGCACTGGGACACCTAAAAGTAGTCTTTGCTATGTCTTCTTTAGCCATGAAAATTTGGTTGTATCCTGCATTACCGTCCATGAAGCTAATAACCTTGTGCCCAGCTGCTGCATCTACTAACATATCAGCTATCGGCATCGGATATCCGTCCATAGGTGTGGCTTTGTTCAGATCCCTGAAATAAATGCAAACTCTTAATTTTTCATTCTTCTTATACACAGGGACAACATTCGATATCCATTCTGCATATCGGCACGGTTGGATAAATTTTGCTTCCAATAACCTTTCAGTCTCCTTTTTTATATCATCAAGCACGTTCAGGTTGAATCTCCTCGGAGCTTGTTTAAATGGCCGATATCCAGGCTTGATTGATAACCGATGTTCAACAATTGATCGGTCTAATCCAGGCATCTCATAGTATTCCCAAGCAAAGCAGTCTTTAAATTCCTTTAATAAATCAATTAATTCCCGTTTATATCCCGGATCCAACTTAACACTTACGTACGTTGGCCTAGGTCTATCTCTAGGACCAATATCTACTTCTAATTCGTCGACCGACGTGAAGCCATGTTCTAGTTTGCCATCTGTACCATCTATTAGATTATCCATTAATACAAATTTTCAAAGCCGACTGCTTGGATCAGCTGTTGGCTTTCACCATTGACTCTGAATTCTGATGGCAACAGAAAAACTATTTGGATATTAGCCGATGATTGCTTTCTATCGGCTATTTGCTTAGCATGCCATACTTGAGTTTTACTGGATGCCTGAGCCTGTTCCATCTTTTTATTCCTTAGGCATTGCATCCTTTTCTTCTGGCTTCTCATTAAACCTCCTGGGCACCACTGGCCTACCTACCACACATATTTTCTTTCATTGACTTCCTCTTCATGATCAGCCCAGCCCTGATCAATGACTCTTTTTCTAAGCCGATCATGAACACTTCTACTTTTTAAACGTCGATCTATGCTATTATGATGATATGCATCTTGAGCATGGACAGACCGGTGGTTGGTTTGAGATTGCCTGTACTCCCGATATTGATTGCTGCATTCTGGGCAGTCATGTCTAGTAGGCAACTTCAAACCTTCATTCCAGCAATGTCTGAAGAAAGGACAATTCCAATGTAATTCAGCTTGTTCCCTTTCATACCTCTCTTCTTCCATTTGATGCTGGTATGCTTGATCTTTCAACTAATACTGATAATCCTTTTCCTTCTGCCGCTGCCACTTATTTAATAGAATCTGAGATGTGACCCATGGCTTTGTCATCTCTGCTTTTGACGTCTTCCCTTGCTTGTATCGGCTTTTTTGTTCAGCACAATGTCTTCTATACTCATCAGCCGATATTTGCATTTTGGGATCGACTGTTCTAGCTTCTTTTGATTTGGTTGATGTTAGGACCTTAGTTTTTTCTTTGAATAACCCAGCGTCAACCATGTTTTGATCTCCTGGGAAAGGATTATCATCAACTTTCATTTTCCGAGGTGTATCAAATTTGAACCTCCCCTGCTGAATAGCTCTCTCAGATATGTCATCAAGATTCTCGTGATTCATTAGTGTAATGAGAAGTAGCATTATGGAACTTATGGAACTTCTTATTCTTCAACCGATCGTAGAGGGCAACATGACATGACCATCTGGATGCCTTTGATCTCGCCTCTTTCTCAAGCAAGAAATTGAAGAACTTATCCGACGGTGACATCAAAGTTATAGCTCCTTGACTCCTCTTCCCCAATGATTTGGCACCATCACCGCCTTTCCCGCCCAATTCCATTCAAATTGTAGTAACCTCTTCTTCTTCATCTTCATAGTCGTCATCGACTGAGTATGGATCATAGGCTTCAGCTACCATGGTATTCTTCTGGAATCGAGTATCCCTACGCATACTATGGAATTGGCTATTGAGCGCTGCCACTCTTTGAGCCAATTGTCCCAAGTTGTCAAATTCTTGTCCTAGCAGCTTTTCCTTCCACATTGGCAGCATTCCTTGAACAGCTAAGGCAGTTAGTTGATCATCGGCTAAGTTTAGGGAGAAGCACAAGTTCCTGGTTTCTCGGAATCTCTAAAGAAATTTAGTGCCCAATTCACTAGTCTTTTTGTCTTATAGTTGTCAGATTGGTAATCTTCTTTTCTCCAGTCCCAGTGTAAAAATATGTATGAAACTTCTTCTCTAGGTTAGCCCAATTGGCGATAGAATTGACTAGCAATGATGAAAACCAAGTGAAGGCTGGCTCTGATAAGGATAGAGAGAAGAAACGAACTCGATGGGCATCTTCGACTGATGCTTCGCCCAATTGTGTAAGATACCGACTGATATGCTCTATCGTGCTTGTACTGTCTTGGCCAGTGAACTTAGTGAACTCTGGGAGCCTATAATTTATTGGAAGAGCAACCAAATCATACCATTCTGGATATGGGCATTTGTATGAGAAGGTCAGTCCTTTTGTCTTTAGACCGAACTAATTCTTCATCATCTCAATCACCCTTAGCAACAATTCATCAGCTTGTGGATTTGGATTCATCTGCACCTGCTGATCCATCTATGAATTGAAATCCCGTGTGCCTTGATATCCTGGATTCGGCATCATGTGGAGGGTGTTATAATCTGTGCCATAGTGATACCCTTGTGGAATCTCAATCTGCTAGGTCCTTTGCTGGCTTGCTGCTTGAAGTCTCTGATTGTAGACATAAGGATCTATATCTCTACGGATCCTTTGGATTGATGGTGCTATTTTTTAAGCCAACGACGGTGTGTGGCCTGATGTGCCAAAGTTGATCATCTATTTTTGACTTTGCCCCATAGGCTATTGCACATGCTGTATTGACGGTCCAGGATTATACCATATCTGATTCGTAGTAGTTCCTTGAGGTTGTTCAGACAAACCCTAAACTGTCTGGACATTACCACCACCGGCTGGTGCTGCTTCTTGATGGCTGGTACCAACTTGATTGGTCCCTTGGGTCGACGGATCTAGAATGTTGTCATAAGCTGGTCCGCCTTGACCAACTAGAAATCCATGAATCGCTTCTCTCATGGCGCTGGAATATGTCCACGAAAGCTTCGCTTTGGCTTGATATGGCATCATTTAACAGATTTGTCTACAACTTCCTTAAAGAAACGCGCGGTCTTCAACTTCAGCTTGTATCTATCCGCCGCGTAGTAGAACTCTTGATAGTGGAAATTTCTAAACAATTGTGTTATCACGTGTTTTGGTGTAGGACAACAAACATTTATTTTGAAACTCTTCTATAGCTTTTGCTAATGATACCCTTTATCCCCATCGTAGATCTTCATAATGCAAAGATAAGGATGTCATTGTTGTTGTGAACTGTCATGATGATTGTGGTGTCCCACTAGGATATGCAAAACGCAGTGTCGGCACGAAAAATGTGTCAACACACAAAGAAGTTGTAAGGGTCTCGCTTCGATGGAGCTATAGATCCGCCTAGCTTCAGCCAAGCAGAGGTGGTCGACATCACAAGACTCCTCCGAGACATGCCACCAATTTCACTCAGAATTGATAAGGAGAGAGAGTTCATCATTATTATATGAGCTTGCCGGTGTTACCAGACAGTCCCGAATGTGCGGCTCTAAGAGTCGATATGAGAAGAAATTGACTAAATAGTCGATTCCAAAGATATTCATGAGAATAAATCGTTAAAAGTTTATTGGGTTATATAAGAAGAATCGCTTATCATTCAGATACATGTTGTTATTTGAACAAATATTAATCAATGGCAATGAGATGTCAACAATGATTAGTTTATGTCAAGCCAATGATTATAGATAACCCAACTCCTTTTTTTATGTAAAGAAACAATTCAACATCACTTAACCATCCGATAAAGGTAAATCTAATGAACATGTTAGATCTCATCTATTACCATGACCAAGTAAGCATGAGATGTAATCATGCGGGGCCGAGAAATAACAATAGACTCAACAACCCTAACTCATTACTAATATCAAGTAGTATGAGGCGTAATCATGTGTCGAATACAATAATAAGATCATGGGCTAATATATCTTTCAACCTATCTTTACTTCAATAGTCTCGTGATGCAAACTATTCGTGAAAGCACTCGATATCGGCTAAAATAGCCGATTCAGGCATAGTGCATAGTTAAAGTCATGCTTTATCAGGAATAGATCTACTAAATAATGATCCCCACTCAACGGTGCTAACAGTGGGGTGAGAGGCAGAATCACACAGGCCGTGATAGCGGGCCATGGAGCAGTTTTCGCTAGCCAACAGATCTATTCAAGATGGAACATGCCTTAACCGCACGCTATGCACAATCAGGATTGATATAAAACAGCCGATAAAACATAACTCATCATTTAAAGTTCAGATTAGATCAGTTTTAGATTAACAAACGATGGGTTAAACAAGATATAAGGCCGATCTAGATCAATCCCAATTGGGAAGAATAATATTGCTGTAATTTAGATAAACAATGAAAGAAATAAGCAATATCGGTAACTTAATGAATCTACCAAAGACTGCCATTCTAAGGTAGAGCCAATAACTTGACTTTGATCTAGTTCATGCAGTGGGGGTCGACAGGATCGATGCATCCATACTTGAACTAGGCAAGAATCGATAACTAACTCATACTAGAGTCGCAGTGGAGGTCGACCGGATCGATGTAGCCATACGAACAGAGGTATAAGCCATGACGGTACTTACAACAAGCAGTGGAGGTCGACCGGATCGATGCAGCCGTACTTGCTGAAGAACTCGTTGAGACTTACCTTACTCCTACTCCTAAGGGTGGCCGGAGCCAAAAAAGTAAATGACTTGTATATTGGATTGATTGATTGTCTTTACAATAGCCGAGCTTTGATATTTATACCCGGGACTTATGCATGACTCCTGTCTAAGCACAACTCATTACAATTTTGAACCTAGAGAAAACATTCCTAATTTAAGGTAACTTGGACTCTAATCTTTCCCTTTTTGTAGAGTCTAGGATGTCGCGTTCTAGCATCGATCATAGCTTCTATCATTATTCGCCGGCGCTATCTGAAGAAAGTCGATTCCAGTTCTGCATTCGAATCAGCTGGTTCCGATCTGCATGCAATAGATTCCTGGATGACATGACCTGGGAGCTTTTGAATCCCTGTGACCCTTCGATCCAAATTTTGGTGTAAACAGGCTTGGATTTGATCGCTAGGGTTTGGTTGCTATGGCAGTTTGCTTGAGGAATGATGGAATAGCTGAAGGTAGAAGATGAGGACTACAGTGGGGGTATATTTATATATATTTCAAGGTATCAGTCCGGGATTCGAGGAGACATGCGCGTGCCGAGCAAAACGGCAGGTGTGGCAGGAGCATTTAATGCTGACTGGAATTTTGGGACTAGATTTGTTTTTAGATACGCGTGGCTGGGCATGATAGCCAATTATCATGAGAGGATATCGGCTAGAAAGGTTTTGCAAGGTAAGAGGATCGGCTATGAGCTATATTCGAGGTTGTCAGCCGATTTTAGTCTACAAGAGCCAATGGAAGGATGGAGATTAATTTTGGTGTTGTCAAGACTAGCAAAAGGATAATTTTGAAGCATGAGTTTTCATACTCCAAAATTGGGGGGCATGTGTTGACACCAAAATTTGGCAGGGTTTCTTAACAGTTCGATCTTAGAGAAATACGATGGGAAGCTTATTTGGATGAGACCAGAATCAGGGGAGAGATGAGGAAATCATGTGGATAGCGGCATCGGCTTAGACGTGTCGAATGTGGACTATGTCAAAAAGGACATCGCAGAGTTGTATTTGTTAGAGTAATTTTCTTTTCTAAATTATGGCATTGTTTAGACTATGTTCGGTTAGGACTTCATTTCAACCGAGGGTAGAAAGATAAACCCTGGCTATTGTAAAAAGAGAAAAAACAATCAATACACAACTTTAGGAGTAGGAGTAAAGTATATCTCGGCGAGTTCTTCGGTAGGCAGGGATGCATCGATTTTGATCTCCGGTTTGCTCGTAAGTACCATCTTTGATTCATATCGGATCTTGTAAGGATGCATTGTTTGACCTCTTGCTAGATTTGATATTAATCATAGTTATCGAATCTATCTAGTTTAGTAAGGCTGCTTCGTTCGATCTATTGCTAGATTTGATAGTTTCACCAGTTATCATTTTTACTACATTTAGTAAGGCTGCATCTTCTGATCTCTTATAGGATTTAGTAAAAACACAATCTATCTGACTTAGATTAATGCATATCGGCTCATATCATAATCAATCTATCATTTTACTGTTCATCATGATGATTTATATCTTGACACCAGATTTGCTCTAATCAGCCGATTGTGTCTTAATCCTAGTCATCCATAGTGTATATTTAATATTCTGATTTGCTATAATTAAGTCTATCGGCTTGCGGAAAGGACCTAAATGGCCTAGAGGGGGGTGAATAGGCGTATCTAAAAACCTAAAACTCAAAAAACTCAAAAGCGGAAGTTAAATGCCCACCGGTACCACCGGTGGGTTTGGACCGGTACTACCGGTGAGCAATCACCGGTACTACTGATGCAAACTGACTGGTACTACCGGTGCCCTACTAAGGCTACAAAATCAAAGTAAATAGAGTTTAGATTCTAGATCTGAGTTTCCCCCACACTCCTAGATGATGTTGAGGTAGATGATGAACTTCCCTTTGGCTTGCTCCTTCACCAAATAGTAGATCGGGCTCTCACAACCTATGAACAAAGAGAGAGAGAGGAAGAATACGAAGAACAAGTGATAGCACAAGTAATCTCAACAACAACAAGCACGCGGGACACAAGATTTATCCTGAGGTTCGGTCCCCACAAAGGAGTTCCTACGTCCTCGTTGTTGAGGTGACCACTAAGGTCGAAGTCTCTTCCACCTCCTTGCCTCCCTCAAGCAACCACAAAGGATAGCCCAAGATTTCCACTAAGAATCACAGGGGTAATACAAACACTTTGGGGTGCCCTCACAAATGAATCAACATGGGCAACCACGAAGAACGCCTAGCTAGCTAGGGTTCCAAGAACACAAGAGTAAGAAATGCAAAACCAAACTGGCTAGATGCGGAGTCCAAGTGCTCAAGTCATAGATCGATGCTCCCCACTCTCTAATCTCACTTCTCTAGCTCAAGTCTATCAAGAATTCAAGTCTAGGAGCAAAGAGGAAGAGAGAAGGGCTAGTAAGTGCTTGGAGCTATTTTGTTTGAAGGGAAGTGAAATGAATGAGGTCACCGCCAGAGAGAAGGGAAGGGCTATTTATACTTGAGTTCTCAAGAGCCACCTGCACTCACCTGCACCTTAGATCCGACGCTGAGCTTCTCCTATAGGCTAGCTAGACTTGTGCATAGAAATGGCCTCTACCCAGACTACCGATGTTTTACGGCAGATCATCACGATCACCCAGATCGCCGGTGGAAGTCCGTACTACCTGTAGTTCAATTTCACGCCAAATCTCAAAGATCAAAACTAAGTTGAAAGACTCCACTCGCAGACTACCGGATGTCCACCAAGATTACCGGTGAAACATCGGTATTCGATAGTTCAGCTTTTTATGCACAATTCAGTTCTGGTCGAAAGGTGCCAAGATTACCGGTGGGGAACCGTACTACCGGTGCATCCCGTAGAAAAGAAACTATGTAAGTGTCCGTGAGTGCAATGTGTCTCTCAAGCGTTTTTAACGGATTGACATGAGCACTCTTATCAACATCTAGCTAGTCTAGTTAGCATCCTCTTGATAGTACGGCGATTCCTATAACTCAAGTTAAAAAGAAATCTATTTAACCACTTGAGTTGAGCCACTTTCCATTGAATGTAATTTGGGGGTGCTATAATCATTTAATATCATCGCTTAAACCTTTCAATGGACTAACACGTGTGAATACACTAGGATAAGCATGTTAGTCCTTAATTTGATTGTCATTAATTATCCAAACCCACATAGGGGCAAATGCACTTACAAACTCCCCTTTTTGGTAATTGATGACAACCAAATTTTAGGCTTACATAAGATTGAAAGAATTGAAGCTTTTGAATTTCAAATTTTAAGAAAAGAGCTCCCTTAATATATGCATTGATTTGAATTCCAAATCTTGATCCTAATCAAGATGGCATACACTAAGAGTAAGCTCCCCCAAATTTTGCAATTGTGGGTGCCTAAGTGTGTGTGATAAGCATGAAATCATGATGCATATGATAAGATATATTAGCTTAGATCAAGTGGGGAAGGAGAGAGAAGCCACTGTGGGAAGAGAAAAGGTCTGGGATAAGAGCTAGGTAAAAGGTAAGTCAACACCCATGGTCCCTTATACCGTAGTAATTTGTTCACCGATACTACTGGTCGGGCATGACCGGTACTACTGGTGGGCAAGGCAAATGAGGATGACTTAATGAGATGTGAACCACCGGTGGTTTCTGGTGATTGACCGGCATTATCGGTTGGTGACCGTATCACGGGTCAATACCGCCGATACTATCGGTGGTTCAACTTTTAGCAGAGAGAAGGGTGATCATAAATGGTGAACTAGAACCATCTCAAGCATGACCAAATTTCATCAAATCATCACAAAACAATGGACATGCTTGAGGTGTTAAAAATAGATTTTGAAAAATTCACACAACATTTTCACAAATGTTTTATCCAAGTCTAAATCAATCAAGTGTGTACAAGATGTCAAGCCACGTTACGAGAATCAATGATATTTAGTTCACTCCTCAAAGCACAAAATCTTGACTCATCTAGGGGCTTTGTGAAGATATCGGCTAGTTGTTTTTCGGTGCTCACATGGTGTAAAGCGATATCTCCTTTGGCTTCGTGGTCTCTCAAGAAGTGATGTCATATGTCTATGTGCTTTGTGCGAGAGTGGTGAACAGGGTTGTTTGCCAACTTAATGGCACTCTCATTATCACACAAAAGGGGTATCTTGTTTAGCTCACAACCAAAGTCTTTTAGAGTTTGCTTCATCCAAAGTAGTTGGGCACAACAAGAGCCGGGCCGCCACATACTCAAATTTTCAAAGGTAGACAAGGAGACACTATTTTGCTTTTTAGAGCTCCAAGACACCAAGGACTTCCCAAGAAATTAGCAAGTCCCTAGTAGTGCACTTTCGAAAGTTACCTTGCAACCAAAGATAGTCCAAATCGGAATAGCTAAGTAAATCAAAAGTGGAGCCCTTAGGATACCACAAGCCAAGATTAGAGTGTGTACTAAGTATCTCAAAATTTCTTAATGGCTACAAGGTGACATTCTTTGGATTAGCTTGAAATCTTGCACACATGCACACACTAAGCATAATATCGGGCCTAGATGCACAAAGGTAAAGTTAAGGATCCAATCATGGAGCAATATACCTTTTGATCGACGCCCTTACCTTCTTGATCAAGGTCTAGATGTCCATTGGTTGGCATTGGTGTCTTGATGGGTTTGGCTTTTCCATGTCAAACTTCTTCAACATGTCATGAGTATACTTTGTTTGACAAATGAAGGTGCCTTCCTTGAGTTGCTTGATTTGAAAACCAAGAAAGAACTTCAACTCTCCAATCATGGATATCTCGAACCTATTAGTCATAATCCTACTAAATTCCTCACAAAAGGCCACATTAGTACTACCAAATATTATGTCATCGACATAAATTTGGCAAATAAAGATATCATCATTGACTTTGCGAGTAAATAAAGTAAGATCGACCTTGCCTATCTCAAACCCTTGTTTGAGTAGGAAGTCCCTAAGACAATCATACCAAGCTCTAGGGGCTTGCTTAAGCCCATAGAGTGCCTTGTTGAGCTTGTAGACGTGGTCGGGAAACTTTGGTTCTTCAAAACCCAGTGGTTGCTCCACATAAACCTCTTTGGATAGGGGGCCATTAAGGAATGCACTTTTCACATCCATTTGATATAGCTTGAAATCATGATGAGTGGCATAGGCTAGCATGATCCGAATTTACTCTAGCCTTGCCACCGATGCATAGGTCTCCCCAAAATCCAATCCTTCAATTTGAGTGAATCCTTGAGCGACCAACCGTGTCTTGTTTCTTGTAACCATGCCATGTTCATCTTGCTTGTTGTGAAAGACCCATTTGGTTCCAATCACATTTTGCTTGGGCCTTTCCACCAAGGACCAAACTTCATTCCGAGTGAAGTTGTTCAACTCCTCTTGCATGACCATCATCCAATCTTCATCCTCAAGTGCTTCTTCAACTCTCTGAGGCTCTTTTGGAGATACAAAAGAGTAGTGCTCACAAAAACTTGCAAGTCTTGATCTTGTGGTTACTCCTCTTCTAATACTTCCAAGAATATTGTCAACGGGGTGATCCCGTTGAATGGAGTGATGTACTCTTGGATGAGGCACTAGAGATCTTCTTTGAATTGGACCATCATCTTCACTATCATTGTTTTGATTGATTGGATAATCAAAACTTTGACTTTGATTGGAGTTGTCATAGCTTCTATCTTGATCATTATCTTGGTTGCTATCTTCAACTTGTGGTGGATCTTGAGCTCCATGTGCTCTTGCTTCATGACCACTTCTTGATGTAGAGGCATCACCATGGGCATTGGTTGACCCATGATGCATCACTTGGTCATTGTTGATTTGCACTTGTGCATCATCATCATCTTCAACGAGTTTCACTTCACCGGTGGCAAGCTTCTTGATCACTTGATGAGAAGGTTCTTCTTTACCTAGAGAATCAACATTGACTTGCTCCTTTTGAGAGCCGCTGGCTTTATCAAAGTCACGTTTCACCGCTATTTCAACTTGACCATTGGTCTTGTTGAAAACACGATAGCCATGTTCGTTAGTACCATAACCAAGCAAGAACCCTTCATCAACCTTTGGTGCAAACTTTGAGCTTTTGGATTTCTTATTAAGTATGAAACACTTGCATCAAAAAACTCAAAAGTAGTGCACCTTAGGCTTGTTACCCAGAAGGAGCTCAGAGAGGCGCCTTCTTCAAGATCTTGTGAAGATATAAGCTGTTGATTGCATGACATGCCATGTTGACCGCTTCCACCCAAAAATCTTTCTCTCGAGTCTTGTATTCATCCAACATTTTCTTGCGGCTTCTATGAGCATTTGGTTCTTTTCTCCATAACACCATTTTGTTGAGGAGTGTAAGGAACCGAAAAACTCATGCTTGATTCCTTCTTCATCAAGGAACTCTTCAATGTTGGTGTTCTTGAACTCGTACTCATTGTCGCTCTCACTTTCTTGATCTTCACTTCAAACTCATTTTGAGCCCTTTCATTAACTTCTTGAAGATCCCTTGGTTTCACTTTTATCTTTCAAAAGAATACCCAAGTAAAACGAGAATAATCATCAACAATTATTTAAACCATATTTGTTCCCACCAATGCTTATATAAGCATTGGGTCCAAACAAATCCATGTGAAGAAGCTCATGGTCTCGTTGTTGACACAACATTCTTGGCGGGATGTTTAGCTCCAACTTGTTTTCCCGCTTGACATGCACTGCAAATTCTATCTTTCTCAAAAGAGACATTTGTTAGTCCAAGAATGTGTTCACCTTTTGAAGGTTGGCCAAGTTCCTCATCCCAACATGAGCAAGTCAACATGCCATAACCAACCCATGCTAGATTTTGCCACTAAACAAGTCTCGGACTCCACTCTATTAGATGAGAAATCAACTAGATAGAGCTTGCCCTTTAATTGACCCATAAAAGCAATAGAGGAATCCTTCCTTCTAAAGACTTCCACACCCTTATACGTAAAGAGACAATTGTAACCCATCTCACAAAGTTGTGAAACGGACAACAAATTGTATCCCAACGAATCCACAAGTAATACATTAGAAATTGAATTTTCATTTGAGATAACAATTTTACCCAAACCAAGGATTTCTTTTTTACCATTGTCACCAAACACAATCCTTTCGCTTGAATTTTGATTTGGTTGAAAGGAGGTGAACATGTTCTTCTCTCCGGTCATATGATTGGTACATCCACTATCCAACACCCAACTTGATCCACCAGAGAGGTATTCCTACAAAATAGAATTAAGCTTTTGTTTTAGGTACCCAATTTGAGTTGGGTCCTAGGGGATTAGTCACATAAGATTTGGACACCCAAACACTCCTTAAGATTTGCTTCTTCTTGAGGGCACCCACATACTTCACAACTATCTTGCCATCCTTGCCCCAACAACACAAGTAATCACAAGCATGGCTTCGTGAGATAGGCACTTGTTGCTTGGGCACCTCCACTTGCTTCTTCTTGTTGCTCTTGTTGTTCACAAGTGGACTCGAAGGAGTGGCAACATTGTTGACCTTGTTGAGAAGGTCATCAAGAGCAATCTTCTTGTTGAACTTCACAAAAAACACTCCATTGATTATATTCCTTCCATTGGCTCTGTCATCATACCTATTATAGCTAATACCATCCTTGATGGAGGGGTGTCTTGATCCCTTGTACAAGGTTGAATGTTGCTTTTCTTTGCACTTGCAACCATTCTTGATGATTGAGTTCAACCTATGTATCTCCTTCTCTTTCTTCTCTATCTCAACAAGGTTAGTTGCACAAGCATTTATATCAACATTGTAACATCTTTTGCAACCTTGACTAGTTGAAGCTTTGAATCACTGGATTCCTTAGGAGGAGTAGAAGTGCTTTTCCAAAGAACATCATAGTTTAGTTCAAGATGATGATATTTATCTTCAAGCTTGTAAGGCTTTCTTGAACCAAACTTTGTTCATTCTTTGAACTAGCTAAAGAGTCATTAATGAAGAATGTTCCTTAGACAAACGCTCATATGAGTTCTTGGCAAAGACAATTCTACACTTAACTTCTCAACCTTCTCCTTCTCCTTTGAGAGACATGAATCGAGTCCTTGGTTCTTCTCCTTTCCACTAGGAGCAATTCCTCTTGTGACTCAATGCATGCCTCACGCTTCTCTATCTTGTACATTAATTTCAAGATTTTAGAGGTCGATCTTTCCCATATTTTTTAATGATTTTAAGAGCATATTCCTCATCATTCTCATCACAACTATCATATTCATCACTAGAGTGAGTAGGAGAGTTAGGTGATACCTTATCTCCTTTTGCCATAAGACATGTAGGAGTGTAATAGTCGTTGTCGTTGAGGTTGACGAAGAGTCTAGGTGATGAGGGTATGTCGGTGAAGAGTGATGTTGACGAAGCATGATTGGTGATGGTTGTGGAAGAGGTTTCTTGAATGGCAATGGTAGCAACACTCTTCTTCTTCTCTTGGTCGTTGTCATCATCATCACTCATCATTTGAGTCCCATTCTTCACCAAGATGAGCTTCACCTCTTTTCTTGCCTTTGTACCTCTTGTCATTTTCATTGTTGTTCCATTGCTTCTTCTTCTCTTTGGGACATTCTCGCAATAAATGACCAACGTCTCCACAACCATAGCAAAATCTTTTCTTGCATGGTTTGTTTCCGTTACCATTCCTCATCTTCCCTTTCTTCTTCATCAAGAATCTCTTGAAGTTCCTAACCAAGAGAGCTTGTTCCTCATCAAGATCTCCATCATGCTCATTTTTTCTACTACTATCTTCATGATCATGCCTTTTGTTGCAATGACTAGACCCACAATCTTGGGATGCCTTGAGAGCAACACTCTTCTTTTGCCCCATTGCTTCCTTAGCTTCATCTTCTAGTACTTCATGATGCTTCAACTTTGCAAGCATCTCATGAGGTGTCATTGTGTCGTAGTTGTCTCTCTGCATTATAACCGATGCAATCATGTTGTTCTTTTGTCTATATACTCTACACAACTTTCTTGCGGCCGAGTTGTCATCCCAATGCTTGTCACCAAGAGCCCTTATTCTATTAACCAAGGTCATGAACCTATCAAACATAGCTTGAGTGGTTTCTCCTTCACTCAATCCAAAGTTCTCAATCTTACTTTGGAGAAGCTCAATGTTTCCTTTTCTCACACTCACATCTCCTTCAAATGATACCTTCAACGATCCCAAATGAGCTTTGCATTCTCCATTCCATTTACCTTGTTGTTATCTTCGAGTTAGACATTGCAAGATCAAAGTTGTAGCAAAGGGCATTGAGTTGAATATCCATGTAGTCTTCGGATGTCATCTCACTTCCTTCTTCGAGCATTCTCACACCAACATCTACAACTTCCCAACATCTTGCATGCGATGAGATGCAACTTCATCCTATGAGCCCAATCGGTGTATCTTATTCCATCAAATGAAGGTGGCTTGCCGGGGTTGACAATTGGCAAGTGTGCATTAGGGCTTTTGCTTGACGAAGCATAGTCATATTGGACTCTAGCATAACCCTTTGGTGTCTTGTCTCCACCAACTTCACTTTCTACATCTTTCTCAACCTCACTTGCCGCATCTTCTAACCTTTTGTTCAAGGTTTCTTTATCTTGTCAAGCTCTTGTTGCATCTTGTTCATTTGCTCTTTTTGTTGTTCTTGTAAGTTGTCGGTGAGCTTCCCAAGCAAGTAACTCAACTAATTTATTGATTTGAGCTTCATCCATCTTGACCAAAGTTACTCCTCACGCAAAGAAAGCTGTATGTCACGAGGAACCTTGCTTTGATACCAATTAAAAGGACCTAAATGGCCTAGGGGTGAATAGGCTTATCTAAAAACCTAAAACTTAGAAAACTCAAAAGGTGGTTAAATACCTACCGGTACTCACTGGGGTTTGGACCCAGACTACTGGTGAGCAATCACCTGTACTACTGTGCCCTCACCGAGGCTACAAAATCAAAGTAAATAGAGTTTAGATTCTAGATCCTGAAGTTTTCCCCACACCCTAGATGATGTTGAGGTAGATGATGAACTTCCCCTTGGCTTGCTCCTTCACCAAATAGTAGATCGGGCTCTCACAACGTATGAAAAAAGAGAGAGAGGAAGAACACGAAGAACAAGTGATAGCACAAGTAATCTCAACAACAACAATCACGCGGGACACAAGATTTATCCCGAGGTTCGGTCCCCACAAAGGAGTTCCTACGTCCTCGTTGTTGAGGTGACCACTAAGGTTGGAGTCTCTTCCACCTCCTTGCCTCCCTCAAGCAACCACAAAGGTTAGCCCAAGATTTCCACTAAGAATCACAGGGGTAATACAAACACTTCGGGGTGCCCTCACAAATGAATCAACATGGGAAACCATGAAGAACGCCTAGCCGGCTAGGGTTCCAAGAACCCAAGAGTAAGAAATGCAAAACCAAACCGGCTAGATGTGGAGTCCAAGTGCTCAAGTCGTAGATCGATGCTCCCCACTCTCTAATCTCACTTCTAGCTCAAGTCTATCAAGAATTCAAGTCAAGGAGCAAAGAGGGAGAGAGAAGGGGTGAGGTGCTTGAGCTATTTTGTTTGAAGGGGAGGTGAAATGAATGAGGTCACCGCCAGGAGAGAAGGAAGGGCTATTTATACTTGAGTTCTCGAAGAGCTACCGGCACTACCTGGCAGAACCATCGGTACTACCTGCATCTTAGATCCGACCGTTGAGCTTCTCCCACAAAGAAATGGAGTTGTGCGAAATGGCTCACCGGTATTACCGGGTGTTTTACCAGATTATCACTGATCACCAGATCGCTGGTGGAAGTTCGTACTACCGTAGTTCAATTTCATGCCAAATCTCAAAGATCAAAATCGAAGCCGTGAAAAGACTCCACCGGAGATTATCACTTGGATGTCCACCGGTATTACCGGTGGTTCATCGGTACTACTGTGAAACATCGGTATTCGATAGTTCGCTTTTACGCACAATTCAAAGGCTGTTGTCGAGCAGCAGCCTAAGATTATCGGTGGGAACCCTGACTACCGTGCATCCTAGTAAAAAAGAAACTATGTAAGTGTCCGTGAGTGCAATGTGTCTCTCAAGCATTTTTATCGGATTGACATGAGCACTCTTATCAACATCTAGCTAGTCTAGTTAGCATCCCTCTTGATAGTACGACGATTCCTATAACTCAAGTTAAAAAGAAATCTATTTAACCACTTGAGTTGAGCCACTTTCCATTGAATGTAATTTGGGGGTGCTATAATCACGAATATCATCGTTTAAACCTTTCAATGGACTAACACCTGTGAATACACAAGGATAAGCATGTTAGTCCCTAATTTGATTGTCATTAATTATCCAAAACCCACATAGGGGGCAAATGCACTTACACTTGCAATCTTTAGTCTTTCACCCTGCTGCCAATGCTGCATCATTTCGACCTGATTGGTGGTGACGCTAGATTAGATTTTGTCATTTTGTAGATCTCTTTATATGGAAAGCAGAAGATTATTTACACACTATGCTTCATGGGCTCTATAGCTGATGGCATGTGCTTTCATGCTTAATCTTATTTTATATGCATCCGCTTCATAAGTATCTTTCATATGAACACGCCTGCTTAAATGATGGTATTAATTTGACTTATTTCATGATATCAACTTGCTAAGTATTGGCTTTATAACCGATGACTTGTTGTATTGGCTATATATAGTTGGTTGTAGAACCGTTTGACCACATGTTTACCTTGTATCGCCCAGCCTTAATTCCATCGATTATCTTTTCCCTTGTCAATTGCTGGATGGAAAAGTGCCAAATTGACTAGCACGCCTCATGATCCCCAAAATTTATAGGACTCGCATCAAGCTAATGATCTTCTAGGCTTGTCTATGTGTCTCTCAGACAAGAATTCAGATTTTGTCGATCTTTGCTTAGCCGATGTCAAGACTTTAGCTTTTCCTTTCATCAAACTAATTTCTACCTTGTTTGTACCTACAGGAAAAGGATGTCCATCTATCTTCATTAGCTTTTCGACTTCTTCAAATTTGATTCTACCTTTTTCAATAGCTGATTGGTTCTGTTGATGGAAAATCTTGCAATCATTAGTTCGCCATGGATATGTAATTATGCCAATGACAATATCGCTTTTTTTGAGTTCTTCAAATTGATGGAATCATGTGATTTGGAGATAAAGTACTTTGAATTTGCCACCGCTTGCAACAACAATTCAAAAATCTTATCGGCTTTTGTAACATCAAAATCATATCTATCTGACGAAGTTTTCACCCAAGGATAGGAAACTGGCTTTTTGTTTCTGGTCCATTCAGCCAATCCCAATTCTAATTCATCATCAATATGAGTCATATGATTGACATTAGCAACACCCTCTTCTCGATATCTATCTCTATAAGACTATCATGGAATCGGCTTTCATGAGTCGATATTCTCTATACCGACTTATGCGCAAGACTTTTGAATTTTGGGATGAAAACTCATCTCATGTTTTCTTTGATCACTAGCAATAATCCTTGAAAGGCCAATTCAAGCAAGTTGCAGTAAAGCTTTCCATCCAAAAGATCGAAACTTGATCATTTCACACTAAAGAAGCATGTTTTCACTCCATATTTATATCGTAATGATGTATGGAATCTTTGAATAAAGGTCGCCAACATGCAATGGTTGATACATTTCTAAATTAATTCGTTATAATCAGAGCCAACCTCTATCTCATGTTTTCCAAGAATCTAATCTATTTATTCTTCAAAGACTTCAACTATGGATCTTTATCATTTCATGTACCGATAATCGCATTTTTTAATAAACACTTCGATTCAGATTCCACACTAATTTTTTTCAATAACTTTTCTCATTAAATCCAATTGCATCCGATTCTCCCAACCGATAATTTTTAGATGAGGTTTCATCGTTTTGTCAAAAGTTGTTCACCTTCAAAAACCATTGCATTGATGTAAGAAATTTAATAATTGCAAACCGTTGTTATGCAGATTACATTGTCAACCTTCATCATCGGATGCAATGTAATCGGCATCCTGTGTTATGCAGAAGGGGGTGAAAGCTTGACAAAAAAGGTGTTTCTTCCATTCTTTCCACCATAAACTAAATAGTTTGGAGTTGATCAAACGATATAGCCATTGATTCAATATGGCTGGTTGGATTGCCAATACCAGCATATGCACTCTATCAAATTCTAGAGCATTGTTAACGACTTCTCTTGCTTTGAGCTTGTCGGCAAAATATAGCCCAATCGGCAATTGTCCGAGTCCTAGTTGACGGGCCGCTACTGATGGATAGTAGAACTCATAAGATCGTCCGATTATGCCGTAATGAAAGCCAACGGGGAATTTCGAGTAATGGAAATCGTGAAAATAGTCGCTTCCATCGATGCAAGCATTCGAGAATCTGAAGCTTGACAGCTCATAGTCATCGTCATCATTATAAGTGAACCAGATAAGGCTCTCTTTGGTGAATCCATGGTAAAATCTTTTAAAGATTTGGGCCATATTAGTCCCAGTAGCTGATAAGCCAGGAAGAGTCGATGCTGCTTCGCCAAAAGACATGCATTAGCGAGTTGTTTCTTTGGCTCCCTCTGCAAATTATAGGTTGGGAACATGCTATTCTTGAGGTCTCGGCCCATTGCTTGATGAGTATATAAGTTGATCCATAGTTGAATCAACCACCAGGGGCCACCTATGTTGCCGATGGGTTCACAAGCTGATAGTTTTACTGCCACCCGATGCAATAATGAGTAGGCTACTCCCAACAGATATTTGCCAAGTGGAATGATGTCACCTTGAGCCAGGCGTTCTGCTAAGCCTTGATGATTGCTAGTTGGTCTGAGGGTTGATCCACAGAAAACAAACTTCTCTAACCACATGTTCAAGAAGGTAGTGTGTTCTCTGTCATCAACTGACCCAGTTTTAGCATGAGCAAAAATATAGCCATCCCATCCGCCGACATCCTTAGTCTGTAGGCGATGTGTTGGTTTATCTAGAAGGTTGAAGGGAGTGACTGGCCCTGTGATGTTAAGTCCAGTCAACATTACCACATCGGCAAGTGTAATGGTCATTGGCCCGTGAGCGAAAAGAAAAGCATTCAGCACATCATACTAGAAATGAGAAGCCGATATGATTAGCGGCTCATTATTCTCCATATTGGCTAATGAGAGTGTGATGCATTGATCAAGGTTGATGGCATCCTAGAAGGCTTTCTTGGAAGCCGATATATACAACAACAACAAAGCCTTTAAGTCCCAAACAAGTTGGGGTAGGCTAGAGTTGAAACCCAGCAGAAGCAATCAAGGTTCATGCACGTGAATAGCTATCTTCCAAGCACTCCTATCTAAGGCTAAGTCTTTGGGTATATTCCATCCTTTCAAGTCTCCTTTTATTGCCTCTACCCAAGTCAACTTCGGTCTTCCTCTGCCTCTCTTCACGTTACTATCCTGGCTTAGGATTCCACTACGTACCGGTACCTCTGGAGGTCTCTGTTGGACATGTCCAAACCATCTCAACCGGTGTTGGACAAGCTTTTCTTCAATTGGTGCTACCCCTAATCTATCACGTATATCATCGTTCTGAACTCGATCCCTTCTTGTATGACCGCAAATCCAACGCAACATACGCATTTTCACAACACTTATCTGTTGAACATGTCGCCTTTTCGTAGGCCAACATTCTGCACCATACAACATAGCAGGTCTAATCGCCGTCCTATAAAACTTGCCTTTTAGCTTCTGTGGTACCCTTTTGTCACATAGGACACCAGATGCTTGCCGCCACTTCATCCACCCTGCTTTGATTCTATGGCTAACATCTTCATCAATATCCCCGTCTCTCTGTAGCATTGATCCTAAATATCGAAAGGTATCCTTCCTAGGCACTACTTGACCTCCTAAACTAATATCTTCCTCCTCCTAAATAGTAGTGCCAAAGTCACATCTCATATACTTAGTTTTAGTTCTACTGAGTCTAAAACCTTTGGACTCCAAAATCTCCTGCCATAACTCCAGTTTCTGATTCACTCCTGTCCGGCTTTTATCAACTAGCACTACATTGTCCGCGAAAAGCATACACCAAGGGATGTCCCCTTGTATGCCCCTTGTGACCTCATCCATCACTAAGTCAAACAAATAAGGACTCAAAGCTGACCCTTGATGTAGTCCTATTCTAATCGGGAAGTCATCCGTGTCTCCATCACTTGTTCGAACTCTAGTCACAACATTGTTGTACATGTCCTTAATGAGCCCGACGTACTTCGTTAGGACTTTATGTTTGTCCAAAGCCCACCACATAACATTCCTTGGTATTTTATCATAAGCCTTCTCCAAGTCAATAAAAACCATGTGTAGGTCCTTCTTCTTCTCCCTATACCGCTCCATAACTTGTCTTATTAAGAAAATGGCTTCCATGGTTGATCATCCGGGCATGAAACCAAATTGTTTCATAGCTTGGAAGCCGATATATGGTGATACTAATTCCTCCATCCTGTTACTTGACTAGGCTAGGACCTGAAGCTACCTGACCTGTCCAATAACTGCATCTAAGAATTCTTAAAGGGGAGCCTCTGAGTTTCTAAGTTGATGAAATCTATCAGGTCAGGATTTCCCATCGGACCTAAGAAATACATATCTGGGTAGTCCTTGGCTGGAATCAAGATGTTGCTCCTCAAATCCTAGAGGGAATGGGAAGAAAAAGAAGAATTAAATCTAAAAAAAAGAGGGGTGTAATCTAGGGTTCTTGGCAACAGGGTTGGAAATGGCGCAATAATTGAAAAGGGGGTTGAAACATACCATTGGAACATTAGTTGAAGTCTGCATTGGTGAAGAAAGAAGCGGTGGCGCTAGTGGCAAAAGATGAACCCGGTGACGGAGAAGAAGGAGATTGCCTTTTGTCAAAGGGTTTTCAAATTGAAGCGGCGATTACTGTAGCAGAATGGTGTGCGAAAGAAGGAGGCGATGGCCAAAGGTAGAAGACGAAAATGACAGCAGGGTAAATATAAGGCCGATTTAGACCTAGAATTGAGGCACCACATGCATGACGAGGGGAGCGGTACATCAGGAGTAATGATGATTTGAGAGAATTTTGGGACAAACTTATTTTATTCCAAAATTGGGGGGCATGTGTTTGCACCAGATTTTGGAAAAGGACATCAAAATCTAGAATTTGGAAAGGCACCATGAAGACTGCGACGAGGGCGGCATCGCCTAGGTGTGACCAAGTCGGATTCCATCAGAAAGGAAATCATGGAGTCCATTTTGTGTAAATTAGATTATTTTATGTCTTTCTCAAGAATAGTCTAGTTGTGCCCAACCAGGACTCTGTATCGGCCTAGGGTATAAATATAAGCCCCGTCCATTGTATTAGGTTTTGATCTCTTGATCAACACAACTTATTTTGGCTTGACGCCATTGCATTAGGAGTAGGAGTAACATAGTTTTCGGTGAGTTCTTCAGTAAGCAGGGTTGCATTGATTCGATCTCTGGTTTGCTTGTAAGTACCATCACCCACTTGTATCTAATCTCGTAAGGCTGCATCAGTTAAGTTTGATCTCTTGCTTGATTTGGTATTAGTCAAGTTATTAATTTGTATCTAATCTTGTAAGGCTGCATCAGTTAGGTTTGATCTCTTGCTAGATTTGATATTAATCAAAGTTATCGATCTTTATTACATTTAGTAAGGCTGCATCTTATGACCTCTTGCTAGATTTAATAAGATCAAAGTTATCAATTTTACCACAATTAGTAAGGCTGCATCTTATGATCTCATGCTAGATTTAGTAAAATCACCAGTTATCCGACTAGATTAAGACACATCGGCTCTTATCATTCTAATCTATCATCTTGTTGTGTTATCACGATAATTTATAACCTGACGTCAGATTCTTTATTATCATCCGACCGTGCCTTAATCTTATTCATCCATAGTGTGTTTTTTGTTCTCTATTTTATTGTAGAGAGATCCATCGGCTGACAAACTTTAATTTATCGCCCTGCTGCCAACGCTGCATCGTTTCGACCTGATTGGTGGTGATGATAGATTAGACTTTGTTTGTTTACGGATTTTTTTATTAGAAAAACAGAGGATTATTCACACACTATGGTTCATTGGCTCTATAGCCGATGACCTATGCTTTCATCATCCGTAGCGTGTTTTCCATACTTTGTTTTGCTATAAATAGATCTATCGGCTTACGAACTTTAGTTTATCGCCCTGTTGCCAACGCTACATCGTTTCGACCTGATTGGTGGTGACAATAGATTAGACTTTGTTAGGTTATGGATTTCTTTGTAGGAAAATAGGGGATCCATTTCACTCTACAATCTCATTAGTTTTATAACTAATCGCTTGTGCATTCATACTTTATTTAATCTTACAAGATGTGTCCATCGGCTCACTTAGCCGATTGCCTTACTTTGTTCAGAACGGACGCATGCTGCCGTCATCAGATCACCGGCCGATTACTTGGTACACTCCATCGGCTTTCAAGCCGATGGCTTTATGGAACTGCCGGATCACCAGCCGACATGTTCCACCTTAAACTACTAATTATCTTTTCCCTTGTCAATTACAGGTCAAATTGACTAGCAAGCCCGCGATCCCAAAAATGACAAGACCTGCACTGGATCTAAGCAGATCTCCCAGGCTTATCGTGTGTCCTGCGCATTAACCAGAAATATGCATCGACACATTTTTCTGGCACGCCCGGTGGTACCACAATCGTCAAGATATCAGATGAGCCAATAACCAACGTGTCATATGAGGAGCTGTCTGATGAACAAAAGCAAATCATAGAAAAGCTGATGGAAGAGTTCCAGGTCAAATGCATGGAGTCCTTCGGCAAGACACGAAACAAATCAATTTAGAAAATTCCACTGCCAAAGATTCTTGCTTCAGGAGAAAGGGAGAATGATACAGAGCAAGACAGACACATGTTTTAAGATGCTATTCATGAAGCTGTCTATCATGCACTAATCAATCAATCTAGAGTGTTCATGAATACACTCAGGAACATGGTGAAGGGTGCAATGAGCGGTTCTTTGATGCAAGGGCAGACAATAGGGCCTGCATACTTTCATACAAGTCCATTGGCTACTGGGACAGGCAAACAGCCGATGGAGATTCCAGAGACATCCAATGCTCCTAAAGTAGCATCAATGCCATAGTTTTTAGTACAGTCACCATAATTGCTTCAATCATCTCAGCCATTAGCAATTCCTACTCCACAGATAGCACCATCAGCCAGGAAAATTGCAAGGGATTATGGTGAGGAATATTTCAAGAATTAGGGGCAATATGGTCAAAGTACTTATCGTGATGAAATTCCACTAGGATATCATGCTGTTTCAAATTTTGGTGGTAACTATGCTCCAAATCCGGGATATCAGAGTGCTCAAAGGTATAATTATGTCCCTGATCAAGACCCTAATCATTATGTGCAGCCAATAGGTGCTAATACTGATGACATTGTGAATAGGATGGCCGATGTGATTCAGAATCAATTCGGCTTGAAACCTAAAGAACATTCTTATATGTATCGACGCCCATATCCAGAATGGTTTGATCATGTGGCTCTCCCACCTCGTTACAGAGTCCCAGATTTCTCTAAGTTTTCTAACTAGGATGACGTATCAACCATTGAGCATGTTGGCCGATTTCTTGCACAGTGTGGAGAAGATGTTTGTGAGGAGGCATTAATAGTTCGATTCTTTCCTCTGTCTTTATCTGGATCAGCCTTCACCTGGTTCGCATCATTACCACCTGATTCTGTTTCAATATGGGCCGATCTAGAAAAGGAATTACATAAATATTTCTTTGCTGGAAAACATGAGATGAGGTTGACAGATCTAACAGCATTGAGGTGGAGAAATGATGAATCGGTTCCTGACTTTATTCAAAGATTCAGCGATATAAGGAGCCGGTGCTTTAGTGTGTCCTTTTCAGATGGCCAACTTGCTGAATTGGCCTTTCAAGGATTATTGCCAGTGATCAAAGAGAAGTTTTCATCCCAAGAATTCAAAATTCTTGTGCATCTGGTATAGAGAATATCGGCTCATGAAAGCCGATTCCATGATATCTGTAGAGATAGATATCAGAAGAGGGTTGCTAATGTCCAATCATATGACTCATATTCTGATGATGAATTAGAATTGGGATTGGCTGAATGGACCAAAAACAAAAAGCCAGTTTCCTATCCTTGGGTGAAAACTTCACCAGATAGATATGATTTTGATGTTACAAAAGCCGATAAGATTTTTGAATTGTTGTTGCAACAGTGGCAAATTCAGCTGTCTCCAAATCACATGATTCCATCGGCTGAAGAACTCAAAAGAAAATGATATTGTCATTGGCATAATTCTATATCCCACAGCACCAATGATTGCAAGATTTTCCGTCAACAGAACCAATCGGCTATTGAGAAAGGCAGAATCAAATTTGAAGAAGTCGGAAAGCTGATGAAGATAGATGGACATCCTTTTCCTGTAGGTACAAACAAGGTAGAAATTAGTTTGATGAAAGGAAAAGCTAAAGTGCTGACATCGGCTAGAGCAAAGGAGTCGGCACAGAAATCTGGTTACTGTGCGGGACACATGACAGGCCTGGAAGATCTGCTTAGCTTTAGTGCAGGTCCTATAAATTTTGGGGATCACGGGCGTGCCAGTCAATTTGGCCTGCAATTGACAAGGGAAAAGATAATCAGTAGATTAAGTTGGAACATGTCGGCTTGTGGTCTAGACAGTTCTACAACCAGCTATATGGCCAATACAACAAGTCATCGGTTATAAAGCCAATACTTAGCAAGTTGATATCATGAAATAAGTCAAATTAATACCATCAGCTAAATAGAGCGTGTTCATATGAAGATACTTATGAAGCGGATGCATATAAAATAAGATTAAGCATGAAAGCACATGCCATCAGCTATAGAGCCCATGAAGCATAGTGTGTAAATAATCTTCTGCTTTCCGTATAAAGAGATCTACAAAATGACAAAATCTAATCTAGCGTCACCACCAATCAGGTCGAAATGATGCAGCATTGGCAGCAGGGTGAAAGACTAAAGATTGCAAGTGTAAGTGCATTTGCCCCCTATGTGGGTTTTGGATAATTAATGACAATCAAATTAGGGACTAACATGCTTATCCTAGTGTATTCATAGGTGTTAGTCCATTGAAAGGTTTAAACGATGATATTCGTGATTATAGCACCCCCAAATTACATTCAATGGAAAGTGGCTCAACTCAAGTGGTTAAATAGATTTCTTTTTAACTTGAGTTATAGGAATCGCTGTACTATCAAGAGGGATGCTAACTAGACTAGCTAGATGTTGATAAGAGTGCTCATGTCAATCCGATAAAAACGCTTGAGAGACACATTGCACTCATGGACACTTACATAGTTTCTTTTCTACCAGGATGCACCGGTAGTACCGGTTCCCCACCGGTAGTACCGGCCTGCTCGACCTGGCGCTGAATTGTGCGTAAAACTGAACTATCGGAAGTACCGATGTTTCACCGGTAGTACCGGTGAACCACCGGTAGTACCGGTGGACATCCGTTAGTACTGGTAGGTCTTTTTCACGGCTCAGTTTTGATGCTGAGATTTGGCGTGAAATTGAACTACCGGTAGTACCGAACTTCCACTGGCAGTACCGGTGATCAGCGGTAGTACCGATAAAACACTGGTAGTACCGGTAGGCCATTTTTACGCACAACTCCAGCTCGCCTGTAGGAGAAGCTCCAACGGTCAGATCTAAGGTACCGGTAGTACCGGTGGTTCACCACCGGTAGTACCGGTAGCTCTTCGGGAACTCAAGTATAAATAGCCCTTCCCTTCTCTCCTGATGATGACCTCATTCATTTTCACCTCCCCTTCAAACAAAATAGCTCCAAGCACTTACTCACCCCTTCTCTCTCCCTTTTTGCTCCTAGACTTGAATTCTTGATAGACTTGAGCTAGAGAAGTGAGATTAGAGAGTGGGGAGCATCGATCTACGACTTGAGCACTTGGACTCCGCATCTAGCCGATTTGGTTTTGCATTTCTTACTCTTGGGTTCTTGGAACCCTAGCCGGCTAGGCGTTCTTCATGGTTGCCCGTGTTGATTCATTTGTGAGGGCACCCCGAAGTTTTTGTATTACCCCTGTGATTCTTAGTGGAAATCTTGGGCTAACCTTTGTGGTTGCTTGAGGGAGGCAAGGAGGTGGAAGAGACTCCGACCTTAGTGGTCACCTCAACAACGAGGACGTAGGAACTCCTTTGTGGGGACCGAACCTCAGGATAAATCTTGTGTCCCACGTGCTTGTTGTTGTTGAGATTACTTGTGCTATCACTTGTTCTTCATGTTCTTCCTCTCTCTCTTTGTTCATAGGTTGTGAGAGCCCGATCTACTATTTGGTGAAGGAGCAAGCCAAAGGGAAGTTCATCATCTACCTCAACATCATCTAGGAGTGTGGGGGAAAACTCAGATCTGGAATCTAAACTCTATTTACTTTGATTTTGTAGCCTCGGTAGGGCACCGGTAGTACCGGTGATTGCTCACCGGTAGGACCGGTCCAAACCTACCGGTGGTACCGGTAGGTATTTAACTTCTGCTTTTGAGTTTTCTGAGTTTCAGGTTTTTAGATACGCCTATTCACCCCCCTCTAGGCCATTTAGGTCCTTTCAATTGGTATCAAAAAAGTTCTCGTGACATACGCTTTACCGCGTGAGGAGTAACTTTGGTCAAGATGGATGAAGCTCAAATCAATAAATTAGTTGAGTTACTTGCCGGGAAGCTCACTGACAAGTTACAAGAACAACAAAAAGAGCAAATGAACAAGATGCAACAAGAGCTTGACAAGATAAAGGAAACCTTGAACAAAAGGTTAGAAGATGGGGCAAGTGAGGTTGAGAAAGATGTAGAAAGTTGTAACACCCCTGGTGTTTAGCTTTCACATTTGCACTGCATTTCATGAACATGAGCATCATGCATCCCTTCGTGAACTTATAGCACATGAAACATAATTTTGAAACATTGCAACATGTTGTATATTTCATGTGTGTTGTTCTTTATGAAATGTAAAGTGTGCAACACTTAAGTGCAACATGTCCCACTCACTTAGTGAAACAATATTAGTTAATACTATGCAACAAGATCATGAAACATGTGAAACATTACTATGAAACATTTGCAACATTTCTTATGTTTTTCATTGTTTCAGTGTATACCTGGATTGATTCTTGTGTGACCAATGCATGGTGTGGCTAGAAATGCTTGTAAGTAACTTAGTTACACTTAGAATGTCATTAGGAACAATGTTCATGTTGATCATTTTGCCTAATTAGGTTTCCAAGTCATGGTTGACCAATTTGGACCCCTAGAGCTCATGTGTTTGACTATTTAAAAAGTGTAGCTTAGGATGTTTGCATGTCTGAGCAACCTAAAGCAAAGTTGTAGTAAATTTTATAAGGAACAAAAGTTATTTTGTGACCAACTCATGAAAATGTGCACAACATGCTCAAAAGGGTCCCACAAGCCAGTTTTGGGGTTGGATTCAACACTTAGAATTTTTCTAAGTATGAAACTGAGTTTTCAGTTTCATGAACTCAACTTTGGCATAAATTTTCTCTCTATACTTTGCGAATTAGACTTTGGTCTCTAAAGGAGTTTTGTAGCTGGTACATAGGGCTTAAACTTTTGTTTAGGAAGTTTGCGCCATCGAGCTAAGGTTTAGGAGTTTGATCGACGCCAAATCTCGCCGTCACCGGGTGATCGCGAAGTTCGATGGTCTGTCTCCGTCGGCCGAGTGGCCGATCGCTCAGCCGTCGCTGCCGCTGATGGATGCGCCTGTGGAGGCCAGACGCCGGCGCTGGCCCCACTGGGTCAAAGCTAGGGCGTGCCTCTGGCACGCCACGACGCCACCAGCTCACCCCACCTCCATTTTCCTCTTCTTCACCGCAAGCCGAGGCGGGCCGAGGGCGCCGCCATCGCCACCGCGGGCCACGCTGAGCTCGCGCCCGTCGTCGTCGCGTCTCCACTCGATTCGAACCACCCAAAGCTCCACCATAGCCTCTGCTTGCTCATCCACCTCGCGCCACAGCTTGAGTCAAGGGTGAGGCCACATTTCTTCTTCCCCACGCCGGAGCGCCATTGCCGCCGTTGGTTCGACGAGCTCTCACGCGCCACCGTCGTGTCTCACTCGCCTATCTCGCCATAGCTCGGCCTTGAGCTCCTCTATCTCGTCGTCATCTCGCGCAGCCGCCGACGCTTGGTATGGCCGCTTGGTCGATTCGCCGCCGCCCCGAGGCTCGAGGCCGGAGTTGGACCTCGCTGGTGGTCGTGCTAGCTAGGGTTCTTCTCACCTCTGCTTCCTACCTCTCTAGCTCCGTGAGTGACACCGTGAAGCTCGTGCATCGAGCTTGGGTGGGGCAATGGGGCTCGCCGTCGCCGGGTGCCAAGAAGCAACCTCGCCACCGTCCACCATTGTCGACGCCGTCATAGCTAGAGCGTGGTAGCGGTTGGGGAAAGGGTATAGGTAGGTGTGTATCATCGCTAGGAACACGCCAGTGTCATTGGCCTCGCCGGAGTTCATGCCGCCGGTGAGCTAGCGCCGCTTCCGCACCGTCCCGCGTCGTTCCCCTATTTTTTTTGTTTTGACAAAGGGGTCCCTGACCAGTGGGTCCCGGTTGTGTCATGAGTCGCACTCCAAGAAGCTAGTTCAAAAATACAGTTTTGAATGCTGATTTGTGATTTTTGTAACTCCCAATTGGTAGATCCAAATTGAGTACTTCAATTTTGTTAGACTCACAGTTAGGTCTAGTAATTAAGAAAAATATGTATTGAGCACTTTATGTAGAAATTTTGGATGAATTAAATAGGAACTTGAAATGTGTTTTTGCATGCATGCAAACTTGTTTAAATTATATCTTGAGTTTCTGTGATCCAAAAATTGTGAAATTTTGTGGGTAAGCTAGTATTGATTAGTAGAAGCTTTGGTTAAAATTTGAGAGTCATTGCATGTGTAGTTTTTGAGTTATATATTTTCCTTTTATCATTGGTAGATACTTGGGTGAATTTTAGTAAATTATTTATGAATCCATTGACCGTGAAAATTTTTGGAGAGTGTCCTAGTACCTTAAGGATGCAAGGAAAAATATGAAATCTGTTGCTTGACACTTTTCACTAAGGTTTCCTAATTATGCCATTTTAAGCCATTCTGCCTTACCATTTTTGTGTAGGTTGTTATACTTACTCAAATGGTGTGAAATTTTTATGGTAGTCTACTTAGAGCATGTAGTGTCTACTGTAATTTTTGTAGAATTAATGGGGCAGTTTTCATATATGTTTACTATTTCCCCTAATTAATTAAATAAATTAAGAAAGGTATTAAAAGAAATGTTTTGGTGATGGACACCCTACTTTCTGGTGTTCTTGTGAGATGTGTGATATTTCAGTAAAGTTGGTTTTGTCCAATTAAGCATTTGTATCATAAGTAACAATTAATTGTTTGCATCATGTCCCTCGGGACCGATCTGGGGACTTTGGAAAGTTCCCCATGATAATGTGGTTTTCTGTGATTGTGATGAATACAAAAGTTGTAGATAATTTATGTATCTAGCTCATGTCAAAATTTGAGGGCATTTGGCCTAGTAGTTTAGAAACTACAGCTGTTTAAAGTTAGGTTCCAGTTTTTGCTTACTCTCTGCCTTGTGAGGATAGAGTTCTGTTGAATTATGAATTCGAGCTGGTAAAGGTTTGAATCATGCTTGGAGGTCTAAAAATGAATTGTAGACAATTTCATAAGCTTTCCAGATTGTCTTGTTTCATGTCATTTGGAATTATAAATCTCCAGTTATGGCTAGTTTACTGTACCACTACATAGTCTTCATTTGCTGAAATACAAATGCTTGATTGAATGTGTTGCAATGTATTCGTTGATTGTTTAGGGGTTAGCCTAACTTGAGAATATGCTTAGGTGCAGGTGCTAGGTCATTAACTAAAGATGAGCAATTATACATTAGGTTGTATAAACTTGGTAAGTAAAGTGATTTGAATAGGGCTTAAGTTGGAATATGCAAACTACAGCGAACATGTGCATTCTCCGAGCATCCCTGACATTCGTTCATGTGCATCCATGATATTTATCTTACGCATTCATGCAATAGGTGTGCCGGAGGGAGTGACGTTGCTGGAGTTCGAGGGAGCCAACCAGGAGGAGGAACCCGAGTGAAAGGAAGTCGACGAAAGCGATCGCCGTGGAGGATTTGCCCGAGTGCCTCGACCACCAAACCTTCCTCGTTCTCGAAAGGCAAGCCCTGTAACATATTAAGCCTCCCATGTTTTTGCAAATACTTTGAGTACCTTTTATTGTTGATGATGCATTAAGTATATGAATTGGTTGGAACCAATTGCTGCATTATATATCCTTCCTTGTCCAGATATCGCACCGAATCCTATTTAAGTTCAGAACGGGTTATATGCTTAGCCATGCTTAGTGCGGTAGAAGTCGTGTGATTTCTGTCACCGTGAGCTTTAGGATGAGGTGGATCACGGTTGGCTATATTTGCTATCGTGGAAAAGAACCATGTGATTAATGAATTAAGACCGGGCGGAGTCTTGTGTAGGTTTGAACATAGTGACTCCGTCTCGAAGTCGTTTAAGGACCGATACTATCAGACGTCCTCATGTCATGTTGAACGCAGCCTAACACTTAGTCTGGCCGGATAAGTCGTTCGACCGCTGAAGCCTAGTAGCTCGACTCTCAGCCGGGACGCGAGCAAAGGGCGGCATTCTAGAGGTAGTAAGGATGTGCGGAGAGCCATTGGCATAAGTCCAAAGCGGGTTAGAGTCCCAAACAACCTTGGCAGAGTGGTTCTCTCGAGAATGTCGATCCGATCGGACTCGCGACTCTGAATCGTACTAAAGGTGACTTGTTTGCGACTCGACGGGAGAAGTGTGGTTTGTGTTTAGGAATACCCCTCCACTGGATAGGAATCGATTCAATCGCCGCCTCTCCCGGATAGTGAGAACTTGACCGAGCAAATGGCAACGTAGATTCGATTAATTTAACGGTATGGTTAAATGGATGATGATAAGGTTGCCACAATGAATACCGATATGGTTATTAATGTTTGCACCCTAATAAAATGATTGCTTAGTATAGGTGCTAATATAGATGACAGGTTAATGGCTAAAAAGTCACTGCTAGTTCAGGTTAAGAGTTGATCATTATTACTTATGCTTTTTTGCAAAAAGAAAGTGTCAACCAGATCCACTACATTAAGCTTTGCATAATCCTTGGTGTCATTTATTTTGGTTTCTGGCGGGTAAGTCTAGCTGAGTACATTCCCGCACTCGTGGTTTATTCCTCTTGTTGCGAGATGACCTTCTATATCGGGGATTCTCGTAAGTATTGTCTCCACCTGTGGTGATGAAGACTAGATCATGGGCATGATCTCTGTTCCCTTATCTGAATGCTTTTGCGGGCTGTGATCAGCAAACCAGTATGTGTATTTGAACTCGAGTGTGTGAGTTAAACTATTTGCTTCCGCATGTTTTACAAGACTTGTTTTGTAATAACGTTGACTCTGTGATGATGTAATCTATTTGCAAATGTCTGCGAAATGTTGTAAAAACAAAAGCTTTTGTTGTAAAAACGGTTTTCCAACTTATAGTTATATATAAGTGTTCAAAAATCAAAATTTTTATGGTATACTGGTGATCACATCCTTTATAGCCCACTTAAGGACTTCTAGGTGGCTTATATATAATTACTAACTTGGGGGAATTGATTGTTTCTATTTTCGTCGTCCATGCGGCGTGATATTGTATGGATGCCATTCGTTTGAATGGTAATGTATGGATCAATTGCCTCTACGCTAAGGTAAGTGTGAGTTGTGAGAGCATGACCGTCCAACTGTCGGTCTAGGGGAGAGCTAGTTGTGGTTACTGGAGTATTTACATGTTGCATACATGTATATATGAAGGTACTTAATTGTGGGTACATTTGTCGGGTAGTTTGGATCTCAAAGTATATATATCGGGGGATGTATATATGGAGAGTATCTTAGTTACTGCTTGTGTAATTAGCATTATATCTTGTTGGGTTGGGCTGCAATGAAGTTTCTGCAGGTACGCTAACAACACACCGTGTAGATCGACTAGTTACCGCTAATTGAGAGAACGTATGTATGCCACCGTATATTCCGCTAAAGCTCAAATTTTAATAGGTTTGTGAGGACGTACGGAACGAGCATGCATCATATTCACTCATGTCATTCATATTGCATTACCCCTCCCTTATAATTGCTTATCCCAAGTGTAAAGTGCAATCTCTCAGCAAAATAATCCTCTCACGTGAATTGCATCCCCTTTTGATACAGATGGCCGCGCCCGTGTTTCCTAATTGGTAGCAGCACCTTTCGGGACCAGTTCGGTACTCCCACTTTGCTCGGAGGGTGCTCAGTTTAGTTGGGTACCAAGGCACCCACCTACACGTGGAGGCGAAGGCGGTACCATTGGGAGATGTACCATGGTACGTCGTGACCTTCATCGTGCCGCAAAACCCCACAAGACCGTTGTGGCATGGGTGGAGCATTGAGACCGATGGGCAAAGCCCATGGGAAGCCGCCAAAGTTGCTGCCTGGATGTGCTTGATGGATATAGCATGAGCTTCGGGATGAGTTAGTGGGTGGACCCGCTTCATCCATTCCCGAGTGTCTCCTATCGAGGCCGAGTGGACTCGGGGACGTTGGTCGCCTTGGTTCGAGGCCGTGGCGAACGGGTGCAGAGCGACAACGCTGGAATGAGTGCTATGATGGCAGTCCTGAAGCTTTGTCGAGTCAGGCAAAACACCCTTTTGAGTGTGCTTGATGAAGCCGGCAAGGCAATGGAAGCTCAGCACAAGTTCAGGTTGCGTGCCCGCAAGTATTGTCGTAAGGCGAATGCATGTGGGAGAGCTCAACGAGAAGTTGATGAGATTCGTGGGATTGCAAATTATCGCCTGCAATAATTGGGGTCAAACTGCACATGAGAGAGACGAGCTTCATGACCGGTGATGAACCTCACTATTGAGAGAGATGAGGCTGCACAAGAGTTGGATCGTGTGACACGTCACCGGGATGCAGCTTTAGAGTTAGCAGAAGAAAGACGTCGGGGTTGGATTTTGGCCAACCACAACGCCTTTCAAAGGGAGCAAGCACTGCAAGGACAGCTTGAAGAGCTCCAGGTTGAGCACCATCAACTGCACAACCGTCTATTTCCTATTCCGCACCCCATACCAAGGTATCCAAATGTGGGTGGACCTCAAGTGATTGAGGCCGATGAGGAAGAAGAGGACGTGCAGATGATTGACAATGCAGCTGAGCTGGAAGAAGAAGAAGAGGAAGACCTAGAAGAAGTCCAAAGTGTCTCCGATGTGGACAACGATCACTTCGACGCGTAGTTCGTTAGCAAGTCTCGCTAGTATAAGCTTTTGCAGTCATTGATGTAATGGACTTAAGTACGATGACTGATGTGGGATGTACTCTGTTAATTCGAACTCGGCATGTAATGTACTTTAATTCGCTCCTTTCAGGACGCGTATCATAATGGTTAAGTTTAAAAACTTGTCATGTTGGAATGCACTGCGTATGGCGCTAGTAATCTACTTGATGATGTGGGGATTGGAGAATGAATCATTGCCTCTGTTATTGTATGAAGTTTTCATTCTCGTCAGTAAATTCAGTTTGGCACAATTACATTGTTCCTCTCCAATGCGCTGACATCATCAATAATTACTGGTTGCGCATTATGCAGATGCCTCGTACTCGTTCCGCCGGTGCGGGTGATGATGATGATGATGATGATCTTCCACCGCCACCACCACCCACACCAACGGAATTGATAGCAATGCTTGCGGAAGGACAGCGCACTATGGCTGAGGCCCTCCGTACGATTGCGAATCGGGATGGTCGTGGTCCACACCAAGGACCGGAACCAAATCAAGACTGATGATTTCAAGGATTTCCTTGACACAAAAACCCCGATCTTCAAGGAGGCCGAGGAGCCTCTACAAGTCGATGAGTGGTTGAATACTCTCGAGCAGAAGTTCCATCTGCGCCCGCTTGACCGAGGTGTCAAGATCGAGTACGATCTCACCAACTGCATGGGCCACCGGCATTTGGTGGAGTCATCATCGGTCCACTATGCCCGCTAATGCCCAAATCACCGGGATCGGTTCAAGTCTGCTTTCAGGGAAATTATATTCCTCCCGGTCTCATGGCGATCAAGCATACAGAGTTCATGAAGTCGACTCAGGGAACAAGAGCTTGAATGAATACCTACAAGCTTTCAATAACCTTGCAAGGTATGCTCATCGAGTTTGTTGACACCGATGCCAACAAGATCATGAAGTTTCAAGTGGGGACTTAGCCCCAAACTTATGAAGACCATGGGAAATTGCAAGTGTGCTCATTTTAATGAGTTTGTGAGTGATGCGTTATCGCAAGAGAACAACAATGTGTGTATGTTGCTTCAAAAAGTCGTAAGAGAGCCTATGAGGCGGGTGCCTCACAATCCAAGGCTCCCCATCACGCAGAGGGCTCCATTCCATCCTCCAGCACACCGCTAAGTTTCGCCCACCGCAGAAGAAGAATCCCGCCAAGACTGGGTTTCAAGGCATTTCTGATTGTTCTTCCCAAGGGCACTACGGTCGAGGCAGCAGTTCTGTGGCTCCTCCAAGCAATATGCCATGCTGGAACTACAACAAGACAGGCCACTAGGCAAGGGAATGCCCCTACCCTAAGAAGAATAACTACCAAGGTGGTCGTCAGGGACAGGTGAACCACACTAATATTATCGAGATTCCTTCAGAGAGGTAGTGATCACCGGTAAGTTTCTCGATCGATCAACACCTTACGCTTGTACTATTTGATTCAGTGCTTCAGATTCCTTTATTAGTCCAGCATTTGCATCCAAGTTTATGCAGAAAACATATACTGTTGAGGGTGAGGGTTATTGTATTAGGGCTACCAGTGGTGTTATCCCAACCAAGCTGGTAGTTAGGGAAGTACAATTTGAGATAGAGGGGCGAAGTTATCAGGTTGATCTGGTTGTTTTACCAGGGCTAGGTATCGATGTGATATTGGGAATGAATTGGATGAGCAGCACGGGTGCTTATTGATACATCGACTAGAGTAGTTATGCTCAGAGATCCCAAAGAATCGTGAAGGTTTTTCGGTGCAACTACCAAGGGACATCAATCTTTCTTGTGCGGCTAATGCGGTGCAAGCAAAGGCTATTGCGCATATCCCCGTAGTGTGTGACTTTCCGGATGTTTTTCTTGATGATTTGCCTGGATTACCCCGGATCGGGACGTGGAGTTCAAGATAGAGTTGCTTCTCGCACAGCTCCTATCTCTAGAAGGCCATATAGAATGCCTCCCAATGAACTAGCTGAACTGAAGACCCAGTTGAATGAACTTCTAAAGAAAGGCCTTATCCGTCCTAGTTCATCTCCGTGGGGGTGCCTAGCTATCTTTGTGAAGAAGAAAGATCAATCCCTACGCATGTGTGTAGATTATAGACCCTTGAATGCAGTTACAATCAAGAATAAGTACCCTCTGCCACGTATAGATATCTTATTTGATCAGTTATCCAAGGCAAAAGTCTTTTCCAAGATCGATTTGAGATCTGGGTATCATCAAATCAAGATTCGGCCCGAGGATGTTCCAAAAACCGCATTCTCTACCAGATACGGTCTATATGAGTATCTTGTTATGTCTTTTGGATTGACTAATGCCCCCGCACATTTTATGTATCTGATGAATTCAGTGTTTATGCCCGAGTTGGACAAATTTGTGGTGGTATTTATAGATGATATCCTGGTCTATTCAGAGAATGAAGAAGATCACGTTGAACATTTGCGGGTGGTTCTCACTAGATTGCGAGAACACCAGCTATATGCAAATTTCAGCAAATGTAAATTTTGGCTTCACGAGGTACCTTTTCTTGGACACGTGTTGTCCGATGGAGGAATTATGGTTGATCCCACCAAGGTGCAAGAAGTATTGAACTGGAAAGCTCCCATCTCGGTGCACGAGGTTCGGAGTTTTCTGGGGTTGGCTGGCTATTATCGTCGCTTTATCCCGGATTTCTCTAAAATAGCCAAGCCTATGACTCGATTGCTACAAAAAGACATGAAGTTTGTCTGGACTCCTGAGTGTGATGCGGCTTTCCATACCCTACGAACTCTTCTAACATCGGCTCCGGTTTTGGCACAACCGGATATCGAGAAACCTTTTGATGTGTTCTGTGATGCATCAGGTATTGGGTTAGGAGGTGTTCTTATGCAAGAGGGTAGAGTCATTGCTTATACCTCTCGCCAACTTCGGAAGCATGAAGTGAATTATCCAACGCATGACTTAGAACTCGCTGCAGTTGTTCATGCTCAAGGCTGGAGACATTATTTACTTGGCAATGTGTGCAACATCTACACCGATCATAAAGTCTCAAGTACATCTTCACTCAACTTGAGTTGAATATGCGCCGAGAAGATGGCTCGAGTTGATCAAGGATTATAACCTCCAAGTGCACTATCACCCCGGTAAGGCAAATGTCGTAGCGGATGCCTTAAGCAGAAGTCTCATTGCCACTCTTTGATTGAGAGTGATGCCCATTTGTCAAAGCTCCTTCATCCCGCCGTCCTTCACAACATCACTCGCTGGGGTTGTACTCTCTGAGAGTCGAATTATCGAGCTACTGTAAGATGAGATGATGTGTGTGTTTCACATCAAGCTTAAGATGAAAGAGCAAGAAACCAAACATTTTCAAGTTGATGAGGAAGGCGTGTTATGGTTCAAGGATAGGTTGGTAGTTCCAAGGATAGAGAGCTTAGAAATCAAATCATATTCAAGCTCATTCCTCTAAACTATCTATTCATCCCGGTAGTAGTAAAATGTATCATGATTTAAAGCCTCGATTTTGGTGGACCAAAATGAAGAAGGAGATAGCCGCTTATGTGGCTAGGTGTGACACTTGTTGTCGGGTCAAGGCGGTACACATGAAAGTTGGATTACTTCAGCCACTCTCTATTCCAAAGTTGGAAATGGGAAGAGATAAGTATGGATTTTATAGTTGGACTACCCACTACTCGGAGGAATTTTAACTCAATTTGGGTAATTGTGGACCGAATCGACCAAGTCGGCACACTTCATTCTGTCCAGATAGACTTTCGTCCCACCGACTATGCGGAGTTGTACTTTAACCAGATAGTCCGACTTCATGGAATCCCTCGTACTATTGTCTCAGACAGAGGACCACAGTTCACTGCTCGCTTTTGGGAGCACTTACACGGATTATTAGGAACTAAGCTTGTAAGAAGTTCTGCCTATCATCCGCAAACCAATGGGCAAACTGAGCGAGTGAATCAAATCTTAGAAGATATGTTGAGAGCTTGTGTCATCTCGGCTAAGGGCTCATGGGAAAAATAGTTACCCCTAGCTGAATTCTCGTACAATAATAGTTATCAAGAGAGCATAAAGATGGCACCGTTTGAAGCTTTGTATGGCCGGAAGTGTAGAACCCCGTTGAACTGGGTAGAAGCCGGTGAAAGGAGATATTATGGAATTGATTTCGTTCAAGAAGCCGAAGAACAAGTCCATACTATCCAAACCCACATGGCCGCAGCTCAAGCTAGGTAGAAAAGTTATGCTGATCGACGTAGAAAACCTATTGAGTTCGAAGTTGGAGACTTCGTATATCTGAAAGTCTCACCTATGAAAAGTGTCCAACGCTTTGGTGTGAAGCGAAAGCTTGCGCCGAGATACGTTGGTCCGTTTGAAATCATTGGACAAAGTGGTAAAGTGGCGTACAAGATTCAATTACCTCCTGAGATGAGTGCTATCTTCAATGTCTTTCATGTATCCCAATTAAAGAAATGTCTTCGCGTCCCTGAAGAGAGAGTTCCATTGGGGGCTATCGAGTTAAAATCTGATTTGACCTTTGAAGAAAAGCCGGTTCGAGTGATTGACACTCATGAACGAGTGACTCGGAGTCGGGTGGTCAAGTTCTACAAGGTCATGTGGAGTAATCAGGGTAGCGAACGCGATGCAACGTGGGAAAGGGAAGATTATTTGAGGGATGGTTATAAGGAATTCTATCAACAATGGTACGCTTTTCAAATCTCGGGACGAGATTTTTATAAGGGGGGAGGGTTGTAACACCCCTGGTGTTTAGCTTTCACATTTGCACTGCATTTCATGAACATGAGCATCATGCATCCCTTCGTGAACTTATAGCACATGAAACATAATTTCGAAACATTGCAACGTGTTGTATATTTCATGTGTGTTGTTCTTTATGAAATGTAAAGTGTGCAACACTTAAGTGCAACATGTGCCACTCACTTAGTGAAACAATATTAGTTAATACTATGCAACAAGATCATGAAACATGTGAAACATGACTATGAAACATTTGCAACATTTCTTATGTTTTTCATTGTTTCAGTGTATACCTGGATTGATTCTTGTGTGACCAATGCATGGTGTGGCTAGAAATGCTTGTAAGTAACTTAGTTACACTTAGAATGTCATTAGGAACAATGTTCATGTTGATCATTTTGCCTAATTAGGTTTCCAAGTCATGGTTGACCAATTTGGACCCCTAGAGCTCATGTGTTTGACTATATAAAAAGTGTAGCTTAGGATGTTTGCATGTCTGAGCAACCTAAAGCAAAGTTGTAGTAAATTTTATAAGGAACAAAAGTTATTTTGTGACCAACTCATGAAAATGTGCACAACATGCTCAAAAGGGTCCCACAAGCCAGTTTTGGGGTTGGATTCAACACTTAGAATTTTTCTAAGTATGAAACTGAGTTTTCAGTTTCATGAACTCAACTTTGGCATAAATTTTCTCTCTATACTTTGCGAATTAGACTTTGGTCTCTAAAGGAGTTTTGTAGCTGGTACATAGGGCTTAAACTTTTGTTTAGGAAGTTTGCGCTACTGAGCTAAGGTTTAGGAGTTTGATCGACGCCAAATCTCGCCGTCAGTCGGGTGATCGCGAGTCTGATGGCTGTCTCCGTCTGGCCGAGTGGCCGACTGGCCTCAGGCCGTCGCTGCCGCGTGGACACGCCGTGGAGGCCGTACGCCGGCGTTGGCCCCACCAGTCAGGCTAGGGCGTGCCTCAAGTACGCCACGACGCCACCAGCTCACCCCACCTCCATTTCCCTCTTCTTCACCGTGCAAGCCGAGGCGGGCTGAGGGCGTCGCCATCGCCACCGCGGCCATGCCGAGCTCGCGCCTCGTCGTCGTCGCGTCTCCACTCGATTCGAACCACCCAAAGCTCCACCATAGCCTCTGTTTGCTCGTCCACCTCGCCGTTGTGCCAGTGAGTCAAGGGTGAGGCCACATTTCTTCTTCCCCGCGTCGGAGCGCCATTGCCGCCGTTGGTTCCGACGAGCTCTCACGCGCTCGCCGTCGTGTCTCACCTCGCTCTATCTCGCTCATAGCTCGGCCTTGAGCTCCTCTATCTCGTCGTCATCTCCGCGCAGCCGCTCGATGTTTGGTATGGCCGCTTGGTCGTTCTGCCGCCGTCCGAGGCTCGCTGGAGTTGGACCTCGCCGTGGTCGTGCTAGCTAGGGTTCTTCTCACCCTCTGTTTCCTACCTCTCTAGCTCCGTAGTGACACCGTGAAGCTCGTACCGAGCTTGGGTGGGGCAATGGGGGCTCGCCGTCGCCGGGGTGCCGCAGCGACCTCGCCACCGTCCGCCATTGTCGACGCCGTCATAGCTAGAGCGTGGTAGCGGTTGGGAAAAGGGTATAGGTAGGTGTGTATCATCGCTAGGAACACGCCAGTGTCATTGGCCTCGCCGGAGTTCATGCCGCCGGCGAGCTAGCGCCGCTTCCGCACCGTCCCGCGTCGTTCCCCTATTTCTATTTCGCTGACAGGCGGGGTCCCCTGACCAGTGGGTCCCGGTTGTCAGTGAGTCAGACCCAGTAAGCTAGTTCAAAAATACAGTTTTGAATGCTGATTTGTGATTTTTGTAACTCCCAATTGGTAGATCCAAATTGAGTACTTCCAATTTTGTTAGACTCACAGTTAGGTCTAGTAATTAATAAAAATATGTATTGAGCACTTTATGTAGAAATTTTGGATGAATTAAATAGGAACTTGAAATGTGTTTTTGCATGCATGCAAACTTGTTTAAATTATATCTTGAGTTTCTGTGATCCAAAAATTGTGAAATTTTGTGGGTAAGCTAGTATTGATTAGTAGAAGCTCTGGTTAAAATTTGAGAGTCATTAAATGTGTAGTTTTTGAGTTATATATTTTCCTTTTATCATTGGTAGATACTTGGGTGAATTTTAGTAAATTATTTATGAATCCATTGACCGTGAAAATTTTTGGAGAGTGTCCTAGTACCTTAAGGATGCAAGGAAAAATATGAAATCTGTTGCTTGACACTTTTCACTAAGGTTTCCTAATTATGCCATTTTAAGCTATTCTTCCTTACCATTTTTGTGTAGGTTGTTATACTTACTCAAATGGTGTGAAATTTTTATGGTAGTCTACTTAGTGCATGTAGTGTCTACTATAATTTTTGTAGAATTAATGGGGAAGTTTTCATATATGTTTACTATTTCCCCTAATTAATTAAATAAATTAAGAAAGGTATTAAAAGAAATGTTTTGGTGATGGACACCCTACTTTCTGGTGTTCTTGTGAGATGTGTGATATTTCAGTAAAGTTGGTTTTGTCCAATTAAGCGTTTGTATCATAAGTAACAATTAATTGTTTGCATCATGTCCCTCGGGACCGATCTGGGGACTTTGGAAAGTTCCCCATGATAATGTGGTTTTCTGTGCTTGTGATGAATACAAAAGTTGTAGATAATTTATGTATCTAGCTCATGTCAAAATTTGAGGGCATTTGGCCTAGTAGTTTAGAAACTACAGCTGTTTAAAGTTAGGTTCCAGTTTTTGCTTACTCTCTGCCTTGTGAGGACAGAGTTCTGTTGAATTATGAATTCGAGCTGGTAAAGGTTTGAATCATGCTTGGAGGTCTAAAAATGAATTGTAGAAAATTTCATAAGCTTTCCAGATTGTCTTGTTTCATGTCATTTGGAATTATAAATCTCCAGTTATGGCTAGTTTACTGTACCGCTACATAGTCTTCATTTGCTGAAATACAAATGCTTGATTGAATGTGTTGCAATGTATTCGTTGATTGTTTAGGGGTTAGCCTAACTTGAGAATATGCTTAGGTGCAGGTGCTAGGTCATTAACTGAAGATGAGCAATTATACATTAGGTTGTATAAACTTGGTAAGTAAAGTGATTTGAATAGGGCTTAAGTTGGAATATGCAAACTACAGCGAACATGTGCATTCTCCGAGCATCCCTGACATTCGTTCATGTGCATCCATGATATTTATCTTGCGCATTCATGCAATAGGTATGCCGGAGGGAGTGACGTTGCTGGAGTTCGAGGGAGCCAACCAGGAGGAGGAACCCGAGGTGCAGGAAGTCGACGAAGCAGTCGCCGTGGAGGATTTGCCCGAGTGCCCTGACCACCAGCCTTCCTCGTTCCTGAAAGGCAAGCCCCGGAGCATATTAAGCCTCCCATGTTTTTGCAAATACTTTGAGTACATTTTATTGTTGATGATGCATTAAGTATAGGAATTGGTTGGAACCAATTGCTGCATTATATATCCTTCCTTGTCCAGATATCGCACTGGAATCCTATTTAAGTTCAGGAACGGGTTATATGCTTAGCCATGCTTAGTGCGGTAGAAGTCAGGTGATTTCCTGTCACCTGCGAGCTTTAGGATGAGGTGGATCACGGTTGGCTATATTTGCTATCGTGGAAAAGAACCATGTGATTAATGAATTAAGACCGGGCGGAGTCTTGTGTAGGTTTGAACATAGTGACTCCGTCTGAGTCGTTTAAGGACCAATACGCTGTACGTCCTCATGTCATGTTGAACGTAGCCTAACACTTAGCTGGCCGGATAAGTCGTTCCGACCGCGAAGCCTAGTAGCTCGACTCAGGCCGGGGACGCGAGCAGTGGCGGCATTCTGGAGGTAGTAAGGATGTGCAGAGAGCCATTGGCATAAGTCCAAGGCGGGTTAGAGTCCCAAACAACCTTGGCAGAGTGGTTCTCTGAGAATGTCGATCTGATCGGACTCGCGACTCCTGAATCGTACCAAAGGTGACTTGTTTGTGACTCCGACGGGAGAAGCAGGGTTTGTGTTTAGGAATACCCCTCCAGCTGGATAGGAATCGATTCGAATCGCCATCTCTCCCGGATAGTGAGAACTTGACTGAGCAGCGGCAACGTAGATTCAATTAATTTAACGGTATGGTTAAATGGATGATGATAAGGTTGCCACAATGAATACCTGATATGGTTATTAATGTTTGCACCCTAATAAAATGATTGCTTAGTATAGGTGCTAATATAGATGACAGGTTAATGGCTAAAAAGTCACTGCTAGTTCAGGTTAAGAGTTGATCATTATTACTTATGCTTTTTTGCAAAAAGAAAGTGTCAACCAGATCCACTACATTAAGCTTTGCATAATCCTTGGTGTCATTTATTTTGGTTTCTGGCGGGTAAGTCTAGCTGAGTACATTCCCGTACTCAGGGTTTATTCCCTCTTGTTGCAGATGACCTTCTATATCAGGGATTCTGTAAGTATTGTCTCCACCCGGCGGGTGATGAAGACTAGATCATGGGCATGATCTCTGTTCCCTTATCTGAATGCTTTTGCGGGCTATGATCAGCGAACCAGTATGTGTATTTGAACTCGAGTGTGTGAGTTAAACTATTTGCTTCCGCATGTTTTACAAGACTTGTTTTGTAATAACGTTGACTCTGTGATGATGTAATCTATTTGCAAACGTCTGCGAAATGTTGTAACATATGATATGTTATGTTGAATTACTGTGATCTTGGTTGTATGCAAGTTGGTTTGAAATCCTTCAAGATTTCAGTTGACTACCGGGTTTATATGGGCTCAAGTTCGAGAATTTGATCGTTTCGGCGATTGTTTTTATACTTGTGCTCTTATAAATTGGTCGGTTCTGTGACAAAAGTGAACTTGGTGGAGACAAGACACCAAAGGGTTATGCTAGAGTCCAATATGACTATGCTTCATCAAGCAAAATCCCTAATGCACACTTGCCAATTGTCAACCCTGGCAAGCCACCTTCATTTGATGGAATAAGATACACCGATTGGGCTCATAGGATGAAGTTGCATCTCATCGCCGTAATATGTTGGGAAGTTGTAGATGTTGGTGTGAGAATGCCCGAAGAAGGAAGTGAGATGACATCCGAAGACTACATGGATATTCAACTCAATGCCACTGCTGCAACTTTGATCTTGCAATGTCTAACTCCAGAAGATAACAACAAGGTAAATGGAATGGAGAATGCAAAGCTCATTTGGGATACATTGAAGGTATCATTTGAAGGAGATGTGAGTGTGAGAAAAGGAAACATTGAGCTCCTCCAAAGTAAGATTGAGAACTTTGGATTGAGTGAAGGAGAAACCACTCAAGCTATGTTTGATAGGTTCATGACCTTGGTTAATAGAATAAGGGCTCTTGGTGACAAGCATTGGGATGACAACTCGGCCCCAAGAAAGTTGTGTAGAGTATATAGACAAAAGAACAACATGCTTGCATCGGTTATAATGGAGAGAGACAACTACGACACAATGACACCTCATGAGATGTAACACCTCTGGTGTTTTGACCTAGAACTAAAACTTGACATGTCATCATGTGCATTGCAAGACATTCATCAAGTGGAAAATTTTGAATGCATTCACTAAATAAGCTTTATTTCATAAGTTGTTATTTTATGTGATGTAATGTGATCCAAAACTCTAAATGAAGATCATGACCAAAAGGGTCAAATTTCATGTGATCATGTGAGACCATGTGTCATTTGACTCAAATAACCCCAATGGGCCATGTAATTGGTCAAAAATCATAGTTAAGTAAAAAGGTAAACAAATCAAATTTGAATTCAAATTCAAATCATAAAAGTATCTTTTGCCCCTTTTGTTTATTTCAAGATCCATTTGGAATTTGGGGGTGTGACAAAAAGCAAAGTTGAAGCTTATTTTATAAGGATCAACTTTGGTATTCAAAGTTTTCAAAGTTTACATATAAAATTTGGAGTAATTTTGAAATGATTCAAATGCTCAAGTGCACTCCAAATTCAAATTTCAAAATGGAGGCATAATTTGAAAATGTTTATTAAAGCAAAGTTGTATAACTTGAAAAGTTGAGCAACTTTTATTTTTGGAGATTTTCAACTTCTTTAGAAAATTTGTGAGTAATTTGCAAAATGGACTCAGTGGCAATTCTGTAAATATTTGAAAATCGGTTTGAGAAGCAGGGCGCCACCTCCTGCTTGCCGCCGACGCCGTCGAGCTCGTTCTTGCGGGTTCCGGCCGGCGCCACACAGCTGCTTGCCGCGCATGGGCATGCAGGAGCTGTCCATCTCTCGCAGCTCGTTCTTTTCCTTTAAAAACACGCAGAGCCGACCGCCTCCTTCTCTCTTTCCTCTCGTCTGCTCGCCGCCGGTGCTCTTGCCGCACTCGCAAAATTCATCCTCACCATAGCACCTCATGCCAATTGCGTTTGCCAGCATCTTCGCCTCGCCCTGTCACTCCTTCCAGACCTGCTCGCCTTGCCTCTAGCGGTCTAGCGCCACCGCACGGCGTCTTCTTCTTCGGAGCCGGTTGTAGCACCGTCACCACCGCCCTCACCGTGGTCAGGCCACTCCAGTCCGTCTCCACCTTCACCGTGCACACCGTCGTGTTCACGGTGAGTTCCTGAGCGTGATGCTCACTCCGCTTTAGCCTCTACCGCGTCGTAGCCGGGGTCATGCTGTGCGGCGCCGTGCCCGCACCACCGTGGCCGCCATGGCCGACGTAGAGCTTCCTCCGATGCGCCTGCTGCTATTCTAGGTGTCGGGGTAGGTTCGCGGGGTGGTGTTGGTCATGCTGGTGCGGTCCGCCTCACCAGAGCCTCACCACCGGCGTGTTTGGCTAGCCAAAGCCGGCAGCGCCGCCGTGCGCCCTGTTTTCTATCACTGACGAGCGGGCCCTGGCTGTCAGTGAGGGAAGAGAGAGAGAACAGAGAGATTTTGTATTTTCTGAATTTTGAATAGTGTAGAATGTTTGGAAATTCATAGGAAAATAATTACAGCTCTAAAAATTCTAAAAATTTGTGTGTAGCTTCTGTACATGTTCTATTATGGTTTAAAAATATGAAACTTGAAATTTGGATAAATTTTTAATGTTCAAAAATTCAGTCAATTAATTGATAAATGTAATTTCCATAATTTTTGTAGGCCACTGTATAACTCCAAAAATTAAGAAATTTATTTTGGTACACTATTTGTCATGAGGAAGCTTACATAAAATTTTGAGGTCATTTGGAACAAGTTCATTTTGAGCTTATTTCCAAATTAATTCAAAAATAAATAAAAGCAAACCCTAAGTGTTAGGTTAGAGTTTGATCTTGTTTTGGTCATGTTTTGTGACCAGTAGGGTTTCAAGATCAATTTGGTCAAGTCACTTAGGTCATAAGCCCTAGGTCATTAAAGTGTTGATTAGAGTTTAGTTAATGAATGATTTCATTCATTAAGGGTAGAACTTTGGGGTGAAACTTTAGGGTAGTCCTTTAGAAGAATGTAGGGTTTCTTAGTAATAATTGTTGTGTGGTCCTTGATGGTAGAATTACAAGTTGGTTTTGTTGGCTTGCAACTATACCATGAAGGAAAGTTGTACTCAAGGTGTTATTACGTTTCATGCACCATGAAAGCATCATGTATACATTATCATCATGTTGAAGCATATGTTATTATTTCGTGTAAAATCCGAGAGTGAACCGATCTTAGTTGAGCAAGTTGTGGAAGAATCCCCTGTTGTCTCGGGATTTGATATTTGTGGTACTGATCCGGAACCTAAGATCGTCAACGAAGGCAAGCCCCGGTTTATGCATTAAACCATTACCTTGTTTAATTTGAAAAGTTTATCACCTATGTTACCTATTGCATTAAGTTGATTAATTCAAATGTTACCTACTTGATGCATTGCCTACCTTGTTAATTGTTTACCATCCTTGAAGATGATTTCATTTACAAAAGCGTAGAATGATTAGTATGCTTTATGGTAGGCTTTCAAAGTAAAATTTTCGATACAATCAAAGATGACATACTGGCCAAAGAAAGAAAGAAGATAGAATGAACTAGAGACTAGTCGGGTGACTTATCTTGAATGTTGGGTAATGTTGCTGACTATGTCGCTTAAAGGCCACCCATTGTGGATCTTCTGAACGAGACACTTTGTAGTACTGGTCACATACTCTGGTAAGCCTACTTCGGCTAATCCGATACTAAGACGAATGCCCACGCACTGGGAGTGGAGAGATGGCGGGAGTAGCATGTACCCTCGTGGCTAGAATGTGGCCGGATTGGAGGTGTGCTGTGCTCTCGGGTGGCGTGGAGACGGCTTAATATGGGAGGATCCGGTAGCGATGTTGATGTATGCAAGATTAAGTTCTACATATGTCGTGTGATAAAGAATCCCCAGCTGGGACTTGAATCAATTCGAATTGCCGGTGCTCTGTGGATATGGAGACTCGATTCATTACAGAAGTAATGCAGGACTAGTGAATTACTAAAACTTGAGAAAAGGAATGGAATGAGAAGGATTGGAACATGGGATATGAACACTTAGTTTGAGATAATGAACTAAGAAGACTTAGGGGTAAAACTTGAAAATAGGATCAAGAATAGTAAGCTTTTGGCAAGGAACTTTTGAATCTTGCTACATCCTTACCTTGTCCCAACACCTGCATCCCTAATGTCCTTCGCCCCCTTTTATGTCGGGTCAGTCTTGTTGAGTACTTTTGTACTCAGGGTTTGTTAACCCTTGTTGCAGGTGAGTCACATGCGCAGGCTTGTTTTGGTCCCTGCTGCATGTCAGTGTTTGAAGTCGATGACGATGAGGAATGATGAATGGCCTTTGGACAAGGCACTAGCTTGCGTGAAAAATAATGTTAATGTAATATTATCCCGCTACTATGGTTGTATGACACTTATGGTTTTGTAAGCTTGAAACAGCTGGTTTGTAATATTAAAACTTAAGTCTTCCGCTTTATAATCTCCGATATGTATATTGAAAACTATTGTAATCTACAATGTTTGTGATTGGGATCCTATTCAGAAAAGATTCGTGGATGATTCGGGTTTCCCGAGGACACCCGACAGGCTTGTTAAGTTGTTGGAAACTTGTGTACGCTATCAGAGGTCTGTTGAGACAACGATAGGTACACGCGGGCCCGATTTCTTAGGAGGTTCTGCCACAGCTGGTATCGGAGCAGGTCCTATCTAAGATCATTGTAGGTTACTTTTGAAAACCTTCAAACTGATTTGGATCAAAGAAATTAAACTTGATAATTTAAGTTCAAATTTCTTTCTTCTTACCTTTGATCTAGCCTCAATCCTATCATATTTGAAAGTTTGTGGCGGATAATATGATTAGGTTTGTCCTATGTATTAAAAATCTAGTTTTTGATTAAATCTTTTGTACTTAGATTCGTAAGATAGATTCATGCATCATGCTTGAACACCTTGCATAATAATTCCCCTTAAAAGTGATTGGGTAAGTAATGTCAATCCCATTCTTGCTAACCCTCTTTATCCTCAAGCTATCCTTATAGTCCTACCCTAACTTCTACAGGCTATGGCAAGGACCAAGATAACCACACGCAAGTCCACCGAACCTCACAGAGTCCCTCACCACCAAGTTGGCACCGTGAAACCATGAGCTTGGTGAAGGAAGTCCCAAGACCCCAGGAGATGAAGGATCTTCAAGCGATCCCACCAACATCGAGAACCTTACCATGGAGCTCAACACTCTTCGTCGAGCTCATGCCAAAGATCAAGAGAAGCTGGCAGAAATGCGAAGGGCCATCACCATGACCACCGAGCTGCGGAATGAAGCCTGGACATGAGAGGATGCGGCCAACGAACGCATCCATGAGTTGGAGTTCTACATAGAAGACCTGGAAATGGACAATGCCGTTCTTCACGAGAATGTTCACATGATGTACGCTCAACTTCATCCTCCGCATGGGGATGGTGAAGTTACATATGAAGAAATGATTGTAGATCCAGGAGAAGTCCAGGATGAAGAAGAGGAGGAGGACCCTGAGGAGTTAGTGTACTTCTCAAATGAAGATGAGGTTGCGTCCGATATGGACACGGACACCGACGACTGAGAGCTTGGAGTAGTAATAGTTCCTTTACCGCCTTTCTAGTAAACCAGGGTTGTCTTGTGGGATACAAGACATGTAATATAAATGAGTAACCCTTTGTAGCATGAAAACCTTTTAACTGCTTTCAATAAAATAATAATGTAAATAAATGTGTCTCTCTAACAAATGCCTCGTCCTAACACCCAAGCTAGTGCAAGTACCTCACAAGACAATGATGATATCCCAAATCCTCCACCAATGCCTCTGACTATGGCAGATGCCATAGCCACACTCGTCAATGCAACGGCAGAGAATGCTAGGTTGTTAAGGGAATTGGCTTAGAACCAACAGGCGCCACACCCTAATCATGGCCACTGTAATAATGTAAATGATGAGTCAACATATATTGATTTTACTGACACGCGTCCGCCTGTGTTCTCTAAGGCAGAAGGGCCTTTCGAAGCTGACGATTGGCTCCGGACAATGGAGCAAAAGTTTGAGCTAATTCACTATACCGAGATTCAGAAGCCAAAGTTCACGGCACAGCAACTCCGAGGAGCTGCTGGTGCCTGGTGGGCAAATTTGGTAGTTGTACAGCCCGCTGGTCACCAAATCACCTGGATGGAGTTTAAGGATGCCTTCAGGGCACACTATATTCCAGATGGTGTGATGACCATGAAGTTAGAAGAGTTCTTGGCTCTTAAGCAAGGGGAGCACCCGGTGATGCACTATATTGGGCATTTCAATCACCTCTCACAGTATGCTATAGAGTATGTGAATACTGATAGGAAGAAGAAGAATCATTTCATAAGAGGCCTAAACACCAAACTTTAGACCATGATGGCAACTTGTGGCAACGCAACTTATCATGAGACAGTTAACATTGCTATCGCTTCAGAGGAGAATTACTGCCGACACAAGGAGGCAAAGAAAAAGAGAGTATCTGCTTCCAGGTCGTCGAGTGGGAAGCATCAAAAGATGGTCTGCCATCCTCAGAATCGTGGCCATGCGCCATTCTGCCCACAACAAAGCCAAAGCAGGCAGCAAATCTTTATTCGCCCTGCAACCAATATGCCTTATCCTCGTCAAGCACCGCAGCAGCAAAATAATACAAATAATGCAAACCACACTGCTACTCCCCAGAATCACAATTATCCATGTTATAATTGTGGTAAACCCGGACACTTTTCCTGAGAATGTCCGTATCCTAGGAAGAGTAATCCTAATGCACCTAAAGCCCCTGTTACTCAAGCTCAGAATCAGTACAAGGGCAATGCTCAGAACAATCAGAAAGGTCAGGCTGAGAAGAAAACTGGAAGGGTCTTCTATACTCAGGTGGAATCTATTCCAAAAGGAGAACCAGTAATGATTGGTATGTTTCCGTTGCTAAGCGCCCTGCAATTACCTTATTTGATTCTGGTACATCCCATACATTCATCAATCGTACATTTGTTGTGAAGCATGAGATACCTATTGGGGAAAACAAAAGAACCATATCATATATAGTCGCCCGGGGGATGAATCTGTACAAGGGAGATAGTTCAGCATGCACCTATTGATTTGGGAGGACATGAGTTCCCTACCAACATGCTGATATTAAAGGATCAAGATATAGATGTGATCCTTGGTATGAACTGGTTAACTCAACACGGGGTTGTCATAGATGTCATGCGTAGAACCATAAGGGTAAATGTACCTAACAGCAAAACCCAACTTCTCATCCAACTTCCCTTTCCTAAGAGTACAATTGAAATAGTCTGTGCAACTACTGTTGAAGAAGCCAAGAAAATTTCTATGGTATATGAGTTTACGGATGTCTTTCCTAATGATCTGCATGGTCTGCCACCAGACTGAGATGTGGAGTTTAGGATTGACCTAAAACCAGGAACGACACCTATGTCTAGAAGAGCATATAGGATGCCACCCAGAGAATTAGCAGAATTAAAAACCCAACTACAAGAGTTGTTAGACAAGGGTTTCATTCAACCCAGTTCATCACCTTGGGAATGCCCTGCTATCTTTGTGAAAAAGAAGGACCAAACTTGTGGTTATGTATTGACTATCGGCCGTTAAATGAAGTCACCATAAAGAACAAATACCCCTTACCCCGAATTGATTTATATTTTGATCAACTTGCGGGAGCTAAGGTGTTCTCGAAGATAGACTTGAGATCGGTCTATCACCAGATTAAGATCAGACGGGAAGATGTGCCGAAGATAGCGTTTACTACCCGATATGGTCTATATGAGTATTTAGTTATGTCTTTTGGGCTGACCAATGCCCCGGCTCACTTCATGTACCTAATGAACTCAGTTTTCATGCCCGAGCTTGACAAGTTTGTAGTGGTCTTCATTGATGACATTCTTATCTATTCAAAGAGCAAAGAGGAACATGCAGAACATCTCCGCATTGTTCTACAACGATTAAGAGACCACAAATTATATGCCAAATTCAGCAAATGTGCATTCTGGTTAGAGGAAGTATAATTTCTGGGTCATGTGTTATCTGCTGAAGGTATAGCTGTTGATCCAAGTAAGGTAGAAGAAGTCCTTAACTGGAGAGCACCTACCACTGTTCATCAAGTTCGTAGTTTTCTAGGGTTGGCAGGTTATTATCGTCGGTTCATCCCTGACTTCTCCAGAATTGCGAAGCCAATTACCGAACTGCTGAAAAATCAAACTAAGTTTGTATGGTCAACAGAATGTGAGAAGGCCTTTCAAACATTAAAGAAGTTGCTCACAACTGCACCAGTTTTAGCACAACCTGATATCGAGAGGCCGTTTGATATCTATTGTGATGCATCTAAAATTGGTATTGGCTGTGTTCTTATGCAAGAAGGCAGAGTCATAGCATATGCTTCCAGACAACTCAAGAAGCATGAAGAACATTATCCCACCCATGATCTTGAATTAGCCACTGTTGTTCATGCACTCAAGATTTGGCGGCATTATTTATTAGGCAATATCTGTCATATCTATACGGATCACAAAAGTTTGAAATATATCTTCACTCAATCAGAGCTGAATATGAGGCAAAGAAGATGGTTAGAACTTATCAAAGATTATGACTTAGAAGTGCATTATCATCCAGGCAAGGCTAATGTGGTTGCCGATGCCCTAAGTCGCAAGAGTCATTGCCATTGTCTAACTGTGAAACCTATGCAACGAACATTGTGTCAAGAGATGGAGCATCTGAATTTACAAATAATAGAACAAGGTTTCCTATCCAATATTGTAGTTGAGTCCACTATCAAAGATCAGATCATTGCTGCTCAACGGAAAAGTAAGGGTATAGCCCATATCATAGATAAAGTCAGATCTGGAAAGCCAACATGCTTCAATATTGATGAATCCGATGTCGTATGGTTCAAAGATAGATTGGTAGTACCCAAGAGTCCGGAGCTGCGAAAGCAGATTCTTGATGAAGCTCATTCTACAAGATACTCCATTCATCCGGGTAGCAACAAAATGTATCATGATCTGAGAAAGAGATATTGGTGGACCAAAATGAAAATAGAAATAGCTCAATATGTGGCGAAATGTGATATTTGTCAGAGAGTCAAAGCGGATCACATGAAGACTGCAGGTCCATTACATTCATTGCCAGTTCCATCTTGGAAGTGGGAAGATATCTGTATGGATTTCATCGTGGGGTTACCTAGGACATCTGCAGGCTATAATTCAATATGGGTTATTGTATTTCTTGCCAGTCAGAGATAAATATCGAGCTGAACAGTATGCAAAGCTTTATCTTGATAGAATTTTCAATCTGTATGGGGCACCCAAGACCATCGTCTCTGACAGAGGGTCATTGTTCATATCCATGTTTTGGGAAAGTTTACATAAGTCTTTGGAAACCAAACTTATCCGCAGTTCTGCTTATCATCCGCAAATAGATGGACAGACTAAAAGGGTAAATCAAATTCTTGAAGATATGTTGAGAGCATGTGTCCTTTCCTATGGTGCTAAATGGGATGAATGCCTCCCCTTAGCTGAATTCTCATATAACAATAGCTATCCAGAGAGCATTAAAATGGCACCATTCGAAGCATTGTATGGCCGTAGATGCCGGACACCTTTAAATTGGTCAAAAGCTAGAGAACAATGGTTCTTTGGACCGGATGTGGTCATGGAAGCTCAACAGAAAGTGGAAGTTGAACAGAAAGTTAAACTCATACAAGCTAATATGAAGGTAGCTCAATCCCGACAGAAAAGCTATGCTGATAAGAGGAGACGACCGCTAGAATTCAAAGTGGGAGATCATATCTACCTCAAGGTATCGCCGATGAAAGGAGTTCATCATTTTGGGATTCGGGGAAAGTTGGCGCCCCATTATGTCGGTCCTTTTCAAATCCAACAATGATGTGGACCGGTCGCCTATCGCATCAAGCTACCAGATCACATGTCAGCTGTGCATGATATCTTCCATGTATCTCAGTTGAAGAAGTGTCTTCAAGTACCTGACCAAGTGATCGACTTGGGTGATGTAGAACTAGAACCTAACTTAACTTATGCCGAGTACCCCATTAGAGTCTTAGATCAAAAAGATCGAGTCACTCGAAGGCATACAATCAAGTTCTACAAAGTACAATGGAACCAACACACTGAAGATGAAGCTACTTGGGAGTCCGAGGATTACTTAGAAGAAAACTTTCCTGGCTTCATTGCTTCTATCTAGTTGTAATACCTTGTCTATATTGTAACTTGTATTTTTTGTCAAAAGAATGGAAAACCCCCTCACTAGCCTTTTGAACAAAGTTTTGATGTGTTAGCTTGACACGTTTCCTTTTCCATTACTTAGCCTTAGGTTCTAAATCTCGAGACGAGATTTCTTTAAGGGGGAAGGGTTGTAACACCTCTGGTGTTTTGACCTAGAACTAAAACTTGACATGTCATCATGTGCATTGCAAGGCATTCATCAAGTAGAAAATTTTGAATGCATTCACTAAATAAGCTTTATTTCATAAGTTGTTATTTTATGTGATATAATGTGATCCAAAACTCTAAATGAAGATCATGACCACAAGGGTCAAATTTCATGTGATCATGTGAGACCATGTGTCATTTGACTCAAATAACCCCAATGGGCCATGTAATTGGTCAAAAATCATAGTTAAGTAAAAAGGTAAACAAATCAAATTTGAATTCAAATTCAAATCATAAAAGTCCCTTTTGCCCCTTTTGTTTATTTCAAGATCCATTTGGAATTTGGGGGTGTGACAAAAAGCAAAGTTGAAGCTTATTTTATAAGGATCAACTTTGGTATTCAAAGTTTTCAAAGTTTACATATAAAATTTGGAGTAATTTTGAAATGATTCAAGTGCTCAAGAGCACCCCAAATTCAAATTTCAAAATGGAGGCAGAATTTGAAAATGTTTATTAAAGCAAAGTTGTAGAACTTGAAAAGTTGAGCAACTTTTATTTTTGGAGATTTTCAACTTCTTTAGAAAATTTGTGAGTAATTTGCAAAATGGACTCAGTGGCAATTCTGTAAATATTTGAAAATCAGTTTGAGAAGAAGGGCGCCACCTCTTGCTTGCCGCCGACGCCGCCAAGCTCATTCTTGCGGGTTCTGGCCGGTGCCACACAGCTGCTTGCCGTGCATGGGCATGCAGGAGCTGTCCGTCTCTCGCAGCTTGTTCTTTTCCTTTAAAAACACGCAGAGCCGACCGCCTCCTTCTCTCTTTCCTCTCGTCTGCTCGCCGCCGGTGCTCTTGCCGCACTCACGAAATTCGTCCTCACCATAGCACCTCGTGCCAATTGCGTTTGCCAGCATCTCCGCCTCGTCCTGTCACTCCTTCTAGACCTGCTCGCCTTGCCTCTAGCGGTCTAGCGCCACCGCACGGCGTCTTCTTCTTCGGAGCCGGTTGTAGCGCCGTCACCACCGCCCTCACCATGGTCAGGCCACTCTAGTCCGTCTCCGCCTTCACCGTGCACACCATCGTGTTCGCGGTGAGTTCCTGAGCATGATGCTTGCTCCGCTTTAGCCTCTACCACGTCATAGCCAGGGTCGTGCCATGCACCGCCGTGCCCGCGCCACCGTGGCCGCCATGGCCGGTGTGGATCTTCCTCCGATGCGCCTGCTGCTGTTCTAGGTGTCAGGGTAGGTTCGCGGGGTGGTGTTGGTCATGCTAGTGTGGTCCGCCTCGCCGGAGCCTCACTGCCGGCGCGTTTGGCCGGCCAGAGCCGGCAGCGCCGCCGTGCACCCTGTTTTCTATCACTCACGAGCGTGCCCTAGCTGTCAGTGAGGGAAGAGAGAGAGAACAGAGAGATTTTGTATTTTCTGAATTTTGAATAGTGCAGAAACTTTGGAAATTCATAGGAAAATAATTACAGCTCTAAAAATTCTGAAAATTTGAGTGTAGCTTCTGTACATGTTCTATTATGGTTTAAAAATTTGAAACTTGAAATTTGGATAAATTTTTAATGTTCAAAAATTCAGTCAATTAATTGATAAATGTAATTTCCATAATTTTTGTAGGCCACTGTATAACTCCAAAAATTATGAAATTTATTTTGGTACACTATTTGTCATGAGGAAGCTTACATAAAATTTTGAGGTCATTTGGAACAAGTTCATTTTGAGCTTATTTCCAAATTAATTCAAAAATGAATAAAAGCAAACCCTAAGTGTTAGGTTATAGCTTGATCTTGTTTTGGTCATGTTTTGTGACCAGTAGGGTTTCAAGATCAATTTGGTCAAGTCACTTAGGTCATAAGCCCTAGGTCATTAAAGTGTTGATTAGAGTTTAGTTAATGAATGATTTCATTCATTAAGGGTAGAACTTTGGGGTGAAACTTTAGGGTAGTCCTTTAGAAGAATGTAGGGTTTCTTAGTAATAATTGTTGTGTGGTCCTTGATGGTAGAATTGCAAGTTGGTTTTGTTGGCTTGCAACTATACCGTGAAGAAAAGTTGTACTCAAGGTGTTATTACGTTTCATGCACCATGAAAGCATCATGTTTACATTATCATCATGTTGAAGCATATGTTATTATTTCGTGTAGAATCCGAGAGTGAACCGATCTTAGTTGAGCAAGTTGTGGAAGAATCCCCGGTTGTCTCAAGATTCGATATTTGTGGTACTGATCCAGAACCTGAGATCGTCAACGAAGGCAAGCCCTGGTTTATGCATTAAACCATTACCTTGTTTAATTTGAAAAGTTTATCACCTATGTTACCTATTGCATTAAGTTGATTAATTCAAATGTTATCTACTTGATGCATTGCCTACCTTGTTAATTGTTTACCATCCTTGAAGATGATTTCATTTACAAAAGCGTAGAATGCTTAGTATGCTTTATGGTAGGCTTTCAAAGTAAAAGTTTTGATACAATCAAAGATGGCATACTAGCCGAAGAAAGAAAGAAGATAGAATGAACTAGAGACTAGTCGGGTGACTTATCTTGAATGTTGGGTAATGTTGCCGACTATGTCGCTTAAAGGCCACTCATTGTGGATCTTCTAAACGAGACACTTTGTAGTACTGGTCACATACTCTGGTAAGCCTACTTTGGCTAATCCGATACTAAGACGAATGCCCACGCACTAGGAGTGGAAAGATGGCGGGAGTGGCGTGTACCCTCGTGGCTAGAATGTGGCCGGATTGGAGGTGTGCTGTGCTCTCGGGTGGCGTGGAGACGGCTTAGTATGGGAGGATCCGGTAGCGATGTTGATATATGCAAGATTAAGTTCTACATATGTCGTGTGATAAGGAATCCCCAGCTGGGACTTGAATCAATTCGAATTGCCGGTGCTCCGCGGATATGGAGACTCGATTCATTACAGAAGCAATGCAGGACTGGTGAATTACTAAAACTTGAGAAAAGGATTAGAACATGGGATATGAACACTTAGTTTGAGATAATGAACTAAGAAGACTTAGGGGTAAAACTTGAAAATAGGATCAAGAATAGTAAGCTTTTGGCAAGGAACTTTTGAATCTTGCTACATCCTTACCTTGTCCCAACACCTGCATCCCTAAAGTCCTTCGCCCCCTTTTACGTCGGGTCAGTCTTGTTGAGTACTTTTGTACTCAGGGTTTGTTAACCCTTGTTGCAGGTGAGTCGCATGCGCAGGCTTGTTTTGGTCCCTGCTGCATGTCAGTGTTTGAAGTCGATGACGATGAGGAATGATGAATGGCCTTTGGACAAGGCAGTAGCTTGCATGAAAAATAATGTTAATGTAATATTATCCCGCTACTATGGTCGTATGACACTTATGGTTTTGTAAGCTTGAAACAACTGGTTTGTAATATTAAAACTTAAGTCTTCCGCTTTATAATCTCCGATATGTATATTGAAAAATGTTGTAATCTACAATGTCTGTGATTGGGATCCTGTTTAGAAAAGATTCGTGGATGATTCGGGTTTCCCGAGGACACCCGACAGGCTTGTTAAGTTGTTGGGAACTTGTGTACGCTATCAAAGGTCTGTTGAGACAACGATAGGTACACGTCGGCCCGATTTCTTAGGAGGTTCTGCCACATGAGATGCTTGCAAAGATGAAGCATCATGAAGTACTAGAAGATGAAGCTAAGGAAGCAATGGGGCAAAAGAAGAGTGTTGCTCTCAAGGCATCCTAAGATTGTGGGTCTAGTCATTGCAACAAAAGGCATGACCATGAAGATAGTAGTGAAAATGAGCATGATGGACATCTTGATGAGGAACAAGCTCTCTTGGTTAGGAACTTCAAGAGATTCTTGATGAAGAAGAAAGGGAAGATGAGGAATGGTAACGGAAACAAACCATACAAGAAAAGATTTTGCTATGGTTGTGGAGACGTTGGTCATTTCATTGCGGAATGTCCCAAAGAGAAGAAGAAGCAATGGAACAACAATGAAAATGACAAGAGGTACAAAGGCAAGAAAAGAGGTGAAGCTCATCTTGGTGAAGAATGGGACTCAAATGATGAGAGTGACGATGACAATGACCAAGGGAAGAAGAAGGGTGTTGCTACCATTGCCATTCAAGAAACCTCTTCCCCAACCATCACCAATCATGCTTCGTCAATATCACTCTTCACCGACATACCCTCATCACCTAGACTCTTTGCCAACCTCAACGACAATGACTATTACACTCCTACATGTCATATGGCAAAAGGAGATAAGGTACCACCTAACTCTCCTACTCACTCTAGTGATGAATATGATAGTTGTGATGAGAATGATGAGGAATATGCTCTTAAAATCATTAAAAAATATGGGAAAGATGCAGCCTCTAAAATCTTGAAATTAATGTACAAGATAGAGAAGCGTGAGGCATGCATTGAGTCACAAGGGGAATTGCTCCTAGTGGAAAGGGAGAAGAACCAAGGACTCGAGTCATGTCTCTCAAAGGAGAAGGAGAAGGTTGAGAAGTTAAGTGTAGAATTGTCTTTAGCCAAGAACTCATATGAGCGTTTGTCTAAGGAACATTCTTCACTTAATGACTCTTTAGCTAGTTCAAAGAATGAACAAAGTTTGGTTCAAGAAAGCCTTACAAGCTTGAAAGATAAATATCATCATCTTGAACTAAACTATGATGTTCTTTGGAAAAGCACTTCTACTCCTCCTAAGGAATCCGGTGATTCCAAATCTTCAACTAGTCAAGGTTGCAAAAGATGTTACAATGTTGATATAAATGCTTGTGCAACTAACCTTGTTGAGATAGAGAAGAAAGAGAAGGAGATACATAGGTTGAACTCAATCATCAAGAATGGTTGCAAGTGCAAAGAAAAGCAACATTCAACCTTGTACAAGGGATCAAGACACCCCTCCATCAAGGATGGTATTGGCTATAATAGGTATGATGGCAGAGCCAATGGAAGGAATATAATCAATGGAGTGTCTTGTGTGAAGTTCAACAAGAAGATTGCTCTTGATGACCTTCTCAACAAGGTCAACAATGTTGCCACTCCTCCGAGTCCACTTGTGAACAACAAGAGCAACAAGAAGAAGCAAGTGGAGGTGCCCAAGCAACAAGTGCCTATCTCACGAAGCCATGCTTGTGATTACTTGTGTTGTTGGGGCAAGGATGGCAAGATAGTTGTGAAGTATGTGGGTGCCCTCAAGAAGAAGCAAATCTTGAGGAGTGTTTGGGTGTCCAAATCTTATGTGACTAATCCCCTAGGACCCAACTCAAATTGGGTACCTAAAACAAAAGCTTAATTCTATTTTGTAGGAATACCTCTCCAGTGGATCAAGTTGGGTGCTGGATAGTGGGTGTACCAATCATATGACCGGAGAGAAGAACATGTTCACCTCCTTTCAACCAAATCAAAATTCAAGCGAAAGGATTGTGTTTGGTGACAATGGTAAAAAAGAAATCCTTGGTTTGGGTAAAATTGTTATCTCAAATGAAAATTCAATTTCTAATGTATTACTTGTGGATTCGTTAGGATACAATTTGTTGTCCGTTTCATAACTTTGTGAGATAGGTTACAATTGTCTCTTTATGGATAAGGGTGTGGAAGTCTTTAGAAGGAAGGATTCCTCTATTGCTTTTACGGGTCAATTAAAGGGCAAGCTCTATCTAGTTGATTTCTCATCTAATAGAGTGGAGTCCGAGACTTGTTTAGTGGCAAAATCTAGCATGGGTTGGTTATGGCATCGCCGACTTGCTCATGTTGGGATGAGGAACTTGGCCAACCTTCAAAAAGGTGAACACATTCTTGGACTAACAAATGTCTCTTTTGAGAAAGATAGAATTTGCAGTGCATGTCAAGCGAGAAAACAAGTTGGAGCTAAACATCCCGCCAAGAATGTTGTGTCAACAACGAGACCACTTGAGCTTCTTCACATGGATTTGTTTGGACCCAATGCTTATATAAGCATTGGTGGGAACAAATATGGTTTCGTAATTGTTGTTGATTATTCTCGTTTCACTTGGGTATTCTTTTTGAAAGATAAAAGTGAAACCCAAGGGATCTTCAAGAAGTTCGCAAGAAGGGCTCAAAATGAGTTTGAAGTGAAGATCAAGAAAGTGAGAAGCGACAATGGTACGGAGTTCAAGAACACCAACATTGAAGAGTTCCTTGATGAAGAAGGAATCAAGCATGAGTTTTCGGTTCCTTACACTCCTCAACAAAATGGTGTTGTGGAGAGAAAGAACCGAACGCTCATAGAATCCGCAAGAGCAATGTTGGTTGAATACAAGACTCCGGAGAAAGATTTTTGGGTGGAAGCGGTCAACATGGCATGTCATGCAATCAACCGCTTATATCTTCACAAGATCTTGAAGAAGACCGCCTACGAGCTCCTTACCGGTAACAAGCCTAAGGTGCATTACTTTTGAGTTTTTTGATGCAAGTGTTTCATACTTAATAAGAAATCCAAAAGCTCAAAGTTTGCACCAAAGGTTGATGAAGGGTTCTTGCTTGATTATGGTACTAATGAACATGGCTATCGTGTTTTCAACAAGACCAATGGTCAAGTTGAAATAGCGGTAGACGTGACTTTTGATGAAACCGACGGCTCTCAAAAGGAGCAAGTCAATGTTGATTCTCTAGGTAAAGAAGAACCTTCTCATCAAGTGATCAAGAAGCTTGCCACCGGTGAAGTGAAACCCATTGAAGATGATGACGATGCACAAGTGCAAATCAACAATGACCAAGTGATGCATCATGGGTCAACCAATGCCCATGGTGATGCCTCTACATCAAGAAATGGTCATGAAGCAAGAGCACATGGAGCTCAAGATCCACCACAAGTTGAAGATAGCAACCAAGATAATGATCAAGATAGAAGCTATGACAACTCCAATCAAAGTCAAAGTTTTGATTATCCAATCAATCAAAACAATGATAGTGAAGATTATGGTCCAATTCAAAGAAGATCTCTAGTGCCTCATCCAAGAGTACATCACTCCATTCAACGGGATCACCCCGTTGACAATATTCTTGGAAGCATTAGAAGAGGAGTAACCACAAGATCAAGACTTGCAAGTTTTTGTGAGCACTACTCTTTTGTATCTCCAAAAGAGCCTCAGAGAGTTGAAGAAGCACTTGAGGATGAAGATTGGATGATGGCCATGCAAGAGGAGTTGAACAACTTCACCCGGAATGAAGTTTGGTCCTTGGTGGAAAGGCCCAAGCAAAATGTGATTGGAACCAAATGGGTCTTTCACAACAAGCAAGATGAACATGGCATGGTTACAAGAAACAAGACACGGTTGGTCGCTCAAGGATTCACTCAAATTGAAGGATTGGATTTTGGGAGACCTATGCACTGGTGGCAAGGCTAGAGTCAATTCGGATCATGCTAGCCTATGCCACTCATCATGATTTCAAGCTATATCAAATGGATGTGAAAAGTGCATTCCTCAATGGCCCCCTATCCGAAGAGGTTTATGTGGAGCAACCACTGGGTTTTGAAGAACCAAAGTTTCCCGACCACGTCTACAAACTCAACAAGGCACTCTATGGGCTTAAGCAAACCCCTAGAGCTTGGTATGATTGTCTTAGGGACTTCCTACTCAAACAAGGGTTTGAGATAGGCAAGGCCGATCTTACTTTATTTACTGGCAAAGTCAATGATGATATCTTTATTTGCTAAATTTATGTCGATGACATAATATTTGGTAGTACTAACGTGGCCTTTTGTGAGGAATTTAGTAGCATTATGACTAATATGTTCGAGATGTCCATGATGGAAGAGTTGAAGTTCTTTCTTGGTTTTCAAATCAAGCAACTCAAGGAAGGCACCTTCATTTGTCAAACAAAGTATACTCATGACATGTTGAAGAACTTTGACATGCAGAAAGCCAAACCCATCAAGACACCAATGCCAACCTGTAACACCCGGAAAATTTCATTGTATTTATAATAGGAAAATTTTATTTAATTATGCATTTACGTGAGCATTCGAACTTAGTAAATAATAATTTTATGAAAATTAAAATCCACTATAAGGCTAGACACATGGTGTTGCATTTCATGCCGGAGCATTGGTGTTTTGTATTGATTTGTTTTAAACTGAATGTACATGCTTTCGAAAATCGTTTGGAAAATTCCGTTTCAGAAATAATCAAGGTGAAATGCTTGTGCCCTCTGTATTCTGTTGGTCGCTGGCTTGCTATCCTGCCTTCGTAGCCAGCGGCACAACTGTCGTTTCCCAGGCCTAGATTCAACATGCCGGATTGCCGGCCAAGGCTGCTGCTGCGGCGCAGCAGGCGCTGATGCGCTCTCTCCTTTTCGGTTTGCATTGCTGACGCCATGGCCCACTGTACAGTGCATCTCCTATTTTGCATTGTCCAGGAGCCGGACTCTGTTCCGATTCGATTTAGCAGCCAAAGGCCGTCTGGGCGCCCTATAAAAGCCGCCGCCTTTTCCTTTTGCTATTCTTTCCCATCTTCGAGTTGCTACGGCCTCGCATCGAGCTCGCAGCCCTAGCAGCGCCGCCGCCGCTCGATTTCGCTACTGCGTCGCTCCGCCGCTGTCTTCGACCTGTTGCCGAGTTCTCCGCACGGGAGTCGTTGCAGCTCGGTCGCGCCTCAAGTCATCTCTGTCTCGCCTCCGATCGGTTTTGGAGCCCTAGGTGAGCTCGTCATCATCTCCTCGTGTGGCCCGTGCTTTTGGTTCTCTCCGCTGTGGTCTGTAGGCCTAGTTTCCTGTGCTTGCTGGCAAAGCTCGCCGCCGGCAATGGAACCACCGAGCCGGAGTTGCTGTGCAGCCGGCTCTCCCTCTCTCTAATTCCCTTTCATCTAATCTCAGCCACTCATCGCGTGATCAATGGCTCAGAGAAGCCAATACCTCTTTGATGGCGATCTCGATAAAGAGACCCTCAGTTTTCTCATATTTGTGTCCGTCATCCCTGGCCAGATTCAAATTACCGAATTTTATTTATTTTAATCCGTATATTAGTTCGCTATAATGACAGAATTGCCATCCAGAGCCATTTTCTTCATAATTTATTCATTTTAACTCCGATTCGATCCGTTCAAATTGCGCTAGGTTTGTAATTGAGTAATCTATGTTCTTATGGTACTGCTGGTCACGTTTTCCACTGTTAAAATTCGTGACTAGATTAGCTCTATTAAATTACTATAGGAAATCCCGTTTAATTCGTAGTTTTCGCATTTTAAATTCGATTCCGGTGATCCTCGCGTTCGTGTGTTCGTAGCAACGTGTAGAATAACTTTATAAACTTTTCAACTTGTTTTTCTTCTGATGGTGTACTGTTCTAATTAATGTCTCTTGTTTGCTTCGTGTATGATTGCTTAGATGCCTGTATGATGTCGTGTGTCGATCGAGTATAGACGGTGAGTAGTTCGTTGACGATCAAGAGTACTACTATGAGCAGGACCAGCAGGAACCTTTTGATCAAGGCAAGTATAGCATGAGATTATCCTTGTTTCCTATTCACCTTTAATAACTTAATCATATGCATGTGTCTACCTTGGCAACCGTAGTAATTTTCCTAGCTATTTGATATCTTGAATTCCTTGTCACCTATGGGTTTATGCATTGGGTAGTGATGCTAGTGCTCTGGAAAAGACCATGATCTTGTAACTTGAATAATGATTATGCAATAAACAATAAAAGATGCTTTTTAGCAATAAGGAACTAGGGGGCTGGAGCATTGGGTTTTATGGTGCTCTAGATTCCTCTCCAAAAGACTTATCTGTAAATGATCATCCGGGACTTACAGTATAGCTGTGAGGGCTACATGGCTCTGGCTCTAGTTATTTAGAAGACCTTTTCTAGCTTGTCAGAGGTAACCCGAAAGGGCGCAAAAGGGGTCTGCCAAATCGGGTATAGTGTGGCTTCTGTCCTTATGTGTATAGGCTGCAGTCGTTGTGCCATATGGAAGGAGGGCTCTACATCTGTTTGCTACCGAAACCTAGCGGCCCTAACTTGTTAGACGAACTTTTAAATGGCTTTATATGGTTTCTGGTGTTTTGGGGTATGGTCCCCCATGCATTTGGAAACCATGACTCACAGTGAAAGTGTACACCTCTGCGCAGAGTTTAATAAACTGGTATACTAGCCGTGCTCACGGACACGAGCGGCCTTGGAATCCTTATGGAATAGATGATCACTATTTAATTATGTTTTTATTATCTTGTTTATGTGCTATTCATTATTCTTGTTCACTTGATCATGTGGTTATGGGAATAATTGCTACCTTGTTGCTATTAATTGCTAAACATGATATACACCTAAAGGCTACCTGCAGTTTAACCAGAGTCAGCTAATTGAGCCACATGAACCCCTTGCTATATTTGTTGAGTACGGCATGTGCTCATCCTTACTATCTCCCCCACACCTCAGGATGGGCAACAGATCAAGTTTGGAATGAGGACTACCGTGATGAGTATTAGGCTTGACGTCAACCAGTTGACCGTCCCTGTGATGGAGCTTCCGCGAGAGAGTTATCTTTAGTTGCTACATTTATTGTTAAGACTATGTGATGAATATTTGTTCGCTATGTAATAAGCACTGTGATGATACTATTTATAATTTGTCAACTTATGTGTGCGACTATTCCTGGGACGCACATAAGGCTTTTATACATCCTATTTTGTTCGTTTAAAATGGGGTGTGACAAATTGGTATCAGAGCCTTATTGACTGTAGGACGCAAGCCTAGTTAGTAATGGTCGTTTTAGCATCCTTTGCTTCACTTGTTTCATGCTTTATACTATAGCCTTGCTATTCGCTAAAAATTTTATTTTTATGCTTCCTTAATCTTATTCCATTGTGAAAATTTATTGCTTCTATCTAATCTATGTCTAAAATCCTGTGGATGCCTCCTCGTCCCCGTAAAGTTGTCCGCATGACCGCTGTAGAATACCGTGCCTTGTACAAGTCTGTGGAGCCCCGTGGGGATGACATCCTGGAGATTTCTGATGAAGAATCGAGAGTGGGGGACACTCAGGAGAAGGACATGCATGAAGAAGAAGCCCCGTCTGCTCTGGCGGATAATCCTCGAATGGGTTGGACTGAAGAACTCTATTTCAAGGATCCTGAAGCTGATGCCTTTTTCCACGATCTGCTGGTGAAGACACTGGAAAATTACTACCCAGATTTGCAAGCAACACTGGAGTACCGCAGCACTGAGCATAGGCACCCTCTGATGAGCTCATACTGGGATACTGAGTTGTGGATCAAGTCGGTGGCTAATAACAAGAAGGCTCGCAAGGTGGAGTCGATTCACACTACCCGGGTTAGTCGGGCTACTGTGGAAAGGAGCATGGCGGATGCCGCCTACAATGCACTTGTCTACTACCGGGATCGACGCTTTGGCGCTATGCAGTATGATGGGCTGAGGTACTACCCTCGCTACTTGCCAGATGAAGACACTTGGACCATAGAGGACGCTGATGCATCAACACCAACCCTCCAAGCACAAGTTGAGCTGACCCGTGAGCTAGCGAATAAGGTGGTGTCCTTGGAGGAAGAGCTGCTGAATGAGAAGAACCTCAACAAGCAAGAACGTGCGGTGTCGAATGGCCTTAGGGCTGAGCTAGGCCGTCCCAAGCTTCACGAGAGGATCCGCACGCCTCTCATCAAGAAAGACTCCGCACCCTAAGATTATAGAACCCTTATGTAATAGGAACGTTATTAGTACCGTGAGCCGTGTCGAGTTTTAAGTGTGGTGTGATCAATTGTGTGCTTAGATGAATTATTATTGTGTTTAATGAGCGATTTGGATTTTTGTGATGAGTGTGGGAGCTTGTGGGCATGTCTACAAGTTCCTTAGTTAAGAATATTAAGATAAGATCCTAAATAAATAGTTGGGTTTGGTCATATCCTGTTTCTACCTTTTCTGTTTTCTGGAGCAGTCTGTGATGTTTCTGTTATATCTCAAAATTTGTTCATGCAAAATTCATGAAATTTTTCTGAGAACAACTAGCCTTCGGTATCTTTCCAATGCCACAAGAATGATCTTTTTATCTGTTATGAGCTGGGAGATATAACTGATCTAAGATAAGGTTTCTGCGCAGTCTGGAATTCTGGAACAGTTTCGGTTATGCTCAGATTTGGACTAATCTAATGACAGAATCTGCTAAAATGATCTAAATGAAAGTTGTAGAGAATTTCATAAGCCTTCCAACCGTATAAAGAACACCTCTGTTGGGCATCTGGAACTCGAGATACGACCATTTTTCCGAACCGCCCATATTGGAACTCGCCCATAAAAATTCAGATTTACCCATCTCTTGTTTATATCATTTTGGATATTACTGAGATTTGTTTCTGTGTTTTGGAAAATAGATGGCAGCCAGAGGAGGCAGAGGCAGAGGCAGGGGCCCTGGTAGAGGTCCTAATTAACCTGTCACCATGGAGCAACTCTTGCATACGCAAAATCAGTTGATGGAGGCGTTTATGCATCACCTTCAGAACCCACCCCAGAATCAGCATGCGGGAGGACCTCCGCCTGTCCAAGTGAGGGATAAGCGTGGGGAATTCATGAAGGGACGCCCCCCCGGTGTTCACACATGCTGCTGATCCGTTGGAGGCAGATGATTGGATACGGGCAGTCGAAAAGCAGTTGAACATAGCGCAATGCAACGATCTAGAGAAAGTGTTGTATGCGTCTGGGCAGTTACAGGGAGCAGCTCAGACCTGGTGGGAATCTTATCAGTCGGCACGTCCCAATAATGCTCCTTCCGTCACTTGGCAAGAGTTTGTCAGAGACTTCAAGGCACATCATATTCCAGATGGAGTAATGGAGCTCAAGCAGGAGGAATTCAGGTCCCTCATAATGGGTTCTATGACTGTCAGTGAGTATCATGACAAGTTTGCCCAGTTGTCTCGTTATGCTCCTAACGAGGTGAGGGATGATGCAGATAAGCAACGTCTTTTTCTCAAGGGTATTTACTATGATCTCAGGTTACAGTTGGCTGGCAACACATACGCCAATTTTCAAGCTTTGGTGAATCGCGCTATTGTGCTTGACAATATGCGCAAGGAGATGGATAGAAAGAGGAGGATGCAAGGACAAGCCTCTGGGAGCAACCCACATCAGCGTCTTAATCCACAGCAAGGTTTTCAACAGAGGTACCAAGGACCAGTCAGTTAGTGGAACCGTGGTTCGTATCCTCAGCGTCCTTAGAACCAGCCGTAGAACGGGAATCAGCGCCAGCATTTTCAGCAGCGTCCCCCTTACCAGCAGCCGGGTGGTCAGCAGACACCACATTCAGGAAATTCCAATGCCACTCCTATGAGGAATAGTGCTCCCAACACTCCAACCAGGTGTTTCCGCTATGGGAAAGAGGGGCACATGTCTTATAACTGCCTAGAGAAACCAAATCAACAAACCCCTCAGAGGCAGAATAGCTACCAGAAGCCATCTCCGAACACTAGAAGGGTGAACCATGTGTCCATCGATACAGCTCAGGAGGCACCAGAAGTTATGTTGGGTACGTTCAACATCAACTCAATTCCCGCTACTGTTCTCTTTGATTCTGGAGCTTCGCATTCTTTTATTTCTCAAACATTTGTTAGAGTACATAGCATACCTTTAGTTGCCATGAAGAATCCTATGCTAGTGAATTCACCAGGAGGGACTATGCCAGCTTCTTATTGTTGCCCCTCAGCAAATCTTTCTTTAAGGGGGGGTAGATTTCCCAGTCAATCTTGTTGTGTTGAGAACCTCTGGTATTGATGTGATTTTGGGCATGGATTGGATGAAACAACACCGGGCAGTGATTCAGTGCAAAGAGAAAGTGGTAGCTCTAACCACACCAAAGGGAGATAAGATCAGTGTTGAAGTAGCAGTGCAAGCTCCACCCATAGCCACAGTGAACCAACTGGATGATGAGGCCAATGATCAGAACCGTGTTGTGGATGAGTTCCCAGATGTTTTTCCAGATGATTTGCCAGGTATGCCACCTGACTGAGACATTGAATTTATTATTGAATTACTACCTGGCACTGCACCTATAGCTAAGCGTCCATATAGAATGGGGGTTAATGAATTAGAAGAACTTAAGAAACAGCTAAAGGAGTTGCAGGAGAAAGGTTTCATACGCCCCAGTTCATCTCCTTGGGGTGCACCTGTGATCTTTGTTGACAAGAAGGATGGAACTCAGCGTATGTGTGTTGATTATCGGTCACTTAATGAAGTTACTATCAAGAACAAGTACCCGTTGCCTAGAATTGATGATTTGTTTGATCAATTGAGAGGTGCTTGTGTGTTTTCTAAGATTGATTTACGTTCTGGTTATCATCAGTTGAAGATTCAGAATTCAGATATACCAAAGACGGCATTCACTACAAGGTATGGGTTGTATGAGTACACAGTTATGTCTTTTGGTCTGACCAATGCACCAGCCTACTTTATGTACATGATGAATAAGGTGTTTATGGAATATCTTGATAACTTTGTGGTGGTATTTATTGATGATATATTGGTATTCTCCAAGACAGAAGAAGAACATGCTAAGCATCTGAGGTTGGTTTTGCAGAAGCTTAGAGAGCATAAGCTGTATGCTAAGCGAAGTAAGTGTGAGTTTTGGTTAAGGGAGGTCTCTTTTCTGGGTCATGTTGTCTCCAATGGTGGAATAGCAGTGGATCCAGGCAAGGTGAAGGATGTACTGAATTGGAAACCACCTACTGATGTGAGTGAGATCCGTAGCTTTCTTGGTTTAGCTGGTTACTATTGGAGATTCATTGAAGGATTTTCAAAGCTTGCTAAGCCTATGACTGCTTTGTTAGAGAAGAATGCTAAGTTTGTGTGGTCTGACAAGTGTCAAGCTAACTTTGAAGAGTTGAAGAAGAGATTGACCACCGCGCTTGTGTTGATATTGCCAGATTTGAGTAAGAGTTTCTCTATCTACTGTGATGCTTCTCGTCAAGGTTTGGGATGTGTTCTTATGCAAGAAGGTAGAGTTGTGGCATATGCATCGAGGCAGTTGAGGAAACATGAACTGAATTATCCTACTCATGATTTAGAGTTAGCGGCAGTGGTTCATGCCTTGAAAATCTGGAGATACTATCTAATTGGACATAAGAGTGACATCTACACTGATCACAAGAGCTTGAGGTACATCTTCACTCAGACAGACTTGAACTTGAGACAACGTCGTTGGCTAGATTTGATAAAGGATTATGATCTAGAGGTGCACTACCATCCTGGGAAGGCAAACGTCGTGGCCGATGCACTTAGTAGGAAGAGATATGCTAATAAGCTTCGGGCGACACCTGTGTCTGACGAGTTGTGTGCAGAGTTTAAGCATCTAAACCTAGGCATTGTTACTCATGCTATGGAGATAAAAGTGACTCCTACTTTAGAGCAAGAAATACGTAAAGGTCAGTTGGAGGATGAGAAACTAAAGGAGATAGCCCAGAATGTGGTGATTGGAAAGGCGCCAGGATTCAGTATAGATGCAAACGGTACACTTTGGTTTGGAAAAAGGATATGTGTGCCTGAAGTGAAAGCTATTCGTGATACAATTATGCAGGAAGCGCATGAGTCAGCTTATTCTATTCATCCTGGAAGTACTAAAATGTATCTAGATCTCAAGGAGAAGTATTGGTGGTATGGGTTAAAGAGAGATGTAGCCGAGTATGTTGCTTTGTGTGATACTTGTCAACGAGTGAAAGCTGAACATCAGATACCTGCCGGATTATTGCAACCCATGCAAATACCTGAGTGAAAGTGGGATGAAGTTGGTATGGATTTCATAGTGGGGTTACCACATACTCAGAGGGGTTATGATTCCATATGGGTAATAGTGGATCGGTTGACTAAAGTTGCTCACTTCTTACCTGTCAAGACTACCTATAATGGACCAAAATTGGCAGAACTGTACATGGAGAGAATAGTGAGTCTGCATGGAGTTCTAAGGAGGATCGTGTCTGATAGAGGCTCACAGTTTACATCTCATTTTTGGAAATAGGTACATACTTCTTTGGGAACAAAGTTGAATTTCAGTACAGCCTATCACCCTCAGACTGATGGACAGACAGAGAGACTCAATCAGATATTGGAAGACATGTTGAGAGCTTGTGCACTGCAATATGGGACAAGTTGGGATAAGAGTTTGCCTTATGCAGAGTTTTCATACAACAACAGTTATCAGCAGAGTCTCAAGATGGCACCGTTTGAAGCTTTGTATGGACGTAAGTGTAGAACACCTTTGTTTTGGAACCAAACCGGAGAGACTCAGGTGTTTGGAACAGATGTGCTTAGAAACGCAGAGAGACAAGTACGAGTGATTCGGGAGAATTTGAGAGTCGTACAATCTCGTCAGAAGAGTTATGCAAACACACGGAGAAGAGAATTGGTCTTCGAAGAAGGGGATTATGTATACTTGAAAGTGTCACCAATGAGAAGTGTGAAGAGGTTTAACATGAAAGGGAAGTTAGCACCAAGGTATGTTGGTCCATTTAAAGTTTCGAAAAGATGTGGAGAAGTGGCTTATCAGTTAAAATTGGCTGAGAGTTTGTCTGGTGTGCATGCCGTATTCCATGTGTCTCTACTTAAGAAATGTTTGCGGATGCCTGAGGAGCAAATACCTTTAGAGGAGCTTAATGTTAAGGAGGACCTCACATATGAAGAGTTTCCGGTTAAGATTTTGGGGACAGCAGAAAGAGTCACTAGGAGTCGAGTTATTAAGATGTGCAAGGTTCAGTGGAATAGGTGTTCAGAAGCTGAGGCAACTTGGGAAAGAGAATATGATCTGAGAAAGTCATATCCGCAGCTGTTTGAGTAAGCACAGTCTAATCTCGAGGATGAGATTCTTTTAATTAATTATACATTTACGTGAGCATTCGAACTTAGTAAATAATAATTTTATGAAAATTAAAATCCCCTATAAGGCTAGACACATGGTGTTGCATTTCATGCCGGAGCATTGGTGTTTTGTATTGATTTGTTTTAAACTGAATGTACATGCTTTCGAAAATCGTTTGGAAAATTCCGTTTCAGAAATAATCAAGGTGAAATGCTTGTGACCTCTCTGTTCTGTTGGTCGCTGGCTTGCTATCCTGCCTTCGTAGCCAGCGGCACAACTGTCGTTTCCCAGGCCCAGATTCAACATGCCGGCCAAGGCTGCTGCTGCGGCGCAGCAGGCGCTGATGCGCTCTCTCCTTTTCGGTTTGCATTGCTGACGCCATGGCCCACTGTACAGTGCATCTCCTATTTTGCATTGTCCAGGAGCCGGACTCTGTTCCGATTCGATTTAGCAGCCAAAGGCCTTCTGGGCGCCCTATAAAAGCCGCCGCCTTTTCCTTTTGCTATTCTTTCCCATCTTCGAGTTGCTACGGCCTCGCATCGAGCTCGCAGCCCTAGCAGCGCCGCCGCCGCTCGATTTCGCTACTGCGTCGCTCCGCCGCTGTCTTCGACCTGTTGCCGAGTTCTCCGCACGGGAGTCGTTGCAGCTCGGTCGCGCCGCAAGTCATCTCTGTCTCTTCTCCGATCGGTTTTGGAGCCCTAGGTGAGCTCGTCATCATCTCCTCGTGTGGCCCGTGCTTTTGGTTCTCTCCGCTGTGGTCTGTAGGCCTAGTTTCCTGTGCTTGCTGGCAAAGCTCGCCGCCGGCAATGGAACCACCGAGCCGGAGTTGCTGTCCAGCCGGCTCTCCCTCTCTCTAATTCCCTTTCATCTAATCTCAGCCACTCATCGCGTGATCAATGGCTCAGAGCAGCCAATACCTCTTTGATGGCGATCTCGATAAAGAGACGCTCACTTTTCTCATATTTGTGTCCGCCGTCCCTGGCCAGATTCAAATTACCGAATTTTATTTATTTTAATCCGTATATTAGTTCGCTATAATGACAGAATTGCCATCCAGAGCCATTTTCTTCATAATTTATTCATTTTAACTCCGATTCGATCCGTTCAAATTGCGCTAGGTTTGTAATTGAGTAATCTATGTTCTTATGGTACTGTTGGTCACGTTTTCCACTGTTAAAATTCGTGACTAGATTAGCTCTATTAAATTACTATAGGAAATCCCGTTTAATTCGTAGTTTTCGCATTTTAAATTCGATTCCGGTGATCCTCGCGTTCGTGTGTTCGTAGCAACGTGTAGAATAACTTTATAAACTTTTCAACTTGTTTTTCTTCTGATGTTGTACTGTTCTAATTAATGTCTCTTGTTTGCTTCGTGTATGATTGCTTGGATGCCTGTATGATGTCGTGTGTCGATCGAGTATAGACGGTGAGTAGTTCGTTGACGATCAAGAGTACTACTACGAGCAGGACCCGCAGGAACCTTTTGATCAAGGCAAGTATAGCATGGGATTATCCTTGTTTCCTATTCACCTTTAATAACTTAATCATATGCATATGTCTACCTAGGCAACCGTAGTAATTTTCCTAGCTATTTGATATCTTGAATTCCTTGTCACCTATGGGTTTATGCATTGGGTAGTGATGCTAGTGCTCTGGAAAATACCATGATCTTGTAACTTGAATAATGATTATGCAATAAACAATAAAAGATGCTTTTTAGCAATAAGGAACTAGGGGGCTGGAGCATTGGGTTTTATGGTGCTCTAGATTCCTCTCCAAAAGACTTATCTGTAAGTGATCATCCGGGACTTACAGTACAGCTGTGAGGGCTACATGGCTTTGGCTCTAGTTATTTGGAAGACATTTTCTAGCTTGTTAGAGGTTACTCGAAAGGGCGCAAAAGGGGTCTGCCAAATCGGGTATAGTGCAGCTTCTGTCCTTATGTGTATAGGCTGCGGTCGTTGTGCCATATGAAAGGATGGCTCTACATCTGTTTGCCACCGAAACCTAGCGGCCCTAACTTGTTAGACGAACTTTTAAATGGCTTTATATGGTTTCTGGTGTTTTGGGGTATGGTCCCCCATGCATTTGGAAACCATGACTCACAGTGAAAGTGTACATCTCTGCGCAGAGTTTAATAAACTGGTATACTAGCCGTGCTCACGGACACGAGCGGCCTTGGAATCCTTATGGAATAGATGATCACTATTTAATTATGTTTTTATTATGTTATTTATGTGCTATTCATTATTCTTGTTCACTTGATCATGTGGTTATGGGAATAATTGCTACCTTGTTGCTATTAATTGCTAAACATGATATACACCTAAAGGCTACCTGCAGTTTAACCAGAGTCAGCTAATTGAGCCACATGAACCCCATGCTATATTTGTTGAGTACGGCATGTGCTCACCCTTGCTATCTCCCCCACACCTCAGGATGGGCAACAGATCAAGTTTGGAATGAGGACTACCGTGATGAGTATTAGGCTTGACGTCAACCAGTTGACCGTCCCTGTGATTGAGCTTCCGCAAGAGAGTTATCTTTAGTTGCTACATTTATTGTTAAGACTATGTGATGAATATTTGTTCGCTATGTAATAAGCACTGTGATGATACTATTTATAATTTGTCAACTTATGTGTGCGACTGTTCCTAGGGCGCACATAAGGCTTTTATACATCCTATTTTGTTCGTTTAAAATGGGGTGTGACAAACCAATGGACATCTAGACCTTGATCAAGAAGGTAAGGACGTCGATCAAAAGGTATATCGCTCCATGATTGGATCCTTGCTTTACCTTTGTGCATCTAGGCCCGATATTATGCTTAGTGTGTGCATGTGTGCAAGATTTCAAGCTAATCCGAAAGAATGTCACCTTGTAGCCGTTAAGAGAATTTTGAGATACTTAGTACACACTCCTAATCTTGGCTTGTGGTATCCTAAGGGCTCCACTTTTGATTTACTTGACTATTCCGATTCGGACTATGCCGGTTGCAAGGTAACTCAAAAGTGCACTACCGGGACTTGCCAATTTCTTGGGAGGTCCTTGGTGTCTTGGAGCTCTAAAAAGCAAAATAGTGTCTCCTTGTCTACCACTGAAGCCGAGTATGTGGCGGCCGGCTCTTGTTGTGCCCAACTACTTTGGATGAAGTAAACTCTAAAAGACTTTGGTTGTGAGCTAAACAAGATACCCCTTTTGTGTGATAATGCGAGTGCCATTAAGTTGGCAAACAACCCTGTTCACCACTTTCGCACAAAGCACATAGACATACGACATCACTTCTTGAGAGACCATGAAGCCAAAGGAGATATCGCTTTACACCATGTGAGCACCGAAAAACAACTAGCCGATATCTTCACAAAGCCCCTAGATGAGTCAAGATTTTGTGCTTTGAGTGAACTAAATATCATTGATTCTCGTAATGTGGCTTGACGTCTTGTACACACTTGATTGATTTAGACTTGGATAAAACCTTTGTGAAAATGTTGTGTGAATTTTTCAAAATCTATTTTTAACACCTCAAGCATGTCCATTGCTTTGTGATGATTTGATGAAATCTAGTCATGCTTGAGATGGTTCTAGTTCACCATTTATGATCACCCTTCTCTCTGCTAAAAGTTGAACCATCGGTAGTACTGACGGTATTGACCGGTAGTACCGGTCACCAACCGATAGTATCGGTCAATCACCGGTACCACCGGTAGTTCACATCTCAGCCCAAGTCATCCTCGCTGCCTTGCCCACCTGTAGTACCGGTCATGCCCGACCGGTAGTATCGGTAGACAAATTTTACTGCGGTATATAAGGGACCGCGGGTGTTGACTTACCTTTTACCCTAGCTCTTATCCCCGGCCTTTTCTCTTCCCATGGCGGCGGCTTCTCTCTCCTTCCCCACTTCGATCTCCCTGATATATCTTATCATATGCATCACAATTTCATGCTTATCACACACACTTAGGCACCCCACGAATTGCAAAATTTAGGGGGAGCTTACTCTTAGTGTATGCCATCTTGATTAGGATCAAGATTTGGAATTCAAATCCAATGCATATATTAAGGGGGAGCTCTTTTCTTAAAATTTGAAATTCAAAAGCTTCAATTCTTTCAATCTTATGTAAGCCTAAGTTGGTTGTCATCAATTATCAAAAAGGGGGAGTTTGTAAGTGCATTTGACCCCTATGTGGGTTTTGGATAATTAATGACAATCAAATTAGGGACTAACATGCTTATCCTAGTGTATTCACAGGTGTTAGTCCATTGAAAGGTTTAAACGATGATATTCATGATTATAGCACCCCCCAAATTACATTCAATGGAAAGCGGCTCAACTCAAGTGGTTAAATAGATTTCTTTTTAACTTGAGTTATAGGAATCGCTGTACTATCAAGAGGGATGCTAACTAGACTAGCTAGATGTTGATAAGAGTGGTCATGTCAATCAGTTAAAACGCTTGAGAGACACATTGCACTCACGGACACTTACATAGATTCTTTTCTACCAGGATGCACCGGTAGTACCGGTTCCCCACCGGTAGTACCGGCCTGCTTGACCTGGCACTAAATTGAACTATCCGAAGTACCAATGTTGATAAGAGTGCTCATGTCAATCCGTTAAAAACTAAACTATCGGAAGTACCGATGTTTCACCGGTAGTACCGGTGAACCACCAGTAGTACCGGTGGACATCCGGTAGTACCGGTAGGTCTTTTTCATGGCTCAGTTTTGATGCTGAGATTTGGCGTGAAATTGAACTACCAGTAGTACTGGACTTCCACCGGTAGTACCGGTGATCAGCGGTAGTACCGGTAAAACACCGGTAGTACCGGTAGGCCATTTTTACGCACAACTCCAGCTCGCCTGTAGGAGAAGCTCCAACGGTCAGATCTATGGTATCGGTAGTACCGGTGGTTCACCACCGGTAGTACCGGTAGCTCTTCAGGAACTCAAGTATAAATAGCCCTTCCCTTCTCTCCTGACGGTGACCTCATTCATTTTCACCTCCCCTTCAAACAAAACAGCTCCAAGCACTTACTCACCCCTTCTCTCTTCCTCTTTGCTCCTAGACTTGAATTCTTGATAGACTTGAGCTAGAGAAGTGAGATTAGAGAGTGGGGAGCACCGATCTATGACTTGAGCACTTGGACTCCGCATCTAGCCGGTTTGGTTTTGCATTTCTTACTCTTGGGTTCTTGGAACCCTAGCCGGCTAGGCGTTCTTCATGGTTGCCCATGTTGATTCATTTGTGAGGGCACCCCGAAGTGTTTGTATTACCCCTGTGATTCTTAGTGGAAATCTTGGGCTAACCTTTGTGGTTGCTTGAGGGAGGCAAGGAGGTGGAAGAGACTCCGACCTTAGTGGTCACCTCAACAACGAGGACGTAGGAACTCCTTTGTGGGGACCGAACCTCGGGATAAATCTTGTGTCCCGCGTGCTTGTTGTTGTTGAGATTACTTGTTCTATCACTTGATCTTCGTGTTCTTCCTCTCTCTCTCTCTTTGTTCATAGGTTGTGAGAGCCCGATCTACTATTTGGTGAAGGAGCAAGCCAAAGGGAAGTTCATCATCTACCTCAACATCATCTAGGAGTGTGGGCGAAAACTCAGATCTGGAATCTAAACTCTATTTACTTTGATTTTGTAGCCTCAGTAGGGCACTGGTAGTACCGGTCAGTTTGCATCGGTAGTACCGGTGATTGCTCACCGGTAGTACCGGTCCAAACCCACCGGTGGTACCGGTAGGTATTTAACTTCCGCTTTTGAGTTTTCTGAGTTTTAGGTTTTTAGATACGCCTATTCACCCCCATTTAGGTCCTTTCAGCAAGCCGATAGACTTAATTATAGCAAATCAGAATATTAAATATACACTATGGATGACTAGGATTAAGACACAATCGGCTGATTAGAGCAAATCTGGTGTCAAGATATAAATCATCATGATGAACAGTAAAATGATAGATTGATTATGATATGAGCCGATATGCATTAATCTAAGTCAGATAGATTGTGTTTTTACTAAATCCTATAAGAGATCAGAAGATGCAGCCTTACTAAACGTAGTAAAAATGATAACTGGTGAAACTATCAAATCTAGCAATAGATCGAACGATGCAACCTTACTAAACTAGATAGATTCGATAACTATGATTAATATCAAATCTAGCAAGAGGTCAAACAATGCATCCTTACAAGATCCGATATGAATCAAAGATGGTACTAACGAGCAAACCGAAGATCAAATCGATGCATCCCTGCCTACCGAAGAACTCGTCGAGATCTACTTTACTCCTACTCCTAAAGTTGTGTATTGATTGTTTTTTCTCTTTTTACAATAGCCAGGGTTTATCTTTATACCCTGGGTTGAAATAAAGTCCTAACCGAACACGGTCTAAACAATGCCATAATTTAGAAAAGAAAATTACTCTAACAAATACAACTCTACGATGTCCTTTTTGACATAGTCCACATTCGACACGTCTAAGCCGATGCCGCTATCCACATGATTTCCTCATCTCTCCCCTGATTCTGGTCTCATCCAAATAAGCTTCCCATCGTATTTCTCTAAGACCGAACTGTTAAGAAACCCTACCAAATTTTGGTGTCAACACATGCCCCCCAATTTTGGAGTATGAAAACTCATGCTTCAAAATTATCCTTTTGCTAGTCTTGACAACACCAAAATTAATCTCCATCCTTCCATTGGCTCTTGTAGACTAAAATCGGCTGACAACCTCGAATATAGCTCATAGCCAATCCTCTTACCTTGCAAAACCTTTCCAGCCGATATCCTCTCATGATAATTGGCTATCATGCCTAGCCACGCGTATCTAAAAACAAATCTAGTCCCGAAATTCCAGTCAACATTAAATGCTCCTGCCACACCTGCCATTTTGCTCGGCACGCGCACGTCTCCTCGAATCCCGGACTGATACCTTGAAATATATATAAATATACCCCCACTATAGTCCTCATCTTCTACCTTCAGCTATTCCATCATTCCTCAAGCAAACTGCATAGCAACCAAACCCTAGCGATCAAATCCGAGCCTGTTTACACCAAAATTTGGATCGAAGGGTCACAAGGAATCAAAAGCTCCCAGGTCATGTCATCCAGGAATCTATTGCATGCAGATCGGAACTAGCTGATTCGAACGCAGAACTGGAATCAGCTTTCTTCAGATAGCGCCGGCGGATAATGATAGAAGCTATGATCGGCGCTAGGACGTGACATCCTAGACTCTACAAAAAAGGAAAGATTAGAGTCCAAGTTACCTTAAATTATGAATGTTTTCTCTAGGTTCAAAATTGTAATGAGTCATGCTTAGACAAGAGTCATGCATAAGTCCCAGGTATAAATATCAAAGCTCGGCTATTGTAAAGACAATCAATCAATCCAATACATAAGTCATTTACTTTTTTGGCTCCAGCCACCCTTAGGAGTAGGAGTAAGGTAGGTCTCGACGAGTTCTTTAGCAAGTACGGCTACATCGATCTGGTCGACCTCCACTGCTTGTTGTAAGTACCGTCATGGCTTATACCTCTGTTCGTACGGCTGCATCGATCCGATCGACCTCCACTGCGACTCTAGTATGAGTTAGTTATCGATTCTTGCCTAGTTCAACTATGGCTGCATCGATCCGGTCGACCCCCACTGCATGAACTAGATCAAAGTCAAGTTATCGGCTCTACCTTAGAATGACAGTCTTTGGTAGATTCATTAAGTTATCGATATTGCTTATTGCTTTCATTGTTTATCTAAATTCATTAAGTTATCTAAATGATGATTGGAGAGTCGAAATAACCGATTACCTTAGAAATCCATCTCAGAAGGTTACCAGAAAGCTAAGGTATAAATCGACTAAATATGTTTTGATAGATGACCAGCTATATTATAAAACAGTCGATGGGGTGTTGCTCAAATGTTTAAACCAAAAAGAAGCTAAGGTATTAATGGGTGAGGTGCATGAAGGAATATGTGGAGCTCATCAATCGGCTTATAAGATGAAATGGATTATCCGTAGAACTGGATATTTTTGGCCAACAATGTTGGAAGACTGTTTTGAATATTACAAGAGGTGCTAGGACTGTCAACATTTTGGTAATGTCCAGAGATCGCCTGCATCGGCCATGAATCCAATAATCAAGCCATGGCTGTTTTGAGGTTGGGGAATTGATCTAATTGGCCAGATTTTTCCGCCTTCAAGCAAAGGACATAAATTCATATTGGTAGCAACAGATTACTTCACCAAATGGGTTGAGGCAATTCCTTTGAAGACGGTAACCTCAAAGAACATGATTGATTTTGTCAGGGAACACATTGTGTATCGTTTTGGGATTCCTCAAACCATAACTACAGATCAAGGGACAATGTTCACATCAGAAGAGTTCGAGGATTTTGCTACCAGTATGGGAATCAAGCTACTAAATTTCTCTCCTTATTATGCTCAGGCTAATGGCCAGGCAGAGGTGTCCAACCAGATTATGATTAAGTTGACAAGAGAAAGATCGAGGAACAGCCGAGGAAATGGCATTCGACGCTGAATGAGGCGCTATGTGCATATAGAATGGCCTACCATGGATCAATTAAAATGTCGCCCTATGAACTTGTGTATGGCCATAATGCAGTTCTTCCTTGGGAAGTTCGGGCTAGATCAAGGCGTGTCACACTATAGAATGATTTGTCAGCCGAAGTCTACAAGAATCTTATGATAGACGATTTGGAGGACTTGAATTGCCTTTGGCTGCGTGCTCTTGAAAGTATCAAAGCCAATAAACTAAGGGTTGTGAAATATTACAATAAAAAGGTCAAGTTTAAGCGATTCTCTGAAGGAGATTTGGTCTGGAAAGTGAAATTGCCGATCGGGTCAAAGGATAGTGAGTTCGGTAAATGGTCACCTAATTGGGAAGGACCTTATCGGATCAAACGTTGTGCGCCTGGTAATGCTTATATCTTGGAAACACTAAAAGGAGAGGAAGAATTTGGCCGAGCAATCAACGGGAAATATTTAAAGAAATATTATCCTAGTGTTTGGATCAATACTTAATAAATGATCTGTTCGGTCGATAGCCTTAATAGCCGATATTAGGAAGATATCGCCTCCAGTGCAAAAAATAAATCTAAAGGAGCAAAAGCCGATATGACTTGTATCGCCTATAGAAACAAAGCAGACACAAATGAAGTGATGGGTATGAAGCATGAAACAAAAGGGAATAACTCAAGGCGAGGAAGTTGTTTGTTGAATATAACCTATTACAAGCTACAAGCTAGAAAACACTTTTCCTACTATATCATCGGCCAGGGTATTGAAAGCTACAGAGTTGGCGGCGCTTGTAAAATCTTCAACCAAGCACTTGTGCTCCCTAGGATACATTGCGTTCGGAAAACCATGGGGAAGAAGCCGAAGATTTTGGCCCGAATGGGCTTGTGCAGCAGCCAATGCCATGGCAGCGCCATGATGAACACCGTGAAGGGCGACCTCTCTGACACGATTCGGGATGTCATGCAAGCAAACCACCAGAACGGCGCCCCTGGCATTGATGAATCACGCCGCATGGTCAATGGCTGATTAAAGATTCTCCAATTGAGTAGTTAGATCTAAAATAGTCAAAAGGAGAGTGATCAGAGACCTTGAGGGAAAAATCCAGGAAAATGGAGAAATAATGGTAGACATCTCACCCATGATTCTAGTTTCAGCCCTAGCCAACCTTTCTCTCATCAGGCCAACCTCAGGGGGTGATCGGTCTTTAATCATAGCCAGAGCCGATTCCGCTAAAGAGAGGCAGTTAGCTAGATGCTGGTCGGTCTGATTGATGGAGGCCAGTAGATCATTATTTCTGATTTGTCGCCTCGAGTGATGAGGAAGCTAACGGCGAATTGGTGCCAAAGATGATCCCAAGGGCTGGGCGGAGTCAACCCTTTGATCCAAAGCAATGGGAGTACCCCAAGATGTGTCCTCTTGACGGCAAAGGCGTTGGCGTGATGATGTGGATCCGTTGAGGGCTTCCTCAGCAAACCTCTTGTTGTTCTCCATGACCTTAAAGACTACGAAAAGGCAGGAAACATACTGAAGACGAAGAGGGTTGTTTTGATCCATAGCCGAAGCCCATATATATAGCCCGGGAAAGCGAGAAGATAGATTTCGATGGAGGTGTGGAATTGAAATTAGAAACGGAAATGAATCAACGCTCCAGGAATTCAGGGGACGGATAACGAAGAGATAACGGACTCGAATTTATTGTTTCCCCGGATTACAAAAATATCGTGGGACAGATACATTGACCAGAGATTGACCCATCAAAACTTCTTTGGATTGAAGGGAGTCCAGATCTCCATAAGGCCGAAATTCATTGTGAACCAAGTCACATCGGCCCATCGATAAAATTGTACCAGAAAAGAAGAAAGGTCACCTGCCTAACATATGCCCAGCGGATTTCTCAATAAATCGAGGAACTGTGAGGAAGAAGCCCAAGGTTTTCCTAATGGGTATTTGGAGGAGGAACAAGGGGAAGGTGTCCACACATTTTGGTGCTCGCAAACACTAGAACAGCTTTGTGAGCATGGAGAGAAGACTCAAGTGATATCACAAGAATTCTTCTAACTACAATGGCTGGTCTTCTTGCTCAACAAGACACTAGAATAAGTGACACAATCACCTTGTGCACAAGAATTCTTCTAGCTGCTTGAGATCTTCATAAGATAGACCATGGCTGGATTGTCGAATTGCTCTTGCCAGGGTCGGAAAGATAGTTTATAGCCGACCTGAAAGGATGAATCCAAATACCCGTGAAACAACAATGCTCTCGTGAAAATCTTGAGGCATGAGCTGGTGTAGAAGGCGACAAATAGTAGACCCCAGATCAAGATTCTTTACCCATGACTGCGGACCTATCGGTGACACAGACGTGATAATTTTGGAATAAAATTTCTTTTATCCCAAAATTGGAGGGCATGTGTTTACACCAAAATTTGGATCGAAGGGTCACAGGGATTCAAAAGCTCCCAGGTCATGTCATCCGGGAATCGATTGCATGCAGATCGAAACCAGCTGATTGGAACGCGGAACTGGAATCAGCTTTCTTCAGATAGCGCCGGCGGATAATGATAGAAGCTATGATCGGCGCCAGGACGCGACATCCTGGACTCTACAAAAAGGGAAAGATTAGAGTCCAAGTTACCTTAAATTAGGAATGTTTTCTCTAGGTTCAAAATTGTAATGAGTCGTGCTTAGACAGGAGTCATGCACAAGTCCCGGGTATAAATATCAAAACCCGGCTATTGTCAATCCAATACACAAGTCATTTACTTTTTCGGCTCCGGCCACCCTTAGGAGTAGGAGTAAGGTAGATCTCGGCGAGTTCTTCAGCAAGTACGGCTGCATCGATCCGGTCGACCTCCACTGCTTGTTGTAAGTACCGTCATGGCTTATACCTCTGTTCATACGGCTGCATCGATCCGGTCGACCTCCACTGCGACTCTAGTATGAGTTAGTTATCGATTCTTGCCTAGTTCAAGTATGGCTGCATCGATCCGGTCGACCCCCACTGCATGAACTAGATCAAAGTCAAGTTATCGGCTCTACCTTAGAATGGCAGTCTTTGGTAGATTCATTAAGTTACCGATATTGCTTATTGCTTTCATTGTTTATCTAAATTACACCAATATTATTCTGCCCAATTGGGATTGATCTAGATCGGCCTTATATCTTGTTTAACCCATCATTTGTTAATCTAAAACTGATCTAATCTAAACTTTAAATGATGAGTTATGTTTTATCGGCTGTTTTACGTCAATCCTGATTGTGCATAGAGTGCGGTTAAGGCATGTTGCATCTTGAATAGATCTGTTGGCTAGCGAAAACTGCTCCATGGCCCGCTATCATGGTCTGTGTGATTCTGCCTCTCACCCCACTGTTAGCACCGTGGAGTGGGGATCATTATTTAGTAGATCTATTCCTGATAAAGCATGACTTTAACTGTGCGCTATGCCTGAATCGGCTGTTTTAGCCGATATCAAGTGCTTTCATGAATAGTTTGCATCACGAGACCATTGAAGTAAAGATAGGTTGAAATATATGTTAGCCCCATGATCTTGTTATTGTATTACGGCCTGCATGATTCTGCCTCATGCCCCACTGATATTAGTAATGAGTTAGGGTTGTCGAGTCCGTTGTTATTTCTACGGCCTGCATGATTCTGCCTCATGCCCCACTGGTCATGGTAATAGATGAGATCTAACATGTTCATTAGATTTACCTTTATTAGATTATTAAGTGGTGTTGAATTGTTTCTTTACATACAAAGGAGTTCGGCTATCTGTAATCATTGGCTTGACATAAACTAATCATTGTTGACATCTCATTGCCATTGATTAATATTTGTTTAAATAACGACATGTATCCTGAATGATAACCGATTCTTCTTATATAACCCAATGAGCTTTTAACCGATTTATTCTCATGAATATGCTGGAATCGACTATTTAGTCGATTTCTTCTCATATCGGCTCTCAGAGCCGCATATTCGGGACTGTCTGGTAACACCGGCAAGTTCCGCCCTTAATTACTGATGAACTCTCTCACCTTGTCAATTACAAGGTCAAATTGACTGGCACGTCTCGGAGGAGTGCGCAGGATCGACCACCTCTACGCTGAAGCTAGGCGGATCTACAGCTCCATCGAGCAGACCCTTCCGGCTTGCTGTGTGTTGACACATTTTCGGGCCGACAGAGCCCTACAATAACTTACTGCCTTCAACTGGGTCTTCTGAAGCAAGTTTTCCATCTCGCCGCCTTCAACGACGAACGCTGAACAAGATCTAGCTCTGGCCTGATCTAATCTCAAGAGCTCTTCAGTTATCAATGGCGGCCTCAACTTTCATTCCAGAGGTATCTTCAAATCCATTTCATTTACTTTTCGCGTTATTTCCCATTTTTCTCCCCCAAGAACTCCAGGTTGCCCTTCTTATATTCAACTTTTTCTTTATATCCCCCTTAGGACTTGAAAACAACATTCTCATCCCAACCAGAGACCACTCGGACATGTACTATTTGGGCCCCATGGGGAATCCTGACCTTGTAGATTTCATAAATTTAGAAACTCAGAGGATCCCCTTTAAAAACTCCCGGATGCAACTGTTAGACTGGATAGGCAGTTTCCGTTCAGGCCGAGCCAAGTCGTTGGCTAGAGGGACTGGTAGTACCACATATTGGCCTCCAAGAAAGCCTCTTGGGATATAACTAGAATCGACCAATGCATCACTCTCTCTAGCTGATATGGAGAGAAACGAACCATTGATAGTTTCTGCTGCACATTTTTGGTCTGATGCCCTCAATGCATTTCTGTTTGCTCATGGGCCGATGACCATCACTCTAGCCGATGTGGTTATGCTGACCGGTCTCAAGGTCACTAGTCCCGTCACCCCTTTTAATTTGCTCAATAAACCAACCCATCGGCTCCAAACCAAAAATGTTGGTGGATGGTCCAGATACATTGCTAAACATGCTAGGACAGGGCCAATCAACCAGAAAGAGCATGCGGCCTTCTTAAATATGTGGCTTGAGAAATCCATCTTCTGTGGGTCATCCCTTGGGCCGACCAGCAATCATTAGAGTCTGGCGAAACTTTTAGCCGATGGAAGCAGCATTCCCCTCGGCAAATACTTGTTGGGAGCGGTTTACTCCTTACTTTACCAAGTGTCAGTCAAGCTATCAGCCGATGAGCCTATCGACAACATGGGTGGTCCTTGGTGGTTCATTCAATTGTGGCTTAACTTGTACACCCACAAGGCGATGGGCCGAGACCTAAGGAACAGTGTCTTTCCCTCAGATTTTGCAGGAGATGCCAAAGCGACAACTTGCCGATGCATGTCTTTTGGTGAGGCAGCATTGGCTTTTCCAAGCTCATCAACTTCTAGAGCTACCACTGCCCAACTCTTCAAGAGTTTTTATCACGGATTCAACAGAGAAGGCATCATATGGTTTGCCTATAATGACGATGAGGAATTTGAATTGCCAATCTTCAGATTTTTAAACACCAATACTGATAACAAAGATACTTTTGATGCAATCATTACCCCTGGCATCCTCCCTATCAGCTTCCACTCTGGACGCAATCGGTAGCAATCTTATGAGTTCTAGTATCCTTCAATAGTCGCCCGTTAGTTGGGTTTTGGTCAACTGCCGATCAAATTATATTTTGTCGATAAATTAAAGGCCAGAGAACACATCAGCAACGCTCTAGATATTGACAGAGTAAAGATCCTAGCATCGGTGCTTCCACCAGCCACCATCAACACATGGACATACGACATATTCAGTTCCAAACTTTTTAGTGCATGGTGGACAGAGTGGAAGAAGCATCTTTTTTTCCAAGCATCGACCTTTTACTACCTGCTGCTGGATGTTGATCACATCATATCAGATGATGAGGTAAGAATCTTTCTTATTAGTCGATTAGTTATTTCTTCTTGACCAGTATGTAACTAGTCCTTGCAGGGAATCGATGAAGGTCCACCAACTATGAGCGACCATAATCAACCGGTACATTATGGTCCTCCATCGACTTTTCCCCTTGTCGGAGCCGACACGCCCTCATTGGCCACTGTGATGATAGGGCAGACAACCAAAAAGCATAAACTCCACACAAAATAGTCTCTTCTAAGAGACCGGCTGCCGGCTCATCATCATCGGCCGCTCCCAGACAATCATCATCGACAGCTCCGTCGTCGACTACAACTACACAGGTAACTTTATTCTTTGTGTAAATCGGCTCTTACATTTTGTCTATGTTAACCTAACTTCTCTTTGGCCCATGCTCCAACTCCTATCATTCAGCCGATACCTAAATAGGAGCCTGAACGAACTCTACTAGTTGCTTCATTGGCTATTGCCCCCAACACACAAGATATTCAGAGACCAGCCGATGAAGCAACTCCCGAAGCAAATCTTCCTGAGCCATCGGGCATCGGCTTCAATAATGATGACACCTAACCTCTAATAGCAGAAACGGCCCCCTCTACTCCTATGCTCGATGTGTCGGCTACCACCATTCCAACACGGGAGCCTGCCACATCGGCAACCGAGGACGCTTCAGCTCATCAAGAGACCCAGTTGAAACAAGTATTAAACATCTTATCCTTTCCATCAATCTTTTAGGATGATATATCCTTAATTCAAATTTTATTTCTATTTACAGGCCCAAGATTCTCCACCAAGCAAGCTCTTCTCTTTTTATGTTGGAGACCTCCTAGCCGATGAAGATGAAGTAGATTCTGCAAGCTCATCGGCTCAGCAAGACAGAGATATCTCTAGCCGATGCAGTGGGGGATTGGCTGCAAGACATGCTGGCCCTCTTAGACAGAGATATAACTGAATTGGTTTAGGATGCTGGGCTGATACGCAGTATTCTACAAGTTATCAGAGGCCAACTGACTCCGGAGCTTCAATCAGCTATCATCCCTATAGCTTACATTGAAGGCCGTCAACTCCATGTTCTTCAGGAAAAACAACGCTTAGCCGACCGAACTTCTCAACAAAGTCTATTTGAACAAAAAGAAGCTAGGAAACAGGAGGCCATAGAGCTTAAGAAATAGGTTGATACGCTTGTAGATGCTCCAGCATATATTGACCAAGAAATCAATCGGGTAAAAGCAAAAGAGGCCCAACTAGTGAAAGAACAGGAGGAAACCCGAGTCACCAACAAGACTGAAGAACAGAAGCTGATCCAACTTCTAGAGACCGTCGAGAAGATGAAGAAATAGCTAGCACTCAAAATTCGTCAGACCCAAACCCTTCACAAAAACCTCAATCCAATTCCAGGGACAATCGAGGAGGACAACCAACAAATCAAAGAAGTTGATGAGCTCTGCCTGCGTGCGGTAAAAACAATCCAACAGGCCCTGGGATTGTTGTAAAGATTTAAACTTTCATCGATATCGGCTTGAAATCTTTGTGATACTCTGATAACGAACAATTTTTGTCTTTTGTAATATATTTTCCCTATAGATGATGTGTGTTGCATCGGCATTCACCAATATTACGTTTTTCTTTCTTTTTTTACCTCTAAAGGTGATACCAAGTGGTATCGGCTATTACCTAGATGATGTAAGATCAACCGGCTTTCAAGCATCAATCCATACTCTAGGGTAGTACTTCTTAAGATATTTTTCATTGAGTGCTTTAGGAAAAGGCTGTCCCTCCAAAGTTTCCAAGATATAAGCATTGCCAGGCACATATCGGCTCACACGATAAGGTCCTTCCCAATTAGGCGACCACTTGCCGTATTTATTATCCTTAGACCCTACCGGCAACACCGATTTCCATACCAATTCTCCCTCACAGAATCTTTTGAACCTAACCTTTTTGTCATAATGTCTTGCAATTCTGAGCTTATTTGCTTCAATATTTTCAAGTGCATGTAGCCGATGACAATTTAAATCTTCTAAATCATCATTCATAAGAGATTTATAATCATCGGGTGTCAAATCTTCTTGAAATGCCACGCGTCTTGATCCAGTCTTGACTTCCCAAGGAAGAACAGCATCATGTCCGTAGACCAATTGATATAGGGAAAACTTAGTAGATCCATGGCAAGCCATTCAATATGCCCCTAAAGATTCATTCAATGTAATATGCCATCTCCTTGGTTGTCCATCAATCTTTATCTTAATTAACTTGATCAAACTCTTATTCGACACCTCGGCCTGCCCATTAGCCTGAGCATAATAAGGGGAAGAATTCAACAATTTGATTCCCATACTGGCAGCAAAATCCTTGAACTCATCGGACATAAACATTATTCCTTGATCAGTAGTGATTGTTTGAGGAATCCCAAAATGATAAACAATATGCTCCTTGACGAATTCAACCATATTTTTAGAAGTTACCATTTTCAAAGGGATAGCCTCAACCCACTTAGTAAAATAATCTGATGCCACCAATATAAACTTATGACCTTTCTTGATGACGGATAGATTTGGCCGATCAGATCAATTCTCCAACCTCTGAATGGCCATGGTTTAACAATTGGGTTTATAGACAATGATGGAGCTTTTTGAATATTACCAAACTTTTGATAATCCTGACATCCTTTGTAATATCGAAAGCAATCTTCAAGCATCATCGGCCAAAAATACCCACTTCTTCGAATTACCTATTTCATCTTGTAAGCCGATTGATGAGCCCTGCATATTCCTTCATGCACTTCATCCATCACAACTTTTGATTCCTCCTCATTTAAACATTTTAGCAGCACCCCATCAATCATCCGATAATACAAATCGCCATCAAGCAACACATATTTAATGGATTTATATCATAGCTTCCTTGATACCCTTTGAGATGGATATGTTAAATAATCAATAATCTCTTTTCTCCAATCATCGGCAATGATTCCATTATTAAAAATATCAACAATTTGCTGATAACCAGAGGCATCCTATGCAAGTCCGTTGGCTTCCTTATTCCATGCTTTAGGAACATGTTTAATATAAACTACTGAAAAATCATCAAGCAATCCTTGGCATCTCTCAAAATACAGACTTAAAATATTATCCTTGCATTCATATATACCAAGTAATTAATTGATTACCAAATGCGAATCTCCAAATATTTCAATAACTTCGGCTTTACTCTCCTAAAGCAACCGAAGTCCTTTAAGCACAACTTCATATTCTGCTTGATTATTTATGGCTATCGGCTGGAGAGAGAAAGCAAATTCAAAACTTTCCCCTCGAGGCGATACAATGACAATGCCGATGCCACTTCCCTGCTTGCAAGAAGATCCATCAAAGAACAAAGTCCACGGCATCGGCTCCACCAGTCTGATGCCTTGTCCACAATGTTGTGTTACGAAATCAGCCATCACCTGACCCTTCACTGCTTTAGTTGATTCATACCTTAAATCAAACTCAGTTAAAGCAAATATCCATTTTTCGATTCTCCCATTCAAAATAGGCATTGATAACATATGCTTAACCATATCGTCTTTACATACCATAGTGCATTCAACCGATAGTAAATAATGACGCAATTTTATGCAAGAAAAATATAAGCATAAACATAACTTTTCAACAGGAGAATACCGGATTTCTGCATCCAGAAGCCTTCTGCTTAAATAAAATATTACTCGCTCCTTTTCTTTGAATTCTTGCATCAAAGCCGATCCAATTGAGTGGCTATCGGCTGATATATATAATCTAAAAGGTTTTTCATGTTGTGGAGGAATCAACACAGGCGGGGACTTCATATATTCTTTAATATCATCAAACGCCTTCTGTTGCTCCTCTCCCCATATATATTCTTGATTGGCTTTCAACTTTAACAAAGGAGAAAAAGGCAGAAGCCTTCCTGATAAATTGGAAATAAATCTTCTGATAAAGTTTACTTTGCCGATCAAGGATTGTAACTCTGTTTTATTTGTTGGAGGAACTGTTTTCTCAATAGCTTTCATGCTTTTCTGACCAACTTCAATTCCTCTTTCATGAACCATAAAACCCAAAAATTGTCCAGCCGATACCCCAAAAGCACATTTGTTAGGATTCATTTTCAAACCATGTCTTCTTGTGCACTCTAAAGTTTCTTGTAGATCGGCTAAATGCTCTTCATACCCCTTGGATTTTATGACAATATCATTAATGTAGATTTCAACTACCCTATCGATTAACCTATGAAAAATATAATTCATTGCACATTGATAAGTGGCGCTAGGATTTTTTACACCAAAAGTCATCACAACCCACTCATATAACCCGATGGCTCCAGGACATCTAAAAGCAGTCTTGGCAATATCTTCTTCTACCATAAATATTTGATTATAACCTACGTTGCCATCCATAAAACTGGTAACTTTGTGACCAGATGCGGCGTCCACCAACAAATCGACAATCAGCATTGGATATCCATCCATTGGCGTAGCTTTGTTCACATCCCTGAAATCAATGCAAACTCACAATTTTCCATTTTTCTTATACACATGGACTATATTTGAAATCCACTCCGCATATCGGCACGGACGAATAAATTTGGCTTCATATAATCTTGTAATCTCTTTCTTAATTTCTTCAAGCATTTGCACTTTGAATCTTCTTGGTGCTTGCTTGAACGGCCAATATCCAGATTTGATAGGTAGCCGATGTTCTACAGTTGATCGGCTTAAACCTAGCATTTCATAATATTCCCAAGCAAAACAATCTCGATACTTTTTTAATAACTTTATTAATTCTTGCTTAAACTTAGGATCTAACTTAGTACTTACATACGTTGGCCTTGGCCTATCACCTAATCCGATATCAACTTCTTCCAATTGATCGGTCGACGTGAACCCTTGTCCTAACTTCCCTTCAGTATCATCTATTTGAGTATCCATTAGAACATACTTTCAGAGCCGACTACTTGGATCGGCTTTAGACCCTGATCATTGGTATGAATAAAATCTCCCTCCCAATTTCTTCCAGAGAGACATTCAACATTTTCAAACTCCCAAACTAATGAATCGGCTGTAGCCATGCTAACCGATGCATCAACTTGGACCACTTCAACTTCATCGCCTTGCCACTGAATTAAGCATTGATACATTGTTGAAGGAACACAGCAATTAGCATGAATCCAATCTCGACCAAGGAGTAGACTATACGACCCTTTTCCGTTGATGACGAAGAAAGTAGTAGGAAGAGTTTTACTTCCAATCTTCAATTCGACATTTAATGCCGCCAGGTCTGAGACGCATTTCCTCCAAAATCCCGTAACATCATTTCTATCTTGATTAAATCTTTAGGTCCTTTTCCAAGCTTCCGATATGCAATATAAGGCATAATATTAACAGCAGCACCACCATCAACCAACATCTTCGTCATCGGCTTCCCATCAACATATCCTTTGACATATAAGGGCTTCAAGTGCCGATGCTTCTCTGGTTTATCAAATATGGCTTGTTGTGGTTGGAGAGTTAGTTGTGCCACTGCTTCTTCATCTTCCTCAGATTCTTCACGGTTTTCATAAGAACAAGCCCTGAATTCTGCAGGAAAAATGAAAACCATGTTTATTGGAGCCGATGGCTTACCTTCATCGGCTTTCTTTTTGATGCGCCAGACTTGATTCTTGTCAGAATTCTGGTTCAGCTCCTTTTCTAATTCTTTGCATCTCTGGCCTTGAACCCTCCTTTTCTGAATTCTTGTTAGTCCACTTGGGCACCATTGGTTCTCTTCCCACTCATAATCTGGCCAATCATGATCTGGCCCACGCTTTCCAAGCTGATCATGCATGATTGGCCTTGCTTCATCTTGGATTCGCCGATCCTGATAGTCCGATTGATACACCAATCGGTCGTGAATGGATCGGCGTTCTACCTGAGATTGCTGATATTCCTTGTACTGATGACAGCATTATGGGCAATTGTCTCTGGTTGGCAATCTTAATCCTTCATTCCAACAGTACCTAAAGAAAGAACACCACCAATGCAATTCAGATTGTTCCCTTTCATACCTCTTTTCTTCACATCAGTGCAAATATTCTTCCTCCTCCTGCTGGCATTGATACTCGTTTTCTTGCTGGTGTTGGTATTTACTCAGCAGCATATGAGTTGTAACATGTGGATGATAAATACCAGCAGATTTGGACATCTCACCAGCTTGCTTAGCTCGACGCCTGTTATACTCATCGGCTGAAAGCTACATCTTTGGGTCCACAGCCCCAGATTCCTTTGCTCTAGCCGATGTTAATACTTTAGCTTTCCCTTTCATCAAGCTGATTTCCACCATGTTTGTGCTTGCAGTAAAAGGATGTCCGTCTATCTTCATCGGCTTTTTTACTTCTTCGAATTTGATTTTTCCTTGTTCAATAGCTGATTGGATCTGCTGACGGAAAACTTTGCAATCATTAGTATTGTGAGACACAGAGTTGTGATACTTACAATACCTTTTTCTTTTAAGCTCCTCAGCCAACAGAATCGTATGATTTGCAGATAATTGAAGTTGTCCCTGCTGCAATAACAAATCAAAGATTTTATCGGCCTTCGTGATATCAAAACTGTATCTTTCCGGCTAATTTATCACCCAAGGACATGAGACTGGCGTTTTATTTCTGCTCCATTCAGCCAATCCCACTTCTAGCTCTTCATCAGAATCTAAAGAATATGATTGGACATTGGCAACCCTCTTGTGATATCTATCTTTACGCACCTCTTGGAATCGGCTTTCGTGAGCCGATATCTTCTGCACCAAATGCCCAAGACTTTCAAATTCTTAAGAAGTAAATCTTTCTTTGATCGCCGGTAATAACCCTTGAAAAGCCAACTCAACAAGCTGGCTATCAGACAGAGATAAACTGTAGCATCGGTTCCTTACATCATGAAACCTTTGAACATAGTCGGGAATCGATTCATCATTCCTCTGCCTCAACGCTGTCAAATCTATCAGTCTCATATCATGCATCCCAGCGAAGAAATACTTATGAAACTGCTTCTCTAGATTGGCCCATCCCCTAATAGAATTAGGTAGCAATGAAGAAAACCAAGTAAAGGCTAATCTAGACAAGGACAAAGGAAAGAATCGAACTCTTAATTTCCACCAAAATATGATACAACATGATATCCTGGTGGAATTTCATCACAAGCATATGGCCTATGATTCCTGAAGAATTCTTCACCGTAATTTCATGCAATTTGTTGGACTAACGGCGCTATCTGTTGATCAGAAGATGCAGCTGGTTGAGATGATGGTGGTATCTATTGTACCTGTACTAGCTTGGGAACGTTGGGTGTTCCTGGAATGTTCACCGTCCTTTTACTGGTCCCAATGGCCGATGAATCTGTATTAAAATAAACAAGTCCTGTTGCTTGCTCTTGCATCAAAGAACCATTCATCGCATCCCTCATCACGTTCTGAACTATGTTCATGAAGACTCCTGATTGATTAATCATTGCTTGACGCACAGCTTGATGAACAGCTTCTTAGAATATCTGCTTGTCGGCTTCTGTATCTTTATCTTTGTTGACTTCTCCTGAAACAAGCACCTTTGGCAATGGAACTTTTTAAATTATTTTGTTACGTGTCTTGCCAAAGGACTCCAAGCATTTGTTCCTGAATTCTTCAGTAGATTTGTCTATTATGTCCTTCTGTTCTTGGGTCAGCTCCCCGTATGTAATGTTGATCATGTCATCTGACATCGTGACAATTATGGTCCCCCGGGCGTGCCAGAAAATGTGTCTGCACAGAAATCTGGTTACTGCACGGGACACACGACAGGCCTGGAAGATCTGCTTAGCTTCAGTGCAGGTCCTGTCGATTTTGGGGATCGTGGGCGTGCTAGTCAATTTGATCTGTAATTGACAAAGGAAAAAGATAATCAGTAGATTAAGCTAGAACGTGTCGGCTGGAACCTGTAATTAAATATACACTATGGATGACTAGGATTAAGACACAATCGGCTGATTAGAGCAAATCTGGTGTAAGATATAAACCGTCATGATGAATAGTAAAATGGCAGATTGATTATGATATGAGCCGATATGCATTAATCTTAGTCAGATAGATTGTGTTTTTACTAAATCCAGCAAGAGATCAAAAGATGCAGCCTTACTAAACGTAGTAAAAACGATAACTAGTGAAACTATCAAATCTAGCAAGAGATCGAACGATGCAGCCTTACTAAACTAGATACATTCGATAACTATGATTAATATCAAATCTAGCAAGAGGTCAAAAGATGCAGCCTTACAAGATCTTATATGAATCAAAGATGGTACTTACGAGCAAACCAAAGATCGAAAACGATGCAGCCCTGTCTACCGAAGAACTCACTGAGATCTACTTTACTCTTACTCCTAAAGTAATGGCGTGAAGCCGAAAAGGTTGTGTATTGATTGTTTTTTCTCTTTTTACAATAGCCGGGGTTTATATTTATACCCTTGGCCGAAATAAAGTCCAACCAAACATGGTCTAAACAATGCCATAATTTGAAAAAGAAAACTACTCTAACAAATACAACTCTGCGATTTCCTTTCTGACAGAGTCCAAATTTGACACGTCTGAGCCGATGCCGCTATCCACGTGATTTCCTCATGTCTCCCCTGATTTTGGTCTCTTCCAAATAAGCTTCTCATCGTATTTCTCTAAGACCGAACCTGTTAAGAAACCCTGCCAAATTTTGGTGTCAACAAAAGGAATCCGGAGCAGTAGATCCAGAAGTACAGCTTTTAGCCGATGAGTTTAAAGAGGCCACAAGACATAATACTACATAGAAAAGCCGATATGAGCAAGGTGAAGGGTCCAAGTCTGGTACTGGTGATCGGCCACATGTCACAACTTAGATGTTATTGAAAAAATATCAGCGTCAGCAAGAAAAAGAATATCAACATCGGCTAGAAGAAGAAAAATATTGGTGTCGATGTGATGGAAAAAAGTATGAAAGAGAATAGGCTGAAATGCATTGACGGTGTTCTTTCTTTAGATATTGCTGGAATGAAGGATTAAGATTGCCAAATAAAGATGATTGCCCTGAGTGCAACAATCAGTACAGAGAAAATCAGCAACTACAGGAAATGCGTCGATCCGTTCATAACCGAATCATGTATCAATCTGATGATCAGGATCGACGAGCCCAATATGAAGCAAGGTCAACTATACATGATTGGCTTGGAAAATGTGTGCCAAATCATGATTAGCAAAACTGCAAAGAAGATTATGTTGACCAAGATGAAAATCAATGGTGTCCAAGTGGGTTAACAAAAAGCCAGAAAAGAAGAGTTCAAGGCTTGAGATGTAGAGAAATAGAAAAAGAAAAGAATCAAGATGTTGACAAGACCAGTACTTGGCGTATTAAACAGAAAACCGATGAAGGTAGGCTATCGGCTCCGATAAATATGGTTTTCTTTTTACTTGCAGAATTAAGGGCATATTCCAATGAAGATCCCGAAGAGCCTGAAGAAATTGAAGAAGTGATGGAATAGTTAACACTTCAACCACATCAAGTTGTATTTGATAAACCAAAAAAGCATCGGCCCCTGAAGCCATTGTATGTGAAAGGATATGTTGATGGGAAGCTGATTATGAAGATGTTGGTTGATGGAGGTGCTGTTGTCAATTTGATGCCTTATACTACATATCGGAAGCTTGGAAAAGGACCCGAAGATTTGATCAAGACCGATATGATGCTACATTATTTTGGAGGAAACATGTCTCAGACCCGGGGGCATTAAAGGTCAAATTGATGATTGGGAATAAAACTCTTCCTACTACTTTCTTCGTCATCGATGGAAAGGGATCATACAGTTTGCTCCTTGGTCGGGATTGGATTCGTGCCAATTGTTGTGTTCCTTTAACAATGCATCAATGTTTGATCCAGTGGCAAGGTGATAACGTTGAGATAGTTCAAGCCGATGCATTGGTTAGCGTTGCTATAGCCAATTCATTGATTTGGGAATTTGAAGACGTTGAGTGTTTTTCTGGAAGAGATTGGGAAAAGGATCTATCTCTAAAGCTGATCCTAGCAGTCGGCTCTGAAAGCTTGTTCTAATGGATACACAAATAGATGATATTGAAGGGAAGTTAGGATAAGGATTTACGTCGGTTGATGAATTAGAAGAGATTGACATTGGGTTAGGTGATAGACCAAGGCCGATGTATGTGAGTACTAAGTTGGATCCCAAGTTTAAACAAGAATTAATTTCCTAAGGCACTCAATGGAAAATATTTGCGGAAGTATTACCTAGCATTTGGGTCGATACTTGAAAGCCGATAGAGACTACATTGGCTGGATAATAGCCAGTATCGCATGGTATCGCCTTTAGAAGTAAAAAATAATGATGAAGAAATGACCATGAAAAGCCGATGCAACATGCATCGCCTCAAGTACAAAAAATAATATACAAGAAAGTGTGTCAAGCATCAAGAGTATTGTTTTCAAGCCAAGGTGTTTACAGTAATCCCAATGTTTTTTGGATTACATTCATCGCACGCCGGCGGAGTTCATCAACTTCATTAATTTGTCAATTGTCATCTTCGGCAGTCCCAAGAATCAGTTTAATACTTTGATGAAGCGCACGAGTTTGACGGATCTTCATTTTCATCATTTCTTTGATCTTCTCGACAGTCTTCGGGAGTTGATCCAGCTTGTCCTCCTCGTTCTTGATAGCAGTCTGGACTTCTTCTAGTTCTTGCAGTAGCTGGGCTTCTTGGGTTTTAAGCCGACTGATCTCTTGATCGATCTAGGCTGGAGCATCTACGAGCATGTCAATTTGTTTCTTCAGCTCTATGACCTCTTTCTTGCTATTTTTTTTTTTTTTGCTCAGTCATGTTTTGTTGAGTGGCTTGATCGGCCAGGCGTTGTTGAGCCTGAAGGACTTTAAATTGGTGGCCTTCGATATAAGCTACAGGGATAATGGCCGATTTGAGCTCTGGAGTCAATTGGCCTTTGATAGCTTGAAGGATATTGTGGATTAGTCTAGCAACCTGAACCAATTCAATTATGTATTTATGTTCTTATCTAGAAGAATTAGCATGTCTTGCAGCCGATCTTTCACTCCATTGGCTAAAGACTTCTCCGTTGATGGTTGGGCCAATTTGCTTGAAGAAGTCACTTTGTCATCAACCAAGAAATCCTCAACATTGAATGAGAAGAGACTGTCAGGTGGGGAATCTTGGGCCTGCAAAGATTAAAGGCAGGGTTAGAGACAATTAAAATTTAAATTTAGAAGATTTAAGTGGAGAAGGATACTTGTTTCAATTGAGTCTCCTTTTGGGTCGAAAGATCGATGGCCGATGGATCAGATAGAGAGACATCCAGATTCGCTCCATCGGCTAATGGTTGTTGGGTGTCCTGACTAACAGGGTCGATAGCTAATATGTCAGGAAACGACATCTCAAGGTTCATTTCATCGGCTGATTGTTGAATTTCTGGCTCAGAAGGATTAACGGCCGATGAAGAGATGGGCGGAATTAGATTTTCCTCAGTCCTTTGACCAGGTGTCAGCTGGGCTTCAGGGTTTTGACAAGAAGTCTAAAAGAATTTGGTCAGTAGGCAAAATATGAAAGCCGATTTATGAAAGAAGATAAATTATCTAAGTAGTTGCAGCGGATGATGCCCCTAGAGTAGTCAATGTCGCTGAAATAGTCCTGGACTTGCTTTTCTTGGTAGAAGTTTGACTAGTCTTCTGACCGCTTGATGTCTTATGCTTCTTGGTTGTTAGCCTTTTCATCAGATCGGCTATGGTGGGTGCATCGGCCCCTATATGAGGAGAGGCTGTTGGTGTCGCATATTGAATTGGCTGACCATTCCTGCCAGCTTGAGGGGGGTTTTCGTCTTCACCCTAAAAAATTAGAAGTTATCATGGAAAACAATAAATGATGAATCAATAAGAAGAGAATTTTCTTACATCATCGTCAGATGCAGTGTAATTAGCATCTAGCTGTTGGCAATAAGTTGTAACAGCTCAACAAAAGAGATGTCTCTTCCATTTTGACCACCATTGGCTAAAGAGTCTAGAGCTGAATGATGTGTACAAAAATTACGATAGTTTGATTGGTGGGAAGTCCCATGCTAGTATGTGCATTCTATTGAATTCTAGAGCATTATTTACAAATTCTCTCGCCCTCAGTTTGTCAGCAAAGTATAACCCAATCGGCAGTTGTCCAAATCCCAATTGGCGGGCTACTATTGATGGGTAGTAAAAATCATATATATAATGCCGATTGCGGCCTTGATGAAAGCCGACTGGGAGTACCCCTGGACTGATGATAGCCTCAAAAATGGGGGCCCCGTCATCATAAACTTCTAAAAATCTAAAATTTGATGGCAGCTCATAATCATTGGCATCATTATATGCGAACCATATGGTGGTTTCCTTGGTAAATCTGTGATAATGGCTCTTGAAGATTTGAGCCGTGTTGGCTCCAGAAAGTTGAAGCCCAGGATTAGCTGATGTCGCTTCACCATATGACAAGCATCGATGGTTGTTGCCTCGTTCTCTTCCGCGAAGTCTGAGGATGGAAAGTTTTTGTTCTTAAGATTTTGGCCCATTGCTTGATGTGTGTATAAGTTCAACCACAGTTGGATGAACCACCAAGGGCCACCAGTATTACCAATCGGTTCATTAGTCGATAGTTTCACTGAAACCTGATGCAGAAGAGAGTAAACTGATCCAAGCAGATATTTTCCAAGGGGAATTTCACTACCACAAACCAAGCATTCTGCTAAACCTTGATTGTTGCTGGTTGGCCCAAGAGTTGATCCACAAAAGATAAATTTTTCCAACCACATGTTCAGGAAAGTCGTGTGTTCCCTGTCATCAACTAAACCAGTCTTAGCATGAGCAGAAATGTAGCCGGACCATCCACTAACATCTTTTGTTTTAAGCCGATGTGTTGTCTTATCAAGCAAATCAAAAGGAGTAACTGGTCCAGTGATTTTGAGTCCAGTCAGCATTAACACATCGGCTAAAGTGATACTCATCGAGCCATGAGCAAAAAGAAAGGCGTTCAAAGCATTGGACCAGAAGTGTGAAGTAGCTATCAACAAGGGTTCGTTCCTCTCCATATAGGCTAGAGAAAGAGTAATGCATTGATCAATGTCGCGTTCATCCCAGAAAACTCTCTTAGAAGCCGATATGCGGCAGTACCAGTTCCTCCAGCCTTTAACTTGATTAGGCCATGATCTGAAACTATTGGTCCAATCGGCTATTTGCATCCTGGAATTTTTAAAGGGGAGTCTTTGGGTTTCCAGATTGATGAATTCTATGGGGTCAAGATTTCCCATGGGACCCAAGTAGTACATATCTGGCTGGTTCTCGGTTGGAATCAAGATATCTTTCCGTAATTCCTAGAAAGGATAAAAAGAAGGGGAAGATTTCACTTTGAGAAGTGAGAAAGAAAATTGCATCTAAGATTCATAGAAAAGGAGGCAGGAAATGACGTATGAGTAGAGAAGAAAAGCCGAGCATACCTCCGGAACATAAGTCGAGGTCGCCATTGATGCAGAAAGCGGAGACGAAGAGGAACCCTGGGATTGGATCTAGTCTCGTACGAATCTTACCTGATGGTCCTAGTGATGATCCTCGCAAAGTGCAGCGGCACCAGCAGTATGTAGGTTGATTTTACACGGAAAGGGTGAAGTGTATGTTAATCACAGGATTTCGAACTCAAAACGACAGTTATTGCGGCGGAGTGGTGTTCGGAAGGAGGTGATGGCTAAAGGTAGAAGATGAAAACAACGGCGGGATAAATATAAAGCCATTTTGACCTGAGAATCGAGGCACCACGCACATGACGAGGAAAGCGGTGCAGTAGGAGTAATGATGACTTGAGAGAATTTCGGAATAAATTTATTTTATTTCGAAATTAGGGGGCATATGTTTGCACCAGATTTTGGAAAAGGGGTCAAAATCCGGAACTTGGAAAGGTCCTGAGAAGATTGCAATGAGGGTGGTATCGGCTCAGGCATGACAAAGTCGGATTCCATCGGAAAGGAAATCGTGGAGTCCAATTTTGTGATTTAGATTATTTTACGTCTTTCTCTGGAATAGTTTAGTTGTGTTCGACCAGGACTCTGTATCGGCCCAGGGTATAAATATAAGCCCTAGCCATTGTATTAGATTTGTTATCTCTCGATCAACACAACTATTTTTTGGCTTCACGCCATTGCATTAGGAGTAGGAGTAAAATAGATTTCGTCGAGTTCTTCAGTGAACAGGGATGCATCAGTTTGATCTCCGGTTTGCATGTAAGTTTCATCACTGACTTGTATCTAATCTCATAAGGCTGCATCAATTAAGTTTGATCTCTTGCTTGATTTGGTATTAGTCAAGTTATCGATTTGTATTTAATCTCGTAAGGCTGCATCAGTTTGCTAGATTTGATATTAATCAAAGTTATCGATTTTACTATGTTTAGTAAGGCTACATCTTATGACCTCTTGCTAGATTTAGAAAAATCAGTTATTCGACTAGATTAAGACATATCGGTTGTTATCTTTATAATATGTCGTTTTATTGCATTATCACCCTAATTTCTAAACCTGACGTCAGATTCTGTTTTATCAGTCAATTGTGTCTTAATCTTAGTCATCCATAGTGTGTTTCTAATTCTCTATTTTACTGTAAACAGATTCATCGGCTGGCAAACTTTAGTCTATCGCCCTGCTGCCAACGCTGCATCATTTCGACCTGATTGGTGGTGACGATAGACTAGATTTTGTTAGTTTATGGATCTCTTTATTAGGAAGACAGAGGATTATTCATACACTTTGCCTCATCAACTCTATAGCCAATGACCTGTGCTTTCATTATCCATAGCGTGTTTTCTATACTTTGTTTTGCTATAAATAGATCTATTGGCTTACGAACTCTAGTTTATCACCCTGCTGCGAACACTGCATCGTTTCGACCTGATTGGTGGTGACGATAGATTAGACTTTGTTAGTTTATGGATTTATTTATAGGAAAATAATGAATAAGTTTCATTCTACAATCTTATCGGTTTTTTCTAGTCGATCGCTTGCGCTTTCATGCTTTATTTAATATTATAAGATGTATCCATCGGCTCCCTTAGCCAATTGCTTTACTTTATTCATACACGGATGCATGTTGACACCATCGGATCACCAGCCAATGACCTTATACACTCTATCGGCATTCTAGCCGATGGCTTTATGGGACTGTCGGATCACCAGCCGATATGTTCCACCTTAAACTATTGATTATCTTTTCCCTTGTCAATTGCAGGTCAAATTGACTAGCACGCCCGTGACCCCCAAAATCGACCGGACCTGCACTGGAATTAAACAGATCTCCCAGGCTTGTCGTGTGTCTTGCGCATACCAAAAATTTGCATCGACACTAATAAATATAGGAATTAAAGTTTTGAACTACCAAGCTAGTTTCTTATAAGAGTGAAGGTTACTAACTTGGTTTTGGATTTGTGTTGCTTGCCCATGCATTTTGACCATTTGAGATAGTTTGGACAAGTTTCACAAACCCAAATTTGATAGTATTAGCTCCCCCTACATATGTGCTATTATGCTTGGATTTAGGCTTGCACATATGTTGAAAATGAATTGTGGAAGTAGCAATACTTATCAAATTCACTATGCATGCTATTAATTCAAATCATCATTCAAATTCTAAATCTAGCATTCATCATATCAATTGATAATTAAGATACTACTTGGATACATGAAAGAACTGATACCAATTGATAGATACCACTTGAAAATAAAAAATGCACATTATAAATGCAACAACCAAGTTCATAAGCTTGCTCCCCCTACTTGTGTACTTGTTACTCTCTTTTCATTTGGCAATGTCGTTATTAGAAACTTTGCGATTCTCCACATGTAAACTTTATCTTTTCACATATTTTCATATTTTCTCCCCCTTTAGTTAAACTTAAAACTATCTTTTCCACAAATTCTTCCCATGTAAACTTGTAAACTTAATTCTATCTTTTTCACAAATTCTCCCCTTTGTCATCAAATACACCAAAAAGGATCTATATGGCCAGACCTCAATGGCTTAGATAGGGGTGAATAAAAGGATTGTGAATGGCTAAGGGGAGTGAATTGTCTATTAAGTATGGAGAATTAATATCCTAACAAAGGAGCCGACTAGAGGTAGGTACCGATTTCAAGACAACATTTTGATGGGAAGATTAGTAACATAAGCACTTTAGTTCATATGGCGTGAGCTAGTCAATATGCAAAAGATATTTAACTCGGTTTAAACCTTTGATAAGCTTCTTCACTCATCTTTCAATGGTTATCTTGACAAAGTTGAGATAAACACTTGATTGCATATCAATTAGATCAAACACTAGGATTGCATTCTTATGAACAAGTTATACGCTATCACAAGATACAATCAAACATCAAAGCAATAGTGATACCATATATACTTCAAATTCATTTGATTTTCAATGAATGGCTTAGCTTATTATGCCTATATGCACTATCACATGCTAGTAAGGTATGAAATGCATATGTCAAACAATTTTACCTTGGCTTTGTTGGAGGAGAGGCATGTTATATGTTGGAGGTGCTATCAACTCATGTTGGAGAAGTCAAGGATGTTCAATTCACTCCTAAGCTTGCAAAACCTTGTTTCGTCTAGTGGCTTGGTGAAGATATCGGCAAGTTGATCTTTGGTGCCCACACTCTCAATTGTGATGTCACCTTTGGCTTGATGATCTCTTATGAAATGGTGACGGACATCAATGTGCTTTGTTCTTGAGTGTTGAATCGGGTTGGTGGTGATTTTCACAGCACTTTCATTTTCACAAAGCAATGGCACTTGATCAAACTTGATTCCATAGTCTAGCAAAGTTGCTCTCATCCATAGCACTTGTCCACAACAACTACCTATGGATATGTATTCTGCCTTGGCCGTTGATAGTGCAACCGAATTTTGCTTCTTCGATGACCATGAAACTAGTGATCATCCTAATAATTAACAAGTGCCCGATGTGCTCTTCCTATCCACCTTGCATCCCACATAATTGGATTTCAAGTATCCAATCAACTCAAAGCTTGACCCCTTGGGATACCACAATCCAACATTAGGTGTGTGCTTTAGATATCTCAATATCCTTTTGGTTGCCTTCAAGTGACTTTCTCTTGGTTAGGCTTGGAATCTTGCACACATGCACACACTAAACATGACATCCGGCCTTGATGCGGTCACATAGAGTAGGCTTCCAATCATTGACCAATATAACTTTCGATCCACCATATCACCACTTGTATCTAGATCCAAATGACCATTTGTTCCCATTGGTGTATGGATAGGCTTTACTTCTTCTAATCCAAACCTTTCAACATGTCCTTGATATATTTTCCATGACTCATAAATGTACCATTCTTCATTTGCTTGATTTGTAATCCAAGGAAATAACTAAGTTCTCCAATCATGGACATCTCAAATTCTTGAGCCATCATCTCCCCAAACTCTTCACAAAATTCTTGATTTGTTGATCCAAAGATAATGTCATCCACATATACTTGGCAAACAAACAAATCCTTTGCAATCCTTTTGGTGAAGAGTGTGGTGTCAACCTTCTCCATCTTGAACCCCTTTAAGAGAAGGAAATCCCTTAATCTCTCATACCATGCTCTAGGTGCTTGTTTCAATCCATACAATGCCTTCTTGAGCTTGTACACATGGTTGGGCTCCTTATCATCTTCAAATCTAGGAGAACAAATACTAGCTCATTGATGACTCCATTGAGAAAAGCACTCTTGACATCCATTTGGTATAGCTTGATGTTGTGTGCACAAGCATATGCCAATAGAATCCTTATTGCTTCCAATCTTGCAACCGAGGCATATGTTTCTCCAAAGTCAAGTCCTTCAACTTGAGTATAGCCATGTGCAACTAATCTTGCCTTGTTCCTCACAACTACTCCATCCTCATTTTGCTTGTTCTGAAAAACCCACTTAGTTCCAATCACATTGTATCCTTTGGGTCTCTCAACTAATTCCCAAACTTGATTGTGGGTGAAGTTGTTGAGCTCTTCATGCATTGCATTCACCCAATCAACATCCATCAAAGCATCTTCAATCTTGGTTGGCTCAATAGATGACACAAATGAGTAGTGCTCAAAAATGGATGCTAGCCTTGATCTTGTTTGAACACAACTTCTCAAATCTCTAACTATTTGATACAAGGGATGATCTCTTGCAACATTGTTTGGTTGGATCACTTGAGCTTGATCATTTGGTTGATTTGCTTGGGATGAGCTTGCAACTTGTTGATCTTGAGCTTGTTGGACTTGAGCTTGATCATGAGACCCACTTGTGCTTGGTTGATCATTTGGTTGTACACTTGATGGAGGTATCACATTATCTTTGTCATCTTCAATCTCAATCATCTCTCTTGGTCTCACATCACCAATTGTCATGTTTTTCATTGCATTGCTCAATTGGACTTCTCTCACATCATCTAAATTCTCATCTTCATCTTGAGAGACCTTGGTTTTACCAAACTCAACATCATGGACTTCCTCAACTATGCCATGTGTCTTGTTGTAGACCCTATAAGCTTTGCTTGATGTGGAGTATCCATGTAGGAAGCCTTCATCACATTTCTTTTCAAACTTGCTCAATGAGTGCCCTTCTTGAGAATGTAACACTTGTATCCAAACACTCTAAAGTATGCAATGTTAGGCTTTCTTCCAACTAATAGCTCATAAGGTGTCTTCTTCAATAGCTAGTGATAATAGAGATGATTGCTTGCATGACACACGGTGTTGATTGCTTCGGACCAAAATGCATCACTCACATTGTATTCACTTAGCATTGATCTTGCCATATCAATCAATGTCCTATTTTTCCTCTCAATAAGATCATTTGATTAGGGAGTATACTTGTCCAAGAACTCATGCTTGATTCCCAAGTTATCACAAAGCTCATCAATTTTTGTGTTCCTGAACTCACTTCCATTGTCACTGCTAACCTTCTTGATCTTCAAATCAAACTCATTTTCACTTCTCTTGGCAAATGACTTGAAGATGTTGAAGACTTCACTTTTGTCATTGAGGAAGAAGACTCATGTGTATCTAGAGAAGTCATCCACAATCACAAATCCATATTTGTTTCCTCCAATGCTTGAATATGTTGTAGATCTAAAGAGATCCATATGCAATAACTCCAATGGCCTACTAGTGCTCATCATGCTCTTGTTAGGGTGTGTGTTTCCAACTTGCTTTCCTGCTTGACAAGAGCTACATAATCCATCCTTTTCAAATTTGACATCCTTCAAACCCTTGACTAGATAATGCTTGACGAGTCTATCTAATTGCTTCATCCCAACATATACCAACGCTCGGTACCATAACCAACCCATGCTTGACTTGGTGAACAAACAAGTTAATAGTTGAGCTGCATTGGAATTGAAGTCCACCAAATACAAGTTGTCATATCTAAATCTTTTGAAGATCAAATTGGATCCATCAACAATTATGATTCCACATCATCAATGCCAAAGATGAATTTGAATCCAAGATCAGAAAGTTGAGCCACGGACAAGAGGTTGAAGTTGAGGCTTTTGACTAGCAATACATTTGATATACTCATGTCATTTGATATTGCTATCTTTCCAAGTCCCTTGACATTGCCCTTGCCATTATCACCAAATGTTATGCTTTCAAACTCATCCTTGCCACTAGTATCAATTGAGTTGAACATCCCTTGATCTTCGGTCATGTGTTGAGTGCACCCACTATCAAGAACCCAATGCCTTCCTCTGGCTTTATAGTTGACCTGCAAAATGAGATCAATTCTATTTAGGTATCCAAACTTGCTTGGGTCCTCCAAGGTTAGCTACTAAAGTCTTTGGTACCCAAATGGCTTTCTTCTTTGAGCCCACAATTGGAGTACTAATGAATTTAGCTTTCACACCATTAGTGCCCTTAGTTAACAAATAACAAGAATCAAATTTAATGGTGGATACATTAGGTGCCTTGATCTTGCATTGTTGCTCTAAGTGCCTAACTTGCTTGCATTTCTTGCAAAAATGACCTTTGCCCTTCACAAAACTAGTTTTGTTAGGGACAAATGTCGCCTTGCCACTCTTGGGGGTATAGCCTAATCCCTCTTTGTTTAGGGAAAACCGTTGGCTACCCAAGCAATTAAGCAAGCGGGCCTCACCACTATAGGCTTTGCCTATGGTGTGAGTGAGCTCATTCACCTCCTTCTTGAGGGTCTCATTTTCCACCATTAATGAGGCATCACAAGTGAAGCCATCACTCATGTGAGATGAAGTTTTAGTGCTAAAAGAAGGATTAGTTGGAGCAACAACAATAGGTGTATAAAATGATTCATCTAATATATCACAAGTGACACCTACGTTGCTAGTAGCAATAGTGTCCTTCTTTCCTTGCTCAAGAAGAGATGAGTGAGCTTCCTTGAGCTTCAAATGAGAATCAATGAGATTCTCATGAGTAGCCAAGTGCTTTTCAAAGGATTGCTCAAGAGTTTTGTGCTTCTTGCACAATTATTTGAACTCCTCCCATTTCATGTTCATGAGAGAATGAGCCTCTTGTAATAGCTCAATGAGCTCCTCTTTGGAGGGCTCCTCATCACTCTCACTCCCACTATCACTATTGCTCTCATCATATAATACCTTAGGGCCCTTGACCATGAAGCATGTTGATGGAGCATCGAAGATGGAGGGCTTGTTATTGATGGAGATGCTAGCGAGAACTTTCTTCTTGGTGATCTTCTTGTCATCATCATCACTCTCACTTGAGGAGGCATCGCTATCCTACTCCACACAATATGCATGGCCCTTCTTCTTCTTGTTGAAGGCCATCTTCTTACCTTCCTTGTCCTTCTTCTTCTCTTTCTTATCTTCATCATTTTGAGGACAATCGGCGATGAGATGATCAATGCTACCACATTTGTAGCATCTCCTTTCTTTCTTCCTCTTGGATGAAGATCTTTTTCTTCTTGCCCCATAGCCCTTCTTCATAAACTTGCCAAATCTTCTTACAAAGAGGGCCATTTCTTCGTCTTCATCAATTAAGCTTGTGCTTTCTTCATCATCACTTGATTCAATAATATTCTTGCTCTTGCCCTTGGATGATGAAGTGGCTTTGAATGCCATACTCTTCTTTTTCTTCTCCTCCTCCTTCTCATCCCCATCCCGTTCCATACGGTATGTGTCTTGGGTGACTACATAACCTAGTACTTGGATGGGGGTGACTCTCTTCAATCGTCTTCTCACAATTATGGTGACCATAGTGTCAAATCTTGGTGGGAGGCATCTTAGGAATCAGTCAGAGAAATCATCATCATCTACTTTGTGCCCCAAGTTTCATAGCTCATTGACAATCACATTCAATATATGAAACATCTTTGGGACACTCTCATCTTCAAGCATTTTGAATTTTGCATACTTGTCCTTGAAGATATATAATTTAGCTTCTTTTACAGCCGATGTTCCCTCATAGGAATCCTCAAGTCGCTTCCACACTTTGAAGGCGAACTCAAGGACTTTGATTTGCTCAAACACCTTGGGATTAAGAGCTTCATATATAACGTTGAGTGCTTGATCATTTAATTGCAATTTTTCTTCTTCTCCATGTGTGGGATCACTCATGTCAAGCACTACAAACTCATTTTATACTATATCCCATATTGTTCTACTCATTGCTTTTAGATGTAGGGACATTCTCTTCTTCCAATAATCAAAATTTGAACCATCAAAATGTGGTGGCTTGCCAACATGATTAATAGCGGCCATCTTAACACCGTGGGTTGTTAAGCCTTAAGAATTTGGTGACCTTGCTTTGAAACCACTTGAAAGGACCTAGATGGCTAGAGGGGGTGAATAGCTTAATAAAACTTTCTACAAAGGCACAACCACTAGAGCAAGTGATTAGTAAAACAAAAGACCCTAATAATCAACAACTTGCTCTAGCTCTATTGTACCCAAAGCAAGCCTTCCTACACAATTCCAGTAGCTTATTCTTCTAGGTTATACTGATGAGAAAGCTACGTACAAGGCTAGATAACAAACTATATTTCTATCAAGAACAAAGTTACTCTAGCACAAGTAAAACTATCGCAATTGCACTATTGTAATAACTAAGTAATGAATGTTAGTGCAAAGATAGTGAGGAGCAAACCAAATGGGGAAAGCGGTAGACAATGATTTATCCTTGAGGTTCGGTTGCTTGCCAGCAACCTACGTCCTCGTTGTAGCGAGTCTTAACTAGATGATTCACATGCTAATTAGCGTGACAAGCCAAGCCCACAACACGGGTGCCACAAGAATCACTATAGAGAAGCACTCCTTCTAGCCACAGTTTCAATAGAGTTGCTCTTCATGAAATCTCCCATGAGGATGAGCATAGGAGCCTCTTACAATGATGTCCAGAGCCAGCAATAATCACCAAAGCTGCTCAATGGAACTCCACAGCCTCCAAGCCATCTAGGTGGCGGCAACCACCAAGAGAAACAAGAACTCGCAGCTCTTAACGATTCTAGGTGCCACTAGATGCTATCACTTGATGCAATGCACTAGAATCAATCCTCTACTCATGAGAGATGTTACAATCACTAAGAATGTGAGTGAGAGAGCTTAGTTTATGATCTCAAGGGTGTATACTCAGTTAGGAAGCTCAGGGATACCAGCTAAGGCCGACCACACCTCTATTTATAGCCCAATGTGCTCAACTAGCCATTTGGAAAAGGCTGTCCCGCAGGAGGGTTGTCAGACCATCCGACGACACCCGTTAGACCATCGGCTAAAGGTTTGACGCTCTAGATGAACGCAACATGTGCTGACTTTTTGCAGGTGACCGTTGTCTCTCACAACAGCTACCCTGGCATATGGTCCAATGCAGCTGGTTCGGTGACCATCGGACCATTGTGCACTATAGTCCGACATGGTCCAGAGAGGTTCCAAAGAGCTCCTAGAGCCCTCAGACTGGTCCGATGCCTCGCGTCGAACCATCCTCTTGGTCTGATGGTGCCACGTGTCGCATGTGTATTTAAACTAGTCGTTGGTGCCCACAGTGCAATCTGTAGCGTATAGTCCGATGCCAACTTTACTAGATCATGGGACCAACTAGCACTGGTCTGACATCCTTTGTTAGAAACCCTCACTAGGGTATGATCGTCGGACCAGTCTCACCGGACTGTTCGACGCTACTGTCCGATGCTGGTTCTAACTTAACCGAGAGCTAGGGTTAGCCGTTGGACTCATCTTCAATGTTTCGACGATGTGCACAGCTGTGGTTCAACGCCTCTCTAAGGTGTCTCCTAGCCCATGTTTCTCACCCTTTCTCTCATGTGCTAACTCCACCATGTTTCTCTACTTGTGCATGTGAGTTAGCATGTTCCATGAACATAATTCAAAGGGTTTTAGTTAGCTCACTATGTTTAATGCATATGCAACATGATTCTTTACATAGTGGCACTTAGATAACCATTTCAAACTTCAAGTTCCCCTCTTTATAGTATGGTTATCTATCCTAAACCTGATCATGCACTCTATTGCGTTTGGATCGGCAAAACAAAATGCCCTAGCATATACCTTTGCCATGAGCCTTTGCATTTTGTTTTTCTTTCTTCTTTTCCTCTTGTTGAGCTTTTGATCATCACTTGGTTATCTCATTCCATTTCCATGAGTACCATCTTGCTCAACACTTGGTGTGGACATACCTATCTCAATCACAACATTTAGAGCAAAGGTTAGTCCACAAATTGTCTCAATTACCAAAACCAAACATGGAGCTTTCACAACTAGAGTTGCTCTTCACGAATCTCTTGTGGGAATGAGCACAAGAGCCACTTACAATAGATTGTTTGGAGTTGGCAACAAGCACCAATGCCACTCAACGAACCTCTGCTGCTCCAAAGCCATCTAGGTGGACCGGCCCTGGTGGATCGGCCCATGTCCATCGCCGTGGGTATCTGGGGTTGTCCCCCCATAGCAACCACCAAGAGTAACAAGAATTCGTAGCTCACAACAATCACTAGTGCCACTAAATGCTATCACTCAAAGCAAATGCACTAGGATTACTCCTCAACTCACTTAGGATGTTGCAATCAACAAGTAGATGAGTGGGAGAGCTTTGGTTATGCTCACAAGGGTGTATACAATGTTGGAATGCTCAGCGATGCTGGCCATAGTCAGCCAAGCCTCTATTTATAACCCCAAGAGCTCAAAGAGTTGTTGGCTTTAGGCTAATCCCGTAGGGGGTCATAGGACCATCCGATCACCATTGTTGGACCATTGATCACCGATCCAATGGCCTAAGATTGCACCACGTGTAAATAACCGTTTGAAGGTTACCGTTGCCGCTCACAATGGTTACTTCATGGTATAGTCTGACAAACTCACACTAGGATCATCTGACCAATGATACACTGGGTCCGACATAGTCCAGAGAGGTTCTAGAGAGCTCCTAGAGCCCTTGGACTGGTCTAACGCTCACCGTCGGACCAACCTCTTGGTCCGACGCCTCTACGTGTAGCCTATCAGTTCAAACATCGTTGGTGCCCAAACGATGTATCAACCGTATGGTTCGACGCCTTGGCATGTGTAACCGTCAAGCCATATTTCCTCGGTCCAACACCCCTCTCTCAAAAATCCTACCTTAGGGTTTATCGTCGGACTGTGTAACCGTATAGTCCGATGCCCTTGAAAGTTAGAGCCCGATAGGTCTCCGAACTATGCATGAGCTAGGGTTTAGTCATCAGACCCATCTTTGATGGTCCGATGCTTGTGCAGCTGTGGTCCAATGCCTCTAAGGTGTCCTCTAGCTCATGTTTTCTACCCTTTCTCTCATGTGCTAACTCAAATGTGTTTCTCCACTTAGTGTAAGTGAGTTAGCATTTTCACAATCATTTTCAAAGGGTTTTGTCAACTCCACTAGGTCTAATGCACATGCAATGAGTTACTTCACCTAGTGGCACTTAGATAACCATTTTGAACTTTGAGTTCCCATCTTTATAGTATGACTATCTAACCTAAACCTGATCACACACTCTATTGTGTCTTGATTGGCAAAACAAAATGCCCTAGCTTATACCTTTGCCTTGAGCCCTTGCATTTTGTTTTTCTTTATTCTTTTCGTAAGATTGAGCCCTTGATTGTCTTGTGGCCTTCTCACATCTTCTCCATGAGTGCCATCTTGCTCAACCTTGGTTTGGACATAACCTATCTCATTCATAACACTTAGAGCAAAGGTTAGTCCACCAATTATCTCAATTACCAAAACCAAACATGGAGCTTTCGATCTCCCCCTTTTTAGTAATTGATGACAATCCTTACAAAGATAGGAATTAAGTTTAAAATTCCAAGTTAGTTTCCTAAACAAGTGCAAGTTACTAAAGTGGTTTGGATTTGTGTTGCTTGCCCATGCGTTTTGACCATTTGAAATTATTTGGACAAGTTTCACAAACCCAAATTTGATAGTATTAGCTCCCCCTACGTATGTGCTAGTATGTTTGGATTTAGGCTTGCACATATGTTGGATAGAAATTGTGGGAGATAAAATTCTACCAAATTCCCTATACATGCTAGTTATTCAATTCATCAATCAAGTTCTAAGTCTAGCATACACCGCACAAGCTATATAGATACCAATTGATAATTAAGATACCACTTGATAAGACAACTTGGATACCAATTAAAAGTAGATATTACTTGAATGAAATGATACCAATTGATAAGATATCATACTTGTGCAAATGCATGAAATCATATGAAAAATTCTCATTTAAAATGCAACAAACAAGTTCATAAGCTTGCTCCCCCTACTTGTGTGCTCTTCGAAATTTTATCCCTCTATCTTTGTAAATCTTTTCCCTTTTTTCTATCTTTCTCTCCCTTTGGGCATTAATTCTATCTTTGTAGCATTCTCTTCCCCTTTGTCATCAATTGCCATAAAGAAGAATAAGATCTAGATGGCTTAGATGGGGGTGAACTCAAAAGAATTTGTTAGAGGGGGGTGAAAACCATAAGGAGGATGATTTAGCCTATTAAGAGGATTTCACTTATATTTGCAAGACACCACTTTTATGGGTCATAGATGTTAAGAGCTTAGATCTCATGTGGCTTGAGCTAGTTAACTTGCATAAGATATCTAACTCGGTTTAAACCTTTGACAAGCTTCTTCACACATCTTTCAATGGTTATCTTGACAAAGTTGAGATAGACACTTGTTTGCTAATCAACTAGATTAAACACTAGGTTCACTTACTTATGAACAAGTTATATGCTACCACTAGATTCAATCAAACATAGAAGCAATAGTGGTATCATATATACTTCAAATTCATTTGATTTTCAATGAATGACTTAACTAGCTACTTATGTATGTCTATATTCTCTATCACATGCTAGTAAGGTATGAATGCATATGTTCAAGAAATTTTACCTTAGCTTTGTTGGAGAGGCATGACATATATGTTTGGGTGCTTTCAACTCATGTTGGAGAAGTCAAGGATGTTCAACTCATTTCTTAGCTTACAAAACCTTGCTTCATCAAGTGACTTGGTGAAAATGTTGGCTAATTGATCTTGGGTGCACACACTCTCAATTATGATATCACCTTTGGCTTGATGATATCTTATGAAGTGATGGCATGTATCAATGTGCTTTGTTCTTGATTATTGAACTGGGTTGGTGGTTATCTTTTCATCACTTTTATTGTCACATAGTAATGGTACTTGCTCAAACTTGATTCCATAGTCAAGAAAAGTTGCTCTCATCCATAGCAATTGTGCACAACAACTTCCCACCAAAATATACTTCGCTCAGCCATTGATAGTGCAACCGAGTTTTGCTTATTTGATGACCATGATACTAGTGGTCTTCCTAATAGCTGACATCTGCCCGATATGCTCTTTCTATCCACCTTGCATCCCGCATAAGTGAAGTCGGAATATCCAATCAACTCAAAACTTGACCCCTTGGGATATCATAGTCCAACATTTGGTGTATGCTTCAAGTACCTCAATATCCTTTTTGTTGCCTTCAAGTGACTTTCTCTTGGTGAGGCTTGAAATCTTGCACACATGCATACACTAAACATGACATCTGGCCTTGATACGATGATAGGATCTAAATGTCTAGAAGGGGTGAATAGCCTATAAAAATTTTCCTACAAACCACAATTTACACTAGAGCAAGGTTGATTAGTAAATAAGGCGGTGTTTAAGCAATTTGCTCTAGCTCTACTTCACCACAAGCAAGCCTCCTATATAATGCTAATTGCTATGATCTCTAAGAATAATTCCACACAATCAAGCACACTAGCAACTACTACTACAAGCTAGGAAGCTAACTAGAGAGCTAATTACAACTAGTCACAAAAACAAACTACTCTAGTCTAGCTAACAGGCAACTATCACAAGAACACTATGAAGATAAATACAAGTGATAGAATGCAAACTGAACCGGGCAAGAGAGATGATCACAATATGAACACCAAGATTTATCCTCGTGGTTCAGTTGCTTGCCGGCAACCTACTCGATGTTGTGGTGAGTTCAAACTAGGTGGCTCATGCGCTAATTGGCATCACATGCCTAGCCTAACACTTGGGCGTCGTAAGAACCAAACTAGAGAGCACTACCCAATCCACAATTTTACTAGAGTTGCCTTCTGCGAGTCTCCCACAGAGAATAGGCACAAGAATCCCTCACAATGCCTTGATCGGAGCTGGCAACTAACACCAAAGCCGCTCAACAATCCACCGCTGCTTTAAGCCGTCTAGGTGGCGGTAGCCACCAAGAGTAACAAGAAATCCCATAGGGAATATGACCACTAGTGCCACTAGATGCCTCAACTAAATGCAAATGCACTAGAGATCTCTCCCAATCTCACTTGGATGATAAACACTTGAAGGAGATGAGTGAAAGAGGCTTGGTTATGCTCACAAGGTGTATAGGGATGTTGGGGAGCCAAGAGAGTCGGCCATAGGCCGACCAAAGTCTATTTATAGACCCCATGGTCACCAAGTGACCGTTGCCCCAAGTTCTACCAGCAAACAGACCATTGGACCCTGTCTGTGTGACCGTCAGACGATCCGACGGTAGGGTCCAACACCCTCGTTCGAAGCCACATGTCTGGCGCCTTTGAATTCGACCATTGGCCCCTCCAATGGCTCTCAGCCACGTCCGACGCAGGCAAGTCCGATGCTCATCGGACTAATCCATGCGCCCAGTCTAACAGACTCTAGTAAGGTCTAGAGATGCCCAAAACCATCGGACTGAGGTCCAAAGACGGCCGTTGGACCAACTCGACGGGTCCGATGACCCTATGCCCATGCGATGCTCTCTACTAGTCACTGTTGGACCAGGTGAATAGTGTGCGCGTTCCGTCCGACTGTGCATGTCACCCGGGTCCGATGCCCACGCTCGCTCTCGCCCTTCTCTACGCAGTTAGGGAGACGGTCGGACTGGTCCGACACTTGCATGACCAGAGTTTGATGCCTCTCTTTCTCTTCCCTTTGATCTTTTCTTTCGACCCTTATCTCAAGTGCTAACTCCAAAGTGTATCCAACACTAGTGCATGTGAGTTAGCATTTTCAAAGCATTTTTCAAGGGTTTGTTAGCTCACTAGGTCCTAATGCACATGCATGGAGTTAGTTCACCTAGTGCAACTTAGACAACTGCATTTGCTTCGAGTTTCCACTCTTTATAGTATGGCTATCTATCCTAAACCTGATCATGCACTCTATTGCGTCTTGATTGACAAAACAAACACCCTATCTTATACCTTTGCCTTGAGTCCATAGGGTTTTGTTTTTCTCTTTCTTCTTTTCAAGTTTGGAGCACTTGATCATCACATGTGGCTATCTCCATCACTTAGAGTGCCATCCTTGCTCCATCTTGAACATGGACCAACCTATCTCATACAATACTAGAGCATAGGGTTAGTCCATTTGATTGTCTCAATTATCCAAAACCAAACATAGGGCTTTCATGTGGTCACATAGAGTAGGCTTCCAATCATAGACTGATATAACTTTTGATCCACCATATCACCACTTGTATCAAGATCCAAATGACCATTTGTACCCATTGGTGTATGGATTGGCTTTACTTCTTCTATCCCAAACTTCTTTATCATGTCCTTAATATACTTTCCTTGACTCACAAATGTATCATTCTTCATTTGTTTGATTTGCAATCCAAGGAAGTAACTTAACTCTCCAATAATTGACATTTCAAACTCATGAGCCATCATTTCTGCAAATTCTTCACAAAATTCTTGATTTGTTGATCCAAACATTATGTCATCAACATATATTTGGCATACAAACAAATCTTTTGCAATCCTTTTGGTGAAGAGTGTTGTATCAACCTTGCCCATCTTGAATCCCTTTGAGAGTAGGAAATTCCTCAATCTCTCATACCATGCTCTAGGTGCTTGTTTCAATCCATATGGTGCCTTTTTGAGCTTGTAAACATGGTTGGACTTCTTGACATCCTCAAATCTAGGTGGTTGCTCAACAAATACTAATTCATTGATGACTCCATTAAGAAATGCACTCTTGATATCCATTTGATATAGTTTGATATTGTGTGCACAAGCATATGCCAATAGAATCCTTATAGCTTCCAATCTTGCTACTAGGGCATATGTTTCTTCAAAATCAAGACCTTCCACTTGAGTGTAACCTTGTGCCACTAATCTTGCTTTGTTTCTCACTACAACACCATCTTCATTTTGCTTATTTCGAAAGACCCACTTAGTTCCAATCACATTATATCCTTTGGGCCTCTCAACCAATTCCCAAACTTGATTGTGCTGAAGTTGTTTAGTTCTTCATGCATTGCATTCACCCAATCAACATCCAATAGAGGTTCCTCAATCTTGGTTGGTTCAATAGATGAGATAAATGAATAGTGCTCATAAAATGTTGCTAGCCTTGATCTAGTTTGAACACCACTTCTCAAATCACCAACTATTGGATCCAATGGATGATCTCTTGCAACATTGATTAGTTGGATCACTTGAGCTTGATCATTTGTGCTTGATTGATTTGCTTGGGATGTACTAGCCACTTGTTGATGTTGAACTTGTTGGACTTCATCTTGATCATGAGAACCACTTGTGCTAGGTTGATCATTGATTTGCACACTTGATGGAGGGATCACATAGTCTTTGTCATCATCATCAATTTCAATCACCTCTCTTGGTCTCATATCTCCAATTGCCATGTTCTTCATTGCATTGCTCAATTTGATTCCTCTCACATCATACAAATTTTTATCTTTATCTTGAGAGCCATTTGTTTCATCAAACTCAACATCATGCACTTCTTCAACAATGCCATGTGTTTTGGTGTAGACTCTATATGCTTTGCTTGAGGTGGAGTATCCAAGCAAGAATCCTTCATCACACTTCTTCTCAAACTTGCTCAATCGAGTGCCTTTCTTGAGAATATAACATTTCTAAAGTATGCAACATTAGGCTTTCTTCCAACTAATAGCTCATATGATGTCTTCTTCAATAGTCGGTGACAATAGAGCCTACTACTTGCATCACATGCCGTGTTGATTGCTTCAGCCCAAAATGCATCACTCACATTGTACTCATTAAGCATTGACCTTGCCATATCAATTAGTGTCATATTCTTCCTCTCAATAAGGCCATTTGATTGAGGTGTGTATTTGGTTGAGAACTCATGTTTGATACCCATGTCATCACAAAGCTCATCAATTCTTGTATTCCTAAATTCACTTCCATTGTCACTCCTTACTTTCTTGATCTTTATCTCAAATTCATTTTCACTCCTCTTTGTAAATGACTTGAAGATGTTGAAAACTCACTCTTATCATTGAGGAAGAAGACCCAAGCGAACCTTGAGAAGTCATCCACAAGTACAAAACCATATTTGTTGCCACCAATGCTTGTGTATGTGGTTGGTCCAAAGAGATCCATATGAAACAACTCTAATGGCCTACTAGTGCTCATCATGCTCTTGTTGGGGTGAGTGTTTCCAACTTTCTTTCTAGCTTGACAAGATCTACACAATCTATCCTTCTCAAACTTGACATCCTTTAATCCATTGACTAGATCATGCTTGATGAGTCTATCCAATTGTTTCATGCCAACATGTGCCAATCTTCTATGCCATAACCAACCCATGCTTGACTTGGTGAATAAACAAGTTGATAGTTGAGCTTCATTTGAATTCAAGTCCACCAAATACAAGTTCTCATATCTAAACCCTTTGAAGATCAAATTTGATCCATCCACACTTATGATCTCCACATCATCAATGCCAAAGATACACTTGAATCCAAGATCACATAATTGTGCCATGGATAAGAGGTTAAAGTTGAGGCTCTCAACTAGCAATACATTTGATATACTCATATCATTTGAGATTGCTATCTTTCCAAGTCCCTTGACCTTGCCCTTTCCATTATCACCAAATGTGATGCCCTCAAATTCATCCTTGCCACTTGTATCAATTAAATTGAACATCCCTTGATCTCCGGTCATGTGTTGAGTGCACCTACTATCAAGAACCCAATGCCTTCCTCCAGCTTTCTAGTTGACCTACAAGATGAGATCAATTCTTCTTAGGCACCCAAACTTGCTTGGGTCCTCCAAGGTTAGTAACTATGCTCTTTGGTACCCAAATAGCTTTCTTCTTTGAGCCCACAATTTGTGTACCAATGAACTTAGTTTTGACACCATTAGCTCCCTTGGTAAGTAGATAGCAAGAATCAAATTTAATATAGGATACATTATTTGCTTTGTTCTTGCAATGTTGCTCTAGGTGCCCAACTTGCTTGCATTTCTTGCAAAACCGACCATTGCCCTTCACAAAACTAGTCTTGTGAGTGACAAAGGCTGCCTTTCCATTCTTGGGGGTATAGCCTAATCCCTCCTTGTTGAGAGAAAACCTTTGGCTACCCAAGTATTTAAGAAAGTGGGCCTCACCGCCATAAGCCTTGCCTAAAGCATGAGTGAGCTCATTTACCTCCTTCTTGAGGGTCTTATTTTCTACCATGAGTGAGGTAGCACAAGTGAAACATCACTCATAGGAGATGTAGTTGTGTTTGTGCTACAAGAAGGGTTAGTAGGAGCAACAATAATAGGTGCATAAAAAGATTCATCTAGAATATCACATGTGACACCTATGTTGCTAGTAACAATAGACTCCTTTTCTTGATCAAGAAGAGAAGAGTGAGCTTCCTTTAGTTTCTCATGAGCATCAATGAGCTTCTCATGAGTAGCTAATTGCTCCTCAAAGGATTGTTAAAGAGCTTTGTGCCTCTTGCGCAATTCATTGAACTCCTCTCTCTTATTGTTCATGAGAGAATGAGGCTCATGTAGTAGCTCAATGAGCTCCTCTTTGGAGGGATCCTCATCATTCTCACTTCCACTATCACTATCACTTTCATCATATATTACCTTGGGGCCTTTAGCCATGAAGCATGATGATGGAGCATCGAAGAGGGAGGGCTTGTTGTTGATGGCGATGCTTGCTAGTGCCTTCTTCTAGGTGATCTTCTTGTTGTCATCATCATCACTCTCACTTGAAGAAGCATCACTATCCCATTCAACACAATATGCGTGCCCCTTTTTCTTCTTCTTGAAAGCCATCTTCTTGCCATCCTTGTCCTTTTTTTCTTTCTTTTCATTATCATTTTGAAGACACTCAGTAATAAGATGATCAATGCTACCACACTTGTAGCATATTATTTCTTCCTTTCTCTTTGATGAAGATCTTCTTCTTCTTGCCCCATAGCCCTTCTTTATGAATCTTCCAAATTGGCGCACAAAGAGAGCCATTTCTTCATCTTCATCATTGGTGCTAGTGCTCTCATCATCACTTGATTCTTCAATTTTCTTGCCCTTGTTCTTAGATGATGTGGTGACTTTGAATGCCACACTCTTCTTCTTCTTCTTTCTCATCCCCATCCTATTCCACATGGTATGTGTCTTGTGTGATGACATCACCTAGTACTTGGGTAGGGGTCACTCCCTTCAATCCTCCTCTCACAATAATAGTGACCAATGTGTCAAATCTTGGAGGTAGACATCTCAAGAACCGATGAGAGAAGTCCTCATCATCCACTCTGTGCCCCAAGTTTTGCAGCTCATTTATAATCACATTGAGCCTATAAAACATCTCCAACAAACTCTCATCTTCTAGTATCTTGAATTTTGCATATTTGTCCTTGCATATATATAGCTTAGCTTCCTTCACAGCTGGTGTTCCCTCATAAGAATACTCAAGTCTCTTCCACACTTGGAATGCAAACTCAAGGTCTTTGATTCACTCAAACACCTTTGGATCAAGAGCTTCATATATTACATTGAGTGCCTGATCATTTAATTGTAGCTTCTCTTCTTCTCTAGGGGTGGGATCATTTATGTTGAGCATGACAAATTTGGTTTCTACAATGTCCCATATCTTTCTACTCATTGCCTTAAGATGCAAGCACATTATTGTCTTCTAATAATCATAGTTTGATCCATCAAAATATGGTGGTTTGCCAACATGATTTATAGCGGCCATCTTTACACCGTGGGTTGTTAGACCTTTGAATTAATGGTGACCTTACTCTGATACCAATTGATAGGATCTAGATGTCTAGAGGGGGTGAATAGCCTATATAAATTATCTACAAATTCACAATTACTAGTGCAAGTTGATTAGTACAATAAATGGCCCTAATAGCAACTACTTGCTCTAGCTCTATTCCACCCAAGGCAAGCTTTCCTACACAAGTCTAGTAACTCATTCTTCTATGCTACTTTGGTGAGAAAGCTACCTACAAGGATAATGAACTCTAAAAAAAGACTATCAAAAGACAACAAAATTGTACTAACAAGATGATCACTACAACAATGAGTATGAATGTAAGCACAAGAGTTATAGTGATCAAACCACATGGGGAAATATGATAACAAGATATTTATCCCCAAGGTTTGGTTGCTTGCTGGTAACCTATGTCCTTGTTGTGGTGAGTCCCAACTTGATGGTTCCCACGCTAATTGGCTTGATATGCCACGCCCACAACACGGGCGCCGCATGAACCACTCAAGATGTGCACTCCAACTAGCCACGTATCAACTAGAGTTGCTCTTCACGAATCTCCCATGAGAATGAGAACAAGAGCCCCTTACAGTAGATTGTTCAGAGTCGGCAACAAGCACCAATGTCGCTTAACAAACCTCTACTGCTCCAAAGCCGTCTAGGTGGCGGCAACTATCGATGAAACCTGGTCAACAGTCTACCGAGGGGTATGCCCACGGTAGTAGATTGATTAGTGGAGGTGTGCATGATAGGAACCAGACGTGACGCAGGCGCAGAGACAACGATTTAGACAGGTTCACACCATCAGATCGACGTAATACCCTACGTCCTATGTCTTTGGTGGATTGTATTATGAAAGTAAAGGTGACTTGGGGTGTTCTGCTCCTCTTTTGAGGGGGTCCCTGCCCGCCTTATATAGTTGAGGGGGCAAGGTTACAAGTCAGTTAGATCTAGATCTATTCGGTTATATGGTAAGTATTTACAAGGAATACGATCCCTATCATATCTGGACAGATCCTTCTCTGTCTTTAGGATTCCTTCCAGAAACCATGTGGTGCACGCCATGCAGCGCCTTGCACCACACGCCTTGATCTTGTAGGCTAGACCGCCCCTGGTGGATCGGCTCATGTCCATTGCCGTGGGTATCTGGGGTTATCCCCACATAGATAGTCCCCAAGCGCCTTGTATCCGCTAAGCAAACGTCGTCTTGAACAAGTCCAAGCAGTTTAACTTAGAGCCAACCAGTTAATCTGGTAATCCGACCAGTTTAACTGGTAATCTGATCAATAAACTAGGTGCCGACCAGTTTAACTGGTAATCTGACTACTGAAATTGAGTGCCAACCAGTTTAACTGGTCAATAGGCCTCGAACTTAGTCAAGTTAGGCTTGCTAGAAGGATGTAAGGAGCTCAAGTTTAAAATTAAAAAAAATTCTTCACGTTAGGTGAAGTGTACACTCTTAGGCTTTGTTTGGCGATGTCAGATGATTATTATCCATGACTTAGCCAATAAGAAGGATCATAGTACCGATACATGCATTGTATGCATTGTAGTCCCTGAGCCACTAGGTGAAGTGTACACTCTTAGTCCCCAAGCCTGCTATGAGATAGGGTAGTATCTTGTAGCAAGATCAAAGAATCAACCTGTCGAATATCAATATCAGGGGTACCCAACACAAGGGGCTTTTGCGAACAAACCCCGAACTCACCCTAGCGATTAAGGACAAAAGCTACAACTCATCCGACTCCGAGGGTGCGAGTTCCGACTCGTTCGACCCCTCGGGGTCAAGTTTCAACTCGTCCGGCCCTGAGGGCATGAGTTCTGACTCATCCGACCTCGGGGGCATGAGTTCCAACTCGTCTGACCCCGAGGGCATGAGTTCTGACTTGTCTGACCTTGGGGGCTCGTGTTCCAGCTCGTCCGACCCCGAGGGTGTGAGTTCCGACTCGTCCGACCCCTCGGGCACAAGTTTTGGCTCGTCCGACTCTAAGGACACTAACTCCGCCTCGCCCGATTCTGACGACGCAGTCTCAGTCTCATCCACTCTCCAGAGTGCGAGAACCATCTGAAACCTGGGAGCACAAATGTCAACCACAATACCGAGGTCCATACCCTGCTACACGTCCTATGTACACTATACGGCATCGTCTTTGCCACAGTGTTGTAGGCATCGTCATCTGCTATACCCTGCGTACACTGTGCGGCACCGACTCGCCACAGTGTTGTAGGCGCTGCTTTCTGCCATACTAGGCGAACACTGTTCGGTGTTAGCTTGATACAGTGTTGTGGGCGCCACCATCTGCCGTACCCTGCGGATATCATTCAGGCCAATCAGACACAGCAGGGCCTGAACAGAATAGTAGGCAATGGTGGGCCCCGGTATGGTCTCATTCATTGACCATTTGGTCCGCTCAGATAGGATGAGACAACTACAGCAAGGTACTATAGTATGGTGCCATCGCCGCCACGCTATACGGGGTCGGTAAGACCCACGCGAAGAGGAGGACGATGCAGCCCCGAAAGCCTTTTTCTCCTTCTTCTTTTCCTTCTTCGTAATTCCTATGGCTTTGTAAAAACCTGTACTCTCCCCTTGGCCTACAAAAGGGGAGGCGGGGCCCCAGCCAGGAGGGGGGACAGCAGACAAAACATCGAGTGCTTGATACAAGTCAATGACTCAATCATCTCAGCTCATAGACATATACCGAATACTCGAACCTCAGAGACTTGGGAGCCTTTCCCTCTCTCGATCGTTTGTAACCCCCTACTACAAACACAATGCTGGTAACACGAGCAGCTCGAAACTAGACGTAGGGACATTCTGCCCAAACTAGTATAAATCCTTGTGTCCTCTCAGTACACCATCCGGGCCTAACGTGCAATATACAAATTTACTAGCCGGTGAGATTCAAAACACCGACAGTTGGTGCGCCAGGTAGGGGAGTTTTTGCGCGTTACGTCGTACACCACCAAGCCATGGATGGCTAGCCATGGTGCAAACTGGGTCCTAGGCATGCACATGCGTTTTGGGAGCCTAGACTTTATCGCCTCTACGGAGGGAAGGTTGACGTGGGTTAACGGCCCCGCCACACCATTTCGGGCCATCAGTCTCGAGGAGGTCACCGAGACCCTCAGAGAGTTGCGGCTATACGCCCTGGGAACCTATGATCCTGGGAGTAACCAACGTCTGTCTACCGCGAACATCGAGTTCATGGGCATGATGGATTACGTTTCGGAGTCCTTCTACGACCTGGTCACGGAAGGCTCTGAGATCGTTTCTAATTCTGACTCCTGTGGGGGGAGCTATCACCCCTCGCATGAGTGCTTCATGGCGGAAATCCAAGAGGAGCCTAGCGAAGGCACACACGGAAGAGAAGCCACTCCCTCGGTTGGCTAGGATGACACAGCCGAGGGGGACGCAGGGGCCCTAACCATGGAGCAGCTGCAAGCGCGGCAGAAAGAGCTTGACGATGCACGGCTCCAGATGGAGCTAGAGCAGACAGTGCTCGACCACGTGATCGCACACCACGTGGGCGGCGGGCACGCGTGGGCCATGGCCCGCAACGTGCAGAGGAGAATCGCCGGGGATGACGGCGGCCTCTCATGCTTCGCCTGCGCCAGTCAAAACATAGCCGCTGTGGCAGCTATGTTCTGACACATGACGGAACTTGCAACGCCCGATGAGCACCGAGCTCATTAGGAGATCCGCATGCTGCTTGAACGAGCAATAGTGCAACAGGCCGAGAGCTCGTTGTCTCACCGATGCGAGCCCGGTGCCAGTCAACGCACGTCCACGGGATGCGGCGCCAGGGATATATCTGTCCACCAGGCGCCGCAGGACGGTGAAGGGCTAGCCATGGCCCCAATTCAAGGGCGTCTCGGCCATGACCGTGACGCTCGCCTCACCTTGAATGCCTGAAGGCGTGCGCAGGGTAACAGAGAGGAGGCAGCTGACCGAGGTTACCATCCATGACACGGCGGACGCTACGACCGCGAGGAGGACCGGAGTCCCAGCCCCAATCCGACGGGGCCTCGGGGCCTCGGGCCCTCGGTCACCGAATCCTCAGGGCGGCGCTCCTGCCCTGATACCGCCCGACGACAAACATCCTCAAGTACTCCAGGGAAACGAACCCCGGCTTGTGGCTTGAGGACTACCAGCTCGCCTGCTGGGCCAGCGGTGCGGTCAGCGATGACTTCGTCATCCGCAATCTCCCCTTATTCCTGGCTGATTCGGCACAGACATGGCTAGAGCACCTACCGTCTGACTGCATCCAGAGTTGGGCAGACTTGAAGGAAATTTTCATGGGGAACTTCTAGGGCACCTACACGCGCCCTAGGAACCCCTAGGACTTGAAGAACTATCGGCAAAAGTCGGGAGAAACTCTCCGTGAGAATATCCGACGCTTCTCCCGGCAGTGCAACGAGCTCCCCAACGTCGCCAATGCTGATGTCATCGGAGCCTTCCTGTCAGGGACCACCTGCGAGTCCCTAGTCCACAAGTTGGGTTGCAAAGGCCCAAGGACCACTAAGGAACTCCTTGACATAGCAACCAGCCACGCCTCCAGCGAGGAGGCGGTTGGGGCAATCTTCGATCGCTCCAAGGGCAAGGCACAGTTGGATGAGGATGCCGACATGGGTCCCTCCGACCACCCAAACAAAAAGAAGAACAAGAAACGGCGTGGAGGCTTGCTCGTGGCCACTACCGAGCGAAAGGCCGTCTGAGCATCGGCCAAGGGTGCCCTCGACCACTTCGACAAGTTTCTCGAGGGGCCGTGCCCAAACCACGCCTACCCCATCAAACACGCATACAAGGACTGCTCGCTCATGAAGCGGTTCTTTACCGGAAGCTCCAAGAAGTGGGAGCCGAAGAAGAAGCCTGAGCCCGAGGCCGACGACGCTGAAGAGAAGGACGGCGGCTTTCCATTGGTGGATTGCTGCCTCATGATCTTTGGCGGGCCAGAGGCATACGGCTCGAAGCGCCAGAAGAAGCTTGCGCGATGGGAGGTCTACAATACCGAGCCCCAACACTGGCATTCCTTAGATGGTCAGGGTCTCCCATAACCTTCGATAGATCCGACCACCCGAACAACGTCACACACCTAGGCAGGTACCCGCTCATCGTTGACCCTATTGTCGCCATGAAGCGCCTCACCAAGGTACTGATGGATGGAGGCAGCGGCTTCAACATCATGTACTCAGAGACGCTGGACCACATGGGCATTGACCGATCACGTATTCGGCCGACCAAGGCACCTTTCCACGGCATCGTACCGGGAAAGCAGGCCATACCACTCAATCAGATCGACCTGCCCGTCACCTTTGGGAATCTATCCAACTATAGGACAGAGACCCTTACCTTTGAGGTAGTCAGATTCCCTCCGGTCTACCATGCTGTGTTGGGGCGACCATGTTACGCGAAGTTCATGGCCATCCCTAACTACACCTATCTTAAGCTTAAGATGCCAGGCCCGCGCGGGGTCATCACCGTTGGTACTTCCTTCTAGAAAACCTACGAGTGTGAGGTTGAGAGCTGCGAGCTCGCCTCGGCGACCCTCGCCTCGGTTGAGCTCACGACCATCAGCCAGGACATCGCCGAAGGAGCGCCCGACGCAAAGCGGGCGGCCGGATCCTTCAAACCAGTGGAGAACATCAAGGAGGTCCTCGTCGACCCTGACAACTCCGCTGATAAGACGGTGCGCATCGGCACCGACCTCTCCAACAAATAGGAAGGTGCGCTCGTTGACTTCCTTCGCGCCAACAGAGACATCTTCGCATGGAAACCCTCAGATATGCCAGGCATTCCAAGGGAGGTCGCTGAGCACTCCTTGATGATCAAGCCGGGTTCCAAGCCGATCAAACAACACCTGTGCCGCTTCAATGAGGAGAAGTGCAGGCTCATCGGCGAGGAAGTTGCCAAACTCTTGGCAGCCGGTTTCATCAAGGAAGTATACCACCCATAGTGGTTATCCAATCCTGTTCTTGTAGAAAAGAAGAGTGGGAAATGGAGAATGTGTGTTGATTACACGAGTCTCAACAAGGCGTGTCCGAAGGATTCGTTCCCTTTACCGCGCATAGACCAGGTAGTCGACTCGACCTTGGGGTGCGAAACCCTGAGCTTCCTTGATGCGTACTCTGGGTACCATCCGAACGTAATGAAAGAGTCTGACCAGCTCACGACTTCTTTCATCACCCCGTTCGGATCGTTCTGCTACGTTATGATGTCGTTTGGACTCAAAAACATTGGGGCTACGTACCAGCACAGTATGACCAAATGTTTTGGGGACCTCATCGGACGAACTATTGAGGCCTACATGGACGACATCGTAGTCAAGTCCAGACAAACCGACTAGCTTGTTGCCGACCTAGAGCAAACTTTCAAAAAGCTCCGGGAGAATGGCATCAAGCTCAACCCCGAGAAGTGTGTTTTTGGGGTACCACGGGGCATGCTGCTCGGATTTGTCATATCTGAGTGTGGCATCGAGGCCAACCCGGTAAAAATCTCAGCCATCACAAGGATGGGTCCAATTCTCAACCTAAAGGGAGTTCAAAAGGTTACCAGATGCCTCGCGGCACTCAGCCATTTCATTTTGTGCCTCGGCAAACGAGGACTCCCCCTCTACCGGCTTTTGAAAAAGACCAACTGGTTCGCATGGACGCCTGAGGCTCAGGAAGCCCTTGACAAGCTCAAGCACCTCCTAACAAAGGCTCCAATTCTGGTCCCACCGGCCGAGGGAGAGCCACTCTTGCTTTACGTCGCAGCCACTACTTAGGTGGTCAGCGCCGCCTTGGTAGTAGAACAGGGAGAAGAGGGACACGCCCTCAAGGTACAGCGCCCCATGTATTTCGTTAGCGAGGTATTATCTGACCCCAAGACACACTATCCCCAGGTCCAGAAGCTCATATATGCCATCCTAATCACGAAGAGGAAGCTACGCCACTACATCAACTCACACCCAGTGACAATCGTATCGTCTTTCCCCCTCGACGAGGTTATCCAGAATCAGGAGGCCACAGGGAGGATCGCAAAATGGGCACTCAAGCTGATGGATCAGGGCATTACATATGCCCCGAGGGCGGCTCTCAAGTCCCAAGTACTGGCCGACTTCATTGCCGAATGGACCAATATCCAGATGTCGCCGGCGGCCATCGATCAGGAGTACTAGACGATGTACTTCGACGGGTCATTGATGAGGAAGGGCATTGGCACTGGACTGGTTTTCGTCTCCCCTCTCGGGGTACGCTTAAGGTACACAATCCGCATTCATTTCCCAGTTTCAAATAATACGGCTGAGTACGAGGCATTGGTCAATGGCTTGTGTATCGCCATTGAGTTGGGCATCCGACGGCTTGACGTCCGAGGCGACTCACAACTAGTCATCGACCAGGTCATGAAAGAGTGAAGTTGTCACAACCCCAAGATGGCTATGTATTGCCACGAGGTCCGACAGTTAGAGGACAAGTTCGACGGCCTTGAACTTAGCCACGTCCAGAGGCGGCTCAACAAAGTAGCCGACACATTAGCAAAGATAGCATCCAGCCGAGAGCCGGTACCCACCGGCATCTTCGCTAGTGATCTACACAAACCCTCAGTCCAATACGAGGTGCCAGAATAGGCCGGCAACGAGCCACCTATACTAGGCTCGGGGGCTAACCAACCCCTGGTTTCATCCAACCCCGAGGCAACTGGCGTGAAGCCATTAGCCCTGGGCTCGGGGGCTGACCGACCCCTGGGTCCACCCGACCCCGAGGCAACTGGTGTGGAGCCATTAGCACTGGGCTTAGGGGCTGCCCGATTCTCAGTTCCATCTGACCCCGAAGTCATGGAACTCGGTGCAGACCTAGAGGCGGAGCCCGACCCTCCGACCGACTAGAGAACAACTTATCTCAACTGCCTCATTCGCGAGGTACTCCCAGCTGATAAGATGGAGGCTCGACGGCTTGCTCGTCGCGCCAAGTCCTTCATCATCATCGAAGGGGAGCTCTATAAACACAGTCACACTGGAATCCTGCAGCGTTGTATCCCCACTGAGCAGGGGAAGAAACTATTGGAAGACATCCACGGTGGGAACTGCAGGCATCACGCCGCACTGAGAACCTTGGTCAGAAACGCGTTCCGGCAGGGTTTCTACTGGCTGACTGTGGTGGCTGACGCCAACCAGGTCATACGCACCTGCAAAGGATGCCAGTACTACGCTCGGCAAACCCATTTGCCAGCCCAGGCACTCCAGACGATCCCCATCACGTGGCCATTCGCGGTCTAGGGGCTCGACCTGGTAGGGCCCCTCCACAGGGCGCCTGGGGCTTCACACACCTGCTTGTCGCTGTTGACAAGTTCACAAAGTGGATAGAGGCTCGGCCAATCATCGTGATCAAATCTGAGCAGGCCGTGTTGTTCTTCACGGACATCATCTACCAATTTGGGGTGCCAAACTCCATCATCACTGACAACGGCACGCAATTTACAGGGAGGAAATTCCTCCGGTTCTGCGACGACCACCACATCCGCGTGGACTGGGCGGCTGTAGCGCACCCCTGCACAAACGGGTAGGTTGAGCGTGCAAACGGCATGGTCCTTCAAGGCCTTAAGCCCAGAATCTTCAACCGACTCAACAAAGCCGGTGGACGGTGGGTCGCGGAGCTCCCCTCAGTTCTCTGGAGCCTAAGGACATCCAGCAGCCGGGCGACCGACTACACACCATTCTTCATGGTATATGGCTCCGAAGCCATCCTCTCGACTGACCTCGACTACGGAGCACCGAGGGTCAAGACCTACAATGAGCGGGGAAATGAGGCATCCTTGGAAGACGCCATGGATTTGCTTGACGAAGTGCGCGACATTGCCCTCCTCTGTTCAGCCAAATACCAACAGGCGCTGCATTGGTACCATGGCCGACACGTATGGGGTCGGGCCTTCAACATAGGCGATTTGGTTCTTCGCCGAGTCCAGAGCAACAAGAATCGCCACAAGCTTTCTGCACCATGGGAAGGACCGTACATCGTCGCAGAAGTACTCTGACCCGGCACCTACAAGCTCAAGATGGTCGATGGCAAAGCCATCGCCAATGCCTGGAATATCGAACACCTACGTCATTTTTATCCTTAGTCTTTTTGTTACAAAGCTTTCAATATGCTTTTAAGATTAAGTAATGTTTCTGAAATAAATCAAAAAGCGTTACCTCCCATTAGATTTCATCAATTTTGACCCCTGCATCTGCTTGGGGTCGGACCTCGCTCGAGGGCTGATGGGAATGGGTACTCAGAAACATTTTCCCATCCGACCCCTTTTTTCTTATGATGAGATCTCAAAATCGAAGTTGCCGAAGGCTAATGGCGAAGTAAAACTGGTCGAAATGCAAAAAGCCTACGCCCCGACGGCTATAGCGTCGTTTGCTCACCAGCGTGGTCATCACTTAGCCGCTCGCGCCTAGATTTCTAGCCCTTAAACATAACTTGGGGGTCGGATCGCTATCACTCGAGGTCTGACTTAAGTCAGTTTTCAGTAACACCCGACCCAGCCGTTGCCTGGGATCAGGCCTTACTCGGGGGCTGATAGGAGTACATAAAGAACACATGCTCTGTTTTGTTACACATGCTCTGTTTCACATGCTCTATTTTGTCTCACATGCTCTGTTTCATTATGCCTGCTATGTTTCGTTACATATACTTTGTTTCGTCTTCCGTCCGACCATTCTATTTTATAATAAGATCTAGAAATAACAGTTGCTGAACTCTAATGCGTGAGTAAAACTAGTCGGACTGCAAGAATCCTACGCCCCAGCGGCTACGGTGTTACTTGCTCACTAGCGTGATCATTATTTAGTCGCCCGCAACTTAGGTTTCTAGCGCCTTAATATAAGATAAGGGTCAGATCGCAATAAAACACTTCTTATATACACACATAGCAGTTAATGTTCCCCACCATGAAACAAAAGTCTTTACAGGCACCAGGGTCAACTATCTGACTAATTCATCTTAGGCCGGATTTCATCGTTAAGCTTTTCGGCCAGGCCCCGCGCCAGGGCAACCGCCACCTCCTCGATCTCATCCAGCTCAGCCTCGGTGTAGCCAAGCGCGAAGCCCTCGCTGATGCCCGGCAGGTCAATGTTGTCATAGTGAGAGCAGGTGATCGCAAACGCGCGATGGATGCCGGTGTACAGGGCCTCCCTTGCGACCACGCTCGCCTGATTCAGGATCTCGGTGGCTTTGACTATGAGCGAGCTCATCTCTGTGGTAGGAGCCATCCCAAGGTCGTTGAAGACCACCATGACGGTAGCACGCAAGGCGTCGTGCTCCTCGTTCTCCACTTTGAGTGTACCCCGCATGTATTCAACTTGCTTTTGAAGGACTGTCCGAACCGAACATCAACAAGCATCAGAGGACCAACTACAAACATCAAGTAAGAAAGCAACCAGAACCTCACCTTCCACTTGCTTCTCAAGGATTGCCTTGTCCTTGGCCAAGTTGGCGGCCAGCCCCTCGACTATTTCCTTCGCCTTCCGTTCACCTTCGCGTGCGTGCTAGGCGTCGGCAAGGGCCGGTCGAAGTCGCCCTAGCTCCGCGGCATCTTCCTTGGCCTTGGCAACCATAGCCTTGAGCTTCCCCTCGGCGTCGGCAAGGGCTAGTCGGAGTCGTCCAAGCTCTGCGGCGCCTTCCTCAGCCTTGGCAACTGCAACCTTGAGCTTGCCCTCGGCCTCGTTGGCACGTTCGCGGGCTTCTCGTTCCTTGTTCTCGAGGCTCGGCACCTGGGCAGTGAGTTTCTAGGCCGAGCTCTCATGAACAAGGAACTGAGACTTCCCTCGGCTTCGCATCATGAGGGACTGCAAGGTAAACTCAGGTTATATTTATATAAACTGCGATCGAAAACTGAGAACACGGAGACTGAACAAACCTGGTTGGCGGGGCTGACACCACTTTGCAATGCCCCCAATGCCTCGGTCAGGGAGCGGATAGCAGTCTCAAATCCTGAGCGCGTGTTCACCCACTCCTCGGCCTTCGTCGGGTTGTCGAGGATGAACACCGAGCCACTTGGGTCCGACGGCCTGACCCAATGGAACCACTTTTCCGCCCATGCGGGGAGCTCGCCGCCTGGCTGGACAAGGGACCACGAAGACCTAACCCCAACCAAAGAGTCAGCTGACGCAGCCGCCGACATCGGCCCAATAGGAGCTGGCGGCAATTCTTCCGTCACCGACGCCACCTCGGGGGCAGACTCTCCAATGGCGGAAGGGGCCGGCAGCTCGGGCTCTAGGGTTTGGGCTGTTGCAGCACTCGCAAGGGCCGCTATGGCTGTGCCCACTCCTGCTGGCCCCACCTCGGGCACGACAGCCGACGCGGGTGTCGTTTCCGTAGGCACCTCCCCCGGCGATGTCGGCGCCACCACCTCCCCAGCTCCCACAAGTGGCGCCGTGGTTACCTCAGCGCTATCTCGGTGCGCCCCCGGCATGCCAGAATCTTTTTTGGCGCTAGCGACAGGCTGCCGGCACTCCCGAAGGCCCTATGGAAATTGTCGGCATCACACGATGAGGTTTGACAAACACAAAGGGACAGGAATCAAAACCTATGACCTTAAACTTACCTCAACGCCATCACCCGAGAATGTTTCGAGGGCTGATCACTTGGCCCCGACCCCGCCACATCGGCAACCGGCCGCTTCGATCCTCAGGCGGTATCGGTCGGAGCAGGGCGGACCTGCTCCACCGACCTCGGAGGTGTGTCCTTCTCGATCTGCACCGGAGCGGGGCGGACCAGCTCCACCAACCTCAGAGGCATGTCCTCCTCGATCTGCACCAGAGCGGGGTGGACCGGCTCCACCGACCTCGGAGGTGTGTCCTCCTCGATCTGCACCGGAGTGGGAGGGACCTCCTCCACTAGCCTCGGAGGCGCGTCCTCTCCTACCAATCTCAGGGGCGCACTCTCCTCGGCTTGCGCCGGAATGTCGGACTGAGCGGGGCGGGCCACCTCTATTGTCTCTGGGGGCACATTGCCCCCCTCTTGCCCCGGAGCATGGAGCACAATGGCCCCCGGGGTCGACGAGGATTGGCCCTCATCCTCGTTCCCTATCAGATCCCACAGGATGAGGGGCTCAGACGCCCCACCAACCTCACCTCCTCGTCATCATCATCGTTGTCATCTTCACTTGAGACTGCTGGCCGCGTCCCCTATGTCACAGTTTCTCCCTCTTCTTCGTTGCCTCCTTGTCTTTCTTCGCCTTTGTCGCCTCGGCCGCGGCATGGTTCTTTGCTCTCCTATCCACGTCCACTGGCAGCGGCGGATTGGACTCACGGGCGCAGAGGTTGGGTTGCAAACCTCGGCACATTAGAGTCAAGAACCAAGGGAGGGTCGGCTAAGAAAACAAAACTAGGAAAAAACTTACCAGTTCGATGAAGCCCACGTCCGGCCACATCGTGGGATGCCCCGGGACAGGGTACAGTGGGACGATGTTTGGGTCCGAGCTTCCTGGGCTCTCCATCGCCTCCTTGACCCGCTGCTCCACCTCGTCGACGCTGAGGGCCCCACCGATAACCATCACCGTCCCTTCAGGCGCTGAGCCCAGCATCATCCTCCACATCGGGAGGACACGCTTCATCAGCGGCGCCAGCCTCCGAACAAGGTAAGCTCTGATTACACTAGCCCCGCTAAGGCTACAGTTCTTCAGGAGCCTGATAGCATCGAACAGTTCGCCAAGCTTCTTCCTATCCTTCTCGACCAGCCCCCACTTCTAATGCTCTAGCAACGTCTCGATTAGCTGACCAGAGAAGAGTGGTAGGGGGTCGGTACTGTCATTCTTCAGGTAAAACCAGAGGCTATGCCACCCCTTGTTCGATTTCGACAAGGGGATGGGCATATACTCCGAAGACTGACCACCCCAGAGTCGGATACTTGCACACCCCATTGGCATAGGCAGATCTGGCCTTTTCTTCTCTTTCTTCTTTTGTGGCTCGACAGTGAAGAAGTATCTCCATAATTCAAAGTTGGGTTCGATCCCCAAGTACCCCTCTCACAGGGCAACAAAGGCTGACATATGCTGAATCCCATTAGGATTCAGGTGCTGTAGCTCAAGCCCATAGTAGTGCAGGAGCCCTTGAATGAAGCGATGGGCAGGAGTCGCCAGCCCTCGCTCATGAAAAGGGACAAACAAAACAACGTAGCCATCGGGCGGCGATGGCACGTCCTCGCCCCCGATATGAGCCACTCGGCCGCCTCCGTCTTCGCACGGAGAAGGCCCTTCTTGACCTGGCCCTCCATGCATGCGGGGACGACATCGGAGCGAGGCCACGGCTCCATTAGAAGCTGGGGCTGTGGATCTGGTTCTTCGCCGGCGGTGGGTGGAAAATAGGGGAACAAAGGTTGGGCTCGAGAGCAAGAAACAGAGAGTATGAAAAGGCAAGAGTGCAGTGCCACGTATGGAGGATGAGGGAAAATACGGGCCCGTATATAGGGCGAGGGGCGTAATGGGCAAGGGGGCGAACCACCCGCCTAGATCACTGCGCCCCATGCCTCGCCGAATCCGCTGCCTTCGGGAAACATGCCCTTACTATAACGGCCACCTCAATCACATTGCTACCCCGATAAATGCGCGCATGCCTATCCCGATCATCCCCGCGAAGGAACCGGAGCACGGCGTTTCGCCTTCACGGGCTATGGGCTGCCATAGGTAAGGAGGGATATGGAGATGAAAACTCTCCTACGGCCCGTTAAAAGCCCAAGAGTTCGAAGGCCGGCCCATCGGTGGGTTCGCAGCCGCTCAGGGCACCCTAGAGTGAGGGGAGGCAAGGGACGGGTCCGCTAGCGGCCAGTACCCAAGGTGCATGAAGCACCTTGGGTGTCCCAACCATCGTTTTGAGTCTTGGATGATGCAAGGTCCATGGTTTTTCTCTGAAAGAAAGGCATCGAGCCCTCGGACTAGTCGAACGGATCCGAGAACTAAATGGACCTGCCGCCAGGAGTCTGGAGTCGGTCACCAGCTGACCTCGAACCGGGCCCCCGTGAAGGGGAAGCCGTAGCTCCACTCGAACAGACCCGCTAATAACTTGCCGAGCACCGCGCTTCGTCCAGTGAGGAAAAGCACGGCATGGCTCAACCCCTCCGTTCTAGCGAATGAACGCGCGAGGGATAACGATTACAAGACGAACCAACCCCTCGATCGGATCCCTGCTACACGTGGGGACTCAGGGGCTCAGAATCGCAAGGAGACCGAACGCGCGGTCGCAGACGAACGACAAATCAGACAGCCAACCCCGACAGGCCCCTGAGTGGCTCAGGGGCTCGAATTGCCTGGTCTCCACTTGAGAAATCAACCGGCCTTATCGGCTGCTATCAGAACAAGCACGGTTAGCACCCCAACCAAAAGGGTACGAAAAATACTCAGCCTCTGATCGACTCCCTAGTCGGTCGCAGGCTCGGGGGCTACACCCACCAGGTGCGCTCGCGCACACCCGGCAGAGAATGGGTTACCATCAAGTCTCCTCTCGAGAGGGCTAGGCGCAGAAATCCTATTCGACTACCCCACGCTACACAAAGGGGAAAACGCCGAAGTTCCGATAAATGGCACGCCCCCTCGGCACAGTAGCCACGGGAGCAATAGAACAAATACGAGCTTTCATTAAGCTAAAAACACAAGCCTCGGCCTTTTACAAAATCACAAAGAGCATGTACGAAACAGCTCCGACACTACAAGGACAGCCTCCTCCCATCCCACTCACTTGTGGCGATTCGCCGAGGACTCCCAACGACCGGGAGGAAGTCATCCTTGTCGCAGTCCATACACCCCGTCGCACGGCGAGAGGAACGATACCGGGGCTGCTTAGCACCTTGGAGCATGAAGCGAAATCCGCGAGCGGAGCTCCTTGTTCTCCTACTTCAACCGCTTCTGCCCTGCTGGAGCACCCCATTGTCCCACTACTCCCCGGGGATGCATGGACCTTTCTTTGGCGCCGCCCCTCCCCTCCTCCATCCTCTAGACCCGAATCCAGGTCCAAGGCTCGGCCGGGACGCATGATGCTCTCGCCTTACGAGAGATCTTCTAGCATCGTGGCCCCCGGACATGCCCAAGGAGACTTCGGAGGGAAGGAGTTTTGAAGCGCCATTATGAGAAATCTTCTGGCATCAGGAGAAGTGGCTAAAGCCACCTTTGGCAAAAAGCAGGAGTCTCAGACCAACTAAAGCTATAACTCGAGCCATGAAGGCTTCGGAGACAGAGGCTGCCCAATTTATAGCCGAGGCAACAAACAACCATCCAAGTCACCAAAGTACGCGCCCGTGATCGTGCAGCAGAGACACCTGAGTGCAGGACGATGGCATAGCGCCCTCGTGAAGCTGGTTCTTATCTGGAATTAAGCACAGTATCCCCGTGGGGTGGATCCTTATCCAGAATCCAGAGCCAGAACTCACACGCAGCATCCCATTCTGCAAAGCGACAAGCAAAAACAGTACTCCCGTACGTCCTCACAGCGAGGAGTCATAAAAAGCCTACACAGAAGTATCCCACTCCTCCACAGGTCGGGGGCTACTGTTGGATATCAATATCAGGGGTACCCAACACAAGGGGCTTTTGCGAACTGAAAGGACCTAGGATGCCTCCTAGAGGGGGGGTGAATAGGCATTTCTAAAAATTAACACCTTTAAAAGCGAAAATGATTTAGTAATGGGAGTTTCCAAAATGGAAACTCCAAATCAGAGTGTTACCACCCCTCACCAGTTAGCCACAGAGTACATAAAAGATACTAAATGAATATAGGAGCCAAACACCTGCAACCAAAGAGTTAGAACACAATACTATTAAGTTTGGCGCAGGGGCTAATACCGGACGTGTCTGGTAGGTACACGACTTCAGTGAAACAGCCCCGAACTTGCTCCTTTTGATTTCTATCTTCAATCCAAACTGTAGGTACCTATTAGAGATAATGATATACACAGAGAACCTGCACAAGAGATGGAGCAACACAAATATCGAAAGAAATGCGAATTGAGACACGATATTTGTTTTACCGAAGTTCAGACTCGTTCGAGTCCTACTCTCCATTGAGGGGGCTACGGGTGACCCAGCGAAGGTCAGCCCTAGAGGGTACCATGAAGGTCACTCTAGTCAGAGTCTTTTCTAACTCCTTTTCCTCCTTCCACTAGTTGATTCTGAGGCGGCGGAATCGGTCGTTAGAAACTTCCGAGACACCCACAATCTCTCGGGTGCTCTCCGGCGACGCCTAGCCATCTAGGACCGAAGAGTCCAAGAGTAACAAATGCAAAGCACGAAGATTGACAATATGCACAAGTGCTCAAGTGGTGGCTTGCTCTCTATTTTGAATTCTCTCTCAACCCACTAATTGATTTGGCGATTTGGATCAATCACTCACTAAGAGAGGGTTTGAGAGTGTTTGCAAAGCTTGAAAACGTGGAGGGGATCAGCAGAATTAGTAGCCTCCAAGTGTGGAGGCTTGGGGTATTTATAGCCCCCATGGGAAAACTAGTCGTTTTCTAGCCGTTGCAATACCGGACACGTCCGGTATGACTTGTGTATCTCCAATGGTCACTGAGTTAAACTGAAGGCGAGGTGTCGGAACTCCCGACGCTTGCCGAGACTTCCGACTGCCGGAACTCCCGACCAAGCAAGTCAGAACTCCTGACCTCGGCACGTTTGAAAACTAGCCGTTGGGCTCTGGTCAACCATACCGGACACGTCCGGTAGGTATATCGGACATGTCCGGTGTGACCAGGTGTCAACTCTCTAAGTCAGTTAATTATTGGGACTCCCGATGTTTTCCCGAAACATCCAACCCTCAGAACTCCCGACTCTTGTCAGCACTTTCGACACTCATCTCTTCCTAAACACTAGAGACACACCCCACATACCGGACACGTCCGGTATGCACGGGTTCTATGCAGCGAGTTAAAAACTCTGGTCTCTCTCACTCAAACCTCACATAGGTTGGCTTGAGCACTTATGAAACATTATCTATCAACATGATGCATCCCTCTTAATAGTACGGCATTCCTAGTAACTCAAATTCAAATGAAAAATGAATTTAAACCTTTTGAGTTGATCTTCTTTGAATCGATGCCGTGTCTTTGAATTCTTCATCAAGTGAGGGTGCCAACATGTTGACTTTGATCTTTTCACTTGAGCAAAGCCATCTTGAGCACGTGACTTGATTCCATTCATCAAATGTGAATTACTCCAAATGCATCAAGTCACTTCCAACTACTTTGTTCAATATAGATTTGATTCTTCACATTAACATGACCTTCATAGCTTGATTAGTACCTCAACTAAATGCAAGTACTTCCTTCTTCACCCTAGCTAGGTTCCTCAGCCACCAAGCCGTCGCTTGCCCTTCACCCTTGTTTAGTACCTCGAAGCCTTTCCTTGCTATCTTCACCATCTCAAGCCATCATGTCACATCTTGTGTTGAGTCAACCATTCATTTGTATTGTTGCCTTTTTCATTTCAATTTAGCAAGCTTCAAATATGAGACCATTCCATATGCAATCCCTCATGTCTCATTAATTAATTCTTATTGTGCTTGCTTTCACATAGATCATTGAAATCCCACAATAAATAAGCCTTTGCATGAATTCCATTTGCATTGTTGTCTTGTGCTTGAACTAGATAATTATACAACAATACACCATTTTGGCTTTATACACTGTCATTAAGTACCTGTGAGATAATCAATTTCCTGTTTCACACTTAGCAAACATGTTAGTCTTTAATCGTGTTGTCCTCCAATCATCCAAAACCCACTAAAGAGCTAGATGCACTTTCAATCTCCCCCTTTTTGGTGATTGATGACAACCCGATTAAAGCTTACAAAAAGATATATAAATTGAGTTTTTGGGTTCAATGATTTATGAAAGGCTCCCCCTTAATATGTGTAATATGAATTGAATTCACAAATGACCTCAAATGTCGATTTGCACATACTAAAACACATAGGAGGCTCCCCTTAAATCATTGCCTCCATTGAGTGCAGGTGTGAGACAAAGTAAAACGTGATGCATATGACATAATATATCACATAAGAATAAATAGAAAACATCACACCATACATTTTCAATCTAAAACATGCATGGTCCTTATGAAAGTAAATGCATCATATATATCACACAAATAGCACTCATAACAAAGATATATCAAGTCATATCTCTCCCCTTGTCATAGCTACTCTCCCCCTTTCATAGCTAAACACAAGGTTGCACTCCTAAAGCTTTAAACATATCTCTTCCCCTTAAGCTTTCATCTCTCTCCTCCTTAAGCTTTGATCACATCTCTCCCCCTTTGTCATCTATCGCCAAAAAGGGTCACACAAAGCACAAAGGGTCCTTATGGTTCAAACTTTGTACTAATCTCTCACCCTTTGTATTAAACTCTCCCTTTGTCAACTTAAAGAGGTTGTACTTGTCACTTGTTTGCAATTCAAAATAGATCAAGTACTTGGGTTCACTAGCTCATGAACAAACTCATACACTAACCACTAGATCATATAATCATTCAAGCAATAGTGGTAGTCTATGAATCTAAAAATTTTCATTTGTGATGCATGATCCTATAAGCATGTACTATATGCACTAACCGCATACTAGTAAGGGATGAAAAATGATCATACACAATACAATGATACCTTTGCTATGTTGGAGAGGAAGATAGTCATATAGATTTCAATTCATTTCTCTAATAGCACCATGAAGTCCAATTATAAGCTTGGTGAAGACCAATAGATACCAATTCTTTGAATTCCTATTCTTCACCAATATGAATTGAGAATCACTAGTGATCAAGTGCACTCTTCTTGTTGTGGTTGGCTTGCTTCTTTTTTTATCATTGCTTGCTTGATAGAACTAAAAGATGCACCACTTGTAATACCACTTGAAATTTCATGATACCACTTGAAATTTCATGACTTGTTCTCTTTTGGGTGTTGCTTGCTTGCTAGATCAATCTCTTGATTTTCTTCAACCAAGTACCTCAAATGTCCCTTTAGATTACCACTTCGATTTTTGCCATCCAAGCCTAGGGCGAAGTGACCTCTCTCCAAAGAACCATCCTTGATACTCACTTGAAATAACTTGAAAGAAAATCACTTGATCTACTTGAAAGATTTTGTTTGATTGATCCATATTGTTGGACTTAATTTGATGAATAACTTTGAATCCTTCTTTAAGTTCTTTTCTTTCTACTTGTTTAAGTCATTTTCTTTCTATCAAAAGATCTCCAATTATCACTAGAACTTAAACTCCATCTTCATCTTGATCTTAGTCTTGATCTCTAGCTTGAGTACCAAATGTGTACCAAATACACTCTTCAAACAAATGGCCTTATACTTATCTCTTGTCATGCTTCTATCTCAAACCAAAACCAAACATAGGTACCTCAATCACTTATAGATATGATTCCAACTTGAGGACCTTTCAATCTAAGTGACTTTTGATCAATCCAATAATTGTCACTTTCCTGGAAGATTTTGTACTCTTCAAAGAATAACTCATATCTCCCAAAGTACATATCCAAAAACCACGAAATTTGGTGAAGATGTGACACACTAAGTCTTCTAGTAGCTGTAAAAATTTGAGCTTCATTTGACTTCTAGATTGCTACCAGATTTCACATCTTCCCATATTGCTACATGCTGAAAACTGTTGCACCATAGTTGACAAGATCTACTCCAAAATCGAAGCATTTCTTATCCAATACACATGAATTGTGCACAGCAACTAATACCATAAGTATAGAGCATTCATACCAAATTTCAAGCCAATCCAATAAGATATGGTCACTCAAACATGGCTATGATTACTGCTAGCTCAGATTATCAATATTGGACAGATTTCAACACTTGAGCTGTTCTTCTCCAAATTGAACCAAACTTGAAATCAACTTGTTTGAATACTCTCACAAGACATATATCCATTCAAACCACTTACTAAAAAGAAGTCTTATGGACATATCCAATTAAATCAATCCAAACTTGATTATTAAGCAATTAATCCATTCAAGCATCTCATAGCAAGCAACTAATGCATATTTATCCAATTCAATCAACTCATATGCACCCAAATAAACTTTGATCAACAAGAGATATACCTTGATAGCTTATGATCATCTTTGCAAGCTTCAACTCATATATATTTGCTAGCCATCAATTGTAGTCAATAAATCATCCACAACTTGATAAATGACACTTGTATGTTATAGCACATTTGGACTTCACTTATTCATCTTGGCATTGGAACGAGAGTAGCACTAAGCTTCATTACTTCACTCAATCATATGATGAACAAAATGAATCCAATGGAGTCAAGCCTCTAATGCCATGGTACCTACAAACAATCATCCACTTTTTGATGGTACCCAAACTAGTTTGGGTCCTCTCATGTTAAGGGCAACATACTTAGGCATAGCCTTAGTATGAATAGCGGAAAGTTTTTGCAAAAGTAACCAATGAGGTACCATTACCATCCTTCCTAAGCAAAATATTTGCATCAATTGAAATAGGCTAAGGATTCTCACTTAGGGGACATGGATTAGCCAAGAATTGATTTTCTCTTTTTCGAATATTTGGCAAAATTATGATTTTCAAAACTTGAGAGAGATTTTAGAGTGACATAGGGATTTTTATGGACTTAAGAGAACCATGTCACATGCGATTAGGCAAACAATTAATCAAGGAGAACTATAATCACCACATGACAAGGCATCATGTCACATGTGATTAGGCAAACAATCAACCAAAGGTAGCAATAACCATAATATGACATGACTAGGTCACAAAGACCCAAAACCACATGATTTTTCAAAAACCACACCACCTACACATGCTAGTTAGGGATTTTGAAAAACATCTATCCTATGTCACACAAATGCACACACTAGCATATAAAGGGCCTTAGATGCACTTACAATGCATGTATGTAAATACATACATTTGCCTTGAGCCCACAATATCACCACTAAGTTAATACGTGGTATGACAACATCTAGTTGACCTCACTTGTCAAATGATCATACCATATATTAAATCACTTTTCAATCAAAGGACTACAAAGAATGCTAGATAAATTCGTTAGTCCACAATGGTGCAAAATAGAAACTTGGCTCCCCCCAAATAAGTGCCTCAAGTAATTTGAATGACTTTGAACAAGCACTTTATTCCATTAAGAATTTGGGAGTCAACTATCTATTTTGACCATAAACCAATTAAATTGTCATATTTTAAATTAAGTTCAAGAGATGCTCACAATCCACTTAGATTTGATAATCACAAGCTTCTCAGCCAATTGAGTATATATGAAGTCACATGGATCAAAACTCAATTGCATCCAAATCAGTGTTCTGGTTCCTGTCATACCGGACACGTCTGGTAGTTATACCGGACACGTCCGGCATAATCAGAACATGACCATTTTCTTTTCTGTCCCTGGCAGTACCGGACACGTCCGGTAGGTGAAGAATAGAAACATTTGAAGCGCTGCTTGTGAGATCCTTTGCTTTGGTTCTAGTATATCTTGTATTCCTGCATCTCAACAAATACATTGCTCTACTGGGTAGCCATTAAAAGCACCATATGGCAAATATGACAATTATTAAATGAATCTAATTAGCCACTTCCAATATTTCACACATATGCCTATTTGAGAGACATTGAGGACAAAAACAAACAAAGTGGCTATCCTACTAGGTTTGAGTACTTGTTACCAATGGTGAGGATGAAGTATATGATATATTTATTAATTTATCTTCGGGTCAACCATATATGAAATTATGATGAGTATTGGTTGATAGATTGAGTGAATACTTTCAATATGCTTGCTCAACCACCCCAAAGCTTTCATCTCACCACCAAGTACCTACATCATTATCCTAAGCACACTTTGGTACCCAACTCTTGTTGGGTCCTTTTGAGTTAGTCAACAAGTGCTTAGGCACCCAAATGATTTTAGCACTAGTTTGTGGTGAACACATCACCTTGCTAGTGCTAACTCCATTTGTGGTCTTCCTAAGCATATCATCATAAGCAAATGTGTTCGGCTTAGGAATGTTACCATTTGGGCAATCATAACTTAGATGCCCCTTACTTCTACAAGTATAGCATATGCGTCCTTTGTTTGCTCTATACTTGTTTTGCTTGTTTGGACATCCATCAATTTTGTGGCCCATCTCATTGCACCCATAGCTTCTTCTTGTTGCAACTCGGGCTTCCTTTCTTGCCTTCTTTTATATTGGGCATTTCTTGGTTGGATGCCCCAAATTCTTGCACATGAGGCAAGTTCTTTGTCCATCACTTTTCTTTTAGTTGGCCAACTTGTTTGAGACCTTTTGATCGGCCACTTCACACTTGTCGGCCCAACTCTTGTGTGGACACATGGAAATCTCATGTCCATACAAGCCACAACCATAGCATAGCCTTTTTCCATGTTTCTTGCTCTTGGTTGTGTTGGCCTTGCTAGAAATGTGATTCTTTTGTTGGGATTTGGAGAGAGCACGGTTTGAACCCTTCTCAAGCTTCTTCACCATGTTAACACGGTTATCTTGAGAAGGTTGTGCTTTCTCCTTTCCCTTCAACCGAATCACATCATTTCTTAGCCTTTCTACTTCTTCCTTGAGCTCTATGTTTTCAATGTGATTTAGCTCAATCGAAGATTGGCTTGCTTAAGGAGCACATTCATTAGTACAAGAAACATTTAATTGAGATGGTGTACTAGTGAGTGAATGTGTGAGAGGTTGAGATGATTTTACCGATGTAATCATAACCTCATGTGCTACCTCAAGCATAATGCTTGATTCTGCCAAATCTTCATGAGAGCACTTTAGATGAACATAATTAGCTTGTAGCACATTGTACTTGCTTGATAGTTCATCTAGCCTTGCCTTGAGCTCAAAGTTTTCCTTCTCTAGTTGTGAAACACTAGAAGAGGAGTTAGTAACTAAAGCATGCTCAATTGACAATTTTTCATACCTCTCATTCATTGCCTTTAGCTCTTGTAATTTGGAGATGAGAAACTTTTCTTGATTTTGAAGTGATTGTTCTTGCTTCTCATTCTCTTCTTCTAGCTCATCATTCTTTTCAACTAGCTTCATGAGGATGAGCTTGTCTTTGCTACTTAGATGATCAAGAGTGTAGCTATCTTCAATTTCAAAATCACTCTCTTCTTGATCATCTACTTGTGCTATCTCCTTGGCTTGATCTTTCTTGGTAGCCTTCTTCTTGCTTTTCTTGGCCATGAGACACAAGTGATGAGAGTCATGAGATACTGAGGTTGACTCATCACTTGGCCTCCACCGGGCTTGAGCCTCATCTTCACAGACTGCCTGCTGTCCTGCTACCTCGGCCATACCGGACCTGTCCAGTATGTGCTGACAGACAACGCAGTCGTCTTGGCTTGCACCTCTTGCTCCCGCTCGGTGCTCTTGAGGTCTTGTGAGGCTTCTTTACTGCAAGAAGACACAATGGACACATCTTCCATTGACTCGAGCTCAAGTGCATCATCACATTTGGATTTTCCATATAACTCAACGAGTCTAGTCCAAATGAGATGAGCACTCTCCGAAGGTGGTTGTCCATTGAAGATCGCCTCATCTTGAACCTCTGCACTCAATGTACTCAAAATGATATTAATAGCTTGAGCATTGAGTTGCACGCATATCTCTTCCTCTATTGACAAATTTTTATAGTTGCTCCAATCAACTATAGAAAGAGGTATGCTTGCAAACACAATATGCTCAACAAGGAGACTAATGTCTCTAAAAGCATTGAGTACATGTAATGACCAAGGTAGAAAGTTTGAACCATCATTTTGGAGAAGCACCGGCTCCAACTCGATAGGCGTCGACATCCTTTTCTCACAACGGTGAAGCTTGTAGTGAGTCCAAGCTTCGATACCAATTGAAAGGACCTAGGATGCTGCATAGAGGGGGTGAATAGGCGTTTCTAAAAATCAACACCTTTAAAAGCGGAAACGATTTAGTAAAGGGAGTTTCCAAAATGGAAACTCCAAATCAGAGTGTTACCACCCCTCACCAGTTAGCCACAGAGTACATAAAAGATACTAAATGAATATAGGAGCCAAACACCTGCAACCAAAGAGTTAGAACACAATACTATTAAGTTTGGCGCAGGGGCTAATACCGGACATGTCCGGTAGGTATACCGGACACGTCCGGTATACATGACTTCAGTGGAACAGCCCCGAACTTGCTCCTTTTGATTTCTATCTTCAATTCAAACTGTAGGTACCTATTAGAGATAACGATATACACAGAGAACCTGCACAAGAGATGGAGCAACACAAATATCGAAAGAAATGCGAATTGAGACACGATATTTGTTTTACCGAAGTTCGGACTCGTTCGAGTCCTACTCTCCGTTGAGGGGGCTGCGAGCGACCCAGCGAAGGTCAGCCCTAGAGGGTACCATGAAGGTCACTCTAGCCAGAGTCTTTTCCAACTCCTTTTCCTTCTTCCACTAGTTGATTCCAAGGCGGCAGAATCGGCCGTGACAAACTTCTGAGACACCCACAATCTCTCGGGTGCTCTCCGGCGACGCCTAGTCGTCTAGGACCAAAGAGTCCAAGAGTAACAAATGCAAAGAACAAAGATTGACAATATGCACAAGTGCTCAAGTGGTGGCTTGCTCTCTATTTTGAATTCTCTCTCAACCCACTAATTGATTTGGCGATTTGGATCAATCACTCACTAAGAGAGGGTTTGAGAGTGTTTGCAAGGCTTGAAAACATGGAGGGGATCAGCAGAATTAGTAGCCTCCAAGTGTGGAGGCTTGGGGTATTTATAGCCCCCTTGGGAAAACTAGTCGTTTTCTAGCCGTGGCAATACCGGACACGTCCGGTATGCATACCGGACACGTTCGGTATGACTTGTGTATCTCCAATGGTCACTGAGTTAAACTGAAGGCGAGGTGTTGAAACTCCCGACGCTTGCCGAGACTTCCGACTGCCCGAACTCCTGACCAAGCAAGTTAGAACTCCTGACCTCGGCACGTTTGAAAACTAGCCGTTGGGCTTTGGTCAACCATACCGGACACGTCCGGTAGGTATATCGGACACGTCCGGTGTGACCAGGTGTCAACTTTCTAAGTCAGTTAATTATTGGGACTCTCGATGTTTTCCCAAAACATCCAACCCTCGGAACTCCTGACTCTTGTCAGCACTTTCGACACTCATCTCTTTCTAAACACTAGAGACACACCCCACATACCGGACACGTCCGGTATGCACGGGTTCTGTGCAGCGAGTTAAAAACTCTGGTCTCTCCCACTCAAACCTCACATAGGTTGGCTTGAGCACTTATGAAACATTATCTATCAACATGATGCATCCCTCTTAATAGTACGGCATTCCTAGTAACTCAAATTCAAATGAAAAATGAATTTAAACCTTTTGAGTTGATCTTCTTTGAATCGATGCCGTGTCTTTGAATTCTTCATCAAGTGAGGGTGCCAACATGTTGACTTTGATCTTTTCACTTGAGCAAAGCCATCTTGAGCACGTGACTTGATTCCATTCATCAAATGTGAATTACTCCAAATGCATCAAGTCACTTCCAACTACTTTGTTCAATATAGATTTGATTCTTCACATTAACATGACCTTCATAGCTTGATTAGTACCTCAACTAAATGCAAGTACTTCCTTCTTCACCCTAGCTAGGTTCCTCAGCCACCAAGCCGTCGCTTGCCCTTCACCCTTGCTTAGTACCTCGAAGCCTTTCCTTGCTATCTTCACCATCTCAAGCCATCAAGTCACATCTTGTGTTGAGTCAACCATTCATTTGTATTGTTGCCTTTTTCATTTCAATTTAGCAAGCTTCAAATATGAGACCATTCCATATGCAATCCCTCATGTCTCATTAATTAATTCTTATTGTGCTTGCTTTCACATAGATCATTGAAATCCCACAATAAATAAGCCTTTGCATGAATTCCATTTGCATTGTTGTCTTATGCTTGAACTAGATAATTATACAACAATACACCATTTTGGCTTTATACACTGTCATTAAGTACCTGTGAGATAATCAATTTCCTATTTCACACTTAGCAAAAATGTTAGTCCTTTAATCATGTTGTCATCCAATCATCCAAAACCCACTAAAGAGCTAGATGCACTTTCACGAACAAACCCAGAACTCACCCTAGCGATTAAGGACAAAAGCTACAACTCGTCTGACCCCGAGGGAGCGAGTTCCGACTCGTCCGACCCCTCGGGGTCGAGTTTTGACTCGTCCAGCCCTGAGGGCATGAGTTCCGACTCATCCGACCTCGAGGGCACGAGTTCCGACTCGTCCGACCCCAAGGGCATGAGTTCTGACTCGTCCAACCTCGGGGGCACGAGTTCCAACTCATCCGACCTCGAGGGTGCGAGTTCCGACTCATCCGACCCCTCGGGCGCAAGTTTCGGCTCGTCCGACTCTAAGGACGCTAACTCCGCCTCGCCCAATTCTGACGACGCAGTCTCGGTCTCGTCCTTTCTACAAAGCGCGAGAACCATCTCAAACCCGGGAGCACGAATGTCAACCGCAATACCGAGGTCCGTACCCTGCTACACGTCCTATGTACACTATATGGCTTCGTCTTTGCCACAGTGTTGTAGGCATCGTCATCCGCTATACCTTGCGTACACTGTGCGGCACCGACTCGCCACAGTGTTGTAGGCGCTGCTTTCTGCCATCCTAGGTGAACACTGTTCGTCGTCAGCTTGATAGAGTGTTGTGGGCACCACCATCTGCCGTACCCTGTGGATATCATTCAGGCCAATCAGACATAGTAGGGCCTGAACATAATAGTGGGCAATGGTGGGCCCCGGTATGGTCTCATTCATTGACCATTCGGTCCGCTCGGATAGGATGAGACGACTACAGCAAGGTACTACAGTATGGTGCCATCGCCACCATGCTATACGGGGTCGGTAAGAACCACACGAAGAGGAGGATGATGCAGCCCCGAAAGCCTTTTTCTCCTTCTTTTCCTTCTTCGTAATTCCTCTAGCTCTGTAAAAATCTGTACTCTCCCCTTGGCCTATAAAAGGGGAGGCGGGGCCCCAACCAGGAGGGGGACAGCAGACAAAACATCGAGCGCTTGATATAGCTCAACGACTCAATCATCTTAGCTCATAGACATATACCGAATACTCGAACCTCAGAGACTTGGGAGGCTTTCCCTCTCTCGATCGTTTGTAACCCCCTACTACAAACACAGTGCTAATAACACGAGCAGCTCGAAACTGGACGTAGGGACATTTTGCTCGAACTAGTATAAATCCTCGTGTCCTCTCAGTACACCATCAGGGGCCTAACGCGCAATATACAAATTTACTAGCCAGTGAGATTCGAAACACCGACACAAGCATAAAGGAAAAAGTCATCCCGTGAATAGCACTGGTCATTGGAGTAAATGTGGAGAGTGCTTAGCACTGTATGAAGGAGAAAGTGAAGAGTGCTTTGCACTTGACTGCTGTAATGTCCGATCATGCGGCCTTGACCTGATCCGAGGTAAGCAATCTGGATAGTCCGTCATAAGGCTTCGGGTGGGCAGTCTTCTCACCGAAGACCCCATATCACCACCCACCTCGGAACTCCCAAACTACTACAATAAGGTTCATATGAAGGTCGGCAAACTTGAATCAACCAACCTGTCGTGGCAAAATCCGACCACCCAGGGGGTGCTCAACTTAGGTGGCAAACCCCCAGTGTAGCTGACGATGAATCTCCAGTGACGAGCAGTCGGACCGGTCGGTTGGCTAACCGAGCAGTCCAAATAACTGGTCGGCGACGAAGTCCGATTACCAAATGGTGCAACCAACTGATCGGCAACAAAGTCCGAGTACCAGATGGTGCAGTCGACTGAGCGGCGATGATCCTCTTATTCTTCCAGACCGTCCCAGTCCCCGAGCATAAAAATAAGCTCGTCAATCGATCCTGGTCCCTATAACACAAATATGTAGAATGGGAAGTACATGATAAAAAATAAAATATATGAAATCTGAAGAAAATCAGCAATGTCAAACAAAGTGTTCATATTTGAAATACAAATAATTAACTGCCAGTTGATCCTTTATCTTGTCACCAGCCCCGGCTATCCCACACCCCATGGCGTAGAGAGCTTAGCTCTCGTGCACGCTTAGGAACATAGGCATCCCCGAGGAGCCGCTGCCGACTGCCCATGATGCAGAGCGCTACTGCCCCTGCACGTTTAGGTGCTAGATCGAGAACAGGACTGCTTCTGGATAACACGAGTAAGAACGTGGCTGGTCGATGAGTTGTTGGAGAACAAATAGAGTATGCTGGGAACATATATGAGGATTAAAGAATATTTATAAAAACAAAAAAGGTTGACTTAGCTTAATCCATGACTGAGTAGAGGAGTCTATTAGCTGTAGTATCTAGACGAAAATTGGAAAGTGCTTAGCACTAAGCCGTGGAGAAAATGGAGAGTGCTTACCACTGGACCAATGGAGAACATGGAGAGTGCTTAGCACTTAACCGTAGTGAAAATGGAGAGTTCTTAGCACTAGACCGATGGAGAACATGGAGAGTGCTTAGCACTATACCATGGCAAAAATGGAGAGTGCTTAGCACTGTACCGTGGAGAAATTTGGAGAGTGCTTAGCACTAAGCCGATGGAGACAATGGAGAGTGCTAAGCACTTAACCGATGGAGGAAATGGAGAGTGTTAAGCACTTAACTGATGGAGAAATTTGGAGAGTGCTTAGCACTAAGCCTATGGAGGACATGGAGAGTGCTTAGCACTTAACCGTGAAGAAATTTGGAGAGTGCTTAGCACTAAGCCGATGGAGAAAATGGAGAGTGCTAAGCACTTAACCGATGGAGAAATTTGGAGAGTGCTTAGCACTAAGCCGATGGAGACAATGGAGAGTGCTAAGCACTTAACCGATGGAGAAAATGGAGAGTGCTTAGCACTTAACCATGGAGAAATTTGGAGAGTGCTTAGCACTAAGCCGATGAAGACAATAGAGAGTGCTAAGCACTTAACCGATGGAGAAAATGGAGAGTGCTAAGCACTTAACTGATGGAGGAAATGGAGAGTGCTAAGCACTTAACCGATGGAGAAAATGGAGAGTGCTAAGCACTTAACCGTGGAGAAATTTGGAGAGTGCTTAACACTAGATCATCGAAGAAGGCCCAACCGCTCGGTATACTCTGAGGCCCATTTAACCGGCCCAATAAACATCCAAGGAGACGTTGGAGGAATGCAAAGGACACGACGCAGAGGGTGCAGAGAGTCACAGACAATGTGGTGTGGTGCGGCATGGTTTCCCAAAAACCCTAAAGCCAAAAGGTTGGGGTCAAACCGTATAAATATGTCCGCCGCGGCACACTCTCCTCCTTCCGCCTTGACATTTCATCTTCCTCGCAGCCGCAAAGCACTTCACCTTCCTCAATTAGATCTGAACTTAGCCCCATCGAATCCAGACCACCTCCTCCACCAAATCTCATCTCATGGCGAAGGGTGGAAAGAAGCGCAGCCACCCGAGCCCGAAGAAGGCCGAAGGGGATGCGGCGAAGAGCACTCGCGAGACCCACTAAGATCTGGGGTGGGTCAGATCAACCGTCATCTAGGAGACCCTGGAAGATATGGTCATCGAGGGCATCCTATAGGACTAGGCAACCGCTGGATGGCGCCCTACTGCAGGTGAGGCCTTCCCGACCCTCGACACCGATGAAATTGTTGTCTTTGAGGCATATTTTATTCGGGGATTTGGGATTCCTGCGCATCCTTTCCTGCGCAAACTTCTCCTATTTTACGGCATTAGCCTTTGCCATCTTAACCCCAACAGCATCCTCCAGATTTCTCTCTTCATTAATCTGTGTGAAGCATTCCTCGAAATTGCTCCGCACTTTAATCTCTTCGCCACTTCTTCTACCTCAAACCCTTCTCTGGGTCTGGATCCCCCAAGGTGGTTGACGGAACTTATCTGTAGCTCCGAGATGACATGGTGAGGGAGTACATCCAAGTGCCCCTCAACCCGTCATTGAAGGGCTAGACTGCCAAGTGGTTCTATATCCGAAACGCTGAGCCAAGCCTATCGGCCAACATAGACCAGCTAGTAGTGCCAAGCGATAACTGGTCGGCGAGACCGAGCAGCGCGGATATGGTCCAAGTCAAGGAGCTTCTCCAAATTCTAAGTCAGATACGGAACAAACTTGATGGAGTTGGAGTAGCCCTTAATTTCATCTATCGCCAGATCTAGTCGAGCAAGGAGAGGTTCCACCCCGCGTATGAATACGCAGGGGATGAGGATACCGCTCGGAAGGCCCCCGAGAAAATAGATAGGGGCGACTTCTACGCCCGTGCCTAGGAGCTCTTTACGAGGAATACCAGGCTCAGTAACCTGGGCCAGCAGCAACCCTATAGCATCACGAATCTGCCCGCCATTGGTAACAGTATGTCATTTGCAGTCTTTATAGTCTGAGGTTTTGTTGGCAATGTAATGCATTCTTGAAAACTGGTTTTCAGGATCATGCTGTATATGTCTCCGACATGCCAGACCAGGATTGGCCAGAGGGTGTTGATACCCGTCTGACCAAAGCATCGGTAGGTCCGCCATAGGAGAGGAGCTCATCGTCCGCATCGGAGGACGTGGCGGAGAGACCCCCAAGCGCCGACAGCCGACGCGCGGGAAGCAGCCGGTCCGGGAGGGGCCGGTGAAGAAAAAGAAGACCAACGCTCCGCCACCACACTGGGGTGGCAGAATATCTTTTAAGGAGCCTTCAACACACCGACGAGTCCTTGTGGATTGGTCAGATGATGACGACGACGAGGGCGAAACATTGCAGTGGTGAGCCGCACGCATGGCCGCACGCACACCCACAACCGGAACCTCTGACTAGAGGTCCCAAGGGATAGCCGACCAGAGGTCCGCCGGGGGCGAAGTCCCCGAGCTCGATCAAAGGGCTCGGACTGGAGGGGCCACCACGATGGGGCCAGAAAAGCCGGAGGCAAACCAACTGCCTCCGGTCTTTTCAAAGTTCGTGCCTTCGGATGAAGGGTAGGGGAGCTCCAATCAGCCCCGACGGTTCAAGGCGGCGCGGCGACGATTCGGCATGTGAGTTGTGCTGTCATAGACTTAGTCCGAGCAAAATCGAAGTTGGAGTGCTTAAGAATATAACATCATTTTGCAGGAAAATGCCGACTTAGGAGGTGAAACCAGTCGGCGCTAGTGATGCCACCAAGCCGACCAGCCACGCTGAGCCAGAGACGAGTCCCCGAGCTCGTTCGCCAGTGATGAATCTTGCGACACCTGTCTGACCACCACCCAGCCGAACACCGAGGGAAGCGAGGGAGATCCCAAAGGTTATAGAAGAAATTGAGCGCGAAGCGCCAGATACTCGGGAGCCCACTCCTCAGCTTTTGTGGACCTTCGTGTGCCGTGGAGAAATGGTGGAGGTCATAGAAGACGAACAGGCAAGCGAGCAGGTGAAGAAGCTCAGGGTGGCACTGTCCTTAGTATCCAGCCAAATTGAAGTAAGTTCATCCGTACGACCAATTAAACTTGTTGGTCACACTTGTTAACTATTGGTTGCCACAGGATTTAATGAAGATCTCTGAGAACCGCACACACCAGCTGGAGCGGGCAGCTCTGGCTATTGCCGAGAACCAGAGGCTGCACGAGTCAGTGGAGACTCTGGAGAAGATGTTGGCTGGAGCACACGGTGACCAGGAGAAGCTCCAAGCTCAAGTGTTGCGGCTCAAAGCGGAAAATTGGGAGCTGACAAAACAGCTCGGTGGTATCGCCGACCGTGAGAATGGTAAGGCGCTAGGCCTCACATCATAGTTCTTTGTCTGCATTGTACTCGTGCTGACAATAATCTTCATCCGTGTAGAGTTGCGTCTAGCACGAGAGGGCAAGGTGCGAGCGGAAACCGAAGCTCAGCTAGTGCATGAAGCCAAGGTGCTAGCGAAGACCGAGGCTCTACTAGCACATGAAGCCAAAGCGCTAGCTGAACAAGAAAGGAATGAGGCTCGATCGGCGAAGGAGAAACTCATTGAAGAGTTGGAATGTAAGTTAGTCCTTATAGCAGAATTTATTTCCCGTTAGGAACATGTTTAACACGGTTGCGCTTTTCTTCTGCAGTGGTGCGCACCAATACGCAAAGCCAGTTCTACGACTTTGAGCTCTGGCTTCTGGCCAACAAGGATAAAATAAAGACCATCGTCGATGGGATAACACCCGTGCTAGACTTCATTGACTTGGAGTTGCCGGAGCTTAATAGGACACTGCGGTCGGACGCCATCGTGGAGCAATGCAAGTCGCCGCTTCAAAACTTCAAGCAGTATGCTCGAGGCATCGCTTGTTCTGCCGCAGGTCACGCATTAGCGGTCATCCGATCCTTCTACCCATCAGTGAAGCTTGAACTGATCGACAGCGGCTATGCCGCAGACCTTAGCGACGAGCGGATCACCACACTAGAGGAGGAGGTGTCCGAGTCGGTGATTCAGCTGGTGGATGGACCTGTTCGGCAACCAATGAGATGTAACATATTAGTATGTAATAGACTTGTCTGCTCGGCACCGAATAGTTATATGTAAAAGATCATGTTCAAAATGTATAAAATGCTAATATTTAATATTAATCATGTGTTGCCCAATTGTTCTTTATCATGTTACCAGCCCCTGCTATCCCATGCCCCATGGCGTAAAGAGCTTAGCTCTTGTGCACGCTTAGGAGCACAGGCATCACCGAGCAGCCGCTGCCGACTGCCCATGACGTAGAGCGCTACGGCCCATGCACATTTAGGTGATAAGCCAAGAACAGGACTACTTCTAGATAACACGAATGAGAACATGACTGGTCGGCGGATCAAAATGGTGACAGATTTTATCATCTTAAAGATGATAAGCGTGGAGAAACAATGTTTGGAGAAATATTATGGAGAAATAACAGATGGAGAAAATGTCACGGGAAAAAGTATTGTTGAAACGACTATATGCATAAAGAGGTACATATCTTTTTAAGGCGTCTCAAGGATAGAAACGTCGAAGGTGCTCGATGTGCCAGGAGTTAGGGATGTCGACTCCGTCTTGATCGCAAAGCCTATAAGACCCTGGTTGGGTTACTACCTTGACAATATAAGGACCCTCCTAAGGTGAAGATAGCTTGTGCATCCCGTCGGTCTTCTATTTCCAATGGAGTACCATATCGCCGACAGCGAAGGATCGCCCCTGAATATGGTGATTGTGGTACTTTTGCAAACTGTCCAGGTATTTAGCCATCTGAACATAGGTGGCCAAGCGCTCTTCCTCAAGATGATCGACATCATCTTGCCACACCTGATCGTTTTGCTCTTCATCATAGTTTTCTATTCTTGGTGCTCGGAAAGCGACATCAGCAAGTAATACGGCTTCTGATCTGAACACCAGAAAATAGGGGGAGACTCCGGTGTTTCGACTTGGTTGGGTCTTTAGTCCCCAGACCATGGCTGGCAATTCTTTGAGCCATTTGCCCGAATGTTTTTTGTCCTTCTCATATAACCTCTTCTTCAGAGCGTCTATAATCATTCCATTCACTCGCTCAACTTGGCCATTGGCCCTGGGATGCGCGATCGATACAAACTTAACGGATATGCATCGATCCTCATAGAAATCCTAGAAGTCGCTGCCAGTGAATGTAGCACCAAGATCGGTGATGATACTGTTCGGCAGCCCAAATCTATAGATGATGTCATCGAACAGGTCCGCTGCTTTCTTTGTTGTGGAATGGACGAGCGGCTTGTACTTGATCCACTTGGAGAATTTGTCAATAGCAACGTAAATCCATCAGAAACCGCCTGGGGTGCTCTTGAATGGCCCAATCATGTCCAGTCCCCAGCATGCAAATGGCCAAGAAGCAGGAATCGTCTGCAGAGCCTGAGCTAGAACATGGATCTGCTTGGCGAAAAATTGGCATCCCTCGCACCGTCGGACAAGTGTCTCGGTGTCTATGATTGCCGATGGCCAGTAGAAACCTGCTCAGAATGCTTTGCTAACCAGATTTCTAGAGGCCGTGTGGTTACCGCAGGATCCAGAGTGGATCTCATGAAGCAATGCCATTCCGTCTTCCTGGTAGATGCACTTCTGAAGCAATTCCTCCTTTGCATTCTTCCGCATCAGCTTACCATCGACCAGTACGTAGTGCTTACTGCGTTGAATGAGGCGCTCCATCTCGGTCTTGTCAGCCGGCACATCTGTAGTGGTCAGGTACTTGATGAAAGACTCACGCCAATCACTGGTCGGCGTGGGGATTACAAGGACCAACTGCTCGGCAGGAGACGTTTCTTGAACTTCCTGCTCCTGCTTAATTGATGGCATTCGAAGATCCTAGACAAAGACACCAGCTAGGACCTCGGCCCTGGTCAACCATAGCTTAGATAATTGGTCGGCTGCTTGGTTTTGATCTCGTACGACGTGGTAGTATTCAATACCATAGAATTTACCTTCTAATTTTCTGATTTCCGAGCAGTGGGCGTCCATCTTGTCACTAGTACAGGATCAGTCTTTGTTAACCTGATTAATGACCAACATGGAATCGCCGTATACCAAGAGGCATTTAATGCCTAGCTCGATAGCTATACGGAGTCCATAGAGACAAGCTTCGTACTCAGCGGCATTATTGGAGGCCGAAAAGTGTATTCAGAGGACATATTGGAGTTTATCCCCGAAGGGGGAAAGAAAAAGGACACCTGCCCTAGCACCTTCGAGGTTGAGGGAGCCATCGACATACATAACCCAGTGCTCGGGTCGGTCGACTGAGACAGGGGCCTGCATGTCGGTCCATTCAACAATGAAGTCAGCGAGCACTTGAGACTTTATCGTCTGCCAGCCCCTAAAATCAATGGAATAAGTGTCGAGCTCTACCACCCATTTAATGATGCGGCCATTGGCTTCTTTATTATGGAGGATGTCGCCCAGCGGATACTCAGTAACCACTGTTACTTGATATGTTTTGAAGTAGTGGCGAAGCTTCCTTGATGTAATAAGGATAGCATACAAGAGCTTTTGGACCTGTGGATACCGAGCCTTAGACTTGTTCAAAACTTCACTGATAAAATAGACGGGGCGCTGGACCTTATAGGCGTGCCTAGCTTCTTCTCAGTCGATGACAATGGCGGTACTGACAACGCAGTTGGTTGCAGCGATGTAGATCAATATGGTTTCGCCAGCCTGTGGTGCCGTCATGACCGAGGGCATCATAAGGAATTCTTTGAGCTCGACAAAGGCCTTGTCAGCTTCAGGCATCTAAGCAAACTTCTTCAAAGCTTTGAGCAACTTGAAGAAAGGTAAACCCTTTTTGCCCAATCGGGATATGAAATGGCTTAAAGCCGCCATGCATCCCATTAGCTTCTGGATGTCCTTTACACTGGTCGGTGGCTTCATCTTGGTAACCGCTTCTATTTTCTCTGGGTTTGCCATGATGCCGCGTCTGCTGACCATAGTGCCTAAAAGTATTCCAAAGGGAACACTGAATACGCACTTAGTGGGATTCAGCTTCCATTGGAATTTTCTTAGATTCTAGAAAGTCTCTCCGAGGTTGGCGATGAGGTTATCGGCGGTCTTAGACTTAACCATGACATCATCAACGTAAGCCTCGACGTTCTTCCCAATCTAATCCTAGAGGCATCGCTAGATAGCCCTCTGGTAGGTGGCCCCGACGTTCTTTAACCCGAAGGACATGGTGGTGTAGCAGTAGGCACCGAAGGGTGTGATGAACGAAGTCTTGATCTGGTCTTCCTCCTTTAAGGAGATCTGATGATAACCAGAATAGCAATCTAGGAAGCATAAGAGCTCACAACCAGCTGTTGAATCTACAACCTCGTCTATGTGAGGTAAGCCAAAAGGGTCTTTAGGGCAGTGTTTGTTAAGATCGGTGTAATCAACGCACATTCTCCATTCATTATTCTTCTTTCATACAAGAACCAGATTGGCGAGCCACTCCGGGTGATACACCTATTTAATAAAACCAACTGCTAAGAGTCGTGTTATTTCTACCCTAATGGCCTCCTTTTTGTCTTGCATGAATTGTCGGAGCTTTTGTTTAATTAGTTTAGCTGTCGGCGAGACATTTAAGGAGTGCTCGATCAGCTCTCGAGGAACGCCAGGCATGTCAGCAGGTTTCCATGCGAATACATCGACGTTTCTATGGAGGAAGCTAACAAGCGCGTCTTCCTATTTGGGGTCGAGATGGGCCCCGATCCGAGCCGTCTTGCCTCTGTTACCGACGATAAGGTCAACCTCCTTCGTGTCTTTGGACTTAGTCGCAGACTGAGGTGGCTCTTGAGTCAGGATCGCCTGCTCCTCTGCTAGCACTTTCTTGGATTCGGCGATGCAAGCTTCCATTCTAGCCGAGAGATCCATTGCTTTGGCGATGGCGAGCCCTTCTCTTTCGTAGTCGTAGGCAGTAAAGACGTTGGCACGCAGGGTGAGAATGCCTCGCTCCGTTGGGATCTTCAACACCAGATAGACATAATGTGGCACGGCCATGAACTTGACGAGAGCTGGCTGGCCAAGGATGGCATGGTAAGTAGTGTCGAAGTCAGCCACGAAGAAGTTCACGTACACAGTACGGAAGTGGTCGGTGGTGCCGAACTGTACTGGCAGCGTGATCTGCCCCAAAGGTTGGGATGCCCTGCCAGGTATAATCCCCCAGAACGGGGAATCAATAGGGATGAGATCGTCTTTCGTGAGTCGCAACTCAGTTAGGGCTCCGGCGAAGAGAATATTGAGGGCGCTTCCCCCATCGATGAGGACCCTTTTGAACAGCACGTTGTGGATAGTGGGGTCCAACACGAGTGGGAAACGTCCTGGGTATGGGATATCAGCCCACTAGTCGGCCCTACTAAAGGTGATAGGGTATTCTGACCAGTGCAGATATTTAGGATCGGCGACCATGTCGTACTTGGTGATCGCCAAGACCTACCGAGCAGTAAGCTTCTGCTGGCGTTTGCTCTCAGAGGCGGTGTACCCTTCGAAGATTGTGGCGACGATCTTGTTGGTGTTCTAAAAAGCGGGTCTTGCATCCTTAGGACACCCCTCCCCCTTTCCGTCGTCTGATTCATCGTCCTTGCGGGCTTGCCTCTTCTGTTCTTCATCTCGGAAAGCTTTGGCCATGCCATAATATTGCCGCATGGTATGCTTGTCATTCTTATGAATCGGGCACGGACCGTCAAGGAGTTTCTCGTAGGCAGCATCATAATTGCACTTAGCGCGTGGCTGCTCTACGTTGTTGATGAAATTGTCTGGTCAGCGATGACGTGGTTGTGCACTCCTCGATCCCTTCGGCCGGTCATTATGGCGGCGTTCACGATTGTTGTAGCGCCTGTTGTGGTCTTCATAGCGTCGTTCTTCGCGGCGATCATCATCGCATTGTGGATGGTGATCCGAGCGGGAGGCACAAGCAACGTCGTCCTTGAATTGCCGATCAGCTTCTTCGAAGTCGGCATATGAGTTTGCAACTTTTAGAAGTTCGCCGATGGTATGGGGCCTCTTGCGGTAGAGCTTGGAGCGCAGCTCTTTGTGATGATGGAGTCCCCTAGTGAAGGCAGCGATGGCCTCGCTGTCGCCGATGTTGAGGATGGAATTTCTTGTCTTTGAGAAATGCCTAATGTAACCTCGGAGAGGTTCCCCAGTTGTTTGGTGGAGTTTCTCCATATCATATTTTGTGCCAGGTTGCTGACACGTCGCCATGTAGTTCTCAATGAAGACTTTCTTGAGATCATCCCAAGATTCGACGGAGTCCTCCCTCAATCCCATAAGCCAATTATTAGCTGATTGGGAGAGCATGATGGGCAAATAATTTGCCATCACATCACTGCTTCCCCTAGCTGCTCGTACAGCAATCTCATAAAGTTGCATCCACTGCTCAGGATTAGCTTTGCCGTCATAGGGATCGACCCCGAAAACCTTGAAGCCTATGGGCCACTGTACAGCTCGCAGCCTTGCTATGAAAGGGCGGGGCCCTATCGGCTCGACGGCAGGAAGTGCTCGGAGGCCGGCGGGATCGCCGTGTTGATTGTCATACTCCTATTGGCATTGGAGCTCCATTAGATGCCGCCGAGCAAGACTGTTCTCAATGCATTTGCAGACATCAAGATTAGCGTTGATGCGATCGCGGGCATCACCGCGCAGGGGTTGATTGACCTCCTGGTTGACTTCACAGACTGGTCGGCCGTGCCGACCACTTGGTCCTTGTGATCCTGGATTAATGACAACATTGCCCCCGGCTCCCCCTAGATGAACTAGCTGGCTCCCTGGTTGTGACGGGTTCTGGAGCTGTGGTAACGACTTTCCTCGTTATGGCGAGAGCCATGGGGGTTATGACTACGTGCTAACACGGTCAAAAAAGATGGAACCTAGATCCGAATGTCATTAACCTGGACCTGAGCTGCTTTAAGCAGCGCCTAGATCTTGAGTACCTCCGGCGTTGGTGGGAGTCTAGCCAATTCGTTGGTGGCCACAGCTAGATTAGCGCTTGGCGTTTGCTCCACTTGCTGGTTGTCCACCATAAGGAATTCTGGTTGTAGATTATGGGCTAGAGGTGGCGGGCCCCCTCTAGCGGCTTGGATGGCGTTCTCGGTTTCTTCATGGCGACGCTGTTGGCGATCGAGGTTCCTGGCCTCATGTTCACGGCGCTGGGCACTGGTCTCCCCATCGACGACAACGCTGTCATGGCTAACCATGAAGAGTTCTCCCCCAAAACCTGGCGGTAAAAGTGGGGAGTTGTTGGTGGAAACTTCGGAATACGACTCAGGGCTTTCCTCCAGGATGGTGTTGAGCGTTTCATCCAGAAATTGCTGGATCTGCACCATGTTTACTGCCGCGCACGAGCTGGTCAGCCACAGGGAGATCGACCTGAAAGGGGTTGTTGACGCAGCCGCGCTTGGCGTGGTCGGCGAAAAGATGGTGCATAGTGTCCTGGCCGACCAGATCCGCATTCGCTGCCCTAAGAGGTTGGGACCTCGAGATGCTCCCTGGGAGTGGTCGGCGCCAAACGATGGGCCCTCCTAGACTTGTCGTAATCACCGGACCTTCATGTCACCACCTCGGTCAACACGCATAAGCAGGGTGCTCAGCATTGGCGGCATGATGATCTCAGAGCGCAGGAGTCTTGTCTCCCTCAGTAGATCGATCTAAGATCGATTCCGTGAGAGACAGGCATTCGGCTAAGCCATGGGTGACCCAATCGATAGACGCGATTAGATCATCATGATCAATGGATCACCTTGCCCGGTGAGAAGCTGAGGTCGGAGCTTTAGGTGTCGGCGCTGGCGTCACCGACGCCAACACGTTCAGGGTAGGATTATCCCGCACTATTTCCACGACCTTCCCGATGCCATTGGCATTGATGACACAGGTCATGGATCCAATCATAAATGACTGGCATGACTTGGGGAAGGTCATGGAGCTCGAGAAATTGACCATCTGGTTGGCCATGAAGTCAGCACGCACACCCCTACCTTGCACGCCAACTATCGATGAAACCTGGTCGGTAGTCTACCGAGGGGTATGCCCACGGTAGTAGATTGATTGGTGGAGGTGCATCTGATAGGAACCAGACGTGACGCAGGCGCAGAGACAACGATTTAGACCGGTTCAGGCCGTCAGATCGATGTAATACCCTATGTCCTGTGTCTTTGGTGGATTGTATTTACGAAAGTCAAGGTGACTTGGGGTGTTCTGCTCCTCTTTTGAGGGGGGTCCCTGCCCGCCTTATATAGTTGAGGGGGGCAAGGTTACAAGTCGGTTAGATCTAGATCTATTCGGTTATATGGTAAATATTTATAAGGAATACGATCCCTATCATATCCAAACAGATCCTTCTCTGTCTTCAGGATTCCTTCTAGAAATCATGTGGTGCACGCCATGCAGCGCCTTGCACCACACGCCTTGATCTTATAGGCTGGACCGCCCCTGGTGGACTGGCCCATGTCCATCGCCGTGGGTATCTGGGGTTATCCCCCCACAGCAACCACCAAGAGTAACAAGAATCTGCAGCTCACAACAATCACTAGCGCCACTAAATGCTATCACTCAATGTAAATGCACTAGGATTACTCCTCAACTCACTTAGGATGTTGCAATCAACAAGTAGATGAGTGGGAGAGCTTTTGTTATGCTCACAAGGGTGTATACAATGTTGGAATGCTCAGCGATGCTGGCCACAGCTAGCCAAGCCTCTATTTATAACCCTAAGAGCTCAAAGAGCTATTGGCTCTAAGCTGGTCCTACAGGGGGTCACCGGACCGTCTGATGACCATCATTGGACCATTGATTAACGGTCCGATGGCCTCAGATTGCGCCTCGTGTAAATAACCGTTTGAAGGTTACCGTTGCCGCTCACAACGACTACTTCACCGTATAGTCCAACACACTCTCACTAGGATCATTCGACCATTGGTCCGCTCGGTCGGACATGGTCCAGAGAGGTTCTAGAGAGCTGCCAAGGCCCTCAGACTGGTCCGACGCTCACCATCGGACCAACCTCTTGGTCCAACGCTTCCACATGTCGCCTGTCAGTTCAAACGCCATTGGCGCCCAAACGATGTATCAACCGTATGGTCCGATGCCTTGGCATGTGTAACTGTCAGACCATATTTTCTTGGTCCGATGCCCCTCTATCAGAAACCCTACCTTAGGGTTTGCCGTCGGACTGTGTAACCGTATAGTCCGATATTCTTGAAAGTTAGAGTCCGACGGGTCTCTGAACTGTGCATGAGCTAGGGTCTAATGCACATGCAATGCGTTACTTCATGTAGTGGCACTTAGATAACCATTTTGAACTTCAAGTTCCCCTCTTTATAATATGGCTATCTAACCTAAACCCAGTCACGCACTCTATTGCGTCTTGATCGGTAAAACAAAATGCCCTAACTTATACTTTTGCCTTGAGCCCTTGCATTTTGTTTTTCTTTCTTCTTTTCCTAAGATTGAGCCCTTGATTATCTTGTGGCCTTCTCACATCTTCTCCATGAGTGCCATCTTGCTCAACCTTGGTGTGGACATAACCTATCTCATTCACAACATTTAGAGTAAAGGTTAGTTCACTAATTGTCTCAATTACTAAAACCAAAATGGAGCTTTCAACTCATCAGCACCCCTGAGGATGTCTAAGATCCTATAATCGACTCTGAATAGTCGGTTGTAGGCTCAAGGGCTACGAGACATGTGCCCTCGGCAGATGCATTCAATTTTTTTCGAAAAAATTGGAAGATTGAAGAAAAGAACCTCAAGCTCTTTATGCTAAACAACATGAGGCTCGGGGGCTACACCCAATGGGTGTGCTTTGCAAGAAAGCTCACACCATTTGAAGAAGTTTCGAAGATTTGAAGAGCACTTCATGGCTTCTCTGAAGAAGGGTGCTCGAACACTGCTTGATTCTACTCGGCAATGACCTAGAGATTCAGGAACAGTACTCGAACGCTGCTTGATTCTACTCGGCAATGACCTAGGATTCAAAAAGACTTCAAAGTTCATCCATGAAGAGCTCGGGGGCTTGACGGACTAAGATCCTAAGGGTTTCCCATAGGACCGACTACCCAGCAAGCAGATGAGCTGACCTACGAGCTGCTAGGAAGACTCATGACAAGATGCGGATTTCAAGGCAAGAAGAACCGACCTAGTCGGATATAGAAGAGTCTATCTTTATAATAGGATTAGAACTCTTCTACCTTATTCGACTAGGACTAGAATCGTGCCCTCCCCTCTGGACTATATAAAGAGAGGCAGGAGCACCCCATTGTATGGAGAACAAGACAACAAGAACAACCAATCCAACGCAAGACAAACCATCATACATAACGTAGGGTATTACGCTATTAAGCAGCCTGAACCTGTCTAAATCGCTGTCTCATGTTAACCATCGAGTCTGAGTTTTCGTTGAAGCCCACCAATCCCTGCTCCCGGTAACCCCGTAGCAAGCTTGTCGGTCATCAGACTAAGACAATAAATCTATGAAACAATTACTATCAACAATAAGCACGAGAGATGGAAGACAAAGAGATAGATGATGAATCTGGACATCATAAATGTGTTCATCAGTTACTAGTAACCGCAACCATAATAACAAGAGTTACTAGTAACTGCAGCCATAACCATGACCGTTACAAGTCCAGCCATCAACTACAATCAACCACCATTAATCAGCTCATAGTGACTAGACTAGCCCACCTGGCGCCATGCCGTGGTTGTCTGATCTTGCCGTCCTCGCGCTCGTTGCGTCACGCGATCTCTATTGCACCTAGCATTTAATCTGAATCTTATGATTTATTTGATTTTAATTGAATAAAATTAGGCCAAGTCTAAAAAAATCCAACATAAAATACAAAAATAATAGGAAAGAGAAATAGAAATAGGGCCCAACAAGAAAGAAACCCATTGAAGATAGATGCAAACAAAATCGCAGCCATAAGAAACTGATTGATTACGAGACACAATAAAGCGAGTCTTAGTGTACACATGTGTTGCACATAGTATAGATAAGTTTAATTCTTATGAAATTTATTTACCTCATAAATTTTTTATTATTTCTCTCTTTATCTATACTATATATCATGTTAACTTATTTAATGCTAGAAAACTATCATAAAACTCTTTAACCTAACAACCCATAGATATCTATGAAATGAATAGAAATCTCTACCTAATATTAAAGCAAGTAAGGCTTCTGCCTATTTTTTTTCGTCCGTCGTGGGTTCCACCTGTCATATGGGGGCAGCACTCGCGCCCACCGTCGGAGCCTAGCACGGTGAGCACGGGCGAAGCCGAGCACCGTCGCGGGCGGGCCAAATCAAGAGAGGGAGTGAGAGAGAGGGACCAAACCGGCGAGCGGACGACGCGAGGACCTCCGCGAGAACCGTCCGTCTCCCTCTCCGCGACTCCGCCCGTCCACCTCCTCTTCCGTTTCTTATATCCGTCCGCCACTACCGTGGCTCTCTCCGCCCGTTTTTTCCACGCCTGATGCTATCGCTGCCGCGGCTCTAACCATGTGCCCCGTCGCAACACACGGGCATTAAAAAAAAGGTGAACCGTCCGTATCCGGGTCCGTCCCGAAACAATGCAGCCCCGACTCGCGGCCATTGTATAAAGAGACTTTTCCCTGTGTGCCATTATAAAAGATCGTAATCCCCTGTGTGCCTCTGAAAAAATTCAGCGGTCTTCAGCGCCACTACTTCAACTTTTTCGTGTCCTCCATACCACTTCCGTCAGTTTGGACGTTAACGCCGTCAAACTGCAGGTGTGAAAAGACGAAAATGCCCTTAAGTTCAAATATGTTATTAATTTTTTTTGAGCATCTTAACGACTTCAAATGAAAAAACTCAAAACTAGAAAGTTGTAGATCTCGTCGAGATCTATAATTTTCATATAAATTTTTTTTTCATTTAATTCCGCAAAAAAAATATGATTTGATATGATTAATATATCTTAGAAAAATCATATTATTTTTTTGCGGAATTAAATAAAAAAAAATTATATGAAAATTATAGATCTCGACGAGATCTACAACTTTCTAGTTTTGAGTTTTTTCATTTGAAGTCATTAAGATGCTCAAAAAAAATTAATAACATATTTGAACTTAAGGGCATTTTCGTCTTTTCACACCTGCAGTTTGACGGCGTTAGAGCCCAAACTGACGGAAGTGACATGGATGACACGAAAAAGTTAAAGTAGTGACACTAAAAACCGCTGAATTTTTTCAAAGACACCTAAAGATTACGATCTTTTATAATGGACCCGTTGGCCAACTTTAGTCCTCATTCCCCTACCCGCACGGCCGTTCACATCCGACTCCCACTTCTTACCCCCAGCCGCCTCTAAACCCTCCCCCTAAACCCTAGGCTGCAGGCGGCGCGCCGGCGCCCGCGGCGGCGACTCCCCGTCCTCGATTTCGGCTGACGACCTCCAGTGGGGCACTAGGGCAAGGCGGCGAGCGCGGCTAGGAAGGAGCGAGCGGAGGCGAACTGGCGAGGGGTCGACGACGAAACGCTTGTTGAAGAGCAACAACCACGGCTACATAGGTTGCCTACTGCTGCAATGTAAGTGCTCCTCCTTCAAGCCTCCGTTCTAAATCTGTGCATGTGATAATCTCCCCCTCCAAAGACTACCTAGTTTGTACCTTTGCATCTTATGTACACTAACCGCCATCCCCCGTTGGAACCAGGCAATGGCGCAAAACATCATCTACAAATCCAAAGAAGTAGATTTCCATGGCGAGAAAAGGAACATTCTGTACCCAAAGCATGGTCATTCGCGTACTGCCCTCCTGGTCCTTGGTATGTATTGTTATACTTTTAGGCCGTTTGGGGATGAAGTGGACTTAACATAGGATTCAGTAGATTAAGGGTGGGAATTTTTAAAACCCGATGATTTCTTTTGTGGTTTTGGATACAACGTTTCGGTGGTGGAGATGGATCAGCACAGTTCTGTTATATTCTGTGTATGTATTTTGTAGATTAGGGGTGGGAATTTTTAAAACCCTATGATTTCTTTTGTGGGTTTGGTTACAACGTTTGGGTGATGGAGATGGATCAGCACAGTTCTGTTATATTTTGTGTATGTATTTTGTAGATTAGGGTTGAGAATTTTTGAAACTCGATGGTTTCTTCTTTAATTTGAAAGCATATAACACCGATTGGTTTCTTGTGGTTTTGGGATATGGAGACAGCTCCGGAATTTGTAGATTTGGATTAAAAATTATTGATATTGGATTGACTTCTTTCTTTCTTTTTAATTTTTTCAGCGAATTGCATGCTATTGAAAGGCAGCTTGACTATTTCTCCTCATCCTAATAACGATTACCCACAGCAGAGTTTGATATTGCGCTTGAGTCGCATCTACCGTATGAAACATTCGGTCAGTTTGGTCTATCTATTACCTCATATTTCTGTAGTGTTAGTTATTTTGATTGTTTTTAATTGTTTGTGTTACTTGCGAATTTGACAGGCTCTTGGTGGTGACTGTGTTATCACCAAAACTGAAATGGACAACTCTGTCCAATTACTGAGTGGTCTCATTGATGTTCAAGTTGATTTTACCAGGTAAGTGATGCATTTGTTGGTCAGCATGCATGCAATAGGTTTTACCTGAAAACAAAACCAAAACTGTGTATCAAGGTAAGCATGCATGCAAGCAATAACACAAGGAGGAATAGCTCTAGGATACACAATTGTGTGCTTTGTAATAGTGGATGTTTAATTTTCATTGTTTTATAAAATTGACTACTACCTAAATCTATAAAATTGACTACAACCTACACGAATAGTGAGATTATGGTAGGACATAAGTTGGCATCAGTTTACCTGAATGGGCTTTCGTTTCATTTGCCAATTCCTAGTCCAAGTACTTCTCAAATAAAGGGGATGACATATCAATCAATATACACCTTTAGATTTAAAGATACTATAAGCCATCTAATGGTTATGATATAGGATGGGTAGAAAACTTTTATGTGAGAGTTATTTTTAATTCCTTCGCTCTTTATAGTATAGATAGATAATACTTGTGTTTTTTTTTTTGACGTAGTTTCAGTGCATGTTTTGCAGTAATGCCCGTATCCGAAGCAGTACTGTTAGGCTTGACATGTTTAACCATATGAAAGTTCAGTTATTACATGCTTGGTTGGTACACCCCGATGTACGTTTTCAATTTCAGATTGTTTATTTATAAAGTGCTCTAGCTTTTTTTAATATATATGTGCTAATGTTGATTACCTATATGCTATACTTTTTTTGTTGTCAGGATACTGTTATTTTTGGTGCTGTTGGAACTGATTATCATCATGTGTTTATGATTGAAAATTCAGGTGGACTACCAGTTTATGACAGAAATGCAGGTATCTGGTCTATTGTTTTTATTTTTGTATAAATAAATAAATGCATTCAGTTTTGAATTTTAAATTGGATTTCTATATGTAATTATTATTATTTACTTGCAGACCCATTGGTACTGAATTTCCTGAGTTCAGGGGTGACCGCTTTTGGGTAATGTTAACTATTATTGGGAATGTGCATTTATTTTATTTTTTATATTAATCTATGTTGGCATTTCTTTCGTCAATTAATGCAGCATACACGAGCTAAAGAATTCCACGCTGGAAGGGCAAATCTTTGCTTTGTTTTGGAATGGATCCTTTCATACTTTGACTAAGGTACATGCTAATCTTCACTGTCATCTTGTGATACTAAAACAATATTTGCTGCTTTTGTCTCTAATCCTCTTTCTATGTAGCACAATGGAACTTTGTTTTTACTCAACAATGTTATAGATGCTTTGGCTACAGACATGTTGTGGAAAGAGTTCAATGTATGTTCTAATTTTTTGTTGTACTCGTTTGTTGATTGAAACGGTATTTAGCCATCATTGACCCTCATCCTTTTCCTCACTCTTCCTGCATCCTGATCGATAACCAACAGGAACATGATGATGGTCAGTTCTGTAACAGCAATTTTGTGGCAGCACCAATGGATGAAAATAAATCTGAAGATATTCAAAATGCTCAGGCAGAAGTGCCTACTAGCCAAACAGCACCAGCAGTTTCACAAAGAATGTACAAATGCGAGAGGCATAATTGTCAAACAGTTTTTTTGTCTCTGGTGAACTCAAATCGGCACAAACAAGTTCATGGAAAAAATCCAAAATTGAAAATGGTCTGTATTCTTCCTCTTCATATAGCAGCTTCATGCTCTCTATATTTACGAGCTTGTTTCTGATTTTTCAACTCAGTTGACACCTTTGATGATGTTTTGTAGGCTTCTTTCAGTAAAGCTGAGCTCAGTAAACATTGGGATGAGGTAATTAATTTCTGCCATTTATTTCTTGGCTTACTTGGGTCTGGAAGTAATCCCATTTATCTATCAAACGAATCTTGAACCTTGAAATTGTTTGTTATCCTCTTTAGTTGAACCATCAGGAGGCTGGTAAGGTTCTTTCAATTAAGGACATGAATATACAGGTAATTATTAATACTAATTTTCTGTAGAAAAATGAGGCAACAATTTAAAATTATGATAAAATGTAAATTTCCAGGGCATATCTGGTGGTCTACTTTACCGAATGATTGAAAAAATTGACAATGGAGATGAATTTTACAGCAGAACCAATAGAATGAAGGTATTTTTTTTCCAACTAGTTCCCTTCATTTGCATGCACATATATGAAGGTTCCTTTTCTTCATTTACAACAAAACGTGACTAGGGGCTCATGTTGGGTTTCAACTCTTGCCTACCTCAACTTGCTTGGGACTTGTTTGCAGGTTGTTTTGGATGGTACTAAAAAAATATCATCAGATGAGCTGTTCACTGTTCTTGATAAAGACAGTGAGAATACAGCCTTTTCAACTGATATACGTTTTTGTCCTGAGAAGGTTGTATTTAGCCAGCAGCTGCTCCTGTTACATGATTTGAACAATGTTTTGGCATGCTGCTGCTACTTCGTGGAAAAAAATCTGGTAGGTTTAAGCTTCAGATGAGCAAAGATGTGTGTTACATATCTCTGATGTTGATTTGGAACACAATACAGGTTTCTAGTTGGTTTGTTCACAAAACTGCTGAAGCCACCAGGCATGCGACAACACTTCTACAGGAGCCTGAGAGCGATAGTCTTCTTTGTGGAAATTTCGGCTGTACAATGAAATTCGCCTCGGAAATTAATTTCAATAGACACACACTTACTCATGTGGAAACGAATGCCATGGCATGTATATTCCTTACCAATGGTTACAAGTCGTCTAGTTGAACCTAGTTGCCATGGGACCGACCAGGCAATTAATCACGATTAGTCGTCGACTAGGCTGATTAGTCGAGCCTAGTCGACCCTAGTGTTTAGCCGGTGACTTGTGGGAGAGGAAGGAACACAGCTATCCAAGTCCTAACAGTCTAGCACGAGCACAAGAATGAGCAGAACAGAGGAATGAGAGGGGAGGAAGAACAGATGAGGGGAGAAAACACGTACCTGCAGAGCGGAGCTGATGATGGAGGCGTGAATCGGTGGAGGGCTGGAGTGGAGTCCCGAACACGGAGAAGGAGGGCCGCGGACGGGGAGGGCCTCACGGCTGGAGGCGAGAAGGGAGGCGGTGGGATGGAGGCGAGCAGGATAGGCGGCGGGATGGAGGAGGGCAGGGCAGGCCGCGATGGGGGTAGGCAGGCGCCGCCGCCGGCGGATTCCAGGTGCGCTGCTGCCCTCTTCTCCTTCCCTCTTCTAGGGCGGCTACCTGACCTCACCAGAGAGGAGAATCACAAGCGGAAGATAGGGAATAGCGCAGGGGGGCGAGAAATCGCGCGCGGGAGGAGAAAAATTGCGGCCGCTGTGCGCGTGGAAGTGAAATCTCCCTGCATCTGCGTGCCTCCTGCGTTTTGGGGTCCCTACTCCAACCCTAACAGGACAAATTACAAGCCCAATTGTCCACATATAGGCCCGGTTAAACAGGCCCAATTGCCCACATATAGGCCTGGTTAAACAGGCCAAAAAACAGAGGACCAAATTGGTCGTTCCCTGTCCTAGTCGGACGACTAATCGTGATTAGTCGTCGACTAATCGGATGACTAACTTTCTGGTCGAGCTAATCGCGTCGGTACCCTGGTGACTGATTAGGATGATTAATCACGATTAATCGGACGACTTTTAATCATTGTCAATCCTTACTCTTATGTGTCCTTGATGCTCCATTCATCTTACTTTATGTCTTTTTTTTTACCCATTGCTAATGCTCTGTAGGATTTTATGGAGAACTTGGATGCCATTGGTAAATATTGGGATGATGTGAGTCCTTTGCATGCAAAAGATTATTCTTTCAGATTGCTCAATTCCTTTTTAATTCAGTTCCCTAACTTTGGGTTTTCTTTTTGTTATGCTATCCAGCTTACCTGTGATCAGACTCGCCAAATCTTGTCTTTAAACGGAATAAAAATCACGGTAATTGTTGCTTCTATCTCCACAAAAAGTTAGTAGACATCAGTCTGAGCTAAATTGGAAATTCAAATTTTCAGGGTTCCAATTTGAAGAAACTAAAGCACAGATTGAAAAATTTAGACCAAAATCATCCGCTTGCTATGACTAGCAATCAATTGATTGTAAGTTTTTTTTCATGGAACTTGCCTTATTTCATGTGTATTGTACATAATAATATCTTTTTTGTTTTTTCTTTCGCTGTAGGATATTATTAGTTGTTCTAAGAAAACGACATCGAGAGAGTTGTTTGCTGTGCTTGAGAAAGCCAGTGAGGATACCCATTTCTCCAATGACTTACGACATTGCAAGGATGATGAAATCTTTGCGGTTGGGGGTAATAAACGTACACCAAGTAACGATGTTGCACTTTTGAGTTATATGATAGAGAGGAAATTGGTAGGTCCTCTAATAGTGCAAAAAGTTCTTTAGATACTTGCTTCTACTTAATTTGTTTGACCTTGAATAATATACAACACAGGTTCAGGAGTGGTATCATTTCAAGGAAGGTGTCACGAGTGATATTCAGGGGCAGCTTATGCACGATAGGAAATCTGAGCAAAGGTTGTTAATTAATAATATGCTGACTTTCGTATCCTACAAATATGTATTTATGTTTCAAACAAGTGGGTCATGGGCCTGCTTCTGGAGAAGTTTAATAGTTTTATTTTGTTAACAATTGAGCTGAAACTTGTATTTACATGTCATATGTAGTGACACCGCAGAACCAGTCAACATGGGTGGGGATAAGCTTCTGGAGAAAAGGTTATAACTATATTTGTAATTGTTTAGGACTTTTGCACTTCTACTTTGCGCATTCAAGAAAAAAACTATATTTACATCTTGTGATATGCAGGGATAGCACGGATTGCAAAGCAGGTCATGCTGACGGTGTTCCAACAAGCCAGGACATTTTGAATCCTATTCCAGGGTATGCTTACTTTAAATAAAGTTGTTTAGGATTTTTTTGACTGAAATTTAGAAGTGAAGTTTCTTGAAACTAAAATTTTAGAACTAAGTTTTTTTAACTTGCAGGATTTCATTAGAGCAATTTGTCAGAAGTAATAAGCTGGCAAAAATATACTGAAATTTAGAACTATTATTTTTTACACTTTTCCTACTTTAATTCTAGAAAAAGAGATATATATTTACAACAAGTCCCAAACAAGTTGGGTAGGCTAGAGTTGAAACCCAACAGAAGCCATCAAGGTTTAGGCACGTGAATAGCTGTTTTCCAAGCACTCTTGTCTAAGGCTAAGTCTTTGGATATATTCCATCCTTTCAAGTCACCTTTTACTGCCTCTACCCAAGTCAACTTCGGTCTTCCTCTGCCTCTCTTCACGTTTCTATCCTGGCTTAGGATTCCACTACGCACCGGTGTCTCTGAAGGTCTCTGTTGGACATGTCCAAACCATCTTAACCGGTATTGGACAAGCTTTTCTTCAATTGGTGCCACCCCTAGCCTATCACGTATATCATCGTTCCGGACTCAATCCCTTCTTGTATGACCATAGATCCAACGCAACATACACATTTTCGCGACACTTATCTGTTGGACATGTTGTCGTTTCGTAGGCTAACATTTTGCACCATATAGCATGGCAGGTCTAATCGCCGTCCTATAAAACTTGCCTTTTAGCTTATGTGGTACCCTTTTGTCACATAGGACACCATATGCTTGGTGCCACTTCATCCACCCTGCTTTGATTCTATGGCTAACATCTTCATCAATAAAAAAGAGATCTATATTTACATGTAATATGCAGGGATACAGCTGCATCAAGCCTGGATAGGGGAGCAGGTCATTCTGACAGTGGTTCAACCAGCCAACCTAGTTTGGATCCTATTCAAGGGTATGCTTACTTAAATAAAAATGTTTAGGAATTTTCTGACTGAAATTTAGAATTAGTAGTGAAGTTTATTGAAATAAAACTTGTAGAACTGAAGCTTTTTAACATACAGGATTTTGTTAGAGCAATTTGTCAGAAGTAACAAGCTTACAAAAATATACAAGATCCGCCCTAATGATGTGTTTAAGCCTCTGAAGAGGAGTTTGAAGACGTTGAAAAAGGATCTTGATTTTTCAATTCATAAGCAGAAGTTGAAGGCAGTCTTTAAATTGTCTTTGGTTATTTTGACACGTTCGGGAAGGAGATGCGCTAGAGGCTTCTTGCTATGGATTGTCAAAAATCACAGAGAACGGAAGAGCTGGAATGGATCTTTTCAATTTTCTGATATGCAGGTGTTAAATGGGCAGTTCATTATCTCAAAAGCAGCAGACATGGAATTGTCTTTGGAAAGCGCTTCGGCAGATTTCAAGAGGTTATGGGACCTGCTATTGGTTCCTTACTATAAAAATGCTGAGCTGGGAAGCTACCCTCTATATTTTGATGAGTTTGGACATGGTATACTTAATCTTCCAGATCCTGTTACTGATCCTGATAACTTCATGAAGTATGAAAAGTACCTGGCTTTGCATTTTGCTTTCATGCCTCCCCTCAGCAGGTCAACACTTCTGATCAATCTCTACAAAGCCTACGATACAGATCGTTCAGTCCCAGATCATGCATACAAACCATTAAACAAGAGAATGACTAGTGATTGGAGGGATTGCGTTAAATATTTGCCTATTCTTACAAGTGTGTATTACTTCAATGTTGATGACCCACATTTGAACCCATACTCACCTACATACTTCCATCTTCTGAAATTTTCGAGGAATTTTGGTTCTCATGATTTGGACCACACTAAGGTACAATCTTGGTCTTTATTTTGCTATGTAAATGAAATTTCTGGGCTATTAACTGCATAGATTCTAAATTGTTGCAATTTGTTTTTATTTGAAGCTTCCTGGCTTACAGACACAGTTGGTGTCTGATATGATGATAACTGATCTTGTTATTGGTCAGCTTCTTGCTCCCAGTCTTGTTGAGTTGGTTTTGTTTATTGTAAATCATACTAACATGGAGGGCAGGTTAGATTATTTTCTGATCTTGTAATATGTGTCTTCACCTTTATTAATGGTTAACTTAAATTTTCTGTCTGGTCCGTAGATTCTTCCGAGCATTTCAAGCATTTGAGTCGTCAGAGTAAGTTTTTTTTTTTATATTCGCTCAACTCTTTTAGATTATATATGGTATCAATATAGTTATTTGTTCACTGTGTATAAACAACATAACATATTTCATCAAACACTCTAAAAGAACATATATTTGATGCAGTGATGAGGTGTTCTTTTGTGTTGAGGACGACGACGACAATGAATGGTCAGACAGTGAAGGCACTGATTCCTGTGATGCTTCTGCATAAATAGTCACAAATGCTACTATAATCTCAAGTAACTATGTTGCATTTTGTGAAAAAAAATACTCTGTAAACCCTGGCATGGAGCCTTTCGGTTTCCATTGTTGCTTATTCGGATGATGGTGCAGGTTTCTGCCAGTGAAAGTCTTAATACTGTAGGAATTCATAAGATCTGTTGTTTGAATTTTTAACCTTCTGCCGCGGAGGGTGGCAGTTTGGGCTCTTTGTGATGCATAAATTTCCTGTTTTTTTCTTCCCCAGAAACGATTGGTACCAGTTGATTCCACACTTTAACTGGCGGATGGTCGCAAAAATATTTTAAACACTTTGTGCTGTAGCCAGTAATCTCTCTCCACACCTTTGGGATGATGATAACTACACTGTAGTTTGCTAGACAGGTGCTTAGGCTACTAGTGCATAGTTCCATATCACGTCAGTTTTACAGGTTTAATAAAAGATCAACGAAACATCCTGTCAATGTATAGTTCAAATGATGGTTTCGTAGACTGACTATAGTATTTAAACTCGAGACCGGCAGGAGCAGGAAGGCAACGCCACGACAGCCACAACATTGTTGCCTGTCCGATTGTCAACATACGGTTGCTAGAATCCTGTGGTGCCCCGGCAGGCCTGTGTGGTCAGATGCTAGAATCATATGGTGCCCCTGAATGGTCAGATGAATCTCGGAGCCTTGGATGGCTAGCCAACGATGATCAGCTGATATACCTGTCTTCTTTTCGTTGACCGGAGGCTTGGATCGGCTGGCTCTGTGCCTCCTTTTTGTTGTCGAACTACGATTATTCGAAAGCTTTGTAGGACAACGGATTCGGTGCTCGTTGCTTTTCGATGTTGACCAGCGATTGACCGAAGAGGCACGCGTGGTCAACCTAGGCTGCTGTTGGTGTAGAGAAAAGTGGAGAGGCAGATGATATAGTTATCCAGCATCTTAGATTGATTGACAAACTGGTCTGTGTTTGCATTTTTCTCGGTCTGTATGCAATTATTATGAAGTAGAGTATCTATGTATGTGTGTGTGATTGCATGGATATCAATGCTAATGAATGAATCTATGAATGGTTGTTTCCTGAATGTGATGGCAGCAAAATATTATGTCTTATCTTGATATTGGTTCATTTCACCAACATGCACAACAGAAGAACAACAAACTTAGCTACTTAAATCCCGTAAGTACTGGTCATCCAGATCTTACATCACAGTACATAGTACTTGAACTGCAGAAGTTTTGGTCAGCTCAGACCACAACTGTTGTTCTTACAGTATATTACGCCTCATGATCAAAAGATCAGGTGTCAGCTGGGTTGGCAGGTAAACTGGAACCTTGCTTCTAGTGCCCATAGCTGGACTACCAGTCCCTTCCTTTCTTGGTGTAAGCTTCTTCTTGATTGGCTGCTTCTTCCTGATAGGCAACTCGTTCATAGTTTTCTGTGACTGTCTCCGCTGTACCAGCTGACCCTCAGTTCTCTTCATGAAATGAGGCAAGGTACATAACTTGGATGGGAACATGTGCTACATCATTGGATCTAGTGCCAGATCTTGTGACAAAGACACACAGAGCTCGGTTAGGATAAGTAGCATTGCAAAGTATTGACAATAAATGGACATATTGAGTATAGTACGTGCTAGACTGAGGATTGGGGGTACTTATTGACGTTGATGTCGCATTGGTAGCTGAGCCCTTCCTTTTCTTCACACCTGATGATGAAGGGGATTGGATCTTTCTTTTCTTGTGTACAACATCCTGCACTGCTTGATTATGAGGGAATACCATCCCTGGTACAGGAGTGACCACCACAATGCTTGTTTCTGTATTAGATTTAGCTGCTTTATTCTCTCTTTTCTTTGGGATGCCCCTGAATATGATATATGTTCAGTTAAACAAGTGCATAGGACATATGTTCAGTTAAACACAGTGCATAGGACAAGTGTTTGTTTACCTGTAAGCCTGCATTGCAATATGTCTGCTGGATCCCTATTCTTGCAGGTGTACCACTGATGGCCAAGCTCATGGAATATTGGGCACTCATGTATATTTCTTTTCTTGCTGCTACCCCCCTTAACAACTCCCTTGAACCTGTTCTTTCTTCTTCTAGCTGTCAACTTAAGCAAGGGAGGATGCATGGAGACCTCTTTACAAATGCCAGATCTCCTAGTGCCGTGACAATTGTTGATGGTCCTTAAGTACCACTTTTTACCGTCAACAATCATGCATAAAAGCAACCTAGAAGCAACATCCAACATAGTTCTACAAGTGTTGGTGAATATTTGTATGTAGGTGTATTTTGTCCCAAATGGAGGGAAAACACATGAAGATCAATAAAGGAATGCACACTGGGCCTATCAGGAGCAAAGCCCAAGGATCCATGGACCCAAAACCAAAAGAAAACCATGTCAACCCACATGCACATCCATAATCAGGGCCAAGAAGGGTGTCAACTCACCAAAGATGGGACCTAGAAGTGCCCCCCCGGATCGGGCGACCCTGACCCATTAGGGGGATCGATTGAACCCCCAAGGGGTCCAAATAGGCCCAAACTTCGTGGGCTTGCTCTCCACCGCCCCTAGGACGCATCCAAGGCAGTGTAGCTCAAGAAGAAGGCAGTTCAACGTTAGTTTAGAGGTGGAGAATAAAGAAACAAATAATAGGAGGAATATTCTTTTGAAGGTGCTCCATCTCCCACCTATAAATAGAGGGGCACCCCCCTCTCATTACACACACAAGACAAGAAGAAGAATTGAGATCCACTCCAAAGGCATAATCTTACCTTGTAGTACTAGTATAGGAAGAGAGTGAGGGAGAGTTTCGAAGGAGGGTCGGGTCTGTCAGCTTCCCCAACTTATACCTCGGCAGGTGTGCTCTTGTTCCAAGTGTACACCTAGGATTGATTAGGTAATTGAGATTAATTTGAAGTATTGTTCTCTATATGCTTGTGGGTTCATCGCTCTTTATTGAGTGCTTTAGATTGTTGATCAAGGCTAGAGTAGTAATCTGTAACGTAGACGTGGTGTCTAAGTTATATGTTACCTTTGCTTGCCTCGTACTCCATGGGTTGTAGGGGTAGGCGGTAGGTGGTGATATCCCTGTCCATCCTTTGTAACCCCCACATTCGGGTACAATGTAGAGTAGTAGGGCAGATATGTCTTAGTACCCACTAAGCTGAAGCCAATGCCCAAAGTAAGCAAGTAGAGAGCGGTTCTTATCAAGACTTGGGTTCATCCCTTAGTTCTCCTCTCTATCCTCGCCTATCGTCTATCTTGTCGTCCTTGGACTGAAAGTTTCTAGGCCCCTAAATTGGTTTTGGTGATTAATGACAACACAATTATTGTGAATAACATGTGTTATACAGAGGCAATATAAGTTAGGTCACAATAATGATTAATGATTGGGCAAATCAATGGTTTTCATGCCCCTATTGATATACTTTGTTTTAGTTTTCAAAGAATGGACAACAAGGTTAAGGACGGACTAGTTCTAAGTGTCAATTGGTGGTGGGAGACACTTAGAGTAGTTTAGGACTTTGTTTTTTCTTTGGTCATACTATAAAGGGGTATGAACTAGTAGCCTGACCTAGGTGATTCTAGTGAGTTAGTGTAGTGCACACTTATGAGACTTAGCACTAGGTACCTCTATGGAAGCCCAAGAATCAAGTGGAAGTGAACCATTCACATAGATGGATTGAAAAGGAAGTGAATGGGCACATCTCAGTAGTATCAGATTAATGTGGTGCTATGCCCAGAGGACCACCGGACTATGCAGTACTACACTACGGTTAGGGTTTGCTGTGTAGAGGGTTATTGGACTTACTGGATTGATTCGGTGCTTAGTCATCGCGTCATCTGGTGCTGTCGGGTAAGGTTTTAGAGAGGGAAAATGGCTACCGGATTAGTCCAGTTATGGCCACTGGACTGAGTTACTGCACTGCTTTGTAGTACAATGATGACTAGTTTGGGAACTAGCCGTTCAAATAGGTACCAAATCATCCAGTGACCTAGATTTCCATGCAATGGGGTTCCAACAACTAGATCTTGGTGTTGGGGCTATTTATACTCCTCCATCTCGACCATAAAAGCTCCCTTTCCACTTTGAACAGCTAGTTAGACTCATTGGTGAGCAAGGGGGAGTTCAAGCTTAGTGGAATGATTGGGATTTGCTAATTTCAAGATTCTCCATTAGTGATTGGAGAGTAGCAAGTGTGCATCCACTAGTATCATTAGGCTTGGTTAGGTCAAGTGAGAGTTTATGCTTGCTACTCTTGGTGATTGGCGGCACCTAAATGGCTTGGTGGCGATTGGAAGTTTGGTGATCTCTCGGTGGAGCTTGTAGGAGACCCAACTCATGTTGTGAGCATTTGTGGGCGATTTGTCATGCTAGAGAGGTGAAGAATCAGCCCGTTGAGAGCACTTAGTCCTTGCATGGATCAAGGTAGAGCTATATCCTTGTGCAGATGCTCTAATGAGGACTAGTGGGGAGTGCTGACTCTCTGATACCTTGAGAAAACATCGTTGTATTCCTTTCCCTCTCTTTACATTACACATTTAAATTTGTGCAATTAATTTTATGCCTTTACATTATTAGAATTTCCATGCTAGTGTAGGATTGGAATTATGTTGCAAAACTCTTATGCGTAGGCTAGAAACACTATTAGACACAAGGGATGAAATGGGCTAAGTGATAGGTTTTAGTTTCGCGAGAATTTAGATTAGCCCAATTCACCCTCTCTTGGGCATCTTGATCCTTTCATGGACAAACCTGTTCCTTAGATAACCACTCAAGTTCCTTGTAGATTCAATAAAACCTAGGAATAATCCTGCATGAAAGCTACTTCGGTATCCATACGCTTGTAGATTTATCTGCGGGTCGTTAAATGCCCAACAAGCCGGGAAATGGTAGCTGTTTTATCTTTGGACCTTGTTTTTCCTCATATCTTACCTCACCTTATTCTATCTATCTTTTCTTTTCTACGCCATGGAGCAACATTCTATTCAAAACCTTTCCTCTCCAAGGGGCGAGTTCTACGAGCCACCATCTTCTTCAAAACCCATCCTAACATCTAGCTTTTATGGCCATGGTTCAGGAGCAATCCTTTGATATTTCTTATGCTCATGTAGATAATTCCGCAAGCACACATAATATCGTTATAGCATTTCCCCCAGGAGTATTCCAAGGTATCGTATTTATCCTCAGGGAAGTAGTGGTTTAAGAGTATTGGTAACTAACAAGGATGTATCTGAGTATCCTCTCTCCTGGTGACCCATTTGCAGAAAGGGTTCTCTTTTGGGTCTTGTTGTTGGAGAAGATCAAAATTGGGTTTGAACCATTTGCCTGTAGCGCTACCCAAACATAGAATGGGTCTTGTATTTGGGTGCCCGTTGTTGGAGATAGTCTAACAAGAATAGGCCTAAGCAAATATGGGTTGCAAAGTCACTTGTTGATACCGTCAAGGGCCCTCATCAAGCTTGGGTCCCTAAATAACAAGCTAGATCTCTCATGTGTGTAGGTTGTAACAACCCATGTTTTTGTGTAGTACAAAAATATGAACATTTTAAAAAATTTCCTGCAAATGTGTGTTGCATGTAGTGTTACGTCAAACATAAGTCAACATTCTACCATCTCATCCCATTTTAAAAATCACAACTTCAAAATTATTTACAACAACAATTCCCTTGTCATGATGTTGACCAAGTCAACACCATGACAAAGGTATTTTCGAAATAAATGTTTTCACGGAGAAACTAAAACTTGGGTTGAATTTGAGCCGCACTCAAATTCAACATGCAACCCGTCACACATGAATTATTATTTTCCTAAAAACTAATACCCTAACTCTCATTCATCTCTTCAAAAAGAGTACAATATAATTTTGGTGCACCACATATTTCATCCAAATGCATGTGTGACTTGCCCCTTGTTTCGGTTTTTATTTGGAATTTAATGGAGTTTATCCTCTCAAAATCCTTTTGGAAAAGATAAAGGAAAAACCCCTTCTTCCCTTGGGACCAAACCCCTCCACAGGCCTCCACCCCATTAGGCCCACTCCCTCCTCTGTCACTCAAGCGGCCCAACCAAGCCCCTTCACTGTTAGGCCTGGCCCTTCTCACACCGCCTACCCGACTTGGGCCTCTGCCGCACAGGCACAGTCACCCCAACACCACGATTCCCATAGCCCAAGCCCAGGCCCAGTGCGCCCCCTGATAGCCCAGTGTCCTACCGTGACAGATCCAAGCGCGCGCGCACCCTGCCAGCCCACCTCACTCGCGCACTGATGCCAGGGCCTAGCCTAGCCGTAGACACCAAGGCCTGCTCACCTTTCCACTCTGTAGGCCGTGTGTGTCCCCGCTCCTTCCTCAGCCCCTCCCTACATCCCGCCCAGGGTGAGCCCAGCTTGTCCTTTCCCTCGCTTAGCTCGCGTGCACGAAGCCAGCGCCCCAGCATAGCCGATGCAAAACCTCCCTGCTCAGCCCATGCCAATGAGGCCGGCCGTGCCTTTGCTCCATGCCTAAGGAGAAACCCTAGGGAGCAGCAGCTCCCTAGCGCTATTGCTGCCACCAGGCTCCCCAAGCACCTCTTCCCTTTCTAGCAAGGATATCGATGATTGCTGCATGTACCGGCTATCCTATCCAAGGGCACGGATGTCAAGATGGTGGCCCAAATCCTAGGGAGCTCGCCCTTATAAGCCATAGCCTCTGCCCACTTCTTGGAGATCCAGCCACCGCCGCCACCCACCTTCACCCTCTCTTCCCAGCCGAGCCACCACGGCCGCACAACCCCGTTGTCCAGCCGTCCATGATTGAACTTGGCCACACCAGGCAGGACGCGGGCTGGCCGTGGCCGTGCTCAGCTAGTCGCCGTGCTCCTCACCTCCATTGACTATGATCCACCGGGAGATCCTCCTCTCTGTAGCCACCCTCGACCGGCCACCAGCCATACCTACTATGCCACAGCCACGCCTTGCCCCGTCTCCTTCGCACCCAATAGGCTATGACTGTTCGTAGTTGGCCACGCTCGCGCCGCAGCCGGCCATGCCTTGCTTCTACTCGTGCTAGGCCACAACTGCCTCTTGACCACCTGTAGCTGCCCCCTGCCAGCTGTAGCCGCCTTTTGGCTACCTTTAGTCACATCTAGCCAGCCACTGGCCGCATTTGCCCACTCTCAACTGGCCGTAGCCACCTCTGGCTAGCTGCAGCCACCCTCGGCTAGTCGCAGTTGGCTGTAGCCAGCCCCAGTAGGCTACTGATAGCCACCACCGATGCCTTGAGCACTGCCTCGTGCCCAGCCGCTCCTGGCCGACCGTAGCTGCCTCTGGCCGCCAGTAGTTGACCCTCGGTCAGCCATAGCCTCCTCTGGCCAGGCTGTAGCTGCCCCCCGCTGGACAAGGCCTAGTTGTAGCTAGCCAGAGTTGGCCACTACTGGCCACAGCCACCTACAGTAAGCTGCAGCATGCCCAACGCCGCTGCCGAACCTCTAGACTCCGATGGACGCACCACCACAGCCAACCCTTGCCTTCGTCCACACATAGAAAGGTCAAACCCCTCTAAACCCAAGCCAACGTCGTCCCCGTCACCGACAAAACTCCTCCTTTTGTTGTTGTTCATACTTAATACATGCCTGCATATGTCGTGCCTTTGAGCCAGTCTATCTGTTTATATTGTTCTTAATTGTTTGTTGTTCCACTACTTTGTGATTGGTAATCATGTGGTGTTGTGTCGTAGGATTCGATCACTTCGATTCACGTGATGACTATTTGTGTTCCTAGCCTTCTAGCCAGTCGAGTGTATGGGCTTCCACTTGATCATTCTGTCACAGACTCGATCTGCCATGTTCGTAATGACGAGTGTGACCCAACCCTCATTTAGCTATCTATGTGTTTTAGTGGACTCCATAGTACTACGATCGTTAGCGATCCTCTTCAGAACTAGGATGTGTCCATCATGGACTCGACATTGATGCACTTATTACCCATACCCGACGAGACTTTGTGACCTAGTCTATTGGGATACGATCTAGGGGACAACCATCATGGAACCGATGGAAGCCAACTCAAGTAGGTGAAGCTCATGGCCGCGAGATGCTTCACCATGACCATAGGGCTCTACCTCTTTGCTTTTTCGTTCTTCCTAACCACCTCATATGCTTGTGCCACACTGACCATAGCATCTCCTTGGTTCTTGTGGTGAAAACTGTGCCGCTATGAATCCTAAGGATGTCTTTATGACATTTAGTGTAAAGAGATCATGGTGCCCTACGAGTGGGCTTGGGTTGTTGATTTGCTAAGTTTTGTGTGGATCGGAGGGTAGCGCTCACTTGTTTCATTTCTTTGGTTTCCGCCTTTTGCCATGGCGAGTAGATTGAAGAATGGTAGGTCTCGTTACCCATTCCTCTCTCTTGCGGTCTGACTCTTTCAACCTCTGTCCATTGCCATGATGAGTGGGTTGAAGGACTTTGGAGACTATTCCTCTATCTTTTCTCATTCTCTCTTTCAGATCCTCACTAATCCAGTAAGGCGTGGATCAAGCCCTTTTGTTTCAACCCTTTCAATTCCTGTCTATCGCCATGACATATAGATCGAAGTGCCATGGAACCAAAGTCCTATTTCACTTTCCTTTGTATGTTTCTCTTATTCAATTTCCATTTATTGACGTGACCTATATATCAGAGGGCTATAGAGCCTAAACACTTTGTTCTTATTCTACTCTTGTGTTGCTCTCTTGTTCCATTCCTTTCGATTCCCATTGACTACTATGGCGAGTGGATCAAAGGAAGTTGGGTCCCTTATTCCTACCTCTCTTATGCTACTCTCTTGTTGGTTCCTGACCTTGATATGTCGTGTGGATTGAGAGGACCCATAGCGTACTCCTCTATTCTCATGTTCCAATATCTTTTACTTCTGCCTATTGCCATGGTGTGTGAGCCGAAGTACATTGGGACCAAACCATAATTCTTTTACTTCACATTGTTGTTCATTCTTGCTTGAATACCATTTATAGATGTGACTTGTGTGTTAAAAGGCTGTAGGGTCAAACCTTATTACTTTTGTATTCTTGTTCCACTCCTCTCAATTTCCATCGATTGCCATGGCTAGTAAACTGAAGGATCGCGGGACGCAATATGCTACTCCCCTCTTGCTCCGCTCTCTTTGATCCCCGTCGATCACCATGGCGTGTGGATCAAAAGACCTCTGAGCCTACTCTCCAATACCCCTGTTCCACTCTTTTTCAACTTCCATCTATTCCATGATGCGTGAGTTCAAAGACTATGGAACCCTTCCTTCTAGTTGGAGCTTGTTTGTCTACCTCTCTTAATTGTGATCTTCTCGGTTCTCGTTAATTGCCATGATGCCCGGATCGGAAGGCCGCAAATTGTGGTGTTTGTTTAGGATGAGCTAGTGTCTAGGCCATTATTCTAGGAGCCATATAGGTTGACATGATCGACTTGGGAAGTACCAGCTATTTCGAGGCTATGACCTGAGCTTGTGCTTAGCAGACAATCACTTCCATATCTTTCAATCCCAAGGATCGGACACACTTAGCAAGAGCTAAGACTGCTTGTTGTTGGTGCTTATTTAATGGTATTTGACCTTTTGTGTGCCCTATCGCCGTTTGTGAGTTATTGGATCATGTTAGTGCATTATTTTGCAATCTATTTTGTTTCTTTAGATCTTACGGTTTAGGGATTGATCGCTCTTTTGCCTTGCTTGTCATTCTATTGTGGTAGTTATATCGATGGTGATGTTGGTCGAACTAGAATCCAATGAAGGGAAAAACACTAACGATAACAAGATGCAAACGACTACTTATCTGCAACAAATAGGTGCCACGTCCCACCCAACCTCATAGCATCCCATTAGGTATGCAATAGATTGCTAGTGCTTTACTTTCTGCTATATACATGGTAGAAATTGCTTGAGCCTATACGTTGTCACAACCTTACTCTTGCATACCCGTAGATAGGATAGACATTTGCTTTACATACACTTTGCGTACACATGGTAGATATGTGACCATGTGTATCGATGTGTGATGAGTGATTGTCAGGAGATGAGACCTTTAGTTTAGTATGGACTAACCGAGGCGTGAGTGTGTGGAGTCGACAACATGTCTCTTGGTTGTGTTGGTGTGCAGGTGTGGAGCACAGAGACAGTCGATGACTATGGAGAAGGTCAAGTAGAGACGTGCCATGCCGATGGACTGGGAGCGGTGAAGGATGGACGTGAGGCTCGGACCGAGGGAACAAAATAGCCAGGGCACTGACTGTGGTGGTTGACACTTGGGGACACCGATGAGCTAGAGTACATGCAGAGGAGGAGATCATGTTGACCAAATCAAGATGATGGTTGACCAAGTCAATCAGAGGCGCTGGAGGGCTTGGTGATCGAGTGGTCAAGGATGGATGATGACACGCGTTGGGATCGTAGAGGAGGTGTAGCGGATACGCTTTTCCCAAGAGGTTTCTTAATTTCAGCCTTAAAACCAGGGACAAACGGTTTGGTGGGTTTGAGCCTCAAAACCCATGGGCAGATTTGGTGGCGGCACGTGGCATCATTGGGGAGTTTGCGTCGAGGCAAAGCTATCTCGTGAAGGGTCCATGGCCGTCAGATGCACAGATGTCTACCTAGACCATTTTGCCCCTGGGGTTAAGTGGTTCAAGGAAATATCTAGGGGCAAGTTAGGAATTGTGTAATACCTCTATAAATAAGAGGGGTCTGATCCTAACCAGACATTTCTTTTTTAGTTCATTTTGGTTTTCTCTAGTTTTAGCCTAGACCGAGAGAGAGTGATCGGGAGAGATCCATAGTAGTTCATTGCTGTGTTTGTAATGTAGTCAAGAACAAGACCTCTATAACTTAGTTCTTTGTTGAATAGAAATTTTCCTTGTTGGTTTCATGATTTGAATATGAGTTTTTGGTTTTGATTGAGTTCTTGCCTCCGGTATCCCCTTCTATTTTGATTTTCATGTGAAATCTTCATCTCTTAAGACTAGGGTTGTTTTGGATCTTTGAGAACATGCAAGGAGCTCTGGAGATCACTTCTACCAAGTCTCTTGGGCACAAACTCCACGAGCACAGACTTCTCGAGTTTTGCCGGTTGTAAGGAAAACCCTATTCTGATGTCTTGTTTTGTGATTTCCTGATGATCTGACTCACAACTCTAGCTGAGACTTTGCAAATATGTTCCAATCATGTCCATGAAGCTCTCTGTCAAATTTGGGGTTCATCGGAGTTGAATTGAATTTTTGGGTGCAGTTCGAGAAACTCGGCCTGTCCGGCCCTCAATCCTGGCCTAGCTGGCTCTAGGACCTGGCCTAGCCAGCATCACGGCCTGGCCCATAGGCAGACTTGGCCTGGCCGACTTTTGAGCCTCCACTGTGCCAAATGTTGACTAGATGACTAGGCACCCCGGCCTAGCCGACCACCCGGCCTGGCTGACCACCTGGCCTGGCCGACACCAGAAGCCGGCCTAGATGACTTTCTCTGAGTTTTTGCTTCCGAGTGTGGTTTTCGTCTTCCACGCAGTGTTTCTCTAATTTGATTTCTCCACTATACTTCCATAGTACCCAGAAATGTTTTTGGGATATCAAACCACCAGTTGGGTCAAGTATCTCAAGGTGAACTCTCCTCTTCACAAGTTGGAGTTCAAGAGGTCTATTTTCGAGTTTCTTGGAATTATAGTGCTTTCACTTGGTTTACTGCTGCTTTGAGTGTCCCGCTATGAACTCTAGCAACCTAGGGTTCATGCAGTCACCTAGTTGACTCGTGGGCATCTCTGGTTGTGTTTTCGCTCTTTTGGGGGCTAGTGGGACATCGGCCTAAGTTTTGCGAGAAATTTCAAAGGCTCCCATTCACCCCCTCTGGTCGCTGATTCCGGTCCTTCACACTTGCTATTTACTTTTACTACTATGTCTTATATCTAGTGATGTGATGCATATGGTAGACATGCTTGTGTGTGGATTAGGCACCTAGTGCCACTAATATGGTTTATACCACGGGATAGAGATTCTAGCGTGTGCCTTGGGTGTGTGATGAGGGTCAAGTCGACCAGACAATGTTATACGATGAGTCCTTGGGATGAGTCTTGCTAGGAGAGTGTGACCTGAGCCTCTCCAAGAGGTACCTGCAGCGGGTACATGTGAGCTATGTAGTTTCTGGGTTTTCTCGTGGGGCGAGCCCCGAGGAAGGTGGTGCCATCGAGGGCATGGCAGGTAGAGCTTCCCACTTATGGAGATGTCTTGTCAGGTCCTTCTAAAGACTAAGTTGGGAGAATAGGTCCATAGGAACCCTTTGTACACGTCACTCGCTCCTGAATGGGTGGGGGACGGATGTGATCTATCTAGGACGATAACACTATATTTGCACCAGATTTTGGAAAAGAATGTCAAAATCTAGAATTTGGAAAAGCAATGTGAAGACTGCGACATGGGTGATGTCGGCTCAGGCGTGACCAAGTTAGATTCCATCAGAAAGGAAATTGTGGAGTCCAATTTATGTAAATAAGATTATTTTACAAGTAATCTAGTAATGTCCGACTAGGACTCTGTATCGGCCCAGGGTATAAATATAAGCCCCGGCCATTGTATTAGATTTTGATCTCCATAGATCAATACAATTTGTTTCGGCCTCACGCCATTGCATTAGGAGTAGGATGTAGCATAGAATTCGGTGAGTTCTTTAGCAAACAGGGCTACATCATTTTTGACCTCCGGTTTGCTATGTTCTTCGTCTATCAGGTGCTCAAGGCTTTAATTACGGGCGCATCGCTGTAATTTCATCTAGTCTACCTAGTTATCGATCTCATTACATCTACTAAGGCTGCATCTCATGACCTCTTAGTAGATTTGATGGAATCACCCGCCTTGATTAAGATCCATCGGCTAATATCGCATAATTCTGTCGTCTTGCTGTCTTTCAACTTGATCACATCTTAATTGACGTTAGATCGTTTCTTTGGCTCATTGTATCTTAATCGTGGCCTTGCGTAGTATGCTTTCAGGAGTACGTTTTGCTATAATTAGACCTATCAGCTTGCAATCTTTAGTCTATTGCCCTGCTGCCAACGCTGCATCGTTCCGACCTGATTGGTGGCAACGCTAGATTAGATCTTGTTAGGCTTATGGTTCTAGTTATAGTGAGTCTTGCACTTGTTCTCATACTACAACCTATCGGCTTCCTAGCTAACAGTCCATACAATTCATCTTGAATATCTTGATATCCACGTCCATTGGCTTCTTAGCTGATAGCAATATCTTCTTTATATGTGGGCAGTTCCTTCATCGTCATCGGCTTCCTAGCCGAGCTCCGTTGGAATCAAATTCTAGCCACCCTAGCACCGGTCACCCTACTCTTCAACGCTTCTTCGACGAATTTCAACAACTCTCTGGCTTCTTCTAGCTCCGAACTAGTCGGTTCGGCCTGCCACCTTGGTGATGAGGTTGGGATACGACTGTAGTTGGTTGGAAGAGAAGGGACATGGTTGTTGCAGTAGAACCGTTGGGAGTGCCATCCCTTGTTGGAGGTTGGGAGGGAATAGTCAAGATAAAATTTTTTCCTCTCTTCCTTGAATTGGAAGCCGGCACCCCCAATTACCTTGGTTTCTCCCCGGACGAACTGAACTCTAAGGTAGAAGAGATATTTGAAAAGTCCAAAGTGGGGAGGGATACCAAGAAAGGCCTCACAAAAGTGAGAAAAAAATACTCAAGTGCAAGATTGAGTTCGGGTTCAAATTCACCAGATCGATCTGATAGAACTCGAGCACTTGGCAGAAGAAGATGGAGGTCGGGAGACCAAATCCATGGGAGAAAAACGACTCAAAAATAACCAAATCTTCAGCATCAAGAAGAGGAAGAGCAGCACCTCTCATAGCTCTCCATCTGAGGATTGATTGCGCCAGGAGGAAGCCTTGGACGACTAGTGTTTCCAGTCGGCTTGTGGATGAAGTTGAGGCCACCTAGAGATTTTGGGGAATCTTCACCTGCTCCTCTTCGGAGCTTGAGTCAGAGACCCTTTGGCGAGAGCGACGGGGAGCCATTGCAGCAGGTGGAGGTAGAAGGAAAAGCACTCAGCGTTGAAAAGCTTGGGCGGAGATGTCTAAGGTTTCTGACCGCTTGAGGAAGACGATGGCTTGAGTCAGTTTGAGATGCAGAGGCAAATGAGGCATCGGGTGATTTTTATATCCATCATTATGAAGGATGCGGGCGGCTATGGCACACGCGTGCTAAAGTCTTGTCCCCCAAAGCGTCGGAGCCGTTGGTCTCTCGTGTCATCATTACTCTGGAGACCGACAACTGACATGCCGAGATGATCGCTCTTAGAGCAACTCCAGCAGGGCCCCTACTTGAGCCCCCATAGCTAAATATGGGGGCTCAGGTAAAAAATCCAACTCCAGCAGGGCCCCTACTACGGACCCAAAATTTGTTGGCCCAACAAAATCTACCCTCTAGACCCCATTGTGGTGGAAGAATGGGGGCTGGCCCCAATCTTTCCTCTGCCGCGCGTGCTGCTACGCCTCCGCCGCGCGGATGCTCCCTTCCCGGCACGGTCTCCCTCCCAGCGTGGCGACTCTCCCCTCCACCCCCTCCGGCGGATGCGGCGGCGCAGGGACGACCCAGATCGATGCGGGCACCCTGCTCCGGCGCCGCCATTGCCGCGTGGATGCTGGCGCGCTGCTCCACCGCCACCGCGTGGGGATGCGGGCGCGCTGCTCCGCCGCCACCGCGTGGGCGAGGAATCGCGGCTTCGGTGCAGGTGCGACCGCCCATCCCCGCCGTCGCTCGGGCACGGCCGTCATCCGCGCCGCTGCACAGGCCTGGTCACTGCTCGCCTTGGTACCGGCTCCATTCTCCCCCATGGCCGACGTCTCCTCCCTTGCCTCCCTCCACTGCGCACGGGCCCGACCACGCCTCCCTCCGATGGGTGACTGCATTGCCCCTGCCGCTCATCCATGCCCTATGTGTGTGGAGAGGATGAGGGGAAGAAAGGCATGGCTCAATGACACACGGGTCCCAATTGTCATTGGCTGCTGATATGGATTTGGGGGGCTTTGTTTTGGGGCTGCTGCTGGAGTAGAAGAGATTTATTGGGCCAATAAAAGTTGGGGTCAGCACCCAAATAAAAAGTAGGGGCTCTGTTTTTGGGGCTAGTGCTGGAGATGCTCTTACCTGTTCATTTGACGAAAATCGAGGGGTTCATTTTTCGGAAGTGAAACAGCATGAGAGGTTTTTAGAAACATTTCCATAATTTTGGAATAATGGCTGGAAAATATTTTTGGCTGGATATTCCAAACTTAAAACTAGGCCATGCCCGGCAGGCCTTGCCTGCAGACGAACACTAGTCGGGTAACGCCCGCGTTAATCTTGGGGTAACAGTCATTGGCTGAACATTCCAAGGTCTTAAAGCCGGGCCATGCCCGCCAGGCCCTGCCTGTACTATCTAGAAGCAGTCGGAATATCACTGCTCTGCTTCCTAGGACCGGGCTATGCCCGCCAGGCCATGCCTGTACCATCTAGAAGCAGTCGAAACCTCACCGTTCTACTTCCTAGGACTTAAAGCTGGGCTATGCCCGCCGGGCCCTGCCTATACGGTTTGGAAGCAGTCGGATAATCTCTATGCTGCTCTCCAGAATTTAAAGTCGAGCCATGCTCGCCAGGCCATGCCTGTACCGTCTAGAAGCAGTCAGAACATCACCACTCTACTCTTTAGGACTTAAAGCCGGGCCATTCCCGCCAGGCGCCAGCCTGTACCGTCCAGAAGCAGTCGGAACATCACCGCTCTGCTCTCTTGGACTTAAAGCTAGGCCATGCCTGCTAGGCACTAGCCTGTACTGTCTAGAAGCAGTCGGAACATCCCCACTCTGCTCTCTAGGACTTAAAGCCAGGCCATGCCCGCCAGGCGCCAGCCTGTACTGTCCGGAAGCAGTCGGAACATCACCGTTCTACTTCCTAGGACTTAAAGCCGGGCCATGCCCGCTAGGCCTTGCCTGTACCGTCTAGAAGCAGTCGGAATGTCACCGCTCTATTCTCTAGGACTTAAAGCCGATCCATGCTCGCCAGGCTCTACCTATACGGTTCGGAAGCAGTCGGATAATCTCTACACTGCTCTCCAGAATTCCAAGTCGGGCCACGCCCGCTAGGCTTTGCCTGAACCGTTCGGAAGTAGTCAGATAATCTTCACACTGTTTTCCAGAACAGTGCCCGCCAGGCTTTTGCCTGTAACAGTCCGAAAATGACCAGATAATCTCTGTGTTGTTTTTCATGGTTTTTTCTTGTTAAAAGCATCATTCAATTTATGGAACAAATTGAATAATGCTCGGGGGCTTCTACCGTGGATATCACGATGGAGTTTCAGTTTGGATAGATAACACCATGGTGCAGTACCAGGTGTTCTATTGACCAGATCAAGATGGGTTGACTCAAAGCAGGGTGCCACATCCGCAAGGAAGCACTCGACAGGCAGTTGAACCACTCGGGTAGTCGGGCGACAAAATGGAGAATGCCAGAAGTCGTTCTTGTACCTTTACGCATATCCTGTACTAAATGCTGTAATTAGACGGTGTTAGTACAGTGCAGAATAAGCTTTCAACGACATATCAATTAGGCGGTTATTAGTAACGGGCTATTTACTCAGCTGTTACTAATAACCGCAACCCATTGATCATCCTTAACTCTTCTTGAATTATAAAAGGAGGGTGTGGTTGATTTGGGAGATGGTTTGACATTCGGAGGTTGGATGTTCAGAATCTAGACTAAACTATTCTCATAATACACACACACAAACACAGGAAGTAGGGTATTACCTCTTCGTAGGGCCTGAACCTGTATAAACTTTTGTGTCTTTTGAGCCATTGCCTACGTGAGATCCCGCAACCTTCAGAATCTTTACTATCGAGGAATTCGCCTTGACAAGTCTAGAGGGCAGGTGCGTGATCTAGTCCTAGTCGGATACGATAGAATAGATCTAATCCTATTACAAAGATTGCCTTCCTTAGATCCGAGTAGGTTGAGTTCTTCATAGTTGCGGACTCCATGCCACTATGCCACGTGTCCTCTAGCTATCATTGGCCGGCCAATCTCCTCTAGGAGTAGTCAGTCCTTTGGGGAACCCTTAGTATCTATGTCTGTCAAGCCCCCAAGCTCTTCATGGTTGAACTTCAAAACCTTCTTGAATCTCTAGGTCTTTGCCGAGTAGAATTAAGCAGCATCCAAGTACTTCTCTTGAATCTCAAGGTCGTTGCCGAGTAGCTTCAAGTGATATCCGAGTAATCTTTTTGACGAAAACCATGAAGTCCTTCAAAAAAACTTTGAAAATTTCCTCAATGAGGGTGCGCTTTCTTGCAAAGTGCACCCATGGGTGTAGCCCCGGAGCCTCTTGCTGTTTAGCATAAATAACTTGAGGTTCTTTGCATGATCTTGCTTCTTTAAGAAAAAATTTAACACATCCGTTAAGGACATGTATCCCGTAGCCCCCCTAGCCTTAAACTGACTACATTTAGTCAATTGAAGGGTCTGAGACATCCTCGAGGGTACTGCCGTGTAACCTCCTCAAGATAATGGTCATTGACGGCTCATCTTAAGTGGTTTGTTTTTCCGAGTAACCTCCACAAGACAATGATCAAAGACCTCTTGTCATTGAGTGGTTAAAATACCTCCTGGCAAGCTAATTAACCAACCAGTGGTAGCATTGTCTTCAATTTTAGTCTTCCACCTGAATAAATTGAAATCCAGAATTTTCCAAGCCCTCGGGCTTAATTTCAGGAATTAAGTCTTAATCCTGGCTTATAATATTTGAGAATCATAATCAAATCATGATTTATCTGAATAAATCACATCTTGATCGTGAAAAACAACCGCCGCGATACTGATATTCACATCACGGACCTCTCAGCCTGACGAGTGGTAAAAAATATCCAACCGTTAGCCTCCCAACGATAAAAATTCTGCTTAGTGGCGCAACGGTTACTTTCTGGGAGACGAAACCTTCCGTTATATTCCTTATAAATAGCGCGTCCTAGTAAAAAGATATTCACCAAATCTTCACTACAATCCAGCCTCCTTGCCTTCACCTTCCCTGCACCAAACTCTCACGCCGCCAAGCCCTAACCCAACTCATCCTCATCAGTGCATGCGAGTAAAGCTCCGCGCCCACATTAGAAAAATGGGAAACAAGAAAGGTTCTAGCGAAGGCACCGCGAAGGAGGGGAAGAAGTTGGAGAAGCCAGTGCAGACAAAGCCGCCAAGTCCGTAGCTCTCCTGGGAGCAGACAAAGACCACCGAGGCCGAGCACCTCAACCTAGTTGAAGAGGGTATGCTCCCAAGCAAAATCCTTGGCGAGTGGAGAGTACCATGTAAGCACCGATATCCAGCTCCATCACATGGCGAGATTGTTGTTTTTTCTTCCTTTTTCGAGTGCAGATTTGGTCTCCCCTCTTCTGACTTCTTCAGAGGTCTTCTTCACCACTGCTCGATAACCTTGAATCATCTCAATCCAAACTCCATTGCTCATATTTCCATTTTTGTCCATCTGTGTGAAACTTTTCTCAGCATTCCGCCGCCAAGTTTCACCTGTTAAAATACCTTTTTTCATCTCAAGCCCCAGCCGAATTCCACATCTCCCTGCCATAGTCGGTGGGGCAGGATTCCAACTCCGTATTGGTGTCAAGGATGAGTATCTTCAGTATACTCTTCCTGACACCATTAAGGGCTGGAAATGTGGTTGGTTCTACATGGCCAACCACATCCCTTCTCTTGTTGAGGCTTCGGGCTTCTCTCCGGTTGCCAATCTTCGTTGGAAGGAGAGCGTCTCTGATTGTGAGAAAAAATTTATTGCACCACTCCTCCAACAAAGTGGTTGTCTCAAAGAAACCGGTGTAACAACAGCCATAATAGTCGCCAGCTGGCTCAAACGTCGAATCCAGCCACTACAGTCAAGAGGGTTCGAGTATCATGGAGCCCGTGATCCTACTCGACCATCTGTTGCCGAGTTGTCCGAGGACCAGATACTCACCCGCCTCATTCGGATCTTGCCGGATGTGGTGAGTATGACGCTGTCCTTTCTCGAGTTCAGCATGACAAATCCTCCTCCAGCTAATCCTCAAGTTCTTGATTTGTAATATTGTTGACTTTATCTTTCTGACTCTGTCTTCGCTTGTCTGCTTGTAGAGCCTTTAGATGAGCTTCGTAGACCTGCCGACGGTGCCCTTCCCTCCCAATGAAGGAGTTGAGCCACGCTCGAATAGGAGACCCGAGGCTGTCGTGCCAGAGACTCCAGGGTAGATTTCTTTTGGGATTGAGTCATCCTCAACAGAGACTGACCCACTATTGGGGCGCAGAGGAGAAATTGAAGATGAGGGGACGAGTAGCAAGTGTTCCCATAGCCCTATCATCGAGGATGTGGGCTCATCTTTGCCGAAGAAGAAGCGCACCCATAGTTGGAAGGTGCCAATCAGAACAACAAAGCTTATCATGCCTTCAACGGAGAAACCGACGAGTAGCCCTTCAGCAGCACCGAGTACCAAGCTGCCTGGTAAGTTCTCTTCGAAAACACCTTCCATTGTAGTCTTTAATGACCATGTCTTGTTTTGTTAGTGGATTCGCCTGAACTGAGGCCAAAGGTGACGTTGTCATTCAAGTTCTTGAGAACCAAGCTTTCTATCCGCTGAAAGAACTTTCTTTCATGAAATACTCTGTTTTGTGTTTGACAGCCTCCGACTAATATATTTGTTGTCTTTAGAGTTTCGCAGGATACTGTGATTGAGCACAATCCTTCCGGTGGGCAAGAAGTCGAAGCTTGCGGGAAGGATCCCGAAGTGGCCCAAGCCCTGCAGCCTTCCCTGCCCTGTCGGGTGACCAAGGCAGGGCGGCGATGGAATTAGTCGTCCTCGTGCTGTCCATCAGCCAAGAAGCTCAGACATCGACTGTGGATGGCACAACTGGCAAGGACTAGCAAGCAACGATCACAACTATAACACCCTAAAATTTGCTACTTTTTGCTACTTTCTAAAAAGAGTAAAATGATTTCTGTTAATTGTTTTATGCTCATAAAAACATAGAGAGAAGAAAAATTTTCTTTGAATTAAAATCCAACATAAGGGTAGCAACATGTTTGCACATACATGCTATTGCATCGGTACTTTTATGATGAGTGGTTTGGAAAATAAATTTAAATCTCAATCTTTAAAATATTATTTTTAAGTAGTGGTTTAAAAAGAATTTGAAAACTTACGAAAACAAAAGTTAGATAAGATGCTTTGTTTTCAAAATCCAAAGGCTTGGAAAAGGATTTGAGATGCGTTAGAACGATGCCTCTCTTTCCGGGAATCTTTCGGATCTTTTTCGGGATTAAATTCCTATTTCTTGGAGCTTTGTCTTTTTTTATCATTCCAAAAGTCTTTTCAGGAGCTAAAACCACTTTGATTGTGTTCCTCATCCTTCAATCTATCTCTAAAATTTTTTCTAGAATTTTTCGGAGCTCCGGGATATTTTTCGGTTAAAAATAATAAATATCTCGAATTTTCAAAATCTCCAAACCCCACATATAAATACATGCCGGTGTTCTCTCGACGCAAGGGTTCCAGTACGATCCGTTTTCCTAGCCGGCGCTCGTAGCCACCTACGTCTATCGCTGAAGTGTGGAAAAGCTAGGTTTCCGGCGAACTCTTCGGCGAGCTATTCCGACCAAACCGTCATGTTCCGGCGTCGACCACCACCACCATGAGGTAGGCCTCTTCGTCCTCTATGCTGTCATGTCTTTCTTTTCACGAATCCATGTTCGTTTGATCATTTTCCTAACTATTCTTTGTCTTCTCCGGCGAGGACCTCCATTGCCGGCTCCGTTTCTTCTTCTTTCGGCCCTTGGCCGTGTCACTGCAGCTGCGCCCCAGCCCCGGGCCCCACCTGCGCCACCACCATGCCCCCAGCGCGCCGCTAGCCGCGCCGAAGCCCGCTGTGCTGGAGCCGCGGCCGGGCACGCCCTGCTGCCTAGACCGCCACAACGTCTCCGTCCCTTTCCGACGACACGACGCTGTGAGCCGCATCGAACCCCGACCCCGACCATGCCGCCGCACCACTGCGCCATCCCCCAGCCCGGCCGAGCGCCGCCCAGCCGCGCCCCTCTCCCCTGCGTGCGAGCACAGTAGCATCCTTGGCTGGCCTACCTGTACGTGCTGTCCAAGGAAGAAGATGATACTATTTACGAGTTTGCTTATATTTCCATCACCGTTTTTCCATTTTAATTCTGTTTTAAGTGGTTCAAGTTGCATTAGATTCATGTCACCAAGATTTATGCAGTAGAGTTATTAGTTTTCATGTCACATGTTTATGAATTTATTTTGATTAAAATATTAATTCAGTTTATAATTATTTAATCGCTATTTAATTAAAATCAATTTATGTTTTTAATTTCGTTTCAATTGCGCTGGTTTCATCGCAACGTTTGATACGCGTTCATGACGGTGTATTCCATGTTACCTTCTTACGCTTTTATAATTAAATATTAATTCGATTAACATTTATTTAATAGTCTTTTTAATTAAAATCAATCTAGTTTTTATTTCCGTTTCCGATCTACGTTTGCTTTGTAACATTGTATGCTAGGCGATGGCGAAGTTATATACCATGTCCCATGGTTATAGTTTTCAACACAAATGTTAATTGGATTGATATTAGTGCTCACATCGTTTTCCGAATTAAAAGCAATATAGGGTTTTATCGCTTGGTCTTTCATAATTAAATACTAACATGATTAATAACGATCCAACTTGGTTTGTAATAATAATTTGCTTAGTCAAACCCGTTGCATACGATAAACTTGTTTAGGTGCTCTCACGTTTACTTTTCTTTTGCAAAATTAATGTTTAACTTGCTTAAAGTATACCATCAATGTTTTAAATAAAATATGATTAGCTCTTTCTCCGGCTTTATGAATTCAAATTCAAACTTGATTAAATTAACTTAGTGATATTTCTCTGGAAATATCTGGTACACTCTTTTGCTAAATTAAAGATAAACACAGCCAACGGTCGTTGTTTTCCTGCCCATAATACAAACTTCCAGTAGTTGTTTCTTTTCAACCGTGGCTCTGTTCTCGGTGTTTCTTGTTGTGTTGTGCCTGTGTCGATCGAAGTTACGTGTTAGCAAGCGAAGTTAACATGTCTCGTACCTCTGAGTTTTGTAAGTTAAATATTAACTGGGTTAATGTTTATGCAACCAGTTTGTAATTAAAAGCAACTTAGGCGTATGCATTGGTCTTTCATCAATAAATGTTAATATGATTAATATCAACCTTAATGCCTTTTTAATTGTAACATGCTTAGTTCGACCTCGAAACATAAGTGTTTTCGCTTAGCTTTTGTCACTCGTTCTTTATCTTTCAAGTTAAGTGTTTAAATGACTTAAATGATATATAATCATTTATAACTAAAATTATGACTAATGTTTAAGCTCGCCTTTTCTAATTAAAACTTAATTTGACTTAATTCAACTTTAGGATGTTTCTCTGAAATGTCCATTACCTTGTTTATTAAATAAAATAAATCAAGCATATAGTTTGTTCTCCGTGTTAATGCGAATCCCGATAGAGCATCCTTTACACCGATAGTCTCATTTTTGGCGTTCTCGTGTTCTCGTATCCGTTGCAACGAGCCCTCTCTTTTAGTACGTTGTTTTCAAAACTTTTACTTGATTGGTGTATTGTTTTTAGTTATCTCTATTTGTTTGCTTATATGTTTGTTGGTGTGCTTGGTTGCTATGATGTGTGAGTAGAAGAAGAGTTGTCTCTAAACGTTGGAGCCTTGAAGCTGAGTGCCAGAGGCTGCAGGGCAGAAGATGAAGATAAAGTTTGAAGATTCTCTGAGCGAGTTGTTTTGGAGGAAAAGCAAGTTAAGGCAAGTATAACAAGAGTATTCCTTATTACCTAATAACCATTTAATCATCTTTTCATGTGCATGTGTCTGACCTGATAAACCCTAAGGACTTTACATAGTACTTATTGATATCTCGTATCCTTGTTACCTATGTGTTTTTCATATGGGTAGACCTGCTTAGTTGCTCTCACCAATTATAATCATTTGGAATATTGATTAATGGATTACGCAACTTGTTATTAAAAGATGTTTTTTAGCAACATGGACAGAAGAGGGCTAGAGCATTGGGCCTTTTTCTTTTGGTGCTCTAGTTTCTCTCCATAAGGACTTTATCTTAAAGTGGTAACCTAGGACTTACAGTACAACCGTGAGAACTACATGGCTCTGGCTTTAGTCAAGTATGAAGTTCTTTCGAGCTTGCTAGTGGTTACCGAAAGGCGCAAATATGGAGCCTAGGTTGTAGAATGGCTTCTTGTCTCTCAGGGTGTGTACAATGCTGCGACCATATGTGCCACTTTGTTAGTGGAGACCCATTCACCTAGCTGCTGAAACCTAGCGGCTACTAACTTGTTAGAGGGACTTTTGAAAGGCTTCATAGTGAACCCTGCCGACTTATTACCTTGGAAGTGGGTCAAGAGGTTGATCACCTCGGGCATATGGGCAACATGACACATGGGTAAAGATGTACAACCTCTGCAGAGTGTCTTAAAACTGTTATAACAGCCGTGCTCTCGGTCATAAGCGGCCAGGATCCTTTTTGAGATAGTTGGTTACCTGGATGGGTTGGTTATTGATTAATGTTGCTACTATCTCTAATCACTTTAACCTTGGGGCTTAAGCACAACCTAGTTACATAGGTTTAATGAATAAAATTTGATCTACTAAAATGCTTACCGCAGTACAGTCATGTCTAACCTTTGAGCCTTCATCCGCTTATGTTGTATTTTTTGAGTACGAAATGTACTTACTCTTGCTATTTCCCACACACCCCAGTCTTTAGTCAAAGTTGCTCAGAAGACCGATGAAGATGCTATAAAGTTCTCTTGAGATAGTTAAAAGTGCTAGGCGTATGTACCTCAGTCAGCTGTCCTTGTGAGGAATGGAGCCTCAAGAGAAGTTTAGTAATCGTTCCGCTATACTCTGATGTTAGTATTAATATAATTATATTTCTGCTTTATAACATTGTTTTTTGATATTATTTCTTTATGTTGCTATATGTGTAGATTTTTTGGATACACATATGAAGAGCCTGCTTTTGTCTTTAAAACCGAATGTGACAACAACCGCGAGTACCCAGCTCATGGAGAGCAGCTAAGGTGCCGTGGGCCCGTCCATGAGAGTCCAGCTCCCTGCGGGCAGTACAGGCCTCGTGGTTGAAGAATTCGGTCCAAAGCTGTCTTTGACAGATACAGATCAAGACTTAGCCCATGCAACTGGGCTCTCGATAGAGACGTATCAGAAATCAACAGAATTCAACTCCGTCTTCAAGGTAACCATCTTGATGATCTTCTTGTTTTCTGTTAGTCGCTTGGTTAAGGACTAACTGAGTAAGTTCTTGTGCACAGGACCTGATATTGAAAGCCTTAGCCTAGGCACAACTTGTTCGTAAAGAGTTGACCACCGAGATCCACACGATCAAGAGGGATCATGATGAGCGGGAAAGGAACTGATTGAACCTCGACGCTCGCAAAGATGACGCAATCACCACCCTTTGCACTAAAGTAGAAGAACTGGGAGAGCGGGAAAAGACTTTGCAGGCCGAGGCTAAGACGTCTAAGAGCCGTTTTTGGGCACTTAGCGCTAAGCTGAAGAGTAAGTCCTCTGAACATATCTTCTTTTGTTATGGAGTTCTTGAATACTCATCTGATTTCTTTTTTGTCTATATTTTGCGGCCGAGAGTGCCAAGGCCGAGAGACTTCAAGCAAACGTCACTGAGTTGAGTAACCAGCTAGACCACAAATATGCGGAATTAGCTGAGGTAAAGAAACAGTAAGCCTTCACTGATGAACAGCTTAAAAAAAACTACTCAGATCCGCCAAGATGCTGACCGCGACCTTGTGCAGGTGATGACGACCATAACTCGGCAGGCAAAGGACATGAAGGAGGTCCAGGAAGGCACCAGACCAGTCATCGGCCTCTTCTACTCGGAAGGCGACAAGAACCGTCCGCTGGCTGATGTCCTGAAGGAGCTGCCTGGGCGGATATCTTCATATATCAAAGAGATGGGCAAGAGCTGCATCCGCGGCTTTAGGACTACTCTAGGTCTACTTTCCTAGTTTAGAACTTAGGAAAATAGTAGACTAGCAGCCGTCATCTTGTACTGACGAGGATCTCGACCGCGCTGAGTGGGAGGTTGAAGATGTAGCCACTGCTTTTATCAACGAACTCGACTTCTCTTCAAGTCTTGTAGTGTTGATATTCTTGAATATACTGCTTCCATTAATTAATGAAAGATTGTCTTCAATTGTTAAATCAATCTGAAATGGTACCCTCCTGAATAGAGTACCTAGAGAGCTTAAGTCTTCGTAGTCGTCTCTTGAATAGGGACTTGGTCGTCCGTTGGATAATCACTTCATGTTTTAATTTTTACCCGAAACTTGCGCCCTCCTGAACAGAGTACTTAGATGGTTTCCTTATAGTATTCTCTTTGAACAGGGGACTTAGTCAACCGTAGGGTAGTCTACCCTTACGCGATGACCCCCGCGTCTTAGCACGATTCCAAGTATATAAGGTTGGCTCTTTTGACAGGAAGCAACCCGTAGGTTATATGTCAGTCTAATTTTCCAACTTCGTCTCGTTGCAGAGACAGGAAATAGTCTTATAGCGCTATATGTCCCTTGTTTGGACAGGAAATAATGGAACTTTGACGCTATATGTCCTTGGTGGCATAATTCGCGACTCATGTTCACTGTATGCCGAGTAGGCAGGAATCAGCGGGCATTAGCCGTTGTATGCGTACTCCTTCGGGTGGCAGGGACAGCACCCTATTGTATGCCGAGTAGTAGAAAATAATGATCTTAAGCCATTATATGCTACATGGGGAGGCAGGGACAGTCTCCGCTATGTGCCGAGTAATAGAAATTAGGGATAGAGCCTCTATATGTTACTCCTTTGTTATGGACAAGAATTAGTGGAGTTTTTTCTGCTATATGTCCTAGGAGATAGGGACAGACCGCTGTGTGCCGAGTTAGCAGGAATCAGGGACAGAGCCTCTATATGCTACTCTTTTGTTTTATTTGTAAACAGATTGTTTGCACCAGATTTTGGAGGACATCAAAATATGGAATTTGGAAAAGCACTGTGAAGACTGCGACAAGGGCGGCATCGGCTCAGGCATGACCAAGTCGGATTCCATCAGAAAGGAAATCGGGGAGTCTAATCTATGTAAATTAGATTATTTTATGAGTAGTCTAGTCGTGTCCGACCAGGACTCTGTATCGGCCCAGAGTATAAACATAAGCCCCGACCATTGTATTAGATTTTTATCTCTCGATCAACACAACTCACTAGTAAAGAAACGACTTTTGATCCACTTCGAAATTTGGCTTTAGTCCTGATATTTTTTACGCCCGGGACTAGAGAAACCTTTAGTCCCGGTTGGTAACTCCAACCGGGATTAAAGGTCCCTGCCCAACGGCTACTGCGGCAGGCTTTTGCTGCAGGGGACCTTTAGTCCCGGTTGGAGCTACCAACCGGGACTAAAGGTTAACTTTTACTCCCAGTTGGTCCCTCCAACCAGAAGTAAAAGTCTACTCCTAGCTGGAGGCTCCGTCCGGAACTAAAAAGGGACCTTTAGTCCCGGTTGCTGTCTCCAACCGGGACTAAAGGTCCCCTCCTATATACCCCTTCTTCCTCCCCGAGCCTGAGCCACTTCGAGCTCAGTGTTCTTGGTTCATCGCCGGCCTCTCTTCTTCCTCATCGCCGGTAATCACAAGATTTCTTCGATTCCTCCATCGATTCTTCGGTTCTAAAGGTTACCAACTTTATAATCTCATGTTTCATCAATAGCATATCTCATTTTGTGGACTAGATATATGTGGTTTTTTATGGTGGATTTTTTAATTTGTAAGCCATTTAAGCTCAAAATCACTTTAAAGTTTGCATATTTGGATGAAGGAAGGTTAAAGTAGTTATTCAAAACTAGTATTCAGCTTTCATTTCTAGCATGCATAGCACACTTCATGGTTTAGAGATATAGAGAATTTTAGAGTTTTTTTTTAATTTTATTTGTTTATAAAATGAGAAATTTATATTATATTAAAAATGAGTATAGAGAGTAGATGGCAACTGCTTCCGGGTCCTCGGCCTCTCATCGGGTTCTAAAGCAACTGAGGCCGGACCTCCCTCTCATTGCATGCGGCAAGTGAGGAGAAGATTGTGATGGAGTACCGGGTGAGGAAGGAGTGTCCCAACAAGGGCCGTATCTTATACAAGTGTCCGGATCGCAATGTGAGTTATTTTGTCGCATTTGATGATTATGATTAATTTATACTTATTTTCATGATGATTGTGATTAAAGTTCTAATTTTTTGTTTTAATTTCAGTGGGATGGCACTGGATGTTCAGGCTGGTACTGGGAGGAAGAGTATGTTGAACACGTGCAAAACTCTCTTGCATAGGCGGCTACGGCGGCTGATGAGGCAGTGATCCTGCGGAAGAAGCCCATAGATGTTGAACAAACGCATGATTTGTCTGTTTTAGTTGGAATTGGTCGCGAAATCCTTATGCTGCTGAAGTGCATTTTAGCTTTAGTTTTTTTAGTGGTAGTTGGGATTGTCTACATTGTAGCGAGACTTTTATAAATTAATACCTTGTGTGGTTGCATGCATGTCGTATAATTAACTAATTATGTTCTAGATTTTAATATGGTATGTATGTCATGTAATGCAGATGAGCCGACATTGGATGTACAATGCTGATCGCCGCTCCCAAGAGTTCATTGAGGGCGTGCATTCTTTCTTACGTGTGGCCGAGGCAAACAAACGCGATGGTTTCATGTGCTGCCCATGTGCCATATGTAATAATTTGAAGGAATATGCTAGCTCAAGGAGTCTTCATTCACACTTGTTGAAGTCGGGTTTCATGCCAAACTATATTTGTTGGACCAAGCACGGAGAAACCGGGGTTGTAATGGAAGAAGGTGAAGAAGAACAATGGGACGATGATGACATTATTGCTGAATATGGTGCCTTCAATGATACTGCAATGGGGGAAGCTAAAGAAGAGGTAGGGGCAGAAGATGAGCCCGCTGATGATCTTGGTCAGGCCATTCGTGACACACAAAGAGAATGCGAAAGTGAAAATGAGAAGATCAAGTTCGAGCGCATGCTAGAGGATCACAAAAAATTGCTATACCCAACTTGTGATGCGGGGCAAAAAAAAAGTTGAGTACCACATTGGAATTGCTGCAATGGAAGGCAAAGAATGGTGTATCTGACAAGGAATTTGGGGAGTTACTGAAAATCCAAAAGAAGATGCTTCCGAAGGATAACGAATTGCCCGCCACTACGTACGAAGCAAAACAGGTAGTCTGCCCTTTGGGATTAGAAATCCAGAAGATACATGCATGTCCTAATGACTGCATCCTCTACCGTGGCGAGGAGTACGAGAAGTTAGATGCATGCCCGGTATGTCATGCATCGCGGTATAAGATCAGGTGAGATGACCCTGGTGATGTTGAGGGCGAACGTCCCACGAAGAAAATCCCTGCCAAGATTATATGGTATGCTCCTATAATACCACGCTTGAAACGTCTGTTCAGAAACAAAGACCATGCAAAGTTGTTGCGATGGCACAAAGAAGACTGTAAGGTAGATAATATGTTGAGACACCCTGCTGATGGGTCCCAGTGGAGAGCAATCGATAGAGAATTCCTGGAGTTTGCAAATGACGTAAGAAACTTAAGGTTTGCTTTAAGTACGGATGGTATGAATCCTTTCGGGGAGCAGAGCAGTAGTCATAGCACTTGGCCTGTTACTCTATGTATCTACAACCTTGCTCCCTGGTTATGCATGAAGCGTAAGTTTATTATGATGCCAGTGCTCATCCAAGGCCCAAGGCAACCTGGCAACGACATTGATGTGTACCTGGTTATTTTGGCTTCACGCCATTGCATTAGGAGTAGGAGTAACGTAGATATCGACGAGTTCTTCGGTAAGCAGGGCTGCATCAGTTTGATCTCCGGTTTGCTTGTAAGTACCGTCAGCGACTAGTATCTAATCTTGTAAGGTTGCATCAGTTAAGTTTGATCTCATGCCTGATTTGGTATTAGTCAAGTTAACGATTCGTATCTAATCTCGTAAGGCTGAATCAGTTAGGTCTGACCTCTTACTAGATTTGATATTAATCAAAGTTATCAATTTAATTATATTTAGTAAGGCTGCATCTTATGACCTCTTGCTAGATTTAGTAAAATCAGTTATCCGACTAGATTAAGACACATCGGCTTACATCTTTCTAATCTGTCGTTTTATTGCGTCATCACGTTAATCTTTAAACCTGACAACAGACTCTGTTTTATCAGCCAATTGTGTCTTAGTCTTAGTCATCCATAGTGTGTTTTTAATTATCTGTTTTACTGTAAATAAATTCATTGGCTGGCAAACTCTAGTTTATTGCCCTGCTGCCAGCGCTGCATCATTTTGACCTGATTGGTGGTGACGATATATTAGACTTTGTTAGTTTATGGATTTACTTGTATGAAAATAAGGAATATATTTCATTCTATGATCTTATCAGTTTTTCTAATCAACCACTTGTGCTTTCATGCTTTACTTAGTATTATAAGATGTATCCATCGGCTCTCTTAGCCGATTGCTTTACTTTATTCACACACGGATGCATGTTGGTACCATCGGACCTCCAGCCGATGGCTTGATACACTCTATCGACTTTCTAGCCGATGGCTCTGTGGGACTGCCAGATCACCAGCCGACATGTTCCACCTTAAACTACTGATTATCTTTTCCCTTGTCAATTGGAGGTCATTTTGACTGGCATGCCCACGACCCTAAAATTGACAGGACCTACACTGGAGCTAAGCAGATCTCCCAGGCTTGTCGTGTGTCCTACGCATTAACAAGAATTTTGCATCGACACATTTTTCTGGCACGCTCGGTGGGACTACAATCGTCAAGATGTCAGATGAGCCAACAACCAACATGTCATATGAGGAGTTGTCTGATGAATAGAAACATATCACAGAAAAGCTGCCAGAAGAGTTCCAGGTCAAGCCGCCTGATTCTGTATTAGGATGGGTTGATCTAGAGAAGAAATTTCATAAATATTTCTTTGCTGGAATTCATGAGATGAGATTGACGGATCTCACAACTTTAAGACAGAGAAATAACGAATCGGTTCCTAACTTTATTCAAAGATTCCGTGATGTAAGGAGCCGATGCTTTAGTGTGTCATTGTCAGATGGCCAACTTGCTGAATTGGCCTTTCAAGGATTATTGCCGGCAATCAAAGAGAAGTTTTTGTCTCAAGAATTCGAAAGTCTTGCGCATTTGGTACAGAGAATATCGGTTCATGAAAGCCGATTCCAAGATATGCGTAGAGATAGATATCAGAAGTGGGTTGCTAATGTCCAATCATATGATTCAGATTCTGATGATGAATTAGAAGTGGGATTGACCGAATAGACAAGAAACAAAAAGCCAGTTTCCTGTCCTTGCTTGAAAACTTCACCAGATAGATATGATTTGGATGTTACAAAAGCCGATAAGATTTTTAAATTATTGTTGCAACAGGGGCAAATTCAGCTGTCTCCTAATCACACGATTCCATCGGCTGAGGAACTCAAAAGAAAGAGATATTGTTATTGGGATAATTTTGTGTCACACAACACTAATGCTTGTAAGATTTTCCATCAACAGATCCAATCGGCTATTGAATAGGACAGAATCAAGTTTGAGGAAGTCAAAAAGTCGATGAAGATAGACGGACATCCTTTTCCTGCAGGTACAAACATGGTAGAAATCAGTTTGATGAAAGGAAAATCTAAAGTGCTGACATCGGCTAGAGCAAAGGAATATAGGGCAACAAATCCAGAAGTACAGCTTTCAGCCAATGAGCTCAAAGAAGCCAGAAGGCATCGTGCTACATACTAAAGCCGATGTGAACAAGGTGAGGGTTCCACGTCTGGTGCTTATGATCGGCCACGTGTTACAACTCAGATGTTGTTGAAAAAATATCAGCGCCAACAAGAAAAAGAATACCGGCATCGGCGAGAGGAAGAAGAGTATTGGAGTCAATGTGAAGAAGAAAGATATGAAAGAGAACATGCTGAATTGCATTGGCGATGTTCTTTCTTCAGATATTGCTGGAGTGAAGGGTTAAGATTGCCGAATAGAGATGATTGCCCAAAGTGCAACGATCATTACAAAGGAAATCGACAACCATAGGAAATGCGCCGATCCGCTCATGATCGAATTGTGTATCAGTCTGATGATCAGGATTGACAAGTTCAATATGAAACAAGGCCGACCATATGTGATCGGCTTGGAAACGTGTGCCAAGTCGTGATTGGCAAAACTACAGGGAAAATTATGATGACCGAGATGAAAATCAATGGTGTCCAAGCGGTTTAATAAAAAGCCAAAAAAGGAGAGTTCAACGTTTGAGATGCCGAGAAATAGAAAAAGAAAAGAACCAAGATGTTGACAAGACCCGGACTTGGCGTGTTAAACAGAAAACCGATGAAGGTAGGCCATCGACTCCAATAAATATGGTTTTCTTTTTACCTGCAGAATTTAGGGCATATTCTAATGAAGATCTCGATGAGCCCAAAGAAACTAAAGCGGCAATGGCACAGTTAACTCTTCAACCACAGCAAGCTGTATTTGATAAACCAAAAAAGCATCAGCACCTGAAGCCCTTGTACGTGAAGGGGTATGTTGTTGGAAAGCCGATGACGAAGATGCTGGTTGATGGAGGTGCTGCTGTTAATCTGTTGCCTTATACTACATATCAAAATCTTGGAAAAGGACCTGAAGACTTGATCAAGACCGATATGATGCTACGTGACTTAGGAGGAAACGCGTCTCAAGCCAGGGGCATTAAAAGTTGAATTGACAATTGGGTGTAAAACTCTTCCTACTACTTTCTTCGTCATCGATGGAAAGGGATCATAAGTTTGCTCCTTGGTCGGGATTGGATTCATGCTAACTATTGTGTTCCTTCAACAATGCATCAATGTTTAATCTAGTGGCAAGGCGATAACGTCAAGGTGGTCCAAGCCGATGCATCGGTTAGCGTTGCTATAGCCGATTCATTGATTTGGGAGTTTGAAGACGTTGAGTGTTTTTCTGGAAGAGATTGGGAAGAAGATCAATCTCTAAAGCCAATCCATGCAGTCGGCTCTGAAAGCTTGTTCTAATGGATGCACAAATATATGATATTGAAGGGAAGTTAGAACAAGGATTTACGTCGGCTGATGAATTAGAAGAGGTTGACATCGGATTAGGTGATAGACTAAGGCCGACATATGTAAGTGCTAAGTTGGATCCCGAGTTTAAGCAAGAATTAATAAATTTATTAAAAGAATATCGAGATTATTTTGCTTAGGAATATTATGAAATGCCAGGTTTAAGCCGATCGATTGTAGAACATAGGCTACAATTTAAGCCCGGATATCGGCCTTTCAAGCAAGCACCCAGAAGATCTAAGGTTCAGATGTTTGAAGAAATCAAAAAAGAAATTACAAGATTATATGAAGCAAAGTTTATTCAACCGTGCCGATATGCGGAGTGGATTTGAAATATAGTCCCTGTGTATAAGAAAAAGGGAAAATTACGAGTCTGCATTGCTTTCAGGGATTTGAACAAAGCTACACCAATGGATGGCTATCCAATGCCGATTGTTGATTTGTTAGTGGAAGCCACATTTGGTCACAAGGTTATTAGTTTTATGGATGGCAATGCAGGGTATAATCAAATCTTTATGGTAGAAGAAGACATTGCTAAGACTGCTTTCAGATGCCCTGGAGCCATCGGCTTGTATCAGTGGGTTGTGATGACTTTTGGTCTAAACAATGCTGGCGCCACTTATCAGCGAGCGATGAATTATATTTTTCATCGGTTAATCGGTAGGATAGTTGAAATTTACATTAATGATGTTGTCTAAAATCCAAGGGATATGAGGAACATTTAGCCAATCTATGAGAAACTCTAGAGTGCACAAGACAGCATGGTTTAAAGATGAATCCAAACAATTGTGTCTTCGGGGTGTCGGCGGGACAAATTTTGGGTTTTATGGTTCATGAAAGGGGGATTGAAATTAGTCAGAAAAGTATGAAGGCTATTGAGAAAGCAGTCCCTCCAACAAATAAGACAGAATTGCAATCTTGGATCTGCAAAATAAACTTTATCAGAAGGTTTATCTCCAATTTGTCAGAAAGGATTCTGCCTTTTTCTCCTTTGTTAAAGTTGAAGGCTGATCAAGAATTTGTATGCTGAGAAGAGCAACAGAAGGCATTTGATAATATTAAGGAATATGTGAAATCTTCGGCAGTGTTGATTCCTCCACAGCATGGGAAACCTTTCAAGTTATACATATTGGCCGATAGCCACTCGATTGGATCGGTCTTGATGCAAGAATTTGAAGGGAAAGAACGAGTAATATTTTATTTAAGTAGAAGACTTTTGGATGCAGAAACCTGATATTTTCCCATCGAGAGGTTATGCTTATGTTTATACTTTTCTTGCACAAAACTTCGTCATTATTTACTATCGATTGAATGCACTGTGGTATGTAAAGCCGATGTGGTAAAATACATGTTGTCAATGCCTATTTTAAATGGGAGAATCGGAAAGTGGACTTTCGCTTTAACAGAGTTTGATCTAAGGTACAAATCGGCCAAGGTAGTAAAAGGACAGGTGATGGCCGATTTCGTAACATAGCATCATGGGCAAGGCATCGGTTTGGTAGAGCCGTCGCCATGGACTTTGTTTTTTGATGGGTCTTCTTGCAAACAGGGAAGTGGTATCGGCATTGTCATTATATCACCTAGGGGGCAAGTTTTGAATTTGCTTTTCCTCTTAAGACGATGACCACAAATAATCAAGCTGAGTATGAAGCTATGCTTAAGGGACTTCAATTGCTATGGGAGATTAAAGCCGAAGCTATTGAAATGTTTCGGGACTCGCAGTTGGTGATCAATCAGTTACCCAAAGTATATGAATGCAAAGATGATATTTTATTGGAGTATCTTGAAAGATACCGGGAGTTACTTGATGATTTTTCAATGGTTTCTATCAAACACGTTCCTAAGGCATAGAATGAAGAAGCTAATAGATTGGCACAGAGCGCTTCTGGTTATCGACAAATTTTTTATGCTTTAAATAATGAAATTATTGCTGATGATTGGAGAAAAGAGATTATTGATTATTTGAAGAATCCGTCTCAGAAGGTATCAAGGAAACTACGATATAAATCCATTAAGTATGTTTTACTTGATGATGAATTGTATTATCGGACGATTGATGGGATATTGCTCAAGTGCTTGAATCAGGAAGAGTCAAAAGTTGTAATGAACGAAGTGCATGAAGGAGTATGTGGAGCCCATCAATCGAATTATAAGATGAAGTGGATGATTCGCAGAAGTGGATAGTTTTGGCCGATGATTTTGGAAGACTGCTTTTGATATTACAAAGGATGTCAGGATTGTCAGAGATTTGGTAATATTCAAAAAGTTCCATCATCGGCCATGAATCCGATTATCAAGCCATGGCCGTTCAGGGGTTGGGGAATTGATCTGATCAGCCAGATTTATCCGCCGTCAAGCAAAGGGCATAAGTTTATATTGGTAGCAACAGATTATTTTACCAAGTGGGTTGAGGCTATTCCTTTGAGAACAGTGACTTCTAAGAATATGATTGAATTCATTAAAGAGCATATTGTGTATCGTTTTGGGATTCCTCAAACAATTACTACCGATCAAGGAACAATGTTTACATCTGATGAATTCAAGGATTTTGCTGCCAGTATGGGGATTAGATTGATAAATTCTTCTTCTTATTATGCTTAGGCCAATGGACAGGCAGAGGCTTCAAATAAAAGCTTGATCATGTTGATTAAAAGAAAGATTGATGAACAACCAAGGAGATGGCATGTTTCATTGAATCAATCGTTATGGGTATATCAGATGGCTTGCCATGGATCTACTAAATTTTCCCCATATCAGTTGGTTTATGGGCATGATGCTGTTCTTCCTTGGGAAATCGATACTGGATCAAGGCGCATGGCATTTCAAGAGAATTTGAAAGACAATGATTATAAATCCCTTATGATTGATAATTTAGAAGATTTGAATTATCATCGGCTACGAGCACTTGAGAATGTTGAAGCAAATAAAATTAGGATTGCAAGGCATTATGATAAGAAGGTTAAGCATAAAGAATTTTATGAAGAGGAACTGGTATGGAAATTGGTGTTGTCGATAGGGTCTAAGGATAGTAAATATGGCAAATGGTTGTCTAATTGGGAAGGACCCTATCGTGTGAGCCGATGCATACTTGGTAATGCATATATCCTGTAAACTTTGGAAGGAGGAGTTTTTCCTAAGGCACTTAATGGAAAATATTTGAAGAAGTACCACCCTAGCATTTGGGTTGACACTTGAAAGCCGATAGAGACTACATTGGCTGGATAATAGCCGGTACCACATGGTATTGGCTTCAGAAGTAAAAAAAATGCACTCAAAATAACCATGAAAAGCCGATGTAACATGCATCGCCTCGAGTACGAAAATAATATTATACAAGAAAGTGTATCAAGCATCACGAGTGTTTTGTCAAGCCAAGGTGTTTACAGTAATCCCAGAGTTTGTTGGATTACATTCATTGCACACAGGCGGAGTTCATCAACTTCGTTAATTTGCCGATTATCATCTTCGGTAGTTTCGGGAATCGGTTTAATGTTTTGATGAAGGACACGAGTTTGGCGGATCTTAAGTTTCATCGCCTCTTTGATCTACTCGATGGCTTCTGGGAGTTGATTTAGCTTGTCCTCCTCATTCTTGATGGCAGCTTGGACTTCTTCAAGTTCGTTTAGCAGGTGGGCTTCTCGGGCTTTAAGCTGATTGATTTCTTGATCAATTTGAATTGGGGCTTTCTCGAGAGTATCAACTTGCATCTTCAGCCTTGCAACTTCCTGCCGATTGATTTCTCTCTGATCAAGTAGACTTTGTCGAGCTAATCGATCGGCTAGGCGTTGTTGAGCTTGAAGGACTTTAAATTGGTGGCCCTCGATGTATGCTGTGGGGATAATGGCCGATTCAAGTTCCGGAGTTAACTGGCCCTTGATGGTCTGGAGAATATTGCGAATCGGCTCGGCGTCTTGAACCAATTCAATTATATCTTTGTTCAGAAAGGCCAGCATGTTTTGCAATTGATTCTTCACTTCATCGGCTAGAGATGTTGTCGTCTGTTGAGCCGATGAGTTCAAGGAACTCACTTCATCTTCAGCTAGGAACTCTTCGGTGTTGAAAGAAAAAAGGCTGTCAGGAGGGGAATCTTGAACCTGTAGAATAGAAAAGTTAGAGACATCATTTTGAAATTGATGAAAAGGGCTAAGATGAAAAAGATACTTGTTTTAGTTGGATCTCTTGCTGTGCTGAAGAAATGATTATAGCTAATGTATCAGGCTCTTGATGAGTGGAAGTAATGATAGTCGATACACCGAGTATAGTTGTTTCAGGAGTAGTTTCATCGGCTGATATCTGGATATCTTAAATGTTAGGAACGACAGCCGCTGAAGCAATGGGCATGACTTGTTCTTCAACCGTTTGTTTAGCTGCTGCTTGAATATCACGAGCTGGAGCAGATGTCTTAGGGAAAATTTTATCAGCATAGACAGGATATAAAAGCAGATTCATAAGAAAAAATCAATTACCTGAGGAATTTCAATATGTGATGGTGTTCTTGGTGCAGCTGATGATGAGGAGCCAAGCATGCATTTTTTAGAAGAAATTGTTTTACTGGACACTTTACGCTTCTTGGTCCCTTGTCCCTTCATTAAATCGGCCACCATAGGTGCATCGACTCCTATATGAGGAAAAGCCGATGGTGGCCTATACTGGATGGGCTGATTGTGATTGCTTATGGTGGGTGGTTCTTCATCAACACCCTGCAGAAATCCGATTAGCTTCTGTTTCAAAAGAAAGGTGATGAATTGGCTGATGGAATTTCTTACCTCATCATCGGATGCGATATAATCGGCATCCAGTGTTGTACAGAAGGACGTGGAAGCTTGACATAAAAGGTGTTTCTTCCATTCTTTCCTCCATAAACTAAATAGTTTGGAGTTAATCAAACCATATAGTCATTGATCTAATACGGCTATTTGTGTAACATCCCAGTGTTACCGCTAATTAAACACTACTATGTTTAATTACGATTAAGCAAATCCAATTTCTAACTAATGGTGGAAAAAGAAAATGGAAAAGGAAAATAAAGAAAATATCGAATTATGAGTTTTGGTATAAAAGTTATGCATGAGATTTTGGAAATGATCAAGAAATGATGGGGGAGTGGCACCCTAACTTTTATATTCTTGGAAAAGTATACCTTTTGGATTAAAAAGGGAAGACATAATTTTGGAATTGGTTTTATATAGAAAAAGAAAGAAAAAAGAAAAGACAAAGGAAAAAGAAAAATGGAAAAAAGGAAACGGGCCAGCAACCGCCGCTTGGGCCGAAGCTCAGCGCCGGCGGCCCGACGTGCTTCCCTCTTCCCCTCTTACCGCACGAGAGCGGCAGCAAGCAGCATGGGCCACGCGCGCCTGCCAGGCCAAGGCCCAGCAGGCCGAAGCCCAGCGCCCGATGCCGCATGCCCCCCTTCTTCTCTCCCCTCCCATTCCGGCGCACGTCGTGCGCGTGAAACGCGGCAGAGGGAGGATGGCCGCTCCACGCTGGCGTCGCCTGCGCACGCACCGCCGCACCTTCGTGCCAGTCGGCGCGATTGCGTGGCGGGGCGACAGCCAGGTTAGCCAGAGGAGGCCCATCGCTGTCGCGCTGACAGACTGACAGACGCGACTGCGCTGTCACTGTCGTGGTTGCTGTCGCCGTTCCATCGCATCACCATGCCGCACAGGGATGGATGGGAGTACTATGCGCCTACAGCCCCGCCCTGTGCCGGCGCTGTGGCCACAGGGGCCGACCAATCAAAGCCGTGTCGCCCTTCAGATCGTAGGACTGAGGCCCGCGCCGCCGCGCCTTTAAAGGTCGGCCGTCGGCCACCATTCCCGCCCCTCACTTTCTCTCACGCGTTCGCTCTCGAGCCAAAAAATCCTCTCCCTCTCCCGGCCGACTATTTCCTCGCGCCCGCCGCTGCTTTTCATGAGAACCGCGTCCCCTCTTTTTCCCTCTCTCTCATTCGCTGTCCTCGCCATCGTCCGAAGCCACGGCGGCGCCATGGCCACCATGTGCCACGCATTTTGCCGGGCTGCGGTGCCACCCGAGCATTGGCTCATGTCCGCCGTACACCGTCGCTGCGTTACCGAGCCACCGCACCACCTCTGCCGTCGCCGCGCTGCCTGTGGCCGGCTGGAGCAGGCCGTCGGCCACCTTTTCTGTGCGGTGGCGTAGCAAGGACTTGCTGGCGCAAATAAAAGGAACGCTAGGGGGTTAGCTGCAAAGGCAGTGACTCGGATAAATAGTGCTAAACAGTGGCAGGGGTTGTTCGGTAGTTCTAGATCTTTTGGGGTCCTTTCTGCAAAAGAGAGCAGGCCGAGCTGGCCTCTAGGCCGCGCCCGCTTCCTCGGCCGTGGGCCAGCCTTCGCCGCCGCGGGCCGCTGTCGCGCCGTGGGCTGTCACCGCCGCTTGGGCCACGCGTGCGAGCACGCGTGGGGGCAGCGTGCCGCCGCCGCTTGGCCGCCACAGCGCGGGTTGCCGCCGCGCGGGCTGTTACCGCTGGGCTGGGCCAAAAGCCGAGAAGAAAAAGAAAAACTCCTTTTTTTGTTTTTCTTTAATTACAAAAGCTTCCTTAATTTCCCAAAAATCCTAGAAAAATTAGAAAAATGCGAAACAAGTATTGTTGGGTCCTAAGATTGTGATCTATCCATTTATGCTACTTTCAGTCCTAGTTACTTGTCTAATGTAGGATTAATTAATTTATGTTGCATTATTGCTTGCTTATAGATACCGCAGTGACTAACGTGGAGCCAGAGTTCGAGGAAGTCATCGAGGAATGCGATGAGGTGTTCATCAATAGTGCTTCTGAAGCTACTGACTTTTCCTCCGACCCCACTCTGACCCAAGGAAAGCCCCAGTGCATAACCTAATGTTTTAAAAGCACTTTTCTGATTATGCTGCATTAGGTATAGGAGTTGACTGGAACCTACATGCATAAATATTCCAACCTAGGAGTCCTAGTAGCTGATAAGGCTCGAGTAGCTGCTATTGCTTAGGGACTCGGTAGATGTGAGCAACTTGCTATTGCTCACGATAGGTCTACACTTTGTACCTTTTGTCTAGAATTGTGGGTGTAATAAATTGAGACCAGCGGGGCACGGTGTTGTGGAGCAATAGGGCATGGAGGTCCTAGGTGCTGGTTCTTACCCCGCTTGTGTCGATTAAGGTCCATCCATTGGTAGCCACAGGTCAAGTTTGAAGGGACCAACACATAACAGGGACCTAGGCGAATAGTTGACCATGAAGCCAAGTACTGTCTTACAACTAAGGTGTTCTGCCACCGGGGTGGTTCACTGATCATCTTTTGATGACGTGGGACGGGGGATGTCCATGGATCAAACTTATGAGGTGGAAACTCGTCACCGAGTTGCGGGACGGGCCTCATAGGGTGGGTTCCTCGGGGTAGTCGTGTCACTTCGGGCCTTAGTCTGTATGATAGGAACAATGGCCCTGTTTCTCGCTTCTCTTGAGAAGTACGGGCGTGTGTTCAGGATTTCCTAGCTGGATGTACATCGATTGCAATCGCCGCTCTCCTCGGATATGGATACCACTTGTCGTGTCCCTACTATTGTAGTTAACACAACTGGAACATGAGAATGATGACAAGGTTGCTGCTCGTTACTGGAATATAATCTGATTGCTTACCACTTGCTTGAAAGTAGTATAGGTGCATATCTAGAATGGTTAGCTAATGAACCTAACTTGGCTGCTAAAACTTTGAATATAAGGATGCACCATTCGTAAGCTTCTCTGCAAAGACAACACTAAACAACTGGCCAAAGAGCCCCAACATTTTTCCTTGAGAGTCGGGAATCCTTTCCCTTTTAGGCGGGTAAGTATTGCGGAGTACATTATGTACTCAGAGTTTTTTCTACCCTGTTTTCTACAGATGTTGGCACTGACGCGTAAGTGGGTGTCGATCTTGTTGCCGGCCCTTCCGCGAAAGATCGCGCTAGTATGTACCTATCACTTTCGTTTGGTGGAGTCCTGTCTGGGGGGCACAGCGAGGACTCCTGTTTCCACCCCCATCGAGGTCAAGTTGGTGGCCATAGATTAAAGTTTTTAATGCTGTAAAAGAAAACTTCTGTTGTTGTAATATTTCTAATTTCCGCTGCTACTCTGAACTCTGTTCTATATTTGGATAATGTATTGTACTCTAATGGAGGCTTGTAATATAACTTATGGATTTCACTAACCATTTATGGATCCTGTAACAAACGTGGATGGTTTGAGTTCTCCTAAACGGTGGGCTCGACAGACGACCGGATTTAAGTTAATCATGGTTTACTTACACCAGTACAGAAACATGCTGTACTCCCGGTTGGGAACCCCCTTCAGTCCCGCTTTCTCAACCGGGAGCACGAATCTGGGACTAAAGGGCCCCCTCCTTTAGTCCCGGTTTCTCGCCCAGGACTAAAGGTCCACCTTTAGTCCCGGTTGGTAATACCAACCGGGGCTAAAGAGGCCTCCCGTTGGCCACGTGGGCCGGCCCTTTAGTCTCGGTTGCTATTACCAACCGGGACTAAAGGTTTTCTTTTTTTTATTCTATTTTTAATTGATGATTCGTTTTGGTTTTTGAATAGGTTTTCGAATACGTATTCTACGCTGCTAATAATATACGTATTCTACACGCTTATAATGTTCGAACATTTTGTACAAACTAAAGTATGAAACTAACGTATATATTACATGCATATACATATATTGTATGTTATTTTATGTACATATAATATGTATATATATATATTACAAATAAAGCTTGCATTGTATATTCTATCATATCCTTGGGATAACAAATTCACTCCATCTGGTTTGGCTTCCATGTTTCGTTCACGTCATTGTAGAACTCACCGGCGGGGTTTAAGACCTGGTCATTAAGAAATCCTGCTATGGTCTCTTGAATTGCTTTCAGTTGGTCACGTCGTATGACTTTTTCCTTCAACCATAGAGTCTTCAATAGAAGTTAAAGGAAAAGTATTAATATATATATATATATATATATATATATATATATATATATATATGTGTGTGTGTTGGTCACGTGATTACTTCTATATATGAGCAATAAAAGAAATTGTGAATATATGAATATATTTATATAACGTACTTTGAGGATCTCTTCGGGAGTTCTTTTTGAGTACGCCATGATGAACTCGCAAACATAGTATCCGCAGTAGTTGGTCCCCTGTTCTTGCCTCAGAACCCACTTTTACGAGAAAAAAGATCCAATGAATTGAAAGCATGCATGGTGTTAATTGAATTATATATATATATATAATATAAATGTAGCTAGTACTTACTTTGTGTGCGATTACATCCAGTGGCGCTTTGCAATGTTTTATGTGGTGTTCCTCAATGAAACTTTTCCAAACACTGTGCCCAATAAAATAAAAAAATAATTTGGCGTTTAATAATTGTTGCAGTTAAGAGATCGGGGTATATATAGTTGCTAGAGAGACCAAATTACCCTTGAATAATATCTATCATGTCTTGATACTCTGTTTGCTCTTTTCTTAACGAGTCTAAGATACTCAACCGACTATTGGCCATATCGATGACCATCAATATCCAGTGATTGCTGTATATGTTTTTATACACAAATATGATCGACATTAACTAGAGTCAACATATATATACATGGGAGATAGCTTAGCTAGTAAGCAAATAATTGAACAAATGTCCATATGATCGATATTAATTATTTGACACTCACTTGAAGTTGTAGGGGAAGAGTACTATGTCCTTGTTTTGTTGGTTCACTAAGAACCTCATGAGATTTTTCTCGAATTCAGCTTTCCATTCAGGCGGGGGATTAGGGTGTTTGAATAAGACATTTGGATCAACGAAACCAACAGCATTATCCTTTCTCTTTCTGAGTTCTATCATCTCATATCTGCATATATAAAAATATAGTGTGAGGATATATAATTTATATATATACATGTAGCTTTATATATATACACTTTAATAGTAGAAAATAATCACACTTACAGACAATAGCAGCTAATGAGACTTTTGTCGAGAGAGTCCAGGTGGCATAGTTGGTGTAATTCTAAAAACTCGACATATATAATGTCATCGCCACGGAAGTAATGTTGGTTTCTAACTCTGATAGAAACAAAGGTCTCTCCCCGTTCACACGCCGCCATATACCACTTGTTTAGCAGGTACATTTGCGTACCTAGTTCACCTAAGGCCTCAGGGTTGTAGACTCTTTCCATGTTCAAATTTCTTCAAAGGATCCACTTTCGGAGCAGATGGTCCTTCAGCGAGCACTTGGGCAAGGTCCAAACCAGTATCCTCGTAAAACTGACATAGGTCCCCATAATCGACGTCTAGTAAGTCTAAGTTTGAACCATATTCATTACAAATGACAAGAGGGGGGACTGATTGTTGCGATTGTTGTCCGAGTTGTGCAACATCTTTCCTGCTCTAGTCTTTTTCTGCGTCGCCTCAAATGACTTGGTGAGAGAGCGGTCGTAGTCCGATTTTGGCAGGGTCTTTTGAGATTTCTGCTTTTTCTGGTCCACCTTCTTTCTTAGAAGATCTGGAGGTAGGTACAAGTACGGTTTCTCCGGGTTCTCCCTTGCTTCTCGTTGCTTCTTTACTTTTTCGAAGAAACTGTTCACATCTTTTTGTATTGCAGCATTTTATTCCTCATCACTTTTCTCGTAAGACAGTTTTTGGGGAATAATTGGATTGGAGGAGGCTTTCTTCTTTACCGGTTGGTGGGCCAACGGCTTCGTTTGCGGGGCGGACCTCTTAGGAGCTGGCTGCTTCTTGGTCATCAAGGGAGGCGGGGCAGCCGTTGGAGACCTCCTTGGAGGTGGCGGCGGTGGCCGCATTGCATAATCATTGCCCAGAGCACTATGATGATCTGGAGATTGAATAATTGGACTTAGGTTGGCGGAGGCCCTGCTATGTGAGTACAAAAAAGAATAATTAGGTATAAGAAATTATTATTATTAATCATGCATGTTAATAGAAAATTAGTGAAAAAATTATTTCGTTCACTTTTGTCCGCACCTATTGTCTAGCAGTTGAGGAAGCGGCGGTGGACTAGAGACCCCAGGAATAATGATGTAGCGCTTGCGCCATAGTATGATTGTCTTCTCTGCTTCTCCTAGAGTCTTCTCCCCATCATCTCCTGGAATGTCAAGAGCCAGATCACTAAAACCTTTGTTAACTCTATCCACTGAGACGCTAACATATCTAGGTGGTATTATTGCCACATGGATTCTTGGTGTCTTGGTAGGATCTGGAGGAGAAAAAACACCAAGAGACACCATGATTGTGGCATTCCCTTTTGAAATATGTAGCTCACATGATGTAAACGGTGCAGTGATGTCATCCACGGGGAAACTTAGCATTGCATCATCTTGATTTGGCAACTCCGTGGAAGCGCAGCTGCTTTTTAACTGATCAGGGAGGCTAATATTAATGTTGATTCCTACATCTGATGCCTGCCTTTGGGCACTCATTGCTATTTGCACTTGCTTTATGATTTCCTGCTGCATTCTAGCATGCATGTCTTTTTCGCGCTCCTGTGCTTGAAGCAACGCCTCCCGTGACTCACGAACACATTCCTCCAACCTGCTGATCCGCGCTGCTTTCTCATCCTTCCTTCTCTGCCGGCTTCTGTAGGTATCTCTATCATTAGGGAAACCATGCTCCCAAGAAATGTTCTGTCCTAAACCTCTCGTTTGGCCACTGTGTTTAGCAGTCCCGATGGCATACGTCAGTTCATCCTTCTCTCTATTGGGCCTGAACGCACCACTAGCTTTAGCTTGTAGAGCATAAGAAAATCTTTGTATTGCTCTTTCGAGTTTTGGGCCATGAACCAGCTTTCTGGTCTCTAGGTCCAGTCTTCTCCATGAGCGAAAAACCAATTCTTTGCGCATTCAGGCCAATTGAGTGATTCTGGTGTGATACCCTTGGCAAGAATGTCCGCTTCTATTTTTTCCCACTTGGGAATGGCAGTCGCGCAGCCACCTGATCCCATACCATGGTGGTATACCTTCTGTCGGGCATTCTCTTAGTTCCTTCTCATCCATTCCTCACCCTCTTCCGATGTCTTGTACTGTACAAAATCATTCCAGTAGGGTCTCAACTTCGCTAGCGGGCCCCTAGTATTGAAATTGGGCGTTAGGTTCTTCTTGATGTATTTCGTGTATAGGGATTTCTTCCAAGTCTGAAATTGTGTGGCCATCTTCTTCATAGCCCACTTTCGAACTAGCTCCTTCAATTCATCATTGTTGATATCATCATAATCATCCGCTTGCAACATAAAATGTTGAAGGATATCATCCCAAATTAAATTCTTATCAAGATCAGAGACAAAACTAACATGAGGCTCGTTGATCTTTTGCTTCCATTCACGGGCACTGATCGGAAGTCTGTCCCTTACAAGGTACCCACAGTGTTGCACGAATTTCCTTGCATGTGGACCAAGTGGTTCGCCTGTCTCGATATTGAATTCTGATATTATGTAGCGCCCCTCCAATGGCTTTTTCGGGCCTCGAATATTTTTGCTTTTCACTATTGTGGTCGTCGATCCAGAGGGCTACGTATAAAAAAGAATAAATAAATATCATGTGTACACATAATAGAGGATAGATATTCAAATATATATGATATTCAAATATATATATAAATATATATACCTCGCTAGTATTTTCTTGGACAATATTTTCTTGCTCATTTTCAAGAGCCAGGTATTGACTCCCGTCATCTACATCCTGCTGGTCACCTTCGACAAATTGAGTGCCGATGTTGATAATATCCATCATTTCTTCATCCATGTTGTCTCTCGGGGCAGCCATCTAGCTTTTACACCACTAGATATATCTATAAAAAATAAAAACCATGTATCTATAAAATGGATTGAGTCATGTGCTTAAAATTAATTAAATAAGTACACTCAAAATTCATGTCTCCAAAGCATAACTTTGATTTCTTATTTTCTAGAAATATTTATTGGCAAGTGATATATATAACAAATTTATATATATAACAATATAAATTTATAACTCTCTAATATGTATAACAAATATATATATATATATATAACGCCATTAAAACTCTCTAATATATATATATATAACAAATATATATATATATTTATTTTTTGTATTGTTTATTTTTGAGCAAAACTTAAAAGGATTCAAAATCTTATTTGAAAATACCTTTGAAAATTTGTTTAAGAAAAAGAAAAGGGAATTTATTTTCCTCTCTCCCTCCCCTCTCCCTTTCGGCCCGCTCGGCCAGTCCTCTCCCACTCCATCCCACGGCCTAGAGCGCACAACAGGCCCAGCAGTGGCCCAGTCCAGCGCGCGGCCGCGCAAGCCCGCTCCCGCACCCGCTCGCAGACACAATGTCGTGTGTGGCGGTGAACGGCGGCGCCATGGCCGGTGTAGCTCGATTGAGCGACTCAGAGCGAAATTGAGAGAACCAATAACATAGGGAGGTAGAGGAGATCTAGGCGAGCACGGTGGTGGTACTGGTTGATCTCGTTAGGTCATGGTGGCGAGCGGCGACGTGGAATGGTGGCTCGGCCTTGTCCTTTGAAGTACGGCGAGAGCGGTCAGAGAGCTAGGGAGCATGAGGAAGGGAATTGGAGCACCTAAGGGCTCCCTTACCTCAAGGCGATGCTCGGTGTGTACTCGGAGTCGACGGCAGGGCACTAAAATAGCAAAGGAACGACAGCAGAGACAAGACTGGCCGGTGGCGTGGAGACAAGGTGGGCCGGCGGTTGGGGCAGGAGGCCGTGGTGAGGACAGCAACGGCGTGACGAGGTGAGGCCGCTGGGCGCGGGGACGATGACGGAGCGAGGCGCACGGTCAGCGAAGGAAGCACGGCGGCGTGGTGGATATCGGGCGGAGAAGAAGCACAGATCGGGGAGGAAGAAGAGGAGGCGATATATATACGGCAGGGGCCTTTTAGTCCCAGGTGGAGACAAAACCCGGGACTAAAGGGTCTTTAGTCCCGGGCGGTGGTACTAACCGGGACTAAAGGTCAGTCCCGGGTGGAGCCACGGACCGGGACTAAAGGGTCTTTAGTCTCGGGCCGTGGCTCCACCCGGAACTAAAGGTAATTTTTTTTGGCGGGCCACGAAATTGGGGCCCACCTATTTGTCCTGACCTTTAGTCCCGGGTGGAGCCACGGCCCGGGACTAAAGACCCTTTAGTCTCGGGTCGTGTTTCCACCCGGGACTAAAGGTAATTTTTTGGCGGGCCACGAAATTGCGGCCCACCTATTTGTCGCAGGTGGTGGATCCACCCAGGACTAAAGGTCCCTCAGTTTCATTTCCCGCGCAGAATGTGCCCACTACTCTTTTTGTCATTATATTTCATTTATAAATATATTGATAGTTGTTAATTGCGTAGTTAATAAAATATATGTCCAAAAATTACAAAACAAATTTTTTTGGCTATGTTTTGCTTTCATGTACACAAGAAAAATCTGTAATTTAATTTTTTTTGTTTTACCCTATAGATATTTAGCATGCAGTAAATTATAATTACAATTTGGATAATGCAAAAATGTAGTACTTAATTAAAATCTTGAAAACTATTGCTTTGTGACAGGAAATGAGATTTCCCATAATATTGACCTTAATAATGAGGTTTTTCATCACACATTATCGAAATGTATACAATCAACTTTGATTTCTCCAAAACATAACCATATATCCACGGCCCGGGACCGGGACTAAAGTTGTTTTTTTGGCGGGCCGCGAAAACACAGCCCACCTTTAGTCTCGGGTGGTTGATCCACCCGAGAGTAAAGGTGGGCTGCAGTTTGGCTTCCCGCCAGTGTCTAGAAGTTTTTCCTTTTTTTATATATTTCGACAGGAAATTAGTTTTCACATCTTATTAATGTTGATCATTTGGTCCTTGTGAAAGAACCTCGCACCGATGGTTGGGGTTTGGGGTATGGAAAGGTGCTTACCTGCACTAATCCTTGTGAAAGAACCTCTCATTGTCCAAAAGCGACATGGAAATCCCACCATAAAACACAAATTTAATCTGAACATAGAAAAAAAGGAAACACCTAATAAACATCTCTGAATTCACAATTATTACATAATACCTCTAATACACACTATTAAACATCACTATATATATCAAGCGGGCACAGTAGTGGACTTCTTAACGTATATCCCTTGGTTATGATCGCGCCGTAACCAAGGAGTGTCCTCATCATTTAGCTAGATGCTTGGGTCTTTGTTCACTGTGAAGGGTGGAATTTGGTCATCCTTTTCATAATCTTCTGATATGTCTGACTTGTCTTCAATTCCGATGATGTTTCTTTTCCCTGAAAGAACTATGTGGCGCTTTGGCTCATTGATTGGGTCGTTGTTGTTTTTCCCTCTCTTCGGTTTTGTAGACATGTCCTTGACATAGAACACCTGATTCACATCCTTGGCAAGGACGAATGGTTCGTCTTTGTACCCAATATTGTTGAGGTCCATGGTTGTCATTCCATACTGGTTGTCGACTGCTACCCCGCCTCCAGTCGCCTTTACCCATTGGCACTTGAACAAAGGTACCTTAAAAGTAGGTGCATAGTTTAGTTCCCATATCTCCTCTATGCGGCCATAATATGTTTGCTTATTTCCATTAGGGTCGGTGGCATCTATGCGGACACCACTATTTTAGTTGGTGCTCCTTTTATCTCGGGCTACTGTGTAAAATGTATTCCCATTTATCTCGTACCCTTTGTATGTGAAGATATGCCACGATGGCTTCCTAGCCAACAAATACAGTTGCTCATCAATACTCTCATCACCCTGACATTCTTTTCGCAACTAGTCGCTGAAAGTTTCCATGTGCTGACGCGTAATCCAAGCTTCAGACTTCCCTGGAAACTCGGATCGGAGCAACTCTTTATGTGTCTCGATATACGGATCCACCAAGGAAGAGTTTTGCAGAACTATGTAGTGTGCTTTATTAAAATAATTGTCGTGCGTACCAATATATGTTTTCTTCCCTAGTGTCCCCTTTTCACTTAGTCTCCCCTCGTGTCGCGATTCAGGAACACCAATCGAGTCAAGGTCAGGAATAAAGTCAACACAAAACTCAATGACCTCCTCTATTCCATAGCCCTTGGCGATGCTTCCTTCTGGCCGAGCATAATTGTGAACATATTTTTTTAGGACTTCCATGAACCTCTCAAAGGGGAACATGTTGTGCAGAAACACAGGACCGAGAATGCTAATCTCCTTGACTAGGTGAACTAGGAGGTGTGTCATGATATTAAAGAAGGAAGGAGGGAACACCAACTCAAAGTTGACAAGACATTGAACCACATCATTCTGTAGTTTAGCTAGATCCATTGGATCGATTGCCTTATGAGGAATTGCATTGAGGAATGCACATAGCTTCACGGTGGCTAGACGTACATTTGGAGGTAGAATTCCTCTTAATGCAACTGGAAGCAATTGCGTCATGAGCACGTGGCAGTCATGGGACTTTAAGTTTAGGAATTTCTTCTCTGGCACATTTATTATACCCTTTATATTCGAGGAGAATCCAGATGGTACCTTGATGCTTGCTAGGCATTCAAACATGCTTTCCTTCTCTTCTTTGCTAAGAGTGTAGCTGGCAAGACTTAAGTAATGGCGTCCATCATCTATCTTCTCTAGATACAGGTTGTCTCGTTCTTTCAAACACCGTAGGTCCTGTCGTGCTTCAAGTGTGTCCTTAGGCTTCCCATACACACCCATGAATCCTAGCAGGTTTACACAAAGATTCTTCGTCAGGTGCATCACGTCAATCGCACTATGGACCTCTAGGACTTGCCAATAGGGTAGCTCCCAAAATATGGACTTCTTCCACATGGGTGCGTGACCGTCGGTGTCGTTCGGAATAGTTTCGCTGCCACGTGCCTTTTCAAATACTACTTTCACATCCTTGACCATATTGAGTACATCCTCACCAGTTCGGTTTCCCGGCTTGGTCTGGTGGTCTGCCTTACCTTTAAAATGCTTGCCTTTCCTTCTTACGGGGTGATTCGCAGGAAGAAATCGACGATGGCCAAGGTATACGACCTTTTGACATTTTTTCAAGAATATACCTTTAATGTCATCGAAACAGTGCGTGCATGCATTATATCCCTTGTTTGATTGTCCTGAAAGATTACTTAGAGCAGGCCAATCATTGATTGTTATGAACAACAATGCTCGCAGGTCAAAGTGCTCCTATTTGTGCTCATCCCACACACGTACACCTGGTTTGTTCCACAAAAGTAGAAGTTCTTCAACTAGTGGCCTCAGGTACACATCGATGTCGTTGCCAGGTTGCCTTGGGCCTTGGATGAGCACTACATCATAATGAACTTACTCTTCATGCATAACCAGGGAGGAAGGTTGTAGATACATAGAGTAATAGGCCAAGTGCTATGACTACTGCTCTGCTCCCCGAAAGGATTCATACCATCCGTACTTAAAGCAAACCTTAAGTTTCTTGCGTCATTTGCAAACTCCGGGAATTCTCTATCGATTGCTCTCCACTGGGACCCATCAGCAGAGTGTCTCAACATATTGTCTACCTTACTGTCTTCTTTGTGCCATCACAACAACTTTGCATGGTCTTTGTTTCTGAACAGACATTTCAAGCGTGGTATTATAGGAGCATACCACATAATCTTGGCAGGGATTTTCTTCGTGGGACGTTCGCCCTCAACATCACCAGGGTCATCTCGCCTGATCTTATACCACGATGCATGACATACCGGGCATGCATCTAACTTCTCGTACTCCTCACCATGGTAGAGGATGCAGTCATTAGGACATGCATATATCTTTTGGATTTCTAATCCCAAAGGGCAGACTACCTGTTTTGCTTCGTACGTAGTGGCGGGCAATTCGTTATCCTTCGGAAGCATCTTCTTTTGGATTTTTAGTAACTTCCCAAATCCCTTGTCAGATACACCATTCTTTGCCTTCCATTGCAGCAATTCCAGTGTGGTACCCAACTTTTTCTGCCCCGCATCACAAGTTGGGTATAGCAGTTTCTTGTGATCCTCTAGCATGCGCTCGAACTTGATCTTCTTCTTTTCACTTTCGCATTCTCTTTGTGCGTCACGAATGGCCTGACCAAGATCATCAGCGGGCTCATCTTCTACCCTACCTCTTCTTCAGCTTCCCCCATTGCAGTATCATTGAAGGCACCATATTCAGCAATAATGTCATCATCGTCCCATTGTTCTTCTTCACCTTCTTCCATTACAATCCCGGTTTCTCCGTGCTTCGTCCAACAAATATAGTTTGGAATGAAACCCGACTTCAACAAGTATGAATGAAGACTCCTTGAGCTAGCATATTCCTTCAAATTCTTACATATGGCACATGGGCAGCACATGAAACCATCGTGTTTGTTTGCCTCGGCCACACGTAAGAAAGAATGCACGCCCTCAATGAACTCTTGGGAGCGGCGATCAGCATTGTACATCCAATGCCGGCTCATCTGCATTACATGACATACATACCATATTAAAACTTAGAACATAATTAGTTAATTATACGATATGCATGCCACCACACAAGGTATTAATTTATGAAAGTCTCGCTACAATGTAGACAATCCCAACTACCACTAAAAAAACTAAAGCTAAAATGCACTTCAGCAGCATAAGGATTTCATGACCAATCCCAACTAAAACAGACAGATCATGCGTTTGTTCAACATCTATGTGCTTCTTCCGCAGGATCACTGCCTCATCAGCCGCCGTAGACTCCTGTGCAAGAGAGTTTTGCACGTGTTCAACATACTCTTCCTCCCAGTACCAGCCTGAACATCCAGTGCTATCCCATTGAAATTAAAACAAAAATTAGAACTTTAATCACAATCATCATGAAAATAAGTATAAATTAACCATAATCATCAAATGCGACATAATAACTCACATTGCGATCCGGGTACTTGTAGAAGATACGGCCCTTGTTGGGACATTCCTTCCTCACCCGGTACTCCATCATAATCTTCTCCTCACACTTGCCGCATGCAATGAGAGGGAGGTCCGACCTCAGTCGCTTTGGAACCCAATGAGAGGCCGAAGACACGGAAGCAGTTGTCATCTACTCTCTATACTCATTTTTATTATAATATAAATTTCTCATTTTATAAACAAATTAAATTAAAAAAACTCCAAAATTCTCTATATCTCTAAACCATGAAATGTGCTATGCATGCTAGAAATGAAAGCTGAATACTAGTTTTGAATAACTACTTTAACCTTCCTTCATCCAAATATGCAAACTTTAAAGTGATTTTGAGCTTAAATGGCTTACAAATAAAAAAAATCCACCACAAAAAACAACATATATCTAGTCCATAAATTGAGATATGCTACTGATGAAACATGAGAGTATAAAGTTGGTAACCTTTAGAACTGAAGAATCGATGGAGGAATCGAAGAAATCTTGTGATTACCGGCGATGAAGAAGAAGAGAGGCCGGCGATGAAGCAAGAACACTGAGCTTGAAGTGGCTCGGGCTCGGGGAGGAAGAAGGGCTATATAGGAGGGGACCTTTAGTCCTGGTTGGAGACAAAAACCAGGACTAAAGGTCCCTTTCTAGTCCCGGACGGAGCCTCCAGCCAGGAGTAGACTTTTACTCCCGGTTGGAGGGACCAACCGGGAGTAAAAGTTAACCTTTAGTCTCGGTTGGTAGCTTCAACCGGGACTAAAGGTCCCCAGCAGCAAAAGCCTGCCGCAGTAGCCGTTGAGCAGGGACCTTTAGTCCCGGTTGGAGCTACTAACCAGGACTAAAGCCAAATTTTCGAAGTGGATCAAAAGTCGTTTCTCTACTAGTGTTAGTGCCTAATGGTGGGCGAGTAAGCGTATGATTAGTTTAAATGGGCGGTTCTGCCACAGCTGGTATTAGAGCCATAAATGTTTGGTGAAGTCGAGAACACTTTTTCATAATTAAAATATGCCAACAAAAACCTTGCAAAAAATATAGGACGTTTGCGTACGAGTATATAAGTAAGCCCTATAGTTATAATATAGGTTGCTAGGTGGCATCTATGTAAGCTGACTCTAACTATGGGAAGGGCTATGATGAATTTTCTGTAGGTACACTAACCCGAACGCATAGCAAACGTAGTCCCGACTAGCTACATAGGGAGAGTTGTAAAAGTGCCACCGACTGAGTCCGTTAGATGTAGGTTGTGAGGACGAATAGGACTTGCATGCATCTCTCCTTCATAAGTAGTTTGGTGTTGCTTTAGAGTCCTTTCAGAAAGTTCTCCAAATACTTTTATTTCTTTAGAAGCACTTTCCGAGACTTGTTTTTTTCTACAGATGGCGCACACCGAGGCTGAGCGTTGGAGGGCTGAGTGTCCCTACAGCAGCAGCGATGCCTCCATGGGGTTTCCCCGTCTATTGTTGCACACACTCAAGATGGTGCACCCCGTCGCTCCACCGACGTACTATGGATGTGAGTTTACCGTCCATGGTCTGTCCCTGTACCAGGTGGAAGTGGTTGTCCCTGCTATGGGCCATCCACTATTTTGGGAGGACCTTACCCTGCGAGGCGTGGGTGTCAGCATGGACCACGCTAGAGAGGTGGTCGCACATGGCGCCATAAGGAGGTTGTGCCTTACTCATGCATCAACCATGGGTAGGATATTCTCCAAGTGTTTCCCAGTGCCCCATGCAGCTAGCCTCTGGCGCGAGAATGAGCATGAGCTGGATACTTATGATGCCAGGGATGAGTGGGAACAACCGGTGGCAGAGCTTCTACAAGCGGATGAAGACGAGGGCACCCGTGTAGTTTTTCCCGCCATAGTGGAGTACTTGGCAGCCAGTGACAAGCTGGAAAGGCTGCGAGAGAGCTAGTTAAGAGGTACTGTGGCAGGGTGGACTAGCTGGAAGGTGTGGGAAAGAAGTTGCAGGATGAGCTAACCGAGGCGCTCTATAGGCATACTCCGGGTGCTACCCGTAGTCTGGAGGAGCAGCTAGCTGATATGATCGCCTGGAAGAACCACTTGCTTGAGCAGTGGCGAATGGCAGAACACCAGAGGGATGAGGCCCGTGCACAAAGAGACCAGAATCTGGATGCTCTACATAGGGCAGTGTACGAGAAGAATGAGTTGATAGAAGAATACAATGAGCTAGTGGATCAGATGGTAGCAGTTCAGGATCAGGTGCAACAGCTGATGGAGCAGAATCAAGAACTTGTGCAGATGGCAGCCCAGCCAGGCAGCGCCAGCAGTGCAGGAGGAGGGCTCCAATGCCATGTCTGCCTTGGAGGCTAATGCACCTCCACCAGTGCTTGCCCTTGTGCCTGCAGGACCTGAGGACGAGAAGTTACCAGCGGTCTCAGAGGAGGTCCAATCAAACTACCACCCCTTCTACCCCTATGTCACCACTGCAGACGCCCTCTTTGCCGAGTGCTGGGGGCACTCGGCAAAGCCATCCAAGCACTCGGCAAAGGTATCTCGGCAAAGATTTTATCGGCAAAAATTTCTTTGCCGAGTGCCAAAAATCGACACTCGGCAAAGTCTTTGCCGAGTGCCAAGCCCGCACTCGGCAAAAAAATAATTGCCGTCAACATTTGACGCCGGCTTTGCCGAGTGCCTAGGGACTGGCACTCGGCAAAATTTGAATTTTTGCCGAGAGCCAGGGCTCAGCACTCGGCAAAGAAACCATTTTTTTAAAAAAATCTTTTTAAAAATAGTCTTTGCCGAGTGGTACCACCTGGCACTCGGCAAAATTGACCTATTTGCCGAGTGCCAGGCTGTGGCACTCGGCAAAACTGAGGAAGTGGCTGTTTTTGCAGCATTTTTTCTAGCTTTGCCGAGTGCCACACCCCTGGCACTCGGCAAAGACTTCTTTGCCCAGTGTTGGTACTTGGCAAAGCTGGGAAATTTGCTATTTTTTTTTGTTTGTTGCTTTCCTTCGAAAGCAAACACGCAAAACTCATATATAATACATGAGACAGCACAATGGCATTTAGCATCACACAAAACGCATACATAATCCATCACATACATCCATAATACATCACAAGCACATCCAACATCCATCACAAGCACATCCTCCTGCATAATCCATCACACGCACATCCAATGTGCAAATCCATGACAACATCTAAGAAGTCTTCATCCAACACAAGTCCTAGATCAAAATAAGTCAATGAAACATGAAGGGGCACCACCTACTGCCACTGATCCCAATGGGAGCCTGAAGGGGCACCTCCGTGCGGTGGTGGACCTGTCCAGCCGGGGTGTGTGTGATGAGGCGAAGGAGTCGGGTTCGAAGCCGGCGACTGTTGCTGCACAAAGGAGAATTGAATTCATTAGTATCTACACAAGCTAAAGGACTTGATCAACCATATATATATACTCACCGGAGTGCCTAGAGCCAGAGGAGTAGGAGGCACAACTGGAGCGAGCAGCGACTGGGGCACCACCACACCCGGGAGAGTGGTGCCGAGGCTCGACATGAATGAGAACATGTCCTGCATCCTCTGCGCCTCGGCCGCCCTCAGGACCTCCCACTCGGCCCTCTCGGCCTCCCTCTGGGCCCTCTCCCTCTCCCTCTCGACCCTCTCGGCCTCCCTCTCGGCCTCCATCCTCTCCACAGTGGCCTGCAATATTCAATCACCAACGTTTAAACAATGCAAATGCAAGGTACATGTGTAAAAGTAATGAACGGCGAATGAAATAGAACTAACCTGGAGTGCCGCCATCTGCTGCAGTGTGCTCGCCTGCCGAGGTCGAATGGGGACGGAGGAGCTCGTGCTCTGTGCTCGGATCTGGGCGAGGTTGGGCACAGAGGTCGAGTCGACCATGTTGGAGGCCATCCAGTACCGGCCGTGCTGCTTCCCTCCTCCGAGCCTCATCACGAGGTCGGTATCAAGGGGCTGGGTGGCGGGGTCGAAGTCCTCCCCATGCCGCTCGCGGGCCGCCGAGGCGTAGTCGGTGAGCTTGCTGTGGACGCTCGTGTTGCTGTACGCCTCGGGCCCGTCCTCCGGGTTGTAGACGGTGTCCGGGGCTGTCGCCTTGCCCTTGTGTGCCATGGCGTATGCCATGAACTCGTTGCATTCCTGGCCATCATGCGACTGGGACTGCGAGGAAAACACAAAGACGATTAGAAGTAATGAGAATTGAGCGTTAGAACAAAGAAATAAATAAGTGCGTAGCGTGTACCCAGGCCTGGGCGTACGAACTGAGGGGCCGGTTGCCTTGGTGGTGCGCTGGCCCACCCATATGTAGGCGGCACTCCCGACGGAGGGCGTGCCTCTCCCTCCACTTATCGGAGACCCACTTGTCCACGATGGCCGCCCAACAGTCTCTGTGGGTGGCGCACCAAGAAGGACACATCTGCATGCCATCAAGTATTAGAAATGTTAGAATATAAAATGAAGGCTACCTATTCTTCATGGAATGAGTCAGTAACAATGTTTTATAACTTACTGCGAGGTACTGCTCCCTGGTGAGTGTCATGGTCCTGGCCTCGCTCTTCCCCGGTTTGTGAACACATGTGAACACCATACGTGATGACGTCCTCCAAACGTTTTCAAATTTTTACCACCGCATATGCATGTGATATCACGACATCTCGCCAAGTTTCATGATTTTCGGGATTCGTTTGAATTTTATAGAATTAAATAACCACTCGCACGCAAGTTCGCGACGTTGCCCCGTGAGCACGTTGATCGAAATTTGGAGACAGTTCCTAGATTTAGCATAAAGTGACACTAACAAACAAGAATAACATTTTTGGAATGGATCAAAACTATTATTCGATGCACCTGTAGTTCAAACCTACATTTTTCGGAAAATTGCAAGAAAACGAAATAAAGTGAAGAAATATAGCAAACAGCAATGAAATTGTGCCAAATTTGAACATGTTGTTCATGGTACAAATACAAATCTAAGAAAAAAAGTTGGTGGCAAAAAACAATTTTTTTTTATTTTGCCGAGTGCCAAGGTTTGGCACTCGACAAAGTGAATATTTTGCCGAGTGCTAGCCCTAGGCACTCGGCAAAGACAATATTTTGCCGAGTGCTAGCCCTAGGCACTCGGCAAAGAGGACGGCGTTAGGTACCGTTATCCCCGGGCGCCTCTTTGCCGAGTGCCCAACTTTGCCGAGTGCCTGGCACTGGGCAAAGTTTGGCTTTGCCGAGTGCCTTATTTTGCCGAGTGCCAGACACTCGGCAAAGCCCTATTTGCCGAGTGCCAAGTTTCGCCGAGTGCGGCACTCAGCAAAGGTGGCCTTTGCCGAGTGCCCGATATTTGGCACTCGGCAAAGATTTGAGCACTGGGCAAAGTCCCGGTTTCCTGTAGTGTGTGCCGGGTGGTCACTACAGGTTGTTGGTACCGGCTCCTTTTCTAGCTAGGGCAGTGGAGCTGCTGACAGGAGACGGTATCGAGATCATCAACGATGGCCACGTCTAGGCATGTCAGTAGAGGAGGTGCTCTAGTAGTTTGTTGTGTATCATAGCCCCAGAGTAATGTAGCGAGCTCTATAAGATAGATGTTTTAGTAATCTGTTGTATAGAGTGCAGTGATGTAAGATAGCCTGTAATATATCGACAATGGTTATGAAAGCTAATCCCAGTAAAGTGTTGTGTGTTGCCCAAGCTTTATCCACGCTCTTGTATCTAGTTCGTTTTTCTTCAATCTTGTGTGAATCTTTCGTTCTCAATCGCTTTATCGGGTGTTGGTTCCTCGTATTTTTCTATGCCCTGGATGCTTCTACCGATTGGTGGACAGTTCCTGCTTGTATCCATAAGCCATTTGAATACTGACTGTGGACCTGTGGTTGTCTTTCCGCAGGCAGAAATGGCTGGACGCACCCGTTCGTGCAATGGAGGGCCCGGGCATGAGGGCGAGGAAGTTCCACCACCACCCCCAGCTTCTGTGACCGAGATCTTGGCAGCAATAGCTGCCGGCAATGCGGACACTAACCGCGCCATCCACGCCATCGCCTAGGCAATGGCGGGTCGACATTATGAGGGGAGGAACCCGAACCAAAATAGCTCATACCAGGATTTTCTTGGTATGCACCCTCCGGTTTTCTCACGTGCCGCGGAGCCAATGGAAGCTGAGCATTGGTTATGCACCATGGAGCAGAAGTTTGCACTTCTGTGAGTCAATGATGAACTGAAGGTTCTTTTCGCCGCTCAACAGCTTCTGGGAGATGCTGGTGCCTGGTGGCAAGTTTTCCAAGCGTCCCAGGTAGCAGGTCAACAGATGACGTGGGAGGCATTCAGAGTTGCCCTTCGTTAGCAATATATCCCTGCTGGTCTGGTGGCTAGGAAAATGAAAGAATTTCTGGAGCTAAAGCAAGGGAGCATGATGGTGTTCCAGTATGCCAAAAAATTCAACCATTTGGCTTTGTACGCTGGACATCATGTGGATAGCGATGCCAAGAAAAGAGAGTGTTTCCTGCATGGTCTGCCAATGACCACGCAAAAGGAGCTATTTCCGGGGAATTATCCATCTTTCCCGAAACTGATGAATGCGGCAATCATGCTGGAGACGCTTAACAAGGGAATTCAAGCTGAATTGGGACAGAAGCGGATGACTGTCGGATCCTCTAGCCACCCCCCGCAAAAAGTTCAAGTAACAAGGCAGGTGTCGTACCGTCCTGCCAGTAACTGGCAGTCCCAGCACCAGAACCCGACTGGGCAGTACCGTGCACCACAGCAACAGCAGCAGCCGCGTCAGCAGCAACCCATCAAGTCAGGGCCGTGCTACAATTGTGGCAAGGAGGGGCATTATGCAAAAAAATGTCCTCTAAATCAGAGGGGTAATCAGCCGTCTCCCAGAAACCGCTTGGTCAAGAGGACGGTCATCAAGAAGAAGATCCCAATGAATCGAGTGGGGCAAGTTAACTTCATGAATGTGGAGGAAGTACCTCAAGCCGAACCAGTCATGGCAGGTACATTTCCTGTCCATTCACATCCTACAATGGTTTTGTTCGACTTAGGCGCATCCTTTTCCTTCATAAGTCAAGAGTTTGTGAGTCGACATGGGATATCTACGAAGCCTACACCCTTTCAATATGAGGTTAGGGCCCCAGGAGCCCAGCTAAGCACAAGCAAGGCAACCTATGGTATTTCCCTTGAGTTGTCCGGGTATACCTACTTCCCCAGTCTGCTAGTGTTACCAAACCAGGGGATAGACGTGATTTTGGGCATGAACTGGCTAAGACAACAAGATGCTGTCTTGGACCTTGGGTCCCGGGTTCTTTACTTGAAGGCCCCATCCGAAGACTTTATGATACCAGTTTACTTGCCAGGCATTCATCCACAGTCAGAGAGGGTGAACGCCATGGTCACTGCTACGGTTTCCCCTGGCCTCGAATCTATCCCAGTTGTCAGTGAGTTTCCAGATGTCTTTCCAGAAGATCTTCCTGGCTTGCCACCGGATCAAGAAGTGGAGTTTTCTATTGAGTTAGCTCCAGGAACAGCCCCAATCTCTCATCGGCCATATCGTATGCTGCCAAACGAGTTGAGGGAATTAAAAGTTCAACTTCAAGAGCTTCTGGATAAGGGTTTTATCCACCCCAGTTCCTTACCATGGGGTTGTCCGACACTCTTTGTCAAAAAGAAGGACAAGACTCTAAGGATGTGTGTGGATTACCATCCCTTGAATGCGGTAACCGTCAAGAATAAATATCCTCTGCCCCGCATCACCATTTTGTTCGATCAGCTTGCTGGAGCCAAGGTCTTTTCAAAGATTGACCTTCGTTCTGGATATCATCAGATCAAGATTAAGCCTGAAGACATTCCCAAGACTGCTTTCTCTACCCGGTTTGGTCTCTGAGTATTTGGTTATGTCTTTTGGACTTACCAATGCTCCAGCCTTTTTCATGTATTTGATGAATTCGGTCTTTATGCCGGAGTTGGATAAATTTGTTGTGGTCTTCATTGATGACATTCTTGTTTACTCCAAGAATCGTGAAGATCATGCTCGTCATCTCTGCGTAGTCCTAACAAGACTACGTGAGCATCAACTTTATGCCAAGCTCAGTAAATGTGCATTTTGGCTGAGCGAAGTGCAATTCTTGGGACATGTGTTGACTCCGGAAGGTATCTCGGTGGATCCGAGTAAGGTGCAAGATGTGTTGGATTAGCAAACTCCCTGGACAGTGAAGCACATTCGCTAGTTCTTAGGCTTGGCAAGTTACTACCGTCATTTTATCCCTGAGTTTTCGAAGATCGCGAAGCCTATGACCAGGTTGCTTCAAAAGGACACCAAGTTTGTTTGGGAACAAGCTTGCGAGGATGCTTTTCAACTTCTATAGAAATTGTTGACTTCTGCATCTGTCCTAGCTCAACCCGACATCGACAAGCCATATGATGTTTTCTGTGATGCTTCTGGCAAAGGTTTGGGGTGTGTACTCATGCAAGAAGGTCATGTCATCACGTATGCATCCCTCCAGTTGAAGATTCACGAGATGAATTAACTGACCCATGATTTGGAATTGGCTGCAGTTGTCCACGCATTGAAGATTTGGAGACACCATCTTCTTGGAAATGTTGTCCATATTTATACAGACCACAAGAGTTTGAAGTACATTTTCACCCAAGCTGAGTTGAACATGAGGCAAAGAAGATGGTTGGAATTAATCAAGGATTACAACTTGGAAGTGCACTATCATCCGGGCAAGGCCAACGTAGTTGCTGATGCATTGAGTCGTAAGCCTGGGGTCATTAGCAACCGCTCGAGGGATGAATCGAAAGAAGAACTCAACAATGAAGATTGGAAATTTTCTCATTCGGAGGTCTTAGCTCACCTCACTTTAGTCTCTATCCTCAAGAGCAAATCGTTGAAGCACAAAAGCATGATGCTAGAGTTGCCCATGTCAAGGCAAGCATACAGGAGGGCAAAGCTACTTGCTTCCGGATTTGATGATAATGGAGTCCTATGGTTTAAAGACCGCATGGTAGTCCCAAAGGACCAAGGGTTATGTGAGGCAGTTTTGGAAGAGGCCCACTCATCTAAGCTATCCATTCACCTAGGAAGTAACAAGATGTATCAAGATCTAAGATTCAAGTTTTGGTGGACCAAGATGAAAAGAGAAATTGCTAGTTTTGTCGCTCGATGTGACACATGTAGAAGGGTCAAAGTAGATCACCTAAGTCCTACAGGTCCCCTACAATTATTGGAGGTTCCCTCTTGGAAGTGGGAGGATGTATCCATGGACTTTGTTGTAGGTCCTCCAAAAGTTGCCAAGGGATATGATTCTATTTGGGTCATAGTGGATCGGTTCACCAAGTCGGCGCACTTTCTTCTGGTAAAGACTAAGCACCATGCGTGCCACTATGCCGAGCTTTATTTAGAAAGGATTGTCTACCTGCATGGCATTCCTCAGACCATCGTATCAGATCGTGGTTCCCAGTTTGTCTCTCGTTTTTGGGAACAGCTTCATAAATCTCTGGGAACCAAACATATTCGGAGCTCCGCATATCATCCTCAGACGGACGGGCAGACAGAACAAGTTAATCAGATTCTTGAAGATATGCTAAGAGCCTATGTGTTGACATCTCCAGAAAAGTGGTATAAATGGTTACCCCTGGCAGAATTTTCATACAACAATAGCTATCAAGAGAGTTTGAAAATGGCACCTTTCGAAGCGTTATATGGCCGAAGATGCAGAACCCCATTGAATTGGGTGGAAATCGAAGAAAGAAGTTTGTTTGGGATTGATTTGGTCAAGAAAGCAGAGGAGCAAGTGGCAATGATTCAAGCAAATCTTAAAGCGGCACAATCCCGACAAAAGAGCTATGCCGACAAGAGGCGTAGACCATTGATGTTTATGGTGGGTGACCATGTTTACCTGAAGGTATCACCCATGAAAGGAGTCCATCATTTTGGCGTACGAGGAAAGCTCGCCCCTTGGTACGTTGGACCGTACCAGATTGTGGAGCGGTGTGGACCAGTTGCATATCGTCTTTGACTCCCGAAAATCTTATCTGCCGTACACAACATCTTCCATGTATCACAACTGAAGAAATGCCTACGTGTCCCAACAAAGGTCATTGAAGTTGAGGGTCTTCAAGTGAAAGCAAATGCTACCTACCTCGAGCATCCCATCAAGATTCTAGATCATAAAGAACGAGTTACTCACAACGGAGTGCTTAAGTTCTGCAAGGTACAGTGGATCAACCACACTGAGTAAGAAGCTACTTGGGAGTAGGAAGACTACTTGAAGGAGCACTACCCTCACCTGTTTCAAGAAGGTCCTTGAAGGCTAGTTGGTTTTCCTTTTGTAACTTTCCATGTAAGGGGAAAAGATTCTATTTATGGAATAGTTTTTTAAATGTTGCCTTTCGGAGTTGCTTGAGTTAGCACCTCTCCCCTTGTCAGCGAGGTACCCACAAATCTCGGGGCGAGATTTTGTTTAAGGGGGGGAGGGCTGTAACACCCCAGTATTACCGCTACTAGTGTTTAATTACGATTAAGCAAATCCAATTTCTAACCAATGGTAGAAAAAGAAAATGGAAAAGGAAAATAAAGAAAAGATCGAATTATGAGTTTTGGTATAAAAGTTATGCATGAGATTTTAGAAATGATCAAGAAATGTTGGGGGAGTGGCACCCTAACTTTTATATTCTTGGAAAAGTATACTTTTTGGATTAAAAAGGGAAGAAACAATTTTGGAATTGGTTTTATATAGAAAAAGAAATAAAAAAGAAAGGAGAAAGGAAAAAGAAAAATGGAAAAAAGGGAACAGGCTGGCAACCGCCGCTTGGGCCGAAGCCTAGCGCCGGTGGCCCGACGCACTTCCCTCTCCCCATCTTACAGCGCATGAGTGGCAGCAAGCAGCATGGGTTGCGCGCCCGCCAGGCCAAGGCCTAGCAGGCCGAAGCCCAGCGCCCGACGCCGCACACCCCCTTCTTCTCTCCCCAACCATTCCGGCGCACGTCGCGCCCGTGAAATGCGGCGGAGGGAGGACGGCCGCTCCATGCCGGCATCACCTGCGCACGCACCGCCGCACCTCCGTGCCGGTCGGCGTGATTTTAGGACGAAGCGATCGCCGGGTCTGCCGGAGGAGGCCCGTAGCTGTCACGCTGACAGACGCGACTGCTCTGTCGCCGTCGCTATCGTCGTCGCCGTGCCATCGCATCGCCATGCCCTGCACAGGGACGGATGGGTGTCCTGTGCGCCTACAGCCCGCCCTGTGCCGGCGCTATGGCCACAGGGGCCGACTGGTCAGAGCCGCACCCCCTTTGGACTGCAGGACAGAGGCCCACGCCACTGCGTGTATAAAGGTCGGCCACCGGCCGCCATTCCCGCCCCTCGCTCTCTCTCACGCGTTCGCTCTTGAGCCAAAAATCCTCCCCCTCTCTCGGTCGACTGTTTCCGCGCGCCCGCTGCTGCTTTTCGGTGAGAACCACGTCCCCTCTTTTTCCAAAGCCATTGCCGCCATGTGCCACGCGTTTTGCCAGGCGGCTGTGCCACCTGAGCCTCAGCTCGTGTCCGCCGCATGCCGCCGCCGCGTTACTGAGCCACCGCGCCACCTCTGTCATCACCGCGCCGCCTGTGGCCAGTCGGAACAGGCCGTCGGCCACCTTTTCTGCGCAGCGGCATAGCAAGGACTTGCTGATGCAAATAAAAGGAATGCCAGGGTGTTAGCTGCAAAGGCAGTGACTCGGATAAATAGTGCTAAACAGTGGCAGAGGTCGTTCTGTAGTTCTAGATCTTTTGGGGTCCTTTCTGCAAAAGAGAGCAGGCCGAGCCAGCCTCTGGGCCGCGTTCGCTTCCTCGGCCTTGGGCTGTTAGCGCCGTGGGCTGGCCTCCGCCGCTGTGCGCCACTGTCGCGCCGTGGGCTGTCACCGCCGCGCAGGCCTCTGCCGCTGCCGCTTGGGCCGCGCATGCGCGCGCATGGGCAAACTGCCGCCGCTGCTAGGCCACCACAGCGTGGGCCACCGCCACGCAAGTTATTACCGCCGGGCTGGGCCAAAAGCCGAGAAGTCTTTAATTGCAAAAGCTTCCAAAATTTCGCAAAAATCCTAGAAAAATCAGAAAAATGCGAAACAAGTCTCGTTGGGTTCCTAAGATTGCGATCTATCCATTGATGCTACTTTTAGTCCTAGTTACTTGTCTAATGTAGGAGTAATTAATTTATGTTGCATTATTGCTTGCATATAGATACCGTAGTGACTAACGTGGAGCCAGAGTTCGAGGAAGTCATTGAGGAATACGACGAGGAGGTGTTCGTCGATGGTGCTTCTGAAGCTACTGTCTTTTCCTCTGACCCAACTTCGACCCAAGGCAAGCCCCGGTGCATAACCTAATGTTTTAAAAACACTTTTCTAATTATGCTGCATTAGGTATAGGAGTTGACTGGAACCTACATGCATAAATATTCCGACCTATGAGTCCTACTAGCTGATAAGGCTCGAGTAGTTGCTATTGCTTAGGGACTCGGTAGATGTGAGCAACCTGTTGTTGCTCATGACAGTTCTACACTTCGTACCTTTTGTCTGGAATTGTGGGTGTAATAAATTGAGACCAGCGGGGCACGGTGTTGTGAAGCAACAGGGCATGGAGGTCCTGGATTCTGGTTCTTACCCTGCTGTGTCGATTAAGGTCCGTCCATTGGTAGCCACAGGGCAAGTTTGAAGGTACCGACACATAACAGGGACCTAGGTTAATAGTTGACCGTGAAGCCAAGTACTGTCTTACAACTAAGGTGTTCTATCACCGGGGTGGTTCACTAATCATCTTTTGATGACGTGGGATGGGGGATGTCCATGGATCAAAGTTATGAGGTGAAAACCCATCGCTTAGTCGCGGGATGGGCCTCATAGGGTGGGTTCCCTGGGGTGGTCATGTCACTTCAGGCCTTAGTCTGTACGATAGGAACGGTGGTTCTGTTTCTCGCTTCTCTCGAGAAGTACGGGCGTGTGTTCGGGATTTCCCAGCTGGATGTACATCGATTGCAATCGCCGCTCTCCTCGGATATGGATACCACTTGTCGTGTTCCTACCATCGTAGTTAACACAACTAGAACATGAGAATGATGACGAGGTTGCTGCTCGTTACTAGAATATAATCTGATTGCTTACCACTTGCTTGAAAGTAGTACAAGTGCATATCTAGAATGGTTAGCTAATGAACCTAACTTGGCTGCTAAAACTTTGAATATAAGGACACACCATTAGTAAGCTTCTCTGCAAAGACAACACTAAACAATTGGCCAAAGAGCCCCAACATTTTTTCTTGAGAGTCGGGAATCCTTTCCCTTTTAGGCGGATAAGTCTTGCGGAGTACATCATGTACTCGGGGTTTGTTCTACCCTGTTTTCTGCAGATGTTGGCACTGACACATAAGCGGGTGTCGATCTTGTTGCGGGCCCTTCCGCAAAAGATCGTGCTAGTATGTACCTATCACTTTTGTTTGGTGGAGTCCTGTCTAGAGGGCACAGCGAGGACTTCTGTTTCCACCCCCTTTGAGGTCAAGTTGGTGGCCGTAGATTAAAGTTTTTAATGATGTAAAAGAAAACTTCTATTGTTGTAATATTGTTTCTAATTTCTGCTGCTATTCTGAACTCTGTTCTATATTTGGATAATGTATTGTACTCTAATGGAGGCTTGTAATATAACTTATGGATTTCACTAACCATTTATGGATCCTATAACAAACATGGATGGTTTGAGTTCTCCTAAATGGTGGGCTCGACATACGACCAGATTTAAGTTAATCATCGTTTACTTAGTGCCTAATGGCGGGCGAGTAAGCGTATGATTATTTTAAATGGGCGGTTCTGCCACAGTTTGGATTGCCGATACCAGCATATGCACTCTATCAAATTCCAGAGCATTGTTAATGACTTGTCTTGCTTTGAGCTTGCCGGCAAATGTCTGAGTCCTAGTTGACGGGCAGCTACTGATGGATAGTAGAACTCGTAAGACTGCTGCTGATTGTGGCCAGAGTTAAAGCCGACAGGGAGAATTCCTGAATGAAAACTATGAAAATAGCTGCTCCTTCAGCGCAAGCATTCGAGAATCTAAAGCTTGGCAACTCATAATCATAGTGATTATTATAAGGAAACCAAATGAGGCTTTCTTTGGTGAATCCAAGGTAAAATCTCTTAAAGATTTGGGCTGTATTAGTCCTAGTAGCTGACAAGCCCGGAAGTGCCGACGCCGCTTCGCCAAGTGATATACATCGGCGGGTTGTCTCTTTGGCTTCCTCTGCAAATTCTGATGTTGGGAATATGCTATTTTTTAGATCTCGGCCCATTGCCTGATGAGTATATAAGTTGAGCCATAGTTGAATGAACCACCAAGGGCCACCTGTGTTGCCGATGGGTTCACAAGATGATAGTTTTACTGCCACTCGATGCAATAATGAGTAGGCTGCTCCCAACAGGTATTTACCAAGTGGAATGATGTCACCTTGGGCTAGGCATTCTGCTAAACCTTGATGATTACTGGTTGGTCCAAGAGTTGATCCACAGAAAACAAACTTCTCTAACCACATGTTCAAGAAGGCTATGTGTTCTCTATCATCAACTGACCTGGTTTTAGTATGAGCAGAAACATAGCCAGCCCATCCACCGACATCCTTGGTCTGAAGCCGATGTGTTGGTTTGTTCAGAAGGTTGAAGGGAGTAACTGGCCCTATGATGTTAAGTCCAGTCAACAGTACCACATCAGCTAGTGTAATGGTCATTGGTCCATGAGCAAAAAGGAAAGCGTTCAAAGCATCAGACCAGAAATGAGAAGCCGATATGATTAGCGGCTCATTCTTCTCCATATTGGCTAATGAGAGTGTGATGCATTGATGAAGGTTAATAGCATCCCAGAAGGTTTTCTTGGAGGCCAATACACGGTGATACCAATTCCTCCATCCCGTTACTTGACTGGGCCAAGACCTGAAGCTACCTGACCAGTCCGGTAACTGCATTTGAAAATTTTTAAAGAGGAGTCTCTGAGTTTCTAAGTTGATGAAATCTATCGGGTCGGGATCTCCCATCAGACCTAAGAAGTATATATTTGGGTAGTCCTTGGCCAGAATCAAGATATTGCCCCTCAAATCCTATAGGGAATGAGAAGAAAAGAAGAATTAAATCTAAGAAGGGGTATAATCTAGGGTTCTTGGAAACAGGATTGGAAATAGTGCAGTAATTGAAAAAGAAGTTGAAGCATACCGCTAGAACGTCAGTTGAAGTCGCCATTGGTGGAGAAGGAAGTGGTGACACTAGTAGCGGGAGATGAACTCGGCGGCGGAGAAGGAGTTTGTGTTTTGTCAACGGGTTTTCGACTCGAAGCAACGGTTACTGTAGCAGAATGATGCGCAGAAGGGAGGAGGAACGACGAAAGATAGAAGACGGGAATGATGGCAGGATAGATATAAGGCCGGTTTGGCCCACGGAGCAGTATAGCAGCAGTAATGATAATTTGAGGGAATTTTGGAGCAAAATTATTTTATTCTAAAATTAGGGGGCATGTGTTTGCACCAGATTTTGGAGAAGGACGTCAAAATCTGAAATTTGGAAAAGCACCATGAAGACTGCAACAAGGGCGACATCAGCTCAGGTGTGACCAAGTCAGATTCCATCAGAAAGGAAATTGTGGAGCCCAATTTATGTAAATTAGATTATTTTGTGAGTAGTCTAGTCATGTCCGACAAGGACTCTGTATTGGCCCAGGGTATAAATATAAGCCCCGGCCATTGTATTAGATTTTTATCTCTCGATCAACACAACTTATTTTGGCTTCACGCCATTGCATTAGGAGTAGGAGTAACGTAGATATCGACGAGTTCTTCGGTAAGCAGGGCTGCATTAGTTTGATCTCTGGTTTGCTTGTAAGTACCGTCATCGACTTATATCTAATCTTGTAAGTCTACATCAGTTAAGTTTGATCTCTTGCCTCATTTGGTATTAGTCAAGTTATAGATTCGTATCTAATCTCGTAAGGCTGCATCTTATGACCTCTTGCTAGATTTAGTAAAATTAGTTATCCGACTAGATTAAGACACATCGGCTTACATCTTTCTAATATGTCATTTTATTGCATCATCACGCTAATCTTTAAACCTGACGACAGACTCTGTTTTATCCGCCGATTGTGTCTTAGTGTTAGTCATACATAGTATGTTTTTAATTCTCTATTTTACTGTAAATAGATTCATTGGCTGGCAAACTCTAGTTTATCGCCCTGCTACCAATGCTGCATCGTTTCGAACTGATTGGTAGTGACCATAGATTATATTCTATTAGTTTATGGATTTCTTTATCAGGAAAACAGAGGATTATTCACACACTATGCCTCATCGGCTTTATAGCCGATGACTTGTGCTTTCATTATCCATAGCATGTCTTCTGTACTTTATTTTGTTATAAATAGATCTATCGGCCTACGAATTCTAGTTTATCGCCCTGCTGCCAACGCTGCATCGTTTCAACCTAATTGGTGGTGACGATAGATTAGACTTTGTTAGTTTATGGATTTACTTGTAGGAAAATAAGGAATAGATTTCATTCTATGATCTTGTCAGTTTTTCTAATGAACCACTCGTGCTTTCATGCTTTACTTCAAATTATAAGATGTATCCATCGGCTCGCTTAGCCGATTGCTTTACTTTATTCACACATGGATGCATGTTGGTACAATCGGACCTCTAGCCGATGGCTTGATACACTCTATCGGCTTTCTAGCCGATGGCTCTGTGGGACTGCTGGATCACCAGCCGGCACATTCCACCTTAAACTACTGATTATCTTTTCCCTTGTCAATTGCAGGTCAAATTGACAGGACCTACACTGGAGCTAAGCAGATCTCCTAGGCTTGTCGTGTGTCCTGCGCATTAACCAGAATTTTGCGTTGACACATATAATATAGCTGGTGTCAAAATATTCTTTATTGTTATCCAGTAGATATAACTGTTTTTTACAATTGCGACCTAATTGGTCGGCTTTTGACTAAGAACTCTCTACGGGTAGAATTTCCTCATATGTTTAATGTTCCATGAGTTAGGGACCTCTGCCCTGTTCTCTATGGTAAGTCTATAGGATCTGGGTCTTGTGACCCTGGATACTCTGAACAGTCCTTCCCATTGGCTTGATAACTTGTGGAGCCCTATGGTGTTCTAGATGCAGCGCAGAACTAAGTCTCTGACATTCAACGACTGAGTTTGAACGCGCTTGTCGTGATAGTGCTGAAGTCATTGTAGATATATAGTCAACTGGAAAGCGATGATTCTGGCTTCTTCTAGAGTATTGATCTCCAACTGTCGAGTAGAGTCTTCTTCTCCTTCATTGTATTGTTCAGTTCTCGAGGAATTTCAAATCAAGTCGGCGGGTAGAACTGCTTCTGAGCCATACACTAGGAAGAAGGGTGACTAGCCTATCGCTCTGCTCTGCTAAGTGCGTAGCCCCCAGACTACCTTGGGTAGCTCTTGCATCCACTTTCTGCCATACTTCTTCAGTGGTTCGTACAGCCTTGGCTTGAGTACTTGTAAAAGTAAGCCGTTGGCTCTCTCCACTTGCCCATTGGCCTATGGATGAGCTACTAAGGCATAATCAATGCTGATGCCATAGTCTTGGCTCCATGCTTTGAACTCTATGCTGGTGAAGGGTGAGCCCAAGTTGGTTATGATCCGATTGGGCATGCCAAAGTGGTGCATGATGTCTTGTAGGAACTGAATCACCTTTGTTGAACTAAACTTAACCAGTGGCTTGAACTCGATCCACTTCGTGAACTTATCAATAGCGACGATGATGAGCTCAAAGCCTCCTAGTGCCTTGCTAAGTGGTCCAACCATGTCAAGCCCCTAGCAGGAGAAGGGCCATGATGGCAGAATACATATAAGGTTGTGCGCGGGAACATGAGCTTGTCTAGCAAAGAATTAGTAGCCCTTGCACCAGTGCACTAGGTCTTCCGCATTTGCAACTGCCATGGGCTAGTAGTAGTCGGTTCTGAATGCCTTGCTGACTAAGGTTCTGGAGACGGCATGATTGCCGCAGCACCCTGCGTGGATTTCTTCAAGTATTTCTTTACCCTCTGTGGGTGTTATACACTTCATGAGTACTCCAGATGATGCGCCTCATCAATATAACTTGCCACCAACTAGTACATAGCTCTTACTCCTTCCGGTGACTTGTTTAGCAATGACTTTGTCTTCTGGCAGATTTTGGTTCTTGATGTAGTCGATAAATACTTGCATCGAATCTGGTGCAATTACCATAATCTGTCTGTCTGGCATTGGTGTATCAATAATATCATTAGCTTGCTCCTTAATGGATGGATTTATGAACTCTTGTACAAAGACTCTACCTAGTACCTGTGCCCATGTCTGACCTAAGTTTGGCTAGACCGTCAGGCGCAACATTGAGATCGCGCACCACATGGTGGAATTCTAGCCCGTGGAAGTGCTTTTTGAGCTTGTGGACCTCAAAGCAATAGGCATTCATATTCTCTTTAGTGCAATCCCAATCTTTGTTGACTTTATTGATGATCACCGAGGAATCACCGTAGACGAGTAATCATTTTATGTTGAGTGAAGCGGCTAGGCATAGCCATGCAATAAAGCTTCGTACTCGGCCTCATTATTGGTGGCTAGCCAAAGGATCTGCAAGATATACTTGAGGTGTTCACCAGATGGTGAGATGAATAGAACTCCTACTCCCACCCCTCTGAGCTTTAGAGACCCATTAAAATACATTGTCTAGTGCTCCAGCTTTCTTGTTGATGCTGGTTGCTGGATTTCTGTCCACTCTGCCAAGAAGTTGGCCAATGCTTGAGACTTTATGGCCTTCCTTGGCATGAAGTCAATATGGAGTTCTCCAAAATCAACTGCCCACTTGGCAATGCGCCCTGTGGCATCATGGTTATGCAAGGTGTCTCCAAGGGGATAGTCGGTTACTACCAATACCTCATGTGAATCGAAGTAATGGCGGAGCTTGCGCGATGTGATGAGTAATACATATAGTAGTTTCTGAACCTGCAGGTACTAGACTTTAGACTTTGATAGGACCTTGCTAATGTAATAAACTAGCCTCTGTATTTTATAAACATGGCCTTCTTCAGCTCTTTCTACTATAATTGCAGTGCTGGCTACATTAGTTGTAGCCGCAATATACATCAAGAGAGTCTCATTTTTGTCTAGCGAAGTGAGGATTGGAGGGCTTGTGAGGAATGTCTTTAGCCTCTTGAAAGCCTTGTTTGCCTTGACGGTCCACTCGACCTCCCCTATTTTCTTGAGTAGCTTGAAGAAGGGTAGTCCTCTTTTGCCAAGCCTTGAAATGAATCTGTTAAGGGCTGCCATGCACCCTGCAAGTTCTAGACGTCCTTGACAGATTACGGGGGGGCCCATCTGAGTAATTGCTTCAATCTACTTCGAACTGCCTTCGATCCCATGATGGCTTATGATAAAGCCGAGTAACTTCCCTGATGGTACACCAAAGGTGCACTTAGTCGGGTTGAGCTTCCACCGATATCGTCGAAGATTTGTGAAAGTCTCAGTCAAGTCTTGGATTAGGGTCTCTAGACTTTGGGTTTTAATAACCACATCATCCATGTAGGCCTCTGCATTGTGCCTGATTTGAGGACTTAGGCACTCCTAGATAGTTTGCTAGTATGTTGCTCCAACATTCTTCAAGCCAAACGACATGGTGGTGTAGCAGTATGCGCCAAAAGGCATGATGAAGGAGGTCTTCGGTTGGTCTTCTTCCTTGAGGGCAATCTGATGGTAGCCTGAGTAACAATCAAGGAATGAGAGTGTTGATGCTGGATGGTGTTCAAATCACACACTAGCAGGGCTAGCATGCCCAAGAGGTTGCACACAACCTACAACACAGCAAGAACACAACGTGATCGACGAAATCGATCTAGAGACCGGTTAGGCCGATGTTGAGCGTGTTCTTGGCTTGGATAGACTCCCAAACTTCTCCTAGGAAGACCCGTTAGGGAGAAGCATGTGGAGGGTGCCTTAGGGCCAGCAAGGCCAACTAGAATGCTGCTGAATCTCACCGGGAGACACGACGAACAGCAAGAGGGGTTGGAAAAAGGATAAAAGGGTTGGTAGATTGATTTTTTGACGATTGGATAGATAGGATCTTAATAAGCCATGATCCTCTTATATATATAGAGGGGGGTGGTCTTATACCAGTAGGAAACAAATCCAAAATGTGTTCTCTAAGTTTCCTACGTCAAAAACATATCAAAAACTGACTTGGAAACGAGTTAGTTTCTAGGGAGGAATCGGCTTAGCCTTCAGTGGATTCATCATTGCTGCCAGGTAGCCAATGAGGAATCGCGCAAGCAACCAATGAGGAATAGCACTGCCAGGCAGTCGATGAAGAGTATCGCAGGCAGCCGATGAGAAGTAGCGCTGCCAGGCAGCCGATGAAGAGCGCAGACATCCGATGAGAAGTATCGCTGCCAGGCAGCCGATCTTCCTACTCTAATTGCCGATTGCATCGTCTATCTAGGCCGCTAACAAACATGTATTTGTAACTTGTTGGTGATGTCCATGAACCAAATCAAGACACTTTTGGATGTCAACATATGCCCCCTATTTTTAGGTGAATGAAGACATGAACCTGAAAATATAATTCAAAACTGAAAGCAGCGATACCCAACTCATCGGCTAATCAGTGACTAAGGGCGATGAATACATCAGCCAATTTTGTTCTAAGGGCGATACATGTGTCGGCCATTGTTTGGTGAGCACTTAGGCTACTTGCCAAACACTTGGAAACTATTTTTTCAAGTACCTCACATTAATTGCTCTTGGGAGACCTTCACCTTGCAATGTCTCCAGTAGATATGAATTTCCAAATATCACTTTGATCACTCTATAAGGACCTTCCCAACTTGGTGACCACTTGCCAAACTTGTTGTTCTTTGTCCCAAGTGGTAATATGGTTTTCCACACTAATTCTCTAACTTGGAATGATGTGCTTTTCACCTTCTTGTTATATGCCTTGGCAACTCGAGCTTTGTCTTTCTCCATCTCCTTGAGAGCTTTTAATCTTTTATCAGACACCTCATCAATACTGTCCATCATCATATCATGATACATAACAGCAAATAACTCATTTTGTTTAGCAAGTCTATATGCATCCAAATTCACTTCGACGGGCAACACAGCCTCTTGACCATATACCAACTCAAAAGGAGTGACCTTTGTGGCACCATGCTTTGATATGCAATGTGCCCATAGAGCTTCAGAAAAAACTTCATGTCACCTCCTCGGATTATATTCAATCTTCTTCTTGATGAGTTTGATCAAAGTTTTATTACTAGACTCAGCCTGGCCATTAGCTTGAGCATAGTATGGAGATGAATTGAGTAATTTGATTTTATATAATTTAGCAAAATCTCATACTTCCTTTGACACAAATGATGTCCCTTGATCTGTAGTTAATGTTTGAGGGATGCTAAATCAATGTATGATATGCTCAGTAATAAACTCAATTACCTCCTTATGTGTAAGTAATCTGTAGCAACCAAGACAAAGCGATGTCCCTTTGATGATGAGGGATGAATTTGGCCAATGAAGGACACCCCAACCACGGAAAGGCCACAGTTTGATGATAGTATGAAGCATAGCAGTAGGCACCAGCTGAATATTCCTAAACCGTTAGCACTCTTCACAACCTTTGTAGTAACGAAAGCAATCGGCCATCATAGTACGCAATAACCACTTTATCTTCGGGGCCGATTAATGCATACCACAAATACCTTCATTGACTTCTCCCATAGCCATCCTTGCTTGATCATATTCCAGACACTTAAGCAACAAGTCTTTGGCAGTTCTTGGGTAAATCTCATCATTGTGCAACACAAACTTGAATGGATTCAGCCGAACACTTTTATCAACTTTGGTGTTTGGATCATGTAAATATTTCAATATGGGAGTTCTCCAATCCTCCAAATTGGCTACACCACCACTGGAAACCAAATTGGGCCGATTTGGAAGCTTCTTGGGTGAGATAGCCGAGCTGGTCAAAGGGGAATTGACCTGGCCAACCTCTGGAGTTAGCTGAGCTGACTCTGCTGCACCTGCACACAAAACAACAAACTTTTCTTGCATCGGCTTTTCATTGATGTGAAAGTTATGCCCACTGATGTCATAGCCAGATGCTTGTTGAGCTAACATGTTGGCCTTACAATTTTCATGCCTTGGAATATGCCAAATTTGAAATTCTGCAAAAGAAGCAATAATATCAAGGCACATATCAAGATAAGCATTTAGTGATCCCTCTAAGAATTGAAACTCAAAAGCCACTTGCTGCACTACTAGCAAGGAATCACCATAGGCCTCAACATGTTTTACCTCCATGGAATACAATATCTCCAAGCCGAATAAAAGAGCTTCATATTCGGCTTCATTGTTGATGCAATAGTAATTCAATTGGCTTGACATCTCAAATTCAGCACCATTAGGAGAAATAATGACTATGCCAACACCTTGGCCTTCTTTACAAGCCGATCCATCAAAATAAAGCTTCCATGGGGTAGAAGTAAGGTAATTGATCACATCTCCTAAATCAATACCATGCTCAACAATAAAATTAGCAAGGACTTGATCGTTTAAAGTTTTTAATGGCTCAAAAGTCAAGTCATATTCAATTAGCGCATATGCCCATTTGCCTATCCTTCCACTAAGGATTGGCCGATAAAACATGTGCATAATCACATTGGCCTGGCATGCAACGACACATGTACTAGACAACAAATAATGTCTCATCTTAGCACAAGCATAGTACAGTGACAAGCATAACTTTTCAACATGGGCATACCATGTCTCGTGATCAAGAAGACGACAACCAATATAAGTAATCACACATTCTTTACCTTCATCTTCTTGAGTCAAAACAGCCCCGATGATCTTCTCTTCGATAGCAATGTATAATTTGAAAGGAACCCCCCTTTTAGATGCGTGAAGAACCGACAGTGTTGACAAATATTCCTTTATCTTCTCAAAAGCCTCTTGTTGCTTTGCCCCCATGTAAATTTAGATGCATCTCTCAAATGAAGTATGGGGGTGAAAGGAATAATTTTCCTAGACAAGTTAGCAATAAACCTTCTCAAGTAGTTCACCTTTCCAAGGAACTTTTGCAAGTCCTTTTTACATGTAGGCGCCTAAACTTTCTTGATGGTCTCTATTGTCTTAGGATCAATCTCTATGCCTTTGTCATGAATAATGAAGCCTAAGAACTTCCCAGCCGATACACCAAAAGCACACTTGAGTGGATTCATCTTTAATCCATACCGGCGCATCCTCTCAAAAGTAAGACGCAAATCAGCCAAATGAGATGTATGAGTGGCCCATTTGATCACAATATCATCAATATACACTTATATGATCACACCGATCAAATCATGGAACATCAAGTTCATAGCACGTTAATAGGTAGCGCTAGCATTCTTTAGCCCAAATGTCATCACAACCCACTCAAAGAGACCAACAAAACCAGGACATATGAAGGTTGTTTTGGACATGTCCTCTTTGGACATAAAAATCTGATTGTAACCGGCATTACCATAAAGAAAACAAATAACCCGGTGTCCTAAAGCATCATTAATAAGCATATCGGCTATAGGCATAGGATATTCATCTTTTGGAGTGGCTCTATTTAGATCTCTAAAATCAATGCAGACCCTTAACTTTCTAGAATCTTTCTTCTCAACAGGCACAATATTAGAGACCCACTCCTCATACCTGCATGGCTTTATGAACTTTGCTTCTAACAACCGATTAATCTCCTCTTTAATCTGGTCATATATTGTAGAGTTAAAATGGCAAGGATGTTGTTTATGAGGCCTGAACCTAGGCTTAATGGGTAGCCGATGCTCAATTAGCTCTTGGCTTAATCCAGGTATCTCTGTATAATTCCATGCAAAACAATCAACATATTCTTTGAGAAGCGCAATTAACTCAACTTTGTAATCGACTTTCATGTTTTGATTTATAAATGTTGGCCTAGGCATAGAGCCATCCCCAATATAAACTTGTTCTAATGGGTCAGCCATCGTGAAACCTTGGCCCAACTTATGGAGCTCATCAAAGTCATCAATAGCTTCACAGGCATCGGTCTTAGAAGTCCGATACTGCTCAACTCAATGTTTCAACCATTCAATATTAGAATCCATTAAAATGATTACATGATGATATTGAGCTGATTGTCAACAAATAATGTCTCATCTTAGCTCAAGCATAGTACAGTGACAAGCATAACTTTTCAATATGGGCATACCTTGTCTCAGAATCAAGAAGACGAGGACCAATATAAGTAATCACACATTCTTTACCGTCATCTTCTTAAGTCAAAACAGCCCCGATGATCTTCTCTTTGGCAGCAATGTATAATTTGAAAGAAACTCCCCTTTTAGGTGCGCGAAGAACCGGCAGTGTTGACAAATATTCCTTTATCTTCTCAAAAGCCTCTTGTTGCTTTGCCCCCAAGTAAATTTAGATTCATCTCTCAAACGAAGTATGGGGTGAAAGGAATAATTTTCCTAGACAAGTTAGCAATAAACCTTCTCAAGTAGTTCACCTTTCGAAGGAACTTTTGCAAGTTCTTTTTACATGTAGGTGCATGAACTTTCTTGATGGTCTCTGTTCTCTTAGGATCAATCTCTATGCCTTTGTCATGAATAATGAAGCCTAAGAACTTCCCAGCCAATACATCAAAAGCACACTTGAGTGGATTCATCTTTAATCCATACCGACACATCCACTCGAAAGCCCAAATGAGATGTATGAGCGGCTGATTTGATCACAATATCATCAATATACACTTCCATGATCACACCAATCAAATCATGGAAGATCAAGTTCATAGCACATTGATAGGTAGCACCAGCATTCTTCAGCCCAAATGTCATCACAACCCACTCAAAGAGACCAACAAAACCAGGATATATGAAGGATGTTTTGGACGTGTCCTCATTGGCCATAAAAATTTGATTGTAACCGACATTACCATCACGAAAACTAATAACCCGGTGTCCTGAAGCATCATTAATAAGCATATCGGATATAGGCATAGGATATTCATCTTTCGGAGTGGCTATATTCAGATCTCTAAAATCAATGTAGACCCTTAACTTTCCAGAATCATTCTTCTCAATTGGCACAATATTAGAGACCCACTCCTCATACCTGCATGGCTTTATGAACCTCGCTTCTGACAACCAATTAATCTCCTCTTTAATCTGGTCGTATATTGTAGAGTTAAAATGGCGAGGATGTTGTTTATGAGGCCTGAACCCAGGCTTAATGGGTAGCCGATGCTCAACTAGCTCTCAGCTTAATCCAATCATCTCTGTATAATTCCATGTAAAAAATCAACATATTCTTTGAGAAGCACAATTAACTCAACTTTGTAATCGGCTTTCAAGTTTTGATTTATAAACGTCGGCCTAGGCATAGAGCCATCTCCAATATCAACTTGTTCTAATGGGTCAGCGGTCATGAAACCTTGGCCCAACTTATCGAGCTCATCAAAGTCATCAATAGCTTCAAAGGCATCGGTCTTCGAAGTCTGATACTGCTCGGCTCGATGTTTCAACCATTCAATATCAGAATCAATTAAAAATGATTACATGATGATATTGAGCCGATTGTCAATCGGCTTCAAAGAAACAACTACAAATCCTTCCCCAGTGACACTAATGAACTAAAAATAAAAAATGCCATGACCAGAAAAGTAGGCAATACCATCATGCCCCCCGAGCAAAGGAGCATCGGCCGTAGCAATGCAGGCCGATGCATATGAATGGACAACCTCAACATCGTCTCCCACACACTAAATGAGAAACTTGTGCAAGCTAGAAGGGTCACACCGATTTGCATGAATCCAATCATGCTCAAGTATTAAGTTATAGTTACCTTGCACCTCTGCAACGAAGAATGTGGTGGCCAATGTTTTGCTCCCAATTGATGGGGACTTGGTTCCTGATCTTTCGTCAGGTTCAAGATAACTATCGATTTGGTGGAGAGCGACACACCGATCAGGCTTCAGATCACAAAGAGCCGAACCCTACAACCTTAGCACCACGTCTCCTCTGGTTATCAACCATGTCACAATCCGGTTGACCTCACCGAGAAGGCTAATCCCTGCTGTGAATCAAAGAACACAAGCAAGAACACGATAAAACACAACTCAAGTAAAGTGACAATTGCGGATGTATGATTAAGCTCTCGAATTTGGGGTTTCACAAACCGATAACGGCGACTGTTCAAAGATAGATTGATCTAAAGCAAAACCCAAACCTTAACTTGAGCGGCGGCTACTGATTATATAGTCTAAGGGGTGTCCAAGGACCTCTATTCGCGTCCCTAAGGAGTCCCAACACGTTACAAGGGCCAAATAGCCCAAAAGATGGCGATGCAGCGCCCTGACAGATTCTGGATGTCAACTTATTTCGACAATTCCTGTTGATTCTGAAGGAATTTTTATTTGGGACTAATTCCATTAGTTAGCTTATCAAATTATATTTCCATCCATATATGGATCGTCGAAAAGGGAGTCCGTATGCGACCTGGACGTCCATTTTACTACAGGCTGCTCCTGGAGTCCGAGATGGACTCGAACATGACATGGATTGGGCCTCCAACTTGGCTTGGACGTCCTTGCTGGCCTCCTAAGGTGGTGGCCAAGGAGGAGGATGTCCAAGGGCTTCATTGGTGTGTTCTCCATATGGTTGAGGCATGCTCCAACTTGGGCCAAGATCCCAAGTGTGAATAACAAGCTCACGACGACGTCGTAGCACCCGGCAGAAATAGCGACAGCATGTCTTGATGATTTCGAGGCCTTGCCGACATGATATTGAAGTGAGATCAGATCCATTTGAAAGCTTATAAAATAAGATTTCCATCATGTACTCATTTGCCTCAATCGCACTCCGTATGAAAGAGTTATGATCTTCAAAATGAAGTAGTGTCGGGCTGCTGACGAACCGAACGTTCAACTTTGATGGACTTGCACTTTGAGATCGGTCTTGTTCATGGCATATCCACTCTCTATCATTATCACCATTGTTTCTAAGAACATTTGAAATACCAATATTAGGTAGCAACCAATTCTTAGTTTTATCATTATGCAAATATAGGAACGAGCTCATCTTATAATCAATGGTTGTATCTGAAGGTGTCATGTCCTCATCACCAATGGTGAGAGCCATGGATGAAACTCCTTTGGCCGGAACAGGATCACCTCCACCAACTCCGCTGATCATCATGTTGGTCTTGATCAGCATTTCATCTGTGCCACCTAGCTTCTTATAAAGTGAATATGGCATCAAGTTCACTATCGCCCCACTATCCACCAACATGTTGCGAACCAGCATCCCATTGATATGACCCTTCACATGCAGTGGCTTGAGGTGGTTGATGGAGTCATCTGGCTTTTGGAACATGACATTTTGAGTAGCGAAGTTAAACTGAGCCATTGTCGAATCATCTCCCACAACATAGTAGTCAGCGGACAAATATACCACATTGACCTCCGCCCTCTCTAGAGTGGACCCATAATCTAGCATCTCCTCATCTAGATCCTCAGAAGCCTCATCAACACCTGCAGGAATATCAGCAACAACAATGGAGGCCGAATCAATCAGAAGTGCATCGGCGATTGCTGGACTCGAGGAAGTTGGCTCAGCTGACTGGAAGTCAGTTAGGCCAACCTAGACATTGGCCAGAGAAGCTGCTGGAGGAATTGGCCTTGTTGACTTGGAGCAGGCAGCTGATTCCGTCTTGCTTGATTAAGGGAAAATGGGATGGATTGCATTGAATATCTTCTCCCTTATCTTCTCTAAATCTTCCTTCTTTTGCTTATTGTGCCGAGCACGCTGCAACTTACGCTGGGTTGCATATACTTGGGATCTCACTCCGCATGCTTCTCTTTCTCAACATCAGCAACAACACTTGGAGATTCATCTTCAATGGTTGCTGGAGTCAGACCCTCAATCACAATTGGCCCATCATTATTAGTGATAGGTGCCTCCACAAAGCCGATTGTGATGGATGGAAGAGGATCAGACTTCGGTGTAGGAGCAGTGGGATTCTCTTGCACCTTCTTAGGTACATAAACTTGTTGCATAAGTGCCTTTCCCATCTCTTGAGGAGTCAAGGTCCTTGATGTAATCACCTGACCTTGGCTTACACTGCTGGAGCTCGATTGTGCATTACCCAATCGGCTAAATACGGACTGTCATGGATCATGACTAGCAGGCTCTCCCCTCCTTTGTTGATGATGCATGGGTGCCGCCGAAAGGATATGGCACCCACACTCCATAGGGACCCCATTGCGGTGTATTGGGAGGTGAAACCGGAGGGCCCCAACAAGACACACATGGAGCAACTCTCCGCTGCAATGGAACTACTACTCATAACACCACAAGCTACTTGGATCGATCATCTTGCTTTGGAGGAGTAGACTCTCTTTTTTTAATGGCCGATTCATGGAATTAGCCTTTTGTTGTTTGTACTTGGCCATGAGCCTATCAAAGGTGCATTGCCTCTTTACAAATTTACCTCTATTCTTCTCCTCATTGGTCTTCCAATTATCAATCTCAGTCCTCTGTGGAACAAATGTATGAAGAACATGCGAACCAAAATTGCTCAGGCTGCTGGACCTGGGTGAATCGGCCTGGCTGACCCCTTGTGTCGTTCAGCCGACTAGATAGCTACAGGGGAAGGAGAGTCGGCTTGGCCGACTCCAGGAGTCTTCCTAGCCGGTCTATGTAGCACCGCCATTGTCTCATACTGCTGTTGCTTGCTTAAGTGTTTCACTGACCTAGCAGTAATCTTAAGTTTGCTCTTGCCATCCTCATCCTTCTCAAGCACCACTTTACGCCCCAAAATCTTCTCAACATTCGGTGCCTCTCGTGGTTCGTCGATAATGACATTCTTGCCTTTGGTTGTATTGGTTTGCTCTAGACGGATCAAAACAATAGGCTCCCCTTTTTCAACTATGTTGACCAGGAATGGGACCTTGTCAGCCTGCATCTCAGTAAGACTCAATCGTCCCTCATTAAGAGGTGATTGGACCTGTCAACGGAAAACATTGCAATCATTAGTGGCATGAGAAAAAGAGTTATGATATTTGCAATAAGCTCTCCTCTTTAACTCCTCAAGTAATGGCAATGTATGATTAATTCTAATATAACCAAATTTAAGTAACTCATCAAAGATTCGGTCACATTTAGAAATATCAAAAGTAAATTTCAAATCTTCTTGCAGATTCTTGTGAATCGGCTTAAGGGAAGGACAAGTAACCAATTTATTTTGTGCTGGCCATACAAATTCAGCAACATAGCCTTATCCCAGTAGGAAACCGGCCATGATCCTCTAATATATATAGAGGGGGTGGTCTTATCCCAGTAGGAAACAAATCCAAAATGTGTTCTCCAAGTTTCCTACATTGAAAACCTATCAAAAACTGACTTGGAAACAAGTTGGTTTCCAGGGAGGAATCGGCTTAGCCTTCAGTGGATTTGTAACTGTTGCTTGGTAGCCGCTAAGGAGTAGTGCAGGCAACCGATAAGGAATAGCGCTGCCAGGTAGCCGATGAAGAGTAGCGTAGGTAGCCGATGAGAAGTAGCACTGCTAGGCAGCCGATGAAGAGCACATACAACCGATGAGAAGTATCGCTGCCAGGCAGCCAATCCTCCTACTCTAACTACCGATTTCATCATTGATCCGGGCCACTAACAAACATGTATTTGTAACTTGTTGGCGATGCCCATGAACCACATTGAGACACTTTTGGGTGTCAACAAAGAGTAAGGTGTAGCCCATGGTGTTGTCTACAATTTGATCGATCCAGGGCATCCCGAAGGGATCCTTCGGGCAATGCTTGTTGAGGTTGGTGTAGTCGATGCACATCCGCCAGTCTTCTGAGTTCTTCTTCACTAGCACCGGGTTAGCCAGCCATTCTAGGTGCTGGATCTCTCTGATGAACCCGTCCACTAGGAGCTTCATGAGCTCTTTCTTGATGGTGGATTTTCTATCAGGCATGAACCGACATAGTCTCTATTTGATGGGCTTAGAGCTCGGTCGTAACTCCAATTTGTGCTCAGCCAACTCCCTTGGGACCCCTAGCATGTCTTTCGGCTTCCACATGAAGATATCTTTGTTGTCCGGAGGAAATTGGTGAGAGAGTCTTCCTATGCTTTAGTCAACTCAGTGCTGATTGTCGCCATCTTGGAGGGATGTCCCATCTCCAAGTCGATTGTCTTCAGTGTAGTCTCTTTGGGGGCTTCCAAAGCTCCTAACTTTTTTTGGGGGATCTCTAGTTCTTTAGCTTGTAGTCGATCGAAGAGCTCGGCTACTTCCTACTCTTGGCTTGACAATTGGGCCTTAGCCGCAAGCTATACTGCTTTGGTATCACAGTCATAGGAGCGCTTTAGGTCCCCTCCAAAGGATAGCACATCTCTTAGACCCGACATCTTTCATAGAAGATACATGTAGTGCAGAATCGTCATGAACTTGGTGAGGGATGGTCGCCCAAAGATAGCATGGTATGAGGACATGAAGTCATCCACCTTGAACTTAATGTACTCAGTCTGGTAGTTCTCCTTAGTGCCGAACATGACCAATAGAGTAACTTGCTCGAGTGGGATTGCTGCCTTGTCGAGTAAAATGCTGTAGAAGCGCTTGTCCATCGGTGTGAGCAAGTCAGTGATGTCGAGACCCATCTTCTTCAGTGTGCTGGCAAAGATGATGTTCAGCCCTACACCATCATTGATGAGCACCTTGGTGAGTTTGGACCCTGCCAGAGGGTAGCACCCCTAGTTGGAGAAGCTTGTTCACTGATCAGCCCTTGTGAATTGAATTGGGACCTCAGACCAATAGAGGTACCTAGGAGCTACGGGTTCGGCAGCCATAATCTCTTGGAGAGTTAGCTTGGCCTTCATTTTGGAAATTGAGGCCCCTACTCTTCCGAAGATGAGGTTGATCACATTGCCCGCCCACTGGAATTCTCCTGGGTCCTCCTTATCCTGGTCGTCCTTCTCTTCAACTAGTTGCTTGCCTTTGTCCTGCTTTGGCTTGATGACTAGGCCATGATTCTTAAGATGATGATAGTCTGCCACCAAGTGAGGATGACCCGGGTAGTATAGGCATTGCTCTTGCAGAATCTGATCCAAGGATTTGGTCCTGCTACCCTTCTTTGGCTAATTCATGGCTACAACAGTATTGTGTAGCCTCCTCTTCTTGCCCATCAGACCACCTCGGCTATTGTTTTGGCCGCCTCCCTTGTCATTAACATGGCTGTTACATCCACCAAACCATTCACATACTCGATCTTCAGCGTCCGTCCTGTTGTCGATCATGTCGCGGAACTTGGTGATGGTCCTCGGCTTCTGTCAGATGAAGTCTTGGTAATGGAATTTCTCCCTTAGTCCATTGCTAAAGTATTCAATCACATTCCCAGTCCGAGACATCCACTAGAGTAGAGCAAATTTTGGCAAAGCACTTGTAGTAGTCATGTATGCTTTCGCCATCCTTCTGCTTGTAGTTCTAGAGGTCATGGTGGTTGGCTAGCCGAGGCCACACAGTTTTGAAATTGTCCAAGAATCTCTTGGAGAGAGCAGCCCAGCTATCAAGGGACCCTCTTGGGAGTTGCTCAAGCTAGGTGAGTGGAGTGGCTTCGAGTACCATTGAGAAGTAGACTTCTTTGATGTCGTCATCCCTGCTGGCGAGCTTGATGGCTCCTGAGTAGCATCAAATCCACTGGATTGGATCCCTCTTGCCATCATACTTATTGATGTTAACAGGCTTGAACTTTTTTGGGTACGGTACTGAGTTTAGCCTTCTAGAGAAGTAGGGGAAGCCATCGACTAGCTCGTCACCCCTGCTTGGAGATTCAGCATAGTCGTCCTTGTGACGGATGGAGTCTAGTTGGCCTTAGAGATCCTAACTGCACATAATGTCGCGTAGATCGCTGCCAAAGTGGCACATAATGTCCCCAGGTATCAAGATTCCAACTTGATGTCTGCTGGGTGAGAGTAGATGCCACTTACGATGCTATGGGCCATCTACGGAGCATCATCATTGTAGCCTCTAGCATGACCTTGTAGTGCTCCATCTCTAGAGTGAGATTTTGTTCATGCTGTAGCGCATCTGCTATGTACATGACGTTGGCTTTGGGGGTGTTGTAGACTTTGTGCCCCCAACTTCCTAGAAGTTAGACTTGAGGTTGCAAGCCGTGGTGCTGCCTATGGCCACTCGGCGGCATTGGCTATGGTCCTGATCTTGATCTTCTTATTCTTGGTGTTCCCCTAGTTGTCGTTCGGCCACCTCACGGCAAAATTGATCATGAACATGTCGTTGTGTGTGCTACCAGTTCTTGCGCTGTCGACTAGCTTTTTGGCGTTGGTTGCTCCAACAATGCTAGCATGGTCACTAGAGATGTCTTCTTCCCTCTCGTCGTCGGGAGCGATCTCCCCAATTGAGATGAAGACCTCCCAACTATGAAGGTAGCTACCCATGCTGTCAGTGGGACATAGCTCGATGATCGTAGCTTCCATGATGTCAGAGAGGGCCTTGCTAGGCTAGAACCACAGCTAATCTAGTGTGTTGCGATTACCCAGGAGGAGGTAGAGTCATTCCTGAGTAGCCTAGCTACTGGCCACTGTATGATCTTCCCTTTTGATGTGGTCTTTAGGACCAGGCCTTGCTGAGCACCCATCAGAGGGAGCTCTTCTTCCTCAGGAGCGAGCCCAACTACTTTGGGACCATAGCTATCCGATGGCTTATTAGCCGACTTAGGTAGCTTGGTTGTGTCCAAGTAAGACTTGAGCTGTAGTCAGAGTGCACGGGGGACTAGGTTGGCTGATGGCTTCGAAGCCGACTCAGTTACCCTGAACATGTCCAAATTGGACTTGATCGTTCGGTTTGGGCGAGAGATTATGAGTTTGCCAAAATCCATAGTGAGATCTCTATGGTTGCTTGCCATCACTACAAGGTAGTGTTGCAGTATGCCGCAGTCTTCCGCCATGCAGATACATGAACTGAAGATGAAGCTTGATCCCACCGGGAATACGACATTGAAGATGGGGTCCATCAAGCCTTTGGTTGAATTCTTGCCGAAAGCCCCTGCCTAGCATGCTAGTTGTTAGTGTATAAAGACTGGCAATCTTACTATGGGTATTCCCAGAGTAAGAATTGATGGGCTTCGCCGAGTTCGGAACCTTAATGGTGAACGCAAGAGCACAATTTAGACAGGTTTGGGCCACTTTGAGAGCATAATACGCTACGTCCTGTGTTTTACATTGGATTGCTAGATGTAGTAGATTGATTATGATTACAATAGGATGCCCCTGCCTCTCCTTATATAGTCTAGAGGGTAGGTGCATGATCTAGTCCTAGTCGGATACGATAGAAAAGATCTAATCCTATTACAAAGATTGCCTTCCTTATATCTGCGTAGGTTGAGTTCTTCATAGCCATGGACTCCATGCCACTGTGCCATGTGTCCTCTGGCTATTGTAGGCCAGCCAATCTCCTCTAGGAGTAGTCAGTTCTTTGGGGAACCCTTAGGATCTATGTCCGTCACCTCCCAAGACCCGTAGTGACCACTAAAAGGCCCGATACTTTGATTCACTGTCTCAACATGCCGGTGGTACTCTGAGTGACTCAGGACTGAATTATAGGGTGGTATCGTATTGGTTAGATGGCAGCCCAGTATCAGCCTAGACGATGGCCACCATCAACTATGGTGATCTTGTGGGTATAGGTTTACACGCTCTGCAGAGTTGAATTATCTATACATATAGCCATGTCCATGGTCATGGACATTCCTATGTTTCTTGCTTCACTTGACTAGAGAGTGGTTTCTTCTTCTCTTCCTCCTAGGTTGGATAAGGATCTAGCCTGAGGACATTGAGGCAAGGATGAGAGGGAGTTGTCCTTGTCGCTTAGAGAGCATGGTGGTGAGATGTGAGTGTGTGGTGTGATCGTGTTGGATATGGGATGGGTGGATGGATGGATGGGATGGTGCCTTATGGATATACTATACCTTGATTATGAGTTATGAATAGGAAAACCATAGCAAAATAATAGGTTCTCTTCCTTACCCTTGCATATCACTTACCACATAATGAAGCAAAGCATTGGGTGGGAGCCAGTGGTCAGTACAATTCATACTGATAATTGTTCAAAAGATAAGGAGCCTGACTATGATAACAACAATGGTGATTAGGAGGATTAGATAGTCTCATTCTTCACTCAAGCTTCCTAAGGATTATGGATTCTTTGACCTATTGTCGTGCTATGCTCTACTCTGATGCTAATCTTTGTGTGTATCCACCAGTGTGGCATTGTATTAAAGTGTAAAACTAAGTGATGTAACATCTTTTAAACCTATAAACATGATGTATGAACTATGGTACTAGCTATATAATAATAATGTGAAAGCTTGGTCTTCCTAGGACTATCATATTATGATGTAATCTATGGATTTCCCTTCATGGAAATAGAGGATCATTTCGTAGGTGAACTATAGGACCAAAGGAAGCCATTGGGTGATTGATAGAGGTTGCACAAAACATATGACTTGCAATCTTCTTATGTTCACCTCACTAGATGAAGATGTAAATGACCAATAAAGAATTACATTTGGGGATAATTCAAAGTGCAAAGTCAAAGGTTGGGCAAGGTTGCAATATCAAATGATCACTCAATATCAAATGTTCTTCTTGTTGCTTCATTCAGTTTTAACTTGCTATTCATTGGGCAATTGTGTGATCTTGGCTTCCAATGTTTATTCATTATGAAAGAAGTTGTGTTAAAGAAGGATCATGATCAAGTCATATTCAAAGGGTTTAAATACAACAACCTATATCTATTTGATTTCACCTACGAAGATCCAAATTTGAAGACATACCTATTCATCAAATCTTCACTTGGGTGGCTATGGCATAGAAGGCTTGCTCATGTGGGAATGAGTACATCCAAGAAGCTATTGAAACAAGACATGGTTAGAGGTTTGGAAGATATTGTGTTTGAGAAGGACAAGCTTTGTAGTGCATGACAAGACGGCAAGCAAGTTGCCAACACTCATCCAACCAAAGCTTTCATGTTAACATCAAGAGCACTAGAGCTTCTACACATGGATTTATTTGTACCAACAACATATGCAAGTGTGGGAGGCAACCTTTATTGTCTTGTGGTAGTTGATGATTATTCAAGATTAACTTGGGTATTCTTCCTTCGAGACAAGACCAAAGTTGCATCAACATTCAAGAAGTTTGCCAAGAAAACACAAAATGAATTTGAAGTGAAGATAAAAAAGATAAGGAGTGACAATGTGAAATAGTTTGACAACACAAACATAAAAGATTATTGTGATGAACTTAGGATCAAGCATGAGCTCTCCGCAACTTACACTCCCTAACAAAATGGTGTCATAGAGAGAAAGAACCAAACAATAATCACCCTTGCAAGAACAATGCTTGATGAGTACAATACACTAGAGAGGTTTTGGGCCAAAGCTATCAACACTACTTATTATGCATCCAACCATCTATTCCCTTACCGGTTACTAAAGAAGACCACCTATGAGTTGCTCAATTGGAAGAAGCTAGATATCTCTTTCTTTCGGGTGTTTGGTTGCAAATGCTACATCTACAAGAAGCATCAACACCTAGAGAAGTTCTAAAGACGATGTGATATTGGTTTTTTACTTGGTTACTCATTGAAGTCCAAAGCATATCGAGTATTAAACATTGCCACCGGCTTGGTAGAAGAAACATATGATGTGGAATTCGATAAATATAATGGCTCCCAAGGAGCAAATGAGAATATTGATGATGTAGGTGATGAATCATTGAGGGAGGCGATGACGAATATGCTGGTTGAAGCCATCAAACCAAAAGAGGATGAAGATGAAGTGCAAGTTATTGATATGACTTCTTCATCAAGTGTGCCTCAAGATGATGGCAAAGATGGGAGACAACCAAATGAAGACACTTATGTCTCTTAAGATCAAATGGAGGCACAAGCTCATGATGTTGTTGCTTCACAACCTTCTCCCCAAGTGGTTGATAGAAGGAACTCACCTCTACTTCAAGCTTATCCAAAAGATCTCATCATTAGGAGTCCTTCAAGGGGTGTAATGACTCGCTCTCAAAAATATGCTTCATTTATTGGACATCACTCCTTTGTTTCTTATATTCAACCTACTAGCATAGATGAAGCTCTCAAGGATCTAAATTTGGTAAATTCCATGCATGAAGAATTGAACAACTTCACCTGCAATGAAGGGTGGACACTTGAAGAGCAACCAAAAGGTGAACAAAGTGGTCCGCAACAAGCAAGATGATAAAGGCATTGTTGTGAGGAACAAGGCAAGGCTAGTTGCAAAGGGGTTCTCTCAAGTTGAAGGATTGGATTTTGGAGAGACCTTTGCAATACTTCAAGCCATTCATATCCTTCTTGCATAGGCATCCAACCATAACATGAAACTATATCAAATCGATGTAAAAAGTGCATTTTTAAATGGCTTCATAAATGAATTAGTCTATGTTGATCAACCTCCCAAGTTTGAAGACCTTAGATATCCCAATCATGTTTATAGGTTATCCAAAGCGCTATATGGGCTTAAGCAAGCTCCAAGAGCATGCTATGAGTGCCTTCGAGATTTCCTCATTGAGAAGGACTTCAAGATTGGGACGGTCGACACCATGCTATTCACCAAGAAGCTTAATAGGGATATCTTCATTTGTCCAGTATATGTTGATGATATCATATTTGGCTCAACAAATGAAGACTTTTGCAAGAGTTTGGTGAATTGATGTCAAAGGGGTTCGAGATGTCAATGATTAGAGAGCTTACATTCTTTATTCATTTTCAAGTCAAGCAAATGAGAGAATGGACTTTTGTCTCTCAAGAAAAATATACCATTGATCTTCTCAAGAGGTTCAATATGGATGAATGTAAGCCAATCAAGACACCAATGCCATCAAATGGACATCTCGACCTAGATGTGGAAGGTAAATTGGTTGATCAAACTTTCTACCATTTTATGATTGGTAGTTTGTTGTACTTGACCGCGTCTAGGCCCGATATCATGTTTAGTGTGTGCATGTGTGATATTTTCCAAGCCAACCCTAAGGAGAATCACTTAATTGCCATTAAAAGAATCCTTAGGTACCTTAAACACACACCAAGCATTGGCCTTTGGCATCCCAATAGAGCTAGTTTCTAACTCGTTGGCTATTTTGATTTGAATTATGTGGGTTGCAAAATTGATAGGAAAAGCACTTCTGGATGGTGCCATAGTGGTAATCACTAGTGTCTTTGACCTCCAAAAATAAAAATAGTGTTACCTTGTCCCCCACCGAGGCAGAGTACTTCGTCGTGGCTGCGTATTATGCTCAAATCCTTTACATGAAGCAAACCCTTCTATATGGCTTAGTTCTAGAAAAGGTACCCCTTTTGTGTGACAATGAGAGCACCGTAAAACTTGCTAACAACCCGGTTCAACACTCTCGCACCAAGCACATTGATATCCATCATCACTTCCTTAGAGATCATGTTGCTAAGGGTGATATCTCACTAGATGGTGTAAGCACAGAAGATCAATTGGAGGATATCTTAACAAAACCATTAGATGAAGCGCGGTTTTGTAAGTTGAGGAACAAGCTCAATATACTTGATCTAAGTAACTTTACTAAATATGAGCTTGTGTTGTCCCTTGCATTGCATTTTACCATAAATCATGGTTAATTAACCTGGTTTGCATTTAGGGTTTGTCTAACCTAGTTAAGATAACCACCAAAAAGCATGTGAAGAAGCTTATCTAGGGCTCAAACTTGACAAACATTAGATTTAATTTCTTGTGTTGCATTGCATTGCAAATGGATGTGTGTTGCTTTGTCTCATTTCTTTTCGGTTAAGTTTGATACATCCGCTGTGTTTGTCCACTGGTAGGGGGAGCATTTGACACTCCTAATTGTTAAGACCCCTATTGTGACTGGCCACATGGTGCCTCCTCGCCCTTTTATTTTTTGTTTTCAAAAATGAAGTTAAGCCCATGGCAAATTATTTTGAAAATTGAGGGTTTGAGAGTGGATCACTCATACCAGTCCCAACTAGTGTTTATTTGACTCTTATCGAGTTGGGACTTGGAAACTACATAAAAATCTGAAGAAATGGTCACTGGATTATATCACTAGATCAATTTGGATATCACCGGAGTAATCTGGTGTATTATTGGGGTATACTATTCTTTGAACAGTGCACCCACATCATTGGTGTGTGGCTGTTAGGTATCACCGAACTAATTTGGTGCTTATGTAGAGGCACAATGTACTCAACACAGTTCAATGGCTTCATTCGGTGCCCTGGAGATATCCAGGGCAACACTGTGTTCTAGATACCAGTTCAATGGCTTCATCTGGTGCCCCTTTTTGTGTTCTGGGAGATATCTAGAACACACCACCAATCTGGTGTCTTGGAGATGGCAACCACTAGATTAATCTGGTGTTAAAAGGAAAGACACAGTGTGTTACTTATTTTTATCTGATGCATGGGGCATGCACTCCCTCCTTTCCTTAATCGGCAACCACCATTCGCTCGCTCTCCTCTATCCAAATCGCTCGAGCCCACATCCATATGTCGTTGTTTCATAGTAACCCTAATCACTGCCGCTCTGCACTTTGCGATCGGGCTGCCACTCCTAGTCGTCTATGCTGCCATTATTACGCCATATCTAGCCACCATATCAATGTAGCCACACTTGTGACCCTCAGCAGCATTTGCATGCCTGCTCCCTCTCACCGTGCGTGCCCGCCGCCACCGGCGTGAACTCGTCGAGCCTCTGTAGATCTGGCTGTGCTATTAGGATCAAGGGGCTGACTAGAGGGGAAGAGGGTGAATAGTCATTTCTTTTATTTAGTCATGCTGGCTAACCGAAACAAATGCAGAATTAAACTAATCGGTCTAGCCTCGACTACACCCCTCTATCTATATTCACAAGCACCTTACAAAGATCCTTAAATAAGCAACTAAGGTGCCAAGGTAGAGAGAGCTCACCTACACAAGTCTAGATAGCAAGGTCACACAAACCTATGCAACAAGTACTTTAAGCACACCAGAAGATCCTACCCATATTAGTGAGCACACTAGCACTACTCAACTAGAAATGCTACCCAAGCTTAAACTAGAGAGCTACTACTACTTAGCTACACAAGCTAACTAGCACAAGATAACAACTACTTTACTACACAAGTAAAGAACAACACTAAACACTAGCACAAGTATGAACAAGTAATGCAAGCTAGTGTTAGGGAAATCCAAACCAACGAGAAGAATAATGTTGACACGATGATTTTTATCCTGAGGTTCAGTGGTTTGCCAACCACTTAATCCCAGTTGAGGCAAACCTAAGGTTGCCGTTAATCCTCTTGCTAGTGGTGACCCACGAGTCACATTCTCTCACATGGAGTGCTCACACACAAACTCTAGCACTTTATCCGGCCGGACTACTTGGCGCTCTTCACACCTTGCTTTACCAGTCTTGCTCTTCACGTGTCCCACTAGGTGAGCACAGTACCTCTCACAAAGTCTTTTCTAGAGGCACACACAAATTCAAGTGGGATTCAATGGAACCACAACCTCCAAGTGTAACAAGCATCACTAGCTTGCAACTCAACCACCTAGTGCCACATCTTGCAATCTCTCAATGCAATGCACTAGCAATCACTCACTCACAATCGAATGCTATCTCCACAAGTACTAGTGAGTTAGAGGTCTCCCAAGCACTCTCACACATGGACACTAAGTCCACAAGGTGCTCAACCTATAGCCAAGGCTGGCCACCACTTCTCTTTATAGTCTCAAGGGCCAACTAGCTGTTGCCCCCTTCATTGCACAGAAAATGGGAGGTTGGGCCGGCCGACGCCACCATCAGACCAACGATGATCAGTCTGACGCCTTCTGCCACTGCCATGTGTTTTCGACCATTTGAAACTAGTCCTTGCTAGCCAATAGTCACCTAGATGCATGGTCCAACCCTATTAGGTCTGGTGGCCATCGGACCAATGGACACCACAGTACGATGTGTTCTAGAGAGCTCTAGAACCACCCCTCTACTCATCAGACTAGTCCGATGCCTTGCATCGGACCAATGGCCATGATCTAATGCATGGTTTAAACATTTCCCACGCACCTCCTCTACTTACCACGTGTCCTCCTCTATGAGCTTCGTTCGATGTCTCTATGCTCTCCAGGTCCGATGCTCGTCGGACCAAGGACACCATGGTATGATGTGACCTGAATGCGCCTATTGCTAGGGTTAGTCATCGGACCCATCTAGGTGCTGGTCTGACGCCTATGCATAGTCTAACAATGACTAGAGGCCTTCTGCACTTTGATTTTCTAGCCCTTATTCAAATGTGCTAACTCCTCAAGTGTTCCACCAACTTGTGCACATGAGTTATCCTTTCACAAACATTTTTAAAAGGATTTTTCTCTCTTTTCAACCGCCACTCGATCCTAGCAACACATGCAAAGTTATATCTCTCAAGTGGCACTAGATGACCGATATGCAAATAAGATTGCCCCTCTTAATATTATGGCCATCTATCCTAAACCCGGTCATGCACTTCTCTACACAACCTTTGACTAGTGAAATGAAATGCCCTACAAATTATAACTTTGCCTTGCACATTCCATTTCATCTCCAACATCTCCATCCTTAGTGATGCTACACAAGCATCCAACCTCCATCAATCCACTTGTAATCAACAAGTCTTCCCTGTCTTGATCTCACATGAAATGATATGATCCACTTCATGTCAACACGTGGACTTATTGGTTCATCAATCGCAACTTCGCCTGCTCTTAACCGTTGCCTTGGTCCATTGATGCCAAGTCCTTGCTCAAGCTTCACAACCATGTGAGGTCCGTCGCTCCAAAGCCTCTGACTTGCCCTTCACACTTGCAACCCGGTCCATTGTAGCCAAGTCATGACTCTTGATCTTATCCACCTAGCCATATGACACCATGTCATGTTTCATATGAAATAAGCTCCTCTATCACAACTAGTTGAGCATTATCAACATGATCAAGCCTCTCTCCACCATGGCTTTTAGTGTTGCTCACACTAGTGTACCTTTGTATCTCAACATAAACACATATTAGTCCACCTAAGTTGTCACTCAATTACCAAAACCAAACTAGGAATTTTGAAGCTCCTCCTTTTTGGTAATTGACGACAACTCTACAAAGATATAGAAATTAAGTTTATTCCAAGATAGCACTTCACACAAGTGTAAATTGCTAACTTGGTTTGGATTTTACGTTACTTATTCATCATTAAGACCACTTGTTAAGATTTGGATAAGCACCATAAAACCCGACTAGGTAGTGATAACTCCCCATACATGTGTGCTCAAATAGTTTAATTTCAAGTTTGCACACATTCATAATATATGAAATTTGTGGGAGTGTTACCACTACTAAGTGATGCTAAGGTATACAATATATAAATGTACCTTTGTAGCATGTATACCAATTGATAATCCATCCTTAACAACAACATTTGCTAGACATAAGTGAAACTAGATACCATGTGAGATCAACATTATAAACATGGTTCTAGTTTCCACTTGCTATACTAAGACCAGGCTCTAAGTACTAAAGGATAAAACAATTCATCACCCAAGTCTTAGCTCTAGCAATCACTTGCACACAAGCTAGATACCATGTGTTAACTAAAGGCAACGCAAAGAAGCAAATTTAATGCATAAACGAATGCATCAAATATGTATTCATGAGCTTGCTCCCCCTACTTGTGTGCTTCTCTTGTTCAAGAATTTTGATCCCCTTCCATTCTTCAATCCTATCTCTTTATCCACTTGTTAGTAATTTTCCCTCTAAGTCCATTTCCATGTCCAACTTTCGATTTGCATATTGTTTAGTCTTCTCTCTTTGTCATGCAAATTTCTCCCCTTTTGCATATCTTTGTACCAACACAAATTTCTCCCCTTTTGCACATCTTTGTACCAACTTCTCCCCCTTTGTCATTAATTACCACAAAAGGGTTGCACTAGGGTGTGGAAGGTTGACACTTCAAATCTTGTATTTTTGATGGACACCGTGTATATGATGAATGGCATGACACCATGAGTCGATCATACCACTTGGTAGACTTGTGCTATTGTAGGTAACTTATTCTCTTGATTTGATTACTTAAAGTTGAGGATCACTTGTGGATATCTCCTTTTGGATGCCAATTGATAGTTGATTCTCAAAGATACCAATTGATACAAATTGATGATTGAAATTGATATCCATTTGCATTTTTATCTTCTTCTTGAATGTAGCACCTAGTTTTAAAAACAAAACCAGGTACATCCTATATGTGCGCCTAGGAATGCCATTCACACCTATGGTTACAAATAATGGCTAATATCAAAGACAATGCCTTTATTACATAATGTTCACATATATTGCAGCAGATATAAACTTAGATAACATGTTTATACTAAACTCTAATCTTCTTGTGAAGCCTCCAACACCACATGAACCATCAACTAGTTGATCACAAGTCTAAGTCGACTCTAGCGGAAACACCATCTGTAGTTGCCTTCTGGTCCTTCTGGTACCCATCCGGGATTTTCCAAAGAATTGAAAAGATAAACAAGTGTAAGCTACTACCGCTTAGCAAGCATAACATGAGGGGATGCAAAGCTCAAAAGGCTTGACACGGCTGAACTGCTATAAGCATTTTAGTTGGTCATATTTTATATCATTAACCTCAGTAACTATGTTAGGCTTAAGCTCCCAAAAGAATGAATAGAGTTAAAGATATCATCAAAGTTAATCATATTCCCAAACCATCCAAGTAACCATCTAATCAATAAGGATCTAGGCCACTTGTAACCGTGAGCACAACTGATATATCAGTTTTACACTCTGTAGAGGTTGTACACTTTCACCATGAGTCGTGATTCCCTTTTACCTGAGACCTATCGATCTCTTTACCCACATCTGAGGTAGGTATGCAGGGTACACTATGAAGCTTTTTGCAAGTCATTCTAATTAGTGGCAACCGCTAAGGTTTCCATCTCCCACAAGCTATGGAGCTCACTCCAAAGGTGGCACACACTTAAAGCACACACAACAATGGGGATAAGACCCATACACACAGCGGTATGCCCCTCTTGCCCATTTGGTAAGCTGCTTAAAAATCAGAAAGAGCAAGGTACTTGGTTAAGACCATAGCCATGTAGTCTCATGGATGTACTATAAGTCTTGGGTTGTCACTTAAAGATCAAGTCCTTATGGAGAGAAACTTGAGCACCATAAACCCAATGCTCCAGCCCTCTTGGTTCCATGTTGCTAAAAAGCATCTTTTATAACAATGGTTGCATAATCTTTAATCAACATTAGAGATTTTCTTTATTTGTGAAGCGAACTAAGCATACTACCCAAATGCATAAACCCATAGTGTCAGCATGAAAACGTGTCAACACACAGCAAGCCGGAAGGGTCTGCTCAATGGAGCTGTGGATCCACCTAGCTTCAGCGCAAGGGTGGTCGATCCTGCGCACTCCTCCCGAGACGTGCTAGTCAATTTGACCCTGTAATTGACAAGGAGTGAGAGTTCATCAGTAATTAAGGGCAGAACTTGCCGGTGTTACCAGACAGTCCCGAATGTGCGGCTTTGAGAGCCGATATGAAAGGAGACCGACTAAATAGTTGATTCTAGCATATTCATGAGAATAAATCAATTAAAGCTCATTGGGTTATGTAAGAAGAATCGGTTATCAATTAGGATAGATGTCGTTATTTGAACAAATATTAATCAATGGCAATAAGATATCAACAATGATTGGTTTATGCCAAGCCAATGATTACAGGTAACTGAACCCCTTTTTAAATAAAGAAACAATTCAACATCACTTAACTGTTTAATAAAGGTAAATCTAATGAACATGTTAGATCTCATCTATCGCTATGACCAGTGGGGCATGAGGCAGAATCATGCAGGCCATAGAAATAACAATAGATTCGACGACCCTAACTCATTACTAATATCAGTGGGGCACGAGGCAGAATCATGCAGGCCATAATACAATAATAAGATCATGGGGTTAACATATCTTTCAACCTATCTTTACTTCAACAGTCTCATGATGCAAACTGTTTGTGAAAGCACTCGATATCGGCTAAAACAGCCGATTCAGGCATAGCGCACAGTTAAAGTCATACCTCATCCGGAATAAATCTACCAAATAACGATCCCCACTCCACGGTGCTAACAATGGGGTGTGAGGCAGAATCACACAGGCTATGATAACGGGCCATGGAACGGTTTTCGTTAGCCAATAGATCTACTCAAGATGCAACATGCCTTAACCGCACGCTATGCACGATCAGGATTGACGTAAAACAGCCGATAAAACATAACTCATCGTTTAAAGTGTAGATTAGATCAGTTTTAGATTAGCAAACGATGAATTAAACAAGATATAAGGCCGATCTAGATCAATCCCAATCGGGCAGAGTGATATTGCTGTAATTTAGATAAATAATGAAAGCAATAAGCAACATCGGTAACTTAATGAATCTACCAGAGACTGCCATTCTAACGGTACTTAAAACAAGCAGTGGAGGTTGACCGGATCGATGCAGCTGTACTTGCTGAAGAACTCACCGAGATCTACTTTACTCCTACTCCTAAGGGTGGCCGGAGCTGAAAAAGTAAATGACTTGTGTATTAGATTGATTGTTGTTCTTTACAATAGCCGGGCTCTGATATATATACCCAGAGTCTAAACATGAATCCTACTCGAGCACGATTCGTTACAATCTTTGGCATAAACGAAAACATTCCTAATTTAAGATAACTTGGACTCTAATCTTTCCCCTTTTGCAGAGTCTGATATGTAGTTTCCTGGCACCAACTGTAGTTCATCATCGCTATCCGCTGACGTCATCCCAAGAGATCTGATTCCAGAGTCGTATCCGAATCGGCTGACATCGATCCTCATTCAATCGATTCCCTGATCAGCACAATCTTGGAAGCCTGCGAGTTCCCGCGTTCTTTCTCCAAATTTTGGTGTAAACACATGCCCCCCAATTTTGGGATAAAATGGTTTTATTCCAAAATTCCAACTTATCGGTTTACCGTGCCGTAACCACTCTATCCCGAGATATACGCATAACTCCTAACTTCTCGGCTTGAGTTTTATACAACATCTCAATAGTATCTCTTTTGACACACTCAACCCTTTTGCTTTCTCTTCCCTCCAACAGTCGATGCCGTCATCACCAAGGCCTCAAACCCTAGCAAAACCGCCGTTCCATCATTCAAGCCATCTTCGTCAGATCCGAACCTGCTCCGGCCGTAATGGCGACCAACGACCATGTTCCTGAGGTGCGTTTCCAAGTTTCCACCCTTCCAACTGTCGGCTGTTACCCCATATTTCTTCTCTTCTTGAATTTATTTATCCGATTTTCTAGGAAATGAGGAACGAGATCTTAATTCCATCAGCTGTCGTCCCTAATGTTTATTTTCTCGGGACTATGGGTGACCCTGATCCATCTGATTTTATCCGCCAAGAAACCAACCAGATCCCCTTTAAACAATCTGTAGTGGATTCATCTTCCTGGAACAAAACTCCCTTCAGAAACTGGCCTAAAACGCCTAAGGGGTGGAGAGATTGGTTTCATAGGGTATCTGCGAAAAAGGGCGGAGACTGGGAGCTTTATGATCTGAACCAGTGCTTGACACTTTCGTTGTCCGAAATGGAGAGGAATGATTCTCTCTTGATCTTTGCTTCTTATTTCTGGTCTAATGCTCTGAATGCTTTTATTTTTGGCTACGGCCCAATGACCGTCACTCTGGCCGATGTATATATGTTGACCGACCTTAGAATTACTAGATCAGTGCAACCCTATGAGTACTTGAGTGCTGGCTCCAAAAGATTGGCCAAGATATCAGACTGCACCGGATGGGCAAGTTACATACTGAATCATGTCGGAGATGAATCATCTGTCAGCGAACGAGAATATGTGGCTTTTCTAAATATGTGGTTGGAGAGATTCATCTTTTGTGGGTCGTCTTGTGGTCTGACTTACAATCACAAACTCATGGCGGAGCACCTAGCATCAGGCAAGGATATCCCTCTTGGAAAATATCTGTTAGGAGCTGCTTATCATCTGATGTACCAGGTGGCTGCCCAATTACTGAAGAATGAACCAATACAGACTATCAGCGGCCCTTGGTGGCTGATACAATTGTGGCTAAATTTGTACATGCACAAGATTGTAAGGCCTGATCTCAGAAACCTGAGCTTTCCTTCCTCTAATTTTGATGAGGAATATAGAGGTGAAGAAGGAAAAACTCGACAGTGTAGGAGCTATGGTGAGTCTGCATCGGCCATAATAATTGACTTCGATGTTGGCCACCTCCTCAAAAAGTTTTACAGAGGGTTTGATGCGGCCGTCCTGACCTAGCTACCTTATAATGAAGATGATGAACTGACTTTTTCATTCAAATTCTGATTTGAATCCGGCTGTTCGGACGAGACAACGGCTGCGATCTTCAATTCCTTTATTAAGCCCTGCGTTCTCCCAGCCGAATTTCGTCACAGTCATGGCAAAATGATTAAAGGTTCTTCCATCCCAGGCAATCCTCCAACCTATGAGTTTTACAATCCTTCCTTTGTGGCCCGTCAGTTTGGCCTCGGTCAACTTCCCCCTCGCCTATTCTTCAAAAACATCCTGAAGCCGAGAGAAGATATCAGTGATATGTTGGAAGCTTCTAGAGTCTTTCTATTGGGATCAGATCTTCCTTCCTTTTCGTTGCACAACTGGGTCAGGATTAACTTTTCTTCCAATCTCTTTGACTTCTAGTGGCAAGAATGGCATTCCCATCTCTTCTGTGGGTCTGTCCACCCACCGTGTATAGCTCTGGACGGGGAATTTGCTTCTGACAGTGAGGTAATCTTTCATTCCCTTGTCAGATAAACTACTTGGTGAATTCTCTTGCCAACTATTCTAATCGACCCTTTCAGGACATTGAATTTGATCCTCCAAGTCTGGATAGGAGAGGGCGTCCTATAGATTACCATCCGTCATGCCTAGTTTCAAGGATGGGATCAACCGCACCTTCTTTGAAGAAGTTGATGAGAACCCATGCCGCTCCTACGATCGTGACATGTCAATCCCCAAAGCGCAAGACGGTTCTAGGGGCAACTCGGAAGGTCACCACTGGAAAAAAACTTTGTAGGACAAGACCATCAGGTGCTTAGGTGAACGATTCATACTTCCCTTAAACCGATGTTCAACTTTCTGATCCCACTTTCTCACAGTTATCAAGCATTGCGTCTCAGTCTGCTTTGGGCGCGGCACTGCTATCTCAGGCGTTTGATTCAACACCAACTGAACCATCATCGGCCGATCCTTAAAAGGAGCCGATTTCGGTGGAAATAATCGATGCTTCCACAGTGGTAGAAAATGTGAATTTTCTTTGATGTTTGTCGAAGCATTTTCTTTAACTTCTTGATTTACTTAGTCCTTTACCCTTCACTTGACCTTTCACTGCGCCAAATACTTTTCGAGGAAACACTTGACAGTCTGCTTATCGACCCTGTCAGCACTGAAGGTGGTCCTATCACCATCTACATTCAGACTATTGATTCCCTAGTACGGCAAACAACTGATGGTGAGGGAGTTATTTGCTCAATTCATTTCCCTGCAACAAACATTAAAAATCCTTCCTTGTTATTGCAGACGCCAATGCTGGAAGCTCGGAGCCGATTCAACTAGATGTCATTGGTGCATCATCAGCTGTTCCCCCTCTTCTGATAGAGGCCACTACTGAGAAGGTACTGTACCCTTTTCGCCATCTACTTTGAGATAAGCTGATTCAAACCTCCTAATCAAGATTTCCCTTATGCACAGGCACTTAATCTTCCAGCCCGAAGCTATTCTTTCAATCTTGAGCAGTATTTTGATGAAGATGAAATTAAATCGTCAGCTATCTCCCCCAATGAAGTTCTAACAGAGGAGACTAGAAATTGGCTAAGAAACACACTGCCTATATTTGAGAAGAGCACAACCAATTTGGTCCAAGACACTGATTCAATGCAGAGAGTCTTCTTGGCCATTAAGGGTGATCCATCTCTAGCTCTCTCCAGGGTCTTGTCATCTTTGTATGTTTTCGAAGATTAGGCTTTGAAGGTGAAAACGATCTAGAGGAACTTGTCCAACCGTGAAGCCTTGCTGGCCAAAGGGGACTCCAACAGACAAGAGGTTAAAGAGCTGATGCAGTCGATTGATGCTTTGAAGAACTCTTCCCTTCGGATCGATCCAGAGTTGTGAGCTGGAAAACGTGAAGGCGACCATCGATCATCACAAGTCCACTCTGGCCAAAATACCTGACGCCATCAAACAGAAGAAATAGGAACTATTGGCCAAAGTAAAAGAAGGCAGAGCCATCCATAGTAGCCTTGAGAACGCTCCTGGAACAGCCGAAGAATATGAGCAAAAGATTGCAGAAGTTGATGCTATCCGGCTTGAAATATTGAAAGTCATTCAGGACGTTCTGAACTTGTAATCTGTAGGTTAACATGCATATTTTGTGTACGATAACCACTTTTTCCTATTGTCTCATTGTTTCGGCTAAAGAGCCGATTGAAAACAGCCAATTCCAGACCTACGATCTCGATTCAATTGAGTTTGAAAACATGGCTTTTATTAAGAGACCACCCCGATCTCTTGCCTTCAATCTCCCAACATTGCATTTTCTTCGGTATTAGCGAGGCGACGCTTCGCCTTTTATTAATTGCGGTTGCCCTTTGCACTTTCCTGAAGCATCCACCTCTTCGCTCTGTGGCTTTAAATACCAGCCGAGGGTTCTGGCCTCAAACACATCTACACTTGCAACCGCTCCTGTTCCTTTGCACTTCTCTGCCTACAAAACCCTGTAGCGATTTTCTCCCCTTTTTGTAGATCCAATCGATTTCATGGCCGGCAAGGACAACCGCGGCAAGCGTGTGGTGGAGGAGATCCTAGGGGAGAACATGCCGGTGAGCCAGCGCCTCCGACGCATGAGGTGAGATTGCTGTCTTCTGCTCATGGCGATAAGTTGTGACCATCTGTTCATAGTGATGAACTTTTGTTTCTAGGTTTGTTTTGAACGACAGTTTTCGTCCTCTTCCCATGGCCGGTGAACCCTCCGATGATGTGTCTTCCGCGCCAGCCTCATCATCAGATTCGTCTAATTCGTACAACGGCAATGACGCCTGGCGTTTCCTCCGGGAGTGGAGGGCAGCTCAGAACCGCTACTCCGAGGCGACTCGAGAGAATGGCCAACTCGAGATCCGTCTCGGGGCTTCTCAGGTCGCTCTTCGTGTGGCCGAGGAGGAGGCCAATGCTATTCGAGTGTGGCTAGCCAAGTCTGACGCTGTGGTGACAGGTGAGACGATCTTCAGGGATGTCTTCATTCTGATTTTTTCACTTATCTTTATTTTGATAGTTCCCTGTTTCTGTGATCATCAACCCTGACGATGCAGTTGGAGACTCTCCAACTGGCGGCGAACGCGGCTATGGATGTCGTCAATGCCCATGGCTCCCTCATCAATGCTCGCCTTCATGATGTTCTGGCTCGCGTTTAGGAGATCGCCCTCCACTGTGTTTGTCATGGCGCGGCGGTGGCGCTGACCGCGGCGTAGGTCCAGACTAGGTACGAGCTCCATACCATGGACACTGGTTTCCCAATGGGCAATAGTCCCGAAGAACATGAAGACCTACTCGAAGAGTTCATCATGGTAGCGGAGGCCATAGTAGACATCACATCCGCCCAGGATGTGGTGAACAAGGTATTTGATTAGATTGTATCTAGGGTCATCCGATGAACAAAGACTCCTGTTCTTTCTGTGAATGTATCTCAGTACAATGCTTTTGTATATGACTATTTTTATCTTTTGTTTTTGATCTATAGGCGATACATATTGTATCGGCTTTTACTATCTTTGAAGATTTTCATTTTTTTTGAACTAGAGGCGATACCCTTCTGGTACCGGCTATTAGAGCCGAGAACGAATCAGCTATCAATTGTTGATCAAATGCTAGGATAACACCCCGCAGAACCTTTTCATATCAAAGGTCAAACGATCAATCAACCCAGGTCAAGTATCCAATTAAGAGAAACATAACTTCTTTAAGAAATCCATTAACTCTGAATTGCACTTAAACTTCGACTCAGCATTCACATACGTCGGCCTAAACCCATCTCCAAGACTCAACGTTTATTTTTCCTTTAATCCAATGGCCGATGTGAAGCCATGATTTCTCTACTAAAACAAACTTTTAGAGCCAATCGCTTGCATCACTGCTGGCTTTCATTGTTGATCTTAATGAAGCCTCCTTCCCATGGCTTACTAGAAAAACATTCAAAGTCTCCTAGTTCCCAAAAGACTGGATCGGCTGTTGCGATGCTCATGGACTCATCAGCGCGAACCAGTTCGACGTCATCTCCATGCCATTGAATCAAACACTAATGCATGGTCGATGGTATACAACAATTCGCATGAATCCAATCGTGACCGAGGAGCAAACTATATGACCCTTTTCCATCAATGACAAAGAATGTGGTGAGCAAAGTCTTGCTTCCGATTGTAAGTTCGACATTTATTGCCCCCCGGGTCTTAGACGTATTACCTCCGAAGTCCTTAAGCATCATGTCAGTCTCCATCAAATCTTCTGGTCCTTTGCCAAGTTTACAAAAAGTAGTGTAAGGCATAAGATTGACAGAAGCACCTCCGTCCACTAACATCTTGCTCATCGGCTTCCCATCGACAAGACCTTTCATATATAATGCTTTTAAGTGCCGATGTTTGACTGGTTCGTCAAATATTGCTTGCTGTACAACCATCAACTTGGCAACTATCTCCTCATACTCTGATTCATCAAAATCCGAATAAACTTCTTGATCTGCCGAAGCTCTGAATTCCGATGGCAACAGAAAAGTCATTTGGATATTAGCCGATGGTTGCTTTCTATCGGCTGTTTGCTTGGCACGCCATACTTGAGTTTTACTAGATGCCTGAGTCTATTCCATCTCTTCATTCCTTAGGCGTTGCACCCTTCTCTTCTGGCTTCTTGTTAAACCTCCTGGGAACCACTGGCCTTCCTACCACACATATCTTCTTTCATTGCCTTCCTCTTCATGATCAACCCAGTCCTGATCAACGACTCTTTTTCCAAGCCGATCATGAACACTTTTACTTTTTAAGCGCCGATCCATGTTATTAGGATGATATGTGTCTTGAGCATGGATAGACCGGCGGCTGGTTTGAGACTGCCTATACTCCTGATACTGATTGTTGCCTTCTGGACAGTCATGTCTGGTAGGCAACTTCAGACCTTCATTCTAGCAATGTCTGAAGAAACGACAATTCCAATATAATTCGGCTTGTTCCCTTTCATACCTCTCTTCTTCCAGTTGATGCTGGTACGCTTGATCTTTTAACCAACGCTGATAATCCTTTTCCTTCTGCCACTGCCATTTATTCAACAGAATCCGAGATGTGACCTACGGCTTTGTTATCCCTGCCTTTGACATCTCCCCCTGCTCATATCGGCTCCCTTGTTTGGCACGACGTCTTCTAATTTCTCTGTACTCGTCAACCGATATTTGCATCTTGGGATCGACTATTCTAGCTTCTTTTGATTTGGTTGATGTTAGGACCTTAGTTTTTCCTTTGAATAACCCAGCATCAACCATGTTTTGATCTCCTAGGAAAGGATTATCATCAACTTTCATTTTCCAAGGCGTATCAAATTTGAGCCTTCCCTGCTGAATAGCTCTCTGTATATGCTGCCTGAAGATTATGCATTTATTAGTGGAATGAGAAGTAGCATTATGGAACTTATAGAACTTCTTATTTTCAACTGATCAGGGGGCAACATGACATGACAATCGAGCAACTTGATCTGCCCTTTCTCAAGCAAGAAATTGAAGAGCTTATCTGATTTGGTGACATCAAAGTCATAGCTTTCCTTGACTCCTCTTCCCCAAGGATTTGTCGCCATCACTGTCTTCTTGCCCTAATTCCATTTAGCCGCAGCAACCTCTTCTTCTTCGTCTTCGTAGTCGTCATCGACTGAGTATGGATCATAAGCTTCAGCTACTGTGGTGCTCTTCTGGAACCGAGTATCTCTGCGCATACTATGGAATTGGCTATTGAGCGCTACTACTCGTTGAGCCAATTGACCCAAATTGTCAAATTCTTGTCCCAGCAGCTTTTCTTTCCACATCGGCAGCATTCCTTGAACAGCTAAAGCAGCTAGTTGATCATCGGCCAAGCTTAAGGAGAAGCACAAGTTCCTGGTTTTTCGAAACCTCTGAAGAAATTTAGTGCCCGATTCATTAGTCTTTTGTCTTATAGTTGTCAGATCGGTAATTTTCTTCTCTCTAGTCCCAGTGTAAAAATATATATGAAACTTCTTCTCTAGGTCAGCCCAATTGGCAATGGAATTGACTGGCAATGATGAAAACCAAGTGAAGGCTGGCCCTAATAAGGACAAAGAGAAGAAACAAACTCGATGGGCATCCTCGACTGATGCTTCGCCCAATTGCATAAGATACCGACTGATATGTTCTATCGTGCTTGTACTGTCTTGGCCAGTGAACTTAGCGAATTCTGGGAGCCTATAATTTGTTGGAAGAGCGACCAAATCATACCATTCTAGATATGGGCGTTTCTATGAAAAGGTCAGCCCTTTTGGCTTTAGACCGAACTGATTCTTCATCATCTCGGTCACCCTCAGCAATAATTCATCAGCTTGTGAATTTGGATTCCTCTGCACTTGCTGACCCATCTGTGGATTGAAATCCTACGTGCCTTGATATCCTAGATTTGGCATCATGTGGAGGGTGTTATAATCTGTGCTATAGTGATACCCTTATGGAATCTCAATCTGCTGGGTCCCTTGCTGGCTTGCTGCTTGAAGTCTCTGATTGTAGACATAAGGATCTATATCTCTACGGATCCTTTGGATTGATGGTGCTATTTTTTGAGCCGACGATGGTATATGGCCTGATGTGCCAAAATTGATCACCTAGTTTTGACTTTGCCCTGCCGACTGTTGCACATGCTATACTGATGGTCTAGGATTGTACTGTATCTAATTCATAGTAGTTCCTTGAATTTGTTCAGATGAACCCTGCACTGTCTAGACATCACCATTTCCAGCTGGTGCTGCTTCTTGATGGCTGGTGCCGACTTGATTAGTCCCTTGGGTCGATGGATCTGGAATATTGTAATAAGCCGGTCCGCCTTGACCAACTAGAAATCCATGAATCGCTTCTCTCATGGCGTTGTGGAATATGTCCACGAAAGCTTTGCTTTGGCTTGATATGGCATCACGAACAGATTTGTCTACAACTTCCTTAAAGAAACGCCTGTCTTCAACTTCAGTTGTATCTATCTGCCTGTGTAGTAGAACTCTTGGTAGTGGAAATTTCTAAACAATTGTGTTATCACGTGTTTTGGTGTAGGACAACAAACATTTGTTCTGAAACTCTTCTATAGCTTTGCTGATGATACCCTTATCCCCATTAGGTAGATCTTCATAATGCAGCATAAGGATGTCATTGTTGTTGTGAACCGTCATGATGATTGTGGTGTCCCACCAAGCGTGCCAAAACGTGTGTCGGCACGAAAACGTGTCAACACACAGCAAGCCAGAAGGGTCTGCTCGATGGAGTTGTAGATCCGCTTAGCTTCAGTGCAAGGGTGGTCGATCTTGCGCACTCCTCCCGAGACGTGCCAGTCAATTTGACCCTGTAATTGACAAGGAGAGAGAGTTCATCAGTAATTAAGGGCGGAACTTGCCGGTGTTACCAGACAGTCCCGAATGTGCGGCTTTGAGAGCCGATATGAAAGGAGACCAACTAAATAGTTGATTCCTGCATATTCATGAGAATAAATCGGTTAAAGCTCATTGGGTTATGTAAGAAGAATCGGTTATCAATCAGGATAGATGTCGTTATTTGAACAAATATTAATCAATGGTAATAAGATATCAACAATGATTGGTTTGTGCCAAGCCAATGATTACAGGTAACCGAACCTCTTTTTATATAAAGAAACAATTCAACATCACTTAACTGTTTAATAAAGGTAAATCTAATGAACATGTTAGATCTCATCTATCGCTATGACCAGTGGGGCATGAGGCAGAATCATGCAGGCCATAGAAATAACAATAGACTCGATGACACTAACTCATTACTAATATCAGTGGGGCATGAGGCAGAATCATGCAGGCCATAATACAATAATAAGATCATGGGGCTAACATATCTTTCAACCTATCTTTACTTCAACGGTCTCGTGATGCAAACTATTCGTGAAAGCACTCGATATTGGCTAAAAACAGCCGATTCAGGCATAGCGCACAGTTAAAGTCATACCTCATCGGGAATAAATCTACCAAATAATGATCCCCACTGCACAATGCTAATAGTGGGGTGTGAGGCAGAATCACACGGGCCATGATAACGGGCCATGGAATGGTTTTCGCTAGCCAATAGATCTACCCAAGACGCAACATGCCTTAACCGCACGCTATGCACGATCAGGATTGACGTAAAACAGCCGATAAAACATAACTCATCGTTTAAAGTGTAGATTAGATCAGTTTTAGATTAGCAAACGATGAATTAAACAAGATATAAGGCTGATCTAGATCAATCCCAATCGGGCAGAGTGATATTGCTGTAATTTAGATAAATAATGAAAGCAATAAGCAATATCGGTAACTTAATGAATCTACCAGAGGCTGCCATTATATGGTAGAGCCGATAACTTGACCTTGATCTAGTTCATGCAGTGGGGGTCGACCGGATCGATGCAGCCATACTTGAACTAGGCAAGAATCGATAACTAACTTATACCAGAGTCGCAGTGGAGGTAGACCTGATTGATGCAGCCGTACGAACAGAGGTATAAGCCATGACGGTACTTACAACAAGCAGTGGAGGTCGACCGGATTGATGTAGCCATACTTGCTGAAGAACTCGCCGAGATCTACTTTACTCCTACTCCTAAGGGTGGCCGAAGCCGAAAAAGTAAATGACTTGTGTATTGGATTGATTGTTGTTCTTTACAATAGCCGAGGTCTGATATTTATACTTGAAGTCTAAACATGAATCCTACTCGAGCATGATTCGTTACAATCTTTGGCATAAACGAAAACATTCCTAATTTAAGATAACTTGGACTCTAATCTTTCCCCTTTTGCAGAGTCTGATATGTAGTTTCCTGGCACCAACTGTAGTTCATCATCGCTATCCGCTGACGTCATCCCAAGAGATCCGATTCCAGAGTTGTATCTAAATCGGCTGACATCGATCCTCATTCAATCGATTCCCTGATCGGCACAATCTTGGAAGCCTGCGAGTTCTCGCATTCTTTGTCCAAATTTTTGTGTAAACACATAGGTAACAAGGCAAAAGGTTATCAAAATCAAGGAAGATAGACTCCAGGCAATATATTAACATATGCACATGAAAGTATTTCATTAAAGTGAATAGGTAGAAAGGATGCCTCATGTTATACTTGCCTTAACTCCATGCGTTACTGCTGTTCTTGACCTTTGAAGAGTTGCTCCGGATCACCGAGAACATCTTACAATCTACTCACGATCAAACATCACCACACAAGCATCAATACAATCATCACCACACACGCATCAATACAATCATACATGCATATCAACAAATAGAAACTTAATTAGAACAGTACACCAAACAATTTAAAAATAATTTGAAAAGGTTATAAAAATATTCTACTCATTACTACGGTTACACAAATGCGAAGATCACGCAAAACTGATCTACGGTGCAAATGATACGCTAAACGGAAGATTTGTTTTACAAAAGAGAGAGAGAATTAAATACATTTGAATTATCTAAGTTATGGTTTGAAAACAAGTTAAACATCGCTTCTAATACATAGATTACGATATTACAAAACCAATGCGACTTGAATGAATCAAATCGGAGATCGGACGGAAAAGATATTGACGACAGAAGAATTATCGGAAACGGGGCAACTTTGGTATATCACATGGGATGTGACGAAAAAGATGAAAAATATATTAGTGAAGTGATGAAACAATGCTAGGAATATTTATTGAAGTGGTGGAAAAATAGGAATTCAATTCGGAGTTGAAACGGACAAAATACAGAAGAAATACGGATGGAATTTGAGATGTCTAAGGACCTGTTCATAATTTTGAGAAGATAAATAATTATGGATAGGTCCTTCTTCTTCAACCTGAGGACTCTTCTTTTTTTCCATAACAGCTGGCCCCTTTTTTCATGGGGTACTGTAGTAAGGCAGAGGAGGGGATTGGCTGCATAGGGGCTGGCGCTCGGGTTCCTGGCAGTCGAGTGGTCGGCTGGCCTGGTCGTGGCAGGCTTCGGCGCTGCGTAGAAGGTGGCCACGGCCGGCTGCTGCTGTTGGGAGGGCCGGCCAGAGCCTGCTGGCTTCGGCCCGGAGAAGTCGTGCTAGACCTGCAGGAACAGAGATCACCAAGGGGAAAGAAGGAGATGGTAAAGCGCCGGCTGCAAGGGAAAAGAAGGGGAAGAAGATTGCTCGAATAGTGCTTGGCCAAGGGAGAGAAGGGAGGAAGAATAAGAGAGAAGGAAGAATTTCATGGCCAACCATGGAAACTCCTCGCCGAAATTTGGGAAGACAACGATGAAACGGGATCCAACAAACTCCAAAATGCAAAAAAATATACCACAGCGAAGAGAACGACGAGTGCTACCTTTTAGTGGTGGTGGTTGACGCCGGGACATGACGGTTTCGCCAGAAAATCTCACCGGGGAGTTCGTCGAAAAACTTGCCTTTCCGAACTTTGGCGATAGATGTAGATCGCTCTGTGCGTCGAATGTGGAAAAGGATTGTACCTCCCGAATCCTTGCGACAAGGAGAACACCGGCGCAAGGTTTGGAATATTTTTGGAAACTATTAATTTCAGGATTAAAATAATCCGTGGATAAAATAATTCTAGAAATTCTAGAATTACCTTTTTGAGTCACGAAAAATATCTCGGAGCTCCGAAAAATCCTAGAAAAATTCCTGGACATAGATTAAAGCATGAGAAACACAACTGAAGTGGTTTTAGCTCCCGAAAAGACTTTTGTATTGATTGATGAAAAAGACAAAGCCCAAGGAAAAGGAATTTAATTCTAAAAAAGGTTGGAAAAATTCTCGGAGTGATAGAAACATCGTCTAAACACGTTTCAAATCGTTTTTCATACATGAACACCAAATGCAATCGGCATGAATGCAACATTACAAGTTGCTAACCTTATGATAAGTTTTAAATTAAAAACAATTATTAATTTTCTCTAAATTTTAAATGCGCGCGAAAAATACTTAGTTAAATCTTTTAATCCTATTTGGAGAAAAGCAAATTTTAGAGTGTTACAAACCTACCCCTTAAGATGAATCTTGTCCTCGAGATTTGGTTGGTGATGACTCGAACAACTGAGGATACCCCATCTTCAGATCTTCTTCTCTTTCCCATATTGCCTCATCTTCTGAGTAACGATTCCATTGTACTTTGCACATCTTGATCACTCAACTTCTAGTGACCTTTTCTGCTACTTTCAAGATCTTGATAGGGTATTCAACATAGGTGAGATCTTCCTTCACAATGAGCTCTCCCAAAGGTATATGCTCTTAAGGCGTACTTAAGCACTTCTTTAACTGAGACACATAAAACACATCATGCACTCCAAACAAGCTTTCTGGTAGTTCCAGCTAAGAAGCCACTTCTCCTTTTCTTGCAAGAACCTTAAACGGACCAATATATCTTGGTGCTAGCTTACCTTTCATATTTAACCTTATAATTCCTCTCATAGGTGATACTTTGAGATACACATAATCTCCTATTTGGAATACCAATTTTGTTCTTCTTGTATCAGCATAACTCTTTTGGCGAGACGGTGCCACTCTTAAGTTATCCCGAACCATCCATACTTGCTCTTCTGCATCTTTAAGAACATTGGGTCCAAACACTTGACTTTCGCCCGTCTGATTCTAGAATAATGGAGTCCATTACTTTCTACCATACAAAGCTTCGAATGGTGCCATCTTGAGACTCTTCTGATAGCTATTGTTGTAGGAAAACTCAACATATGACAAACTTTTATCCCAACTGATGCCATATTGTAATGCACAAGCTCTCAACATATCTTCCAAAATCTGATTAGTTCTCTCAGTCTGTCTGTCAGTTTGTGGGTGATATGTTGAACTAAAGTTCAACTTTGTTCCCAATGATTCATGTACTTTATGCCAAAAATGTGATGTAAACTGAGTACCTCGATCAGACATGATCTTCTTTGGAACTCCATGTAGACACACTATTCATTCCATGTATAGTTCTGCTAGCTTTGCACCAGAGTAAGTAGTCTTGACCGGTAAGAAGTGAGCTACTTTAGTTAACTGATCTACTATTAAGCATATTGAATCATAACCTCTCTGAGTGCGTGGCAATCCAACTATAAAACCCATACCAACTTCTTCCCACTTCCACTCATGTATCTTCATAGGTTGTAGCAAACATGCAGGTCTTTGGTGCTCTGCTTTAACTCATTAACATGTGTCACACAATGCCACATATTCAGCCACATCTCACTTTAGAATATACCACCAGTACTTCTCCTTGAGATCCAAGTACATCTTGGTACTTATGGGGTGCATAGAATAAGTTGACTCATGAGCTTCTTGCAAAATGGCTTCACGAATAGCTTTTATTGCTAGCACACATATCCTTTTTCCAAACCACAAAGTTTCATTTTCATCCATACGAAAACCTGGTGCTTTGCCAACCACTAGATTCTTAGCAATTTCTTTTAGCTTCTCATCTTCTAACTGTCCTTTGTAGGGTCGAGATGGTGGACTAGAGGGGGTGAATAGTCCTTTCTAAAACTTAATCACGCCAGCTAACCGAAACAAATGAGAAATTAAACTACTCGGTCTAGCCAAGATTACAACCCTCTATCTAAGTTCACAAGCACCTTACAAAAGATCCTAATTGAGCAACTAAGGTGTCGGACTAGGTAGAGCTCACCTAAACAATTCTAGTTTTGCAAGGTCACACAAACCTATTCAACTAGTACTCAAGCAATCGGGGAGCTCCTACACATACTAGTTAGCAAAATGCACGAAGCCTAAGCAAACTAGTACTACTCAATAGCAAGGCTACACAAGCCAAACTAGAGTGCTCAACAATTACTTAGCTACACAAACTAAGCAATGTAACTAGCAAGGCTACACAAGCCAACTAGTTACTCAAGAGAGCTACTATATTGCTACACAAGCAAACTAGCTACACAAGAGCAACAACACAAGCATGATATATGAATGAGTAAAAACAAGCTTGTGTTAGGAGTAAGCAAACCAATGGGATGAACAAGATGACATGATGATTTTTCTCCCGAGGTTTGGTGGTTTGCCAACCACTTACTCCCCATTGAGGCAAGCCCAAGGTTGCCACCGATCCTTTAGCTAGTGGTGACCCTCAAGTCACACTCTCCCATGTGGAGTTCTCACCACAAGCTCTAGCTTTTGATCCGGCTGGACCACTTGGCGCTCTTCACACCTCACTCTACTAGAGTTGCTCTTCGCGTCTCCTGTGGGGCGAGCACAACACCCCTCACAATGCCTTCTCTGGAGCCATGCACAAACTTCTTGCAGGCTTCATGATGGAGATCACAACCATCGAGCCATCTAGGAGGTGGAAACCTCCAAGAGTAACAAGCACCACTTACTTGCAACTCGATCACCTAGTGCCAACACTTGTAATCTCTCAATGCAACACACTAGAATCACTAAATCACTCTCGAATGCGATCACTACAAGCACTAGTGAGTTAGAGGGCTCCCAAGCACTCTCAAGCAAGGCCACAAAGACCCAAGGGTGCTCTCATGCTGGCCAAGGCCTGGCTACCACTCCTATTTATAGCCCTAAGGGCTAAAGAGCCCGAAGGGACCGAGATGCCTAAGAGGGGGGGGGGTGAATTAGGCAACTTAAAAAACTATTTCTAAATTGTGGCCTCTAATTCCAACCGTAGCAAAACCTATGTAATAAGGTAAACTATTTATATGTGCAACTATGGTTTTGCTAAGTGTGTTGCTATCTCTACGACAGAAGAGTTATGTAACCTAGGTTCCAATCCTATCAACTAAGCTAGGAAAGGTAAAGCACACAACCAAGGTAGCAATATAAATGTGGAAGCTAAAGAGAGGTAGAGATGCAAACTCCCGTCGATGACTCTGGTATTTTTACCGAGGTATCGAGAAGCGCGCAAGCTTCCCCCTAATCCTCATTGGAGCCCCTCGCAAGGATGCCCATGCGAGGGCCAAGCTCCCAGTCAGGTAACTCCGTGGATAGCCTTGAGCCTTCCCCACATGCAAGTGGGTCTCCGATGTGCCCTTCGGTAACACTCTCCCTGTCTACACCCCACCATCTTCACTATCAAGCTTCCCGCCAAAACGCCATGGGCTTTGTTCCCTTTAGTACATGGTGGCGGCCACAACACAAATGCAGTTGGTGTGATCTTGCAAGACTACAAGCCCCGCCGAGTACAATCATGGTGCGCGCAAGCACCTTCTCTTCTTGAGGTGTGCAAACCTCACTAAACACTAGGCCTAAACCTAGGGAAAGTGCATAGGCGGTGGTCTAACTAGGCTAAGCACTTCGCAAAGCACCTACACTAATCACCGAATATTTCACTAAGCACTTTGGTGTTTAAAGCTCCTAGAGATGAACCTTAGCTCATACAAATGTTCCTTGAGCTCCCACACACTTGTTTTGGCTAGCCATGGGGGTATTTATAAGCCCCAAGTCCAAACTAGCTGTTGGTCCTTTCATTGGGCAATTCTGCGTACCGTCAGACCATTAGCTACAGGAACGTCGGACCATTGGTGGTCAGGGTCTGATGCTTTTCCCAACGGCTCTCTAAAGTAGCCATTGCCGACCATTGCTGCCACTCCCTCATTGGCAGCTGGGCCCGAGCATCGGACGGTCCGACGACCGTACCTCAGATAGGGTTCGACGCTCAAAACCCTCTCGGGTTCTTCTCTAGAACCCGTCGGACTGATGTGCAATGGTCCAACGCTGCCGTGATGACAGGGTCTGACGCCCTCTATCGCCTGGTGAATAGTAACTCTATCTGGTCCGATGGTCCACTGTTCATTGGGTCGACGCCCAGCCAACGCTGCCTCTGCCTAGGGTTTGCACCGTCGAAATAGTATGACGCCTGCCACAACAGGGTTCGACGCCCCTGCAACCCTCCTTTGACTTGGTTTCTTCACGATCCTTGCGTCGGCTTGGTTCCATCTTCTATCTTGGACTTCGCTTGATCTTTGTAGGTTTTCAACAAGTCTTCTAAGATCTTGCTTGAGGTGTTGATCATCCGGATCACCTCTTCACCTAAGTTCAAGACACTTTTGCATCCTATTGAACTATAGAACAAACACTTGCAAATTCATTAGTCCAACTTGGTCATGTTGATCATCAAACACCAAAATCCAAACTAAATGGGCCAAGGGTCCATTTTCCTTACAATCTCCCCCTTTTTGGTGATTGATGACAACACGACCAAAGCAAGCAGATAATAGATACCAAATGAAAACCTATCTACTTGCTAGGATGCAATGCAAAGGCATGTTTATATGATGCTAAAAGATACCAATTGAAAGGAACGGTTTCAACTTATCTTGCCCTTGCAAATGTCCCCTTGTGGTATTGTGGACTTAAGCCTCCCCCTAACTCCATAATCCACTTACCTCCCTTTCTCGGACCATTCCCATATAGAGTTCTTCCCCACTTTTATCTTCTCCTCCTTTTATCTTCATGACTCCTCATAACCAACAACACTTGTATGCTTGATACCAAATGTAATATTACTAGAAGAATTTCAAGAATTTTTAAATTTGTGGTTTTTGGTGTTTATGTGGGTATTGTATGGGTAGGGCTTGCCTTTGGTCCTACAACTTCTCCCCCTTTGAAATCAAACACCGAAAATGAAGACATTAGTAGCACAAGGGAGGGTCAAATTTTGTGATCCTTTATATGTGGAAAGAATTGATCACAAAACATGACTCTCACATTACATAGACTAAGCTCCCCCTAAGTATATGCATACATGTAGTGTTAGGCAAAGCATATGCATAACCGGCAAATTAATGCACAAGGGAGTTTAATCTATATAATGTATGGAGAAAGCATAAAAGATACCAAAATGAATATCAACATAATGACATTGGTAGATATACCACATGTAGAAGTTCATCTTGATTGACATCATTTGAAACCAAATGAGGCAATTGTAAGCATGATGCTTATCTCTGAGGACTCCATTTTCCTTGCAATGAGACTACTACACACATGATAGACTTGAAGCAAATGTTAGTCTCAAAACTTCCAATTTGTAGAGTAACCTCCTAAAAGTGTGCATACAAGTTTGGAATACTTGTAGGAGAGATGCACATTAGCTTTTAAAGTCAATATCCCTTGAAAGATAACACCGCATGAAGGTGGATATCACTTTGCAGGTGATATTAGGGGTGAATCATCTACAATTTGGACTTTGGCACATACAAGATACTAAATTGTTAAACTAGAGCTATGTGCCATGCTCTTAAGAATTTTTTAAACCATGTAGGTTTGCTCCAAGGGTAAGAGTGATACCGAGCAACCCTACCATATGATTTACCTAGTGTATGCATGAGAAGGATTTAAATATGCAAATGCAAACCTAGGCATAAAGGAACTAGATGCTAATAGAAATTACAAGAATTAAAATCTAGTTACCTAACATATGAAGGGGAATTTGGGTCCATAGTCTTTACTAATTCACTTGGCAATGACATGAATCTAATGTGATGCACCCCATGACATGCACCCAAACTTTCCCAAGTCTCCAAATTCCCCATAGTCCATTGGACCTCTCACTTCCCCATTGGGATCCAAACCTTCTTGGTGCTCTTCATGTTGGAAATTATCTCCTTTGGCACCCAAATGCATTTGGCCCCTTTTGTGTTGGCTTGCTTGTTTACCTTAGTAGCCACCAACTTGTCATTTTTCTTCTTCAAAAGATAAGGTGTGGAGGCCTTCTTGTTCACCTTATTGGTGTAGGTGTTGGAGAGCTTGCTTGTTTGCCTTTTGTTTTCTTTCTTCTTTTGTCCCCATTCTTCACCTTGCACTCATAGGACTTGTGGCCTTCTTTGTGGCACATGTAGCAAACCACAGTTGCTCCCTCATCAAGCTTCTTCACTCCCTTGATGGTGTTATCTTGATGCAGTTGGGCTTGCTTCATCTTTCCTTTTACTTGAGTCAAGTCCTTGGTGAGGCAAGCCATTTCTTGCTTCAGTTGCTCATTCTCCATTGCGATCTCTTGTGAACATGTTTCTACAATGACATTCTTAAAACAAACTTGATCGCAAAGAGGTGAGTCCAATTTAAATAAATCATCACAAGAAGTAGAGGAATCCCTTTTAGGCATATCCAAGATTGAAATTTTCTTTTTAGGTGCCTTTGTGGGGGGTTGTACCAACGGCTTCAAGATTAGCAACTTTATTAGTTAGCTCATCACAATGTTTGCAAAGGATTTCCATTTTAGTAAGCAAACTTTTATATGCTTCTTGTGAGCTAGATAACTTTGCTTTTTGTTTTTCATTTTTCTTCACAAGTTGCTCATCAATAATTGTGCATTCATTTGTGTTTGCACTAGCCTCAAGTTGCTCAATTTTAGTAGATAGCTCCACATTAAGATTAGCAAAGGTTTCATATTGTTCAAGCAACACATTATAAGCTTGTTGTGAGCTATTTATCTTTGCTTTTAGTTCTTTTATTTTATTTTGTTGGCTAGTGCAAAGCTTAGCATATTCAACATTATATTGCACAATTTTATCATAAGAAGGTAGCTCATCATCACTATCACTATCACTTGATCGAGAACTTTTGTTACCTCATGCCATAAGGCACATGCGTGAAGAACGTGATGATGAGTGCTTGTGACCGTGCCTCTTGTATTGAGCTTCTTCTTCACTTGAGGAATCATCCCATGCCTTGATCATTGTGAGGGCTTGGCCTTTAGAATTTCTTCCCTTCTTCTTTGTCTTGGGTGTGGGCTTGTTTGGACATTCTTCTACAAAGTGCCCCTTCTTGACGCATCCATTGCACCATTTCTTTCTTTGCTCTTTTCTTTGGTTGGTGAAGATATAATCTTCTATCTGAATGGGCACACCCTTGACATTGAACTTGTGAATATTTTTCCCCACCTTCTTGATTAGATTGATTGTTTCTTCATCAATGTCCGAGGAGGAGGAGGAGGTGGAGGCATGATCATTGTAACACACCCGGTGTTAATCACCTAACCAACAATGGGTTTAGGCTAATGCAAAAGGATAAGTGGTTGTTCAGTGCTAAACCCTAGCTGAAGATGAAGAAAAAGGTAGAAGAAAGAGAAAAACAAAAAGAAAAAGAAAAGAAGCAAAGAATGTGTGGCAGCAACCAACCTTGTGTTCGTGCTCGAAACAACCCTATATGAACTCCAGACAAAAGTTGTTTAGGGTTCATGTTGGAAAGATGCGAAGAAAATGCTCAGAAATGCCCAAAACCCTAAACTGCTTTAATTGTTTGTTTGCTTTTTGGTGGCTGAATAAATAATTAGTTTATTAATAAACATTAAAATATGTCCGTATAAAAAGTGTAGTACAAGTTGTGTACTCTTGGGTGGTGTGCTTGGTTGTGCATGTTTCGGTAGTTAGTCAATCAGTTCAGCGCCCCGAAGATCGATTGCGCGGCCGTTTTCAGCGTGGACTTAGAATTTTTCTAAGTCTGGAAGCGTCGTCGACACTGCTGTTTTGACGTGTCGCGTTCTCCGCTGTTGGTGCTACGGCAAAGTTGTTCTAGAGCAAAAACGTGGAGCGTGTACTTTGGAAAAGAGCTTGGAAGGTTTTGGAATATGTTGGACATATTTTAAGCCTCCAAAGTCAGAGCCAAACAGGGTTAGAACGACACTATTGGAGCACAGTTCGTGAACCCTTTTGACAGTCGACAAAGCCAAGTTTTAGCGTGTTTATCTTCTAAACCATGTGGTTAACGACCTTGGACTCTTAAGCAATTTTGGAGAGTGAAGGGGGATGAACATCTTTTGTATAGGAAGTGGGGCCCATAGCTGGACTAAATCAGCTGCACAGGGCATCATGGGAAAGCACTTGGTTGTGCCCTTGCCCAAGCCGTGCCCACTCCCTCTCCTGTGCGTGCCCATGCTCGACGTGTGCACTGGCACCACGACGACCTCGCCGACGCTATGTCGTGGACCCCACTGCCCTGGCGCCTTGCCGAGTGGCCATCACCGTCCTTTCTGCCATCACCTCTCCATCGCTTCACCCCTCCCTTTCCTCTCTCCCTGCTCGTGCACATCTGCCACCGCCATTGCCGCCCCTGTGCGTGCACAGCCATGCTAGGCTGTCCTCCCCACGCCACGCTGCCCCTCTCCTTCACCTTTAAAAGGGTGGGCTGCCGCGCCCCCTCCCACGCATCCCTTCCCTCTCTTCCTCTCGGCCTCCCCTCATCGCTCTTTCTGCCATGGCAGAGCAGAGCACCAAGCTGCCATGCGGTCTCCACAGCTTCACCCTGCCCACTGCGCACCCACCGCCATTTCTGACAGAGCCAAGCTCGCCACCACTTCGGCACTCGCTACCCTGCCCCACTGCCGGAGCGCCGTCGCCTCGTGCAGTGGCCGCACCACGCCGCGCCCGCCGTGCCGCTAACACACGCGCACGCCGCCAGGGTGCTGTGCTCTGCCTCGGCACGAGCGAGGACCAGCCGCGAGCACAGCTGTGGCCGCCGATGCCGCGCAGCCAGCCTCTCCGGCCTCCATGCCCCACAGCGCCACCGCCATAACCCATCGAAGGCGCCGCCGTTGCCTCTGTTGTGCGGGCGCGCAATCATGCACCTGTGGGCCACCCCACCGGGCACGCGCTACACCGCCATGACCCCCGCACCACCACCACCGCCGGCGAACCACCTCTAGGGCACTGAATTGGCCACTGGCTGGTTTCGCCCCCCGCACGTGCTCTGTTTTAAGGAGGAAGGGCCTCAGGTGTAAATAAAAGAAAGAGCAGGAGGTTAGGTGAGAAGGCTTTGACTCAGTTTAATAGTGTTGTTTTTACCTTGGGTTATTTAGAGAGAAACGTGAGGTCAATTTTGCAAATGCCGCCGCCGCCTGGGCTTGCCGGGTGGGCCGGCCTACCCTTTCGGTGCGTGGGCCACAGCCGGCCGTGGGCCGCTGCCGCCGCCGTGCTAGACTGGCCTGCTCGCCCCGCCGCTGGGGCCCCCTCCCGTGCGTGGGCCACAGCCGGCGCTGTGCGCCGTGGGCTGCATGCGCGCACGCCCCTCCGCGCCTGGGCCGCGCCCTTTGGCTAGGCCGAAGTGAGCCCGCGGCCGCTCTCTCTTTTTTCGGCGCCTCTTTCTTTTCTAGTTTCTTAGCAAACTTGTTAAATGCACCATAAATCACAAAAAATCATAAAAATGCCAAACTTGTTTGTTGCAATCCTCTTAACAAGATCTATGCGTTAGTTATATAATATCCCATGTTTTAGTATAAACTTTTTGTCACAAAAATAAATCCATGTCTTTATGTGTTTACTTATGAGTTTATTTAATAGAGCATGCGTTATTGGTCCAAATGCAGTGATTTTTTATTGGCAAGTTAGTAATGATGTGTGTGTGCTTTGGTAAAAGTTTCATGATTTTTGGATGCTTGGTTACTATGCTTCTAATTTATCTTGTAAATGCATGTTTAATAGTTTTTAATGGTTTTAAATTAAATATGTTAATACAAAAAATGAAAACTATGTGTCCTCCATGTTTTATAACTATTTCTATGTCTCATAAACCTTTAATGTGGCTTTAATCTTTCATAGAATAGTAAATTGTAGATTTATCTAGCTGTCGTAGCTTGTTTGCTGGTGATTCCTGTTGCGTATCGCATAAAAGTATGCTTGGCCTTTGTTTGGCTTGCGCTTGTGTGTGTCTAGGTAGTACCTCGCTCGTACATAAGTTCTGCTGAGAAAGTAGGTATTAATGGCTAGCTCGCCTTCGATTTGAAGTTGTGTTGCTTGAACTTTTGTGATGTTTTCTGCGTATGTGCTTGTTTGACCAAAGCATGCATTGCATCTATGCATATCATTTAGAAACGTTGGTGAATGACGGATCCATTGATGAATGGCGAAGTTGAACCGAAAGGCAACATATTGATGATCAGAGCCATACGACGAAGGGTGATCGTGTTCTAAAGATGGAGATGATTGGATTGTGTCTCGAAGAAAGAAGAATACTAACTTAGTATTATACAAGTTACCCAAGCAAGCCCCGGTGCATAACCTATTGATTTAAAGCACTTTTCTGTTTATGCTGCATTAGGTGTAGTTGTTGGTTGGAACCTACATGCATAAATATCTTGACCTATGAGTCCTACTAGCTAATAGGCTTGAGTAGCTGCTAATGCTTAGGGACTCGATAGACTTGAGCGACCTGCTGTTGCTCACAATAGGTCCACTCTTTCGTACCTCATAACTGGAACTTGGGTGTAATAATTTGAGACTCGCGGGACCCGGTGTTGGTGAGGCAACAGGGCATGGAGGCCCTAGGTGCTAGTTCTTGCCCCGCTTGTGTCGATTAAGGACTATACCGAAAGGTGGTGCTATTGGACTTGTCAAAAGTGCTGAACACATATCAGGACCCAGGGTTATTGTTGATCCAAGAAGGCCTAGGTACCTTTCTTGCCCTAAGGTTGGTCTTACACCGGTTAATTAGGCATGGGAGGCGGGGATGGTTGAGGGTCCGTGCCGCAGACTTGCGGCTAGGCCGTAGTGTTCTGGGCTTGACTCTCTCGGTTGGTCGGGTAGGTTCAAACTTAATCAGCAAGCTAGGGATGGGCTAGTCTTGCATGGGCTCGTGTCCATGCAGGGCGTGTGTTTAGCGTTACCCAGCTGGATGTACACCGATTCGAATCTTCATAAGTTTCTCTTAGATATGAGAGCCTTGATCATTTCACCACCATCGTAGTAACAAATGTACTACTGCTCGTTCATAAAATATATTCTGATTGCTTACCACCTACTTGAAAGTAGTACAGGTGCTTACCTAGAATGGTTAGCTAATGAACCTAACCTGACTGCCAAAACTTTGAATATAAGGATGCACTATTAGTAAGCTTCTTTGCAGAAACAAAACTAAATAGCTATCCAAATAGCCCCCTACATATCCTTGAGAGTCGGGAGACTACTCCCACTTAGTCGGATAAGTCTTGCTGAGTACATTGTGTACTCAGGGTTTTATTTCCCCCTATTGCAGGTAGCAGGTGGATGTTGGAGCTAATGGCTTTCGTGTGTGGATACCTCCTAGTGGACTCAGCGAGGAAATCCTTCCGCTGCGATCTTAGTAGTTTTAATCTTATCTCACTATCTTTGTTCCATGCTCAAAATTGTTAACTGCCGCTGCTTTTATATAAAATAATCTTGCTTCTGCTATCTTTTTTTGAAATCTATTTTATAATAACTCCGATATTTGAAATCTTGTGATGTATGAAATGATTAAGAATGTTGTAAGCTTTATCCACTTATTTATGATCCTGGAAAAAACGTGGTTGTTCGAGTCCTCCCTTCGGGTGGGCTCGACATACTACTGGGTTTAACTTGGTCTCTTATGTGCTTAGTGTCAAATGGCTGACAAGTACACTTGGGATTAGGTTAAATTGGGCGGTTCTGCCATAATCATGTTCACTTGATTCATCATCTTCATCATCATCATCATCCTCATCTTCTTCTTCTTCACTTGAGGAGCTTGAGCTTGTCACAACTTGCTTCTTGCCCTTCACCTTCTTGTGCTCATTACATGTGAGTGCAATGTTTTTGCTTGATGAAGAAGCTTCATCTTGACCCATTTTGCGTGACTTCTCAAATGCCACCAATTTGCCAATAACAATGGCCGGGGTCATGTTGCTTAAGTCTTCCATGTTGTGGAGAATGGTGATGATGCTTGCATATTTATGATGTGGTAGTACCGAGATGATCTTCCTCACAATGTCTGCATCACCTAGCTTCGTCAATCCTATAGAATTGATCTCGTTGATAATTAGATTCAATCGTGAATACATATCATGAACAAGCTCATTTTCATTCATTCTAAAGGAATCATAATTTTGTTTAGCTAGGCAATATTTTTCCTCACGGACATTACTTGTGCCGTCATGGAGCTCATGTAATTTTAACCAAATTTCATTAGCATTTGCAAGAGTGAACACTTGGTTAAAAATTTCCATGCTCAAAGATTCAAACAAGCAATTTTTTGCTCTAGCATTGAGATGAATTTCCTTTTCATCACTCGCGGTGGGTTTCTTGGATTTTTTAGAGGTTTCATCCTGTCGTGAATGACTCTCTAAACACCCAAATCTACTGCCTCAAGGTAACAAGCCATTCTAGTACTATAATAAGGAAACTTAGTGCCATCAAAGTACGGAGGCCTAGAGGTATCCATCCCAACCACTCTTATCTAGCGCCGGCTCAACGGCGATGAAGCCAAAGGTCCAAATTGAGCCAACCGGCTCTGATACCAATTGAAAGGACCGAGACGCCTAAGAGGTGGGTGAATTAGGCAACTTAAAAAACTATTTATAAACTATGGCCTCTAATTCCAACCTTAGCAAAACCTATGTAATAAGGTAAACTATCTATATGTGCAACTATGGTTTTGCTAAGTGTGTTGCTATCTCTACCGCAGAAGAGTTATGCAGCCTAGGTTCCAATCCTATCAACTAAGCTACGAAAGGTAAAGCACACAATCAAGGTAGCAATATAAATGTGGAAGCAAAAGAGAGGTAGAGATGCAAACTCCTGTTGATGACTTTGGTATTTTTATCGAGGTATCGAGAAGCGTGCAAGCTTCCCCCTAATCCTCGTTGGAGCCCCTCACAAGGATGCCCACGTGAGGGCCAAGCTCCTGGTCGGGTAACTCCGTGGATAGCCTTGGACCTTCCCCACACGCAAGTGGGTCTCCGATGTGCCTTCTGGCAAGCCTCTCCTAGACCGCTCCCTACCGTCTTCACTATCAAGCTTTCGGCCAAAACGCCGTGGGCCTTGTTCCCTTCGGTACACGGTGGCGGCCACACCACAAATGCAGTTGGTGTGATCTTGCAAGACTATAAGCCCCGTCGAGTACAATCACGGTACGTGCATGCACCTTCTCCTCTTGAGGTGTGCAAACCTTACTAAACAGTAGGCCTAAACCTAGAGCAAGCGCATAGGTGATGGTCTAACTAGCCTAAGCACTTTGCAAATCACCTACACTAATCACCGAATATTTCACTAAGCACTTTGGTGTCTAAAGCTTCTAGAGATGAACCTCAGCTCATACAAATGTTCCATGAGCTCCCACACACTTGTTTTGGCTAGCCATGGGGGTATTTATAAGCCCCAAGTCCAAACTAGTCGTTGGTTCTTTCATTGGGCAATTCTGCATACCATCGGACCATTAGCTACAGGAACGTCGAACCATTGGTGGTTAGGGTCTGACGCTTTTCCCAATGGCTCTCTGAAGTAGTCATTGTCGACCGTTGTTGCTGCACCCTCGCTAGCAGCTGGGCCCAACCTTCGGACGGTCCAACGACCATCCCTCAGACAAGGTTCGATGCTCAAAACCCTCTCGGGTTCTTCTCTGGAACCCGTCAGACTCTTGTGCAATGGTCCGATGCTGCCGTGATGATAGGGTCCAACGCCCTCTATTGCCTAGTGAACAGTAACTCCATCTGGTCCGATGGTCCACTGTTCATTAGGTCCAACACCCAGCCAATGCTGCCTTTGCCTTGAGTTTGCACCGTAGAACTAGTCCAGCACCTGCCACAACAGGGTCCGACGCCCCTGCAACCCTTCTTTGACTTGGTTTCTTCGCAATCCTTGCATCTAGCTTGGTTTCATCTTTTGTCTTGGACTTTGCTTGATCTTTGTAGGTTTTCAACAAGTCTTCTAAGGTCTTGCTTGAGGTGTTGATCATCCGAATCACCTCTTCACCTAAGTCCAAGCCACTTTTGCATCCTATTGAACTACAAAACAAACACTTGCAAATTCATTAGTCCAACTTGATCATGTTGATCATCAAACACCAAAATCCAAACTTAAAGGGCCAAGGGTCCATTTTCCTTACAGAGTCGTTGGAGCCCTTTCTTTAGCCGAACCGACCATCGAACCGTGCCCCCGAGACCGTCGGACCGTCCGACACTCCAGATCATGCCACATGTACTAGCCGTTTGAAGGCGACCATTAGAGCATAACAGCTACATCACGTGGTTCTAAACCTTCACTATTCAACGACCGTCGGACCGTCTGGCCCCTAGGGTCCATCATGGTCCAGAGACAGTCCATAGAGGGTTTTCCTGGTCGGACCTGGTCTGACACTCACTGTCGGACCAACGTGCAGAGTTCGAGGCCTCTCTGAGTGCCACGTGCCCCTTGCTTGTGCGCCTGCTCAGCTGAGGAACCGTTAGACCCTAATGAATAGTGATACCATTCGGTCTGATGGGCCTCTTCCTTAGGGTCTAACACTCCACGTGCATCTCTGCTTCCTAGGGTAAGCTGTTGGACCCTACGATCAATGGTTCGATGCTCGCTGCCAGCTCGGTCTGACGCCTACCAAAGGCGCCAAAAAACTACTTCTCCTTTTCAAATGTGCCAACACCACCAAGTGTAACAACAACTTGTACATGTGTGTTAGCATTTCACAAACATTTTTCAAAGGATTTTCACTTCTCTTTCCATGCCACTCAATCCTAGCAACACGTATGCAAAGTTAGATCGCTCAAGTGGCACTAGATGAATGATATGCAAACAAGTTTGCCCCTCTTGATAGTACGACCATCTATCCTAAACCCGATCATGCACTTATCTACACAACCTTTGACCGGTGAAATGAAATGCCCTACAAATATACATTTGCCTTGTGCATTCCATTTCATCTCCTACAATAGTTGATGCTACACAAGCACCAACCTCCATTAAGCCTCTTCATTAGCATTGCAAATCAACACTTGGCTTGATCTTCCTTGAATGATATGATCCACTTCATATCATCATGTGGCCTTATTGGTTCATCGATCTCAATGTTGCTTGCTCTTCACCGTTGCTTTAGTCCATCAATGCCAAGTCTTTGCTCAAGCTTCTCCACCACGTGCAGTCTGTCGCTCCAAAGCCTCTGACTTACCCTTCACACTTTCAACTGGTCCATCGATGCTAAGCCTTGTCTTGATCTTCTCCACATAGCCATATGACTCCATGTCATGTCTCATATGCAATGAGCTCCTTCATTGACACCTAGTTGAGCATTTTCAACAAATCCAAGCCATTTCTACCTCCATGGCTCAAGTTGCTCACACTAGTGTACCTATGGACTAATCACCTATGTATCTCAACATAAACAAATATTAAGTCACTTAGGTTGTCACTCAATTACCAAAACCAAACAAAGACCTTTCACCTTTTGTGAATCTCCTATTGCAAAGTAGGCTCTACTACCAATTCCATAGCATTAGTGACAAAGCTTAGATTTAGTCGCTCGAACTCTGCACATAACTCCTTAGGCACAGGTGTCGTCCAAACTTCATTGATGTAACTCTTCCTACTATGAGCATCGGCCATGATGTTTGCCTTTCCTGGGTGGTAGTGCACTTCCAAATCGTAGTCCTTGATCAACTCTAACCATCATCATTGTCTCAGATTCAAGTCTGACTGGGTGAATATGTATTTTAGGCTCTTGTGATCCATGTAAATGTCACTCTTATGTCCAATAAGATAATGCCTCCATATCTTTAAAGCATGAACCATAGCTGCTAATTCCAAGTCATGTGTAGAATAGTTCAATTCATGCTTCCTTAACTGCCTTGATGCATAGGCCACAATTCTACCTTCTTGCATAAGAACACATCTACGACTTTGATGAGTTGCATCATAGTAAATAGAGAAACTCTTGTTAAGATCTGGCAAAATCAATATTGGGGCTGTAGTCAACCTCTTCTTCAACTCTTTGAAGCTGGCTTGACATTTCTCAGACCATACAAACTTGGCATTCTTCTATAACAGGGTGGTCATTGGTTTAGCAACCATTGAAAATCCTTCAATGAACCTACGATAGTATCCTGCCAAACCTAGCAAACTACGGATCTCGCTAACATTTTTCGATGGTTAACTACTCAGCACATCATCCACTTTGCTTGGAATTGAGTATGAGGGTATTCAACCTGTACCTGAGGAATACAAGCATGAACTATTAGAAGATGTAAACACTGAAGATAGTAAAGTGGATTGTGAGTTTTCAGATGTCAATGTAGAGGAAAAGACACCTTTGGAGGAGATTGATACGAGAGACGATCATGCTTATGCAGATTATCAAGCCAAGAAGGGACAGAACACTCACCGTGCCATGTGAAGTTTAGTTGTATTAGCTAGCTCAAAGCTTTTGTTAATAAGTCAGTTGTGACCTTTGATCCCTGAAGAGTCTCCCTATCCTTTCTGCTAGTCTCTGCGAATCTCGGGACGAGATTCATCTTATGGGGGTAGAATTATAACACCCTAAAATTTGCCTTTTCTAAAATAGAGTTAAATTGATTTAAATACTTGTTTTGTGCTCATGAAAACATAGGAAAGAAAACTTTTTATTAAATTAAAGACTTATCATAGGAATTAGCAACATGTGTGTGCATACATGCTCTTGCATTGGTTTTGATGTGATGAGTGGTTTGGCCAAAGACCAAGACCTAACCTTCTACCTTCAAATGCCACTTCTACTTTCTAATATCAAAGGCTTCAAAAAGGATTTTGTTTGGTTTCAAAAACCCAAACGTTTTCCAAAAAGGAGCACACATTGTTTCAAAACAAATCTCAAAAGAAAAGGTGTTGTTTGATTTAAAACTCTAAATGCTTTGTTTTCAAAATCCAAAGGCTTGGAATAGGTTTTAAGACACGTTAGAACGATGCCGCTCTTTCCGAGAATTTTCCCGACCTTTTTCGGGATTAAATTCCTATTTATTGGATTTTTATCTTTTTTCTCGATCAATCCAAAAGTCTTTTCGGGAGGTAAAACCACTTTGGTTGTGTTCCTTATCCTTCCATCTATCCCCAGGAATTTTTCTACAATTTTTCGGATCTCGGAGATATTTTTCGGAGCCTAAATAGTAATTCCTGATTTTTCTAGAATTATTTTATTCCAAAAATCAATAAGTCCTAAAATAATAAAATATCTCAAATTTCCAAAATCTCCAAACTCTAGGACTATATATATACCGGTGTTCCTTTCGATGCAAGGATTCCAGAAGTACAACCCGTTTTCGCAGCCACCGCTCCTATCTCCCGACATCTATCGTCGAAGTTCGGAGGAGGCTAGGTTTCCGACAAACTTCCGGCGAGCTTCTCCAGGCAAACCGTCGCGTTCTGGCGTCAACCATCACCACCCAAAGGTAGATCTCTTCGTTCTCTACACCTTAGTATATACCAACGCACGAATCCATCACTGTTTGACCACTTTCCGTTCGTTTCTTGGTCTCCGGCGAAGTTCCATGGCACTGTTTACTGCTGGCCGCTGGCGTGCCTCTCTGGCCGGCCATCGGCCCTTCCTGGCCGGCCATCGGGTGGCCGGCCATCGGCCCTTCCTGGCCGGCTGCTCAGCCCTCTGGCCGGCCAGGGTTCCCTCTCTGCTGGCTGCTCTGTTCTCTGCCCGCGGGCTACTGTAGCATCACGCGAATCACTGTAGCGACAGAAGGTAGAAGGACTGCTTTGCGAATAAAAGTTTCCTAAAATCGCAGATTGGTCCCTGATCTTTGGGAGGTCATAACTTCTTCGTTTTAACTTCGATTTTATCCATTCAAGTAGCGTTGGATTCGTAATTTTGTAATCTATCTGTTAGTAACAATGTTTAACTTGTTTTCAATCTAAAATTTGAACAATTCAGATGCACTCATCTCTCTCTCCCGTTTGGAAAACAAATCTTCCGAAAAGCGTATCTTACGCACCGTAGCTCCGTTCCTATCCATTCAAATTGTGTTACATTTGTATTTTGGTATTCTACGTATTAGTAACCTTTATGTCTCAGTTTTCAAAAGTAAAATTGGATCCATCTATTCCTAAACTTTGAATAGCTATAGATTAATCTTCGTAACTCTGATTAGCGTGATCTTCGTGTCTGTGTGTTTGTAGCGATGCGTAGAATCGTGTTTCAAACTCTTTTACTTATATTTAAATGATTGGTGTACTGATCTAATATAGATATACTTGTATGTTATGCATGTATGTGAATGGATGTTGTGTGGTGTTCTATGATTACGTCCAGTCGATGAGATATACGTGGTGATCAACGAGAAGAAGAAGAAGAAGGACGTTGAAGATTAAATCTTACCGAAGGATCGGTGTTTTAAGGCAAGTATAACATGAGGTTCCTTGTTACCTATTCACTTTAATGCAATTCATCATGTGCATGTGTTTAATGAACCGCCTGGAGTCTACTTACCTTGATGTTGGATACCCTGTCGTTGGTTTTCCCCATGGGTTTTTATGCATATGGGTAGTATTTGCCAGTGCTCAAGCTAAATGATACATGAATCATGAATTTGACTAATGGTGATACACAATCAAGATAAAAGATGCTTTTTAGCAACTTGGATATAGGGCGAAGGAGCTCTTGGCTTTTATACATGATGCTCTAGGCTCTCCCTAAGGACTTATCTGTCGGCAAAAGCTAGGACTTACAGTACAACCATGAGGGCTAGATGGCTCTGGCTTTAGTTCAATAAGAGGACCTTTTCTAGCTTGTTAGAGGTTACCTTTATGGCGCAAAAGGGGCTCCGACTTGTATGATCTCTGCCTGCAAAGAGAGTGCACTTTGGTTTATATGTCTTTTTGTTAGTCACTCCTTGGAGGGGAGCTCATGCTTGCTGGTGGGGAAACTTAGTGGCCCTAACTTGTTAGACGAACCTTTGAAAGACTTCATAGTGAACCCTGCCGACCTTCCTTAGAAGTGGGTTAATAGGCTAGCTACCTCGGGCGAAAGGGCAAATCACGACTCATGGGTAAAGGTGTACAACCTCTACACAGTGTAAAACTATTATAACAGCCGTGCTCACGGTCACGAGCGGCCTGAAAAACTCACGGAATAGGTGGATCATTAATGATGGATGACTTGTGACAATGATGATGATTATGACGATGTTGATGAACATGAGAGTTGCTATACCTAATCATGTGGGAAATATGGAGCCTATGCATACTATAGTTATGCGTAAGATAAAGTATGCCCAACTAAAATGCTGACCGCTATAAACTAGTGTCTAGCCTTTTGAGCCTTGCATCCCCTTGTGTTATACTTGTTGAGCATGGTGAGCTCGCTCTTTCTTAATCACACCACAACCCAAAGGATGGTCTAGAAGATAGCTACAGATGGTGTTCCTATTGGAGGCGACCAGAGGCTTGTGATCAACTAGTCAGTCGTTCCCTATGGAGTGGAATCCCAGCCTAAAGTCTAAAGTGTTCTTTCTGCTGCATGTCTATAAGGTATATATTACGTTATGTATTTAAACATTTACTTTGATAAATTTTCCATTCCATGTAGTCATATGTGAGGACTTGTGCCTAGGCTCACATATGGTGGTGTATTTGGTTTTATCCTTAAAACCGGGTGCGATAGAATGGTATCAGAGTAATGCTGACTGTAGGACGCAAGTCTAGTTAGAACTGGACGTTTTAGCATGCTTTCATCTTTGCTTAGTTCTTGCTTTCACTTTAACCTTGTTACTTGCTAAAAGTTATGCTTACTTCTATCTCTATTCTTTTATAAAACTTTGTCTCTATTCTGAATCTCCTCTCTCTGTCTGTTAGATGGATCATAACGAGCCAGTCGCTTATAACAAGAACCAGGAAGATCCAGCTGTGTCACCTATGCTTGCATTCGACAAGGAGAAGTTAGCGGCTATGCAAAAACAAGTACTTGAAGTAATGTCTCTTCATGGAAGCTCTCAACAATGCTCTTCACAAGGACAGACTAACGTACCAAAGGAACCAGTAAAGAGACAAGTAGCAGAAGCTTGGAAGAAGATGAAGGCTAATGAGGGTGAAAGTAGTAAGAAGCCTAGAATTCGGTACCAATGTCAATGTTGCCAGCATTATGGTTTTCCCTGTCTTCGAAACTAGCCCAATAAGGAGGAAGTTAAGGTGAACCCGAGTCATGAAATTGATGTGGATAAGAAGAGGAAAGCAGTATCAATAGAGACATCATTGGAAAGTAATCAGCAAGTGAGCTCCACTACATTATCACATCTAGCTCTTATCCCTAGACAGATAAATACCGACTATAAGAAGTTAGAAGTTTCTCAAGCTAAAACTACTACAGGTGAGGTATGCATCGATGGGTGGACGATCACTTATAAGGAGTTTCAACCTCAAAAGACCAAGCGAGCTAAGAAGCAAGCTAATCAGAGGAAGGTGAACCTTCAGAGTCAGCAACCTAACAACACACCAAGCAACAAATCCGTGGAGTATGATATCACCAAAGATCCAGCTAAGATAATGTGTTATCATTGCCAACAGGAAGGACATTATGCTAAATCTTGCCCACAGAAGAATCAACAGCTGCACCATGGAAGTAGCTAGAGTCAGAGCACTACAGGACTACCACCAGCAAGTGTTAGTGACACACAATGCGAAGGAAGCCCATGATGAAATTGATGAAGTGGATGATGTGTTGCTCTCACTCCTACGCAAGAGATGCTACCCCAGAAGCCCCTGCAACCACACTGTGTTTAAGGATTAGGAGTTTGTGTCCCCTTATGTAATAAAACGCTAGAAGCGAAAGTCAATAGTCTTTATGTGTGTCTTGTGAACCTTTAGTGTTTGATTGGTTGTCCTTATGATAATGCTTGAGTTGAATCTTTGTAATGAGTGCAATGATCTTGTGGGGTTTGTCCACAATTTCATTTAGTTTAGAGGCCTAAGGCATAAGGATTAATGCAATACATAGTTGGGTTTCAGGCATAAGGATTAATGCAATAAATAGTTGGGTTTCGCTTATCTCCTGTTTTCCCTATCCTGTCTTTTGGAGCAACCTGTCCTTATCGGCTTATATCTCTGCTCTTGGATGACCTAAAATAATGGAAAAATTCTATACAATAGTACACTTCCATATATTTCTCGGATCTCAAGATTCAGCCTGATATCTATTTTGGTTATGGAGTTACAAAAATCACAAGATGATATATCTGCGCTGTCTGGAATCTAAAATAGTTTCTGTTGTGCACTGTTTTCGACCATGTTAACTGTGGAATTTGGAAAAGTGCTCTATAAGAAAGTTGTAGAAAATTTGATAAGCTTTCCAACGGTATAAACAACAACTTTATTGGATTAACGGAAAAAGAGTAATGGCTGTTTTACTGTACTGCTGTTTTTCTGCTCGTGAGGAAAATCGAGTTGTTTGTTCATACCCATGCACATGAGTTTCTTTGGATGTCAGCATTTCTTGATGATAGTCAACTTAGTTCAGAAGGAGATTCAAGCTATGCTTGGTGTCCCCTAGTTGATCTTTTCTTAAGGGGGGTAGCCAAGTCAAAGAAGTAGCTATATGGAAGTTGCATACGTTCTAGTGTCCTGTTTGAAGGTTTCGGTTAACTCTATGGTTTGGTCTTCTCTTGTCTCTCTTGCTATCAAGTCTATCTTGTCATCACATGAAGATACATTTAAGAATGCTATGAATGACTTAATTCTAATGCATACGTGTTGAAAACAGATGGTTGCTACTAGGAGAAATGCTTATGATGAAGCTACAAGAAGTGTTCACAATTCTAATCCACCGCCACCAAATCCTCCAACTATAGAGCAAGCTTTGATGACGCAGACTCACATATTACAGATGATGGCTCAAAATATGTTGAACAACCAGTATCAGGCACCACCTATTGGCAAACGTGGTGAATTTTTGAAGGGACATCCACCGACATTCTCTCATACAAGTGACCCACTTGAAGCTGATGACTGGCTTAGAGCTGTGGAACGACAACTGGACATAGCCCAGTGTAATGACCATGAGAAGGTTCTTTATGCTTCCGGACAACTTCAAGGAACTGCTTTAGATTGGTGGGAGTCATTCCAATATGAACATCCCAACGATGCTCCTAAGGTCACCTGGCAGAAATTCAGGGAGAACTTCAGGTCTTACCACATTCCTGAAGGATTGGTGGAGTTAAAGCAGGAGGAGTTTCTCAACTTGAAGCAAGGATCTATGTTAGTATTTGAGTATCATGACTGGTTCACTCAGTTGTCACGCTATGCTCCAGGAGAGGTGGATAGTGATGCTAAGAAACAGAAACACTTTCTGAAAGGACTGAATGATGGTTTGCAACTACAGCTGATGACTGTTGTATATGCCGACTATCAAACATTGGTGGATAGAGCAATTGTAATTGAGAACAAGCGTCGAGAGATGGAAGAGAAGAAGAGAAGGCTTGAACTTCAACACCGGTTAAGAAACATCCGTCCCTATTTTTCTACACAACCAGAGTATTAGTCACACCCTATGAATCTGCTTGGGAGTACAGATTAGGATCAGTATCCGCAATCCAATTATGAAGAACAACCCCCCAACTCTCAAGAGCTATGTTTGTCACCACCTTTTGTACCTTGATGAACACCAATGTTCCTATTAGTAAGGAAAATTATGACTGTGGTGAGATTGAACACTATGAGGATGATTGTCTTGAGAAGTTTGTTGAAAGCAATCAAAGCTAGGATCAACCACAGCAAAAGCAACAACAGAAGGTCCAGAAGAAGCAGGAACAAGGAAGAAAAGTAAAAAGAAACTACATCCAAGGAAGATTGAATAATATGATTACTACTCATAGAGCTAAGGAGGTCGTGTATGGCTTCATTCCAGTAAATTTAGCTCCTGCCATAGTGTTGTTTGACCCTAGAGCTTCACATTCATTCATCTCTAGCCAATATGTAGAAGATCACAAGATAATGAAGCTTTCGAGGAGGAAACCGGTGATAGTTAACTCTCTAGGAGGTGAAGTGAAGGCAGACCATATATACCCAAAAGTTAACATTGACATAAAGTGGGTGAACTTTGTGGCAAACCTTATCATTTTGGAGCCAATGGACATGGATGTTATCCTTGGAAAGGGATGGTTTTCTACTTGTAAAGGAGTGATTAAGTATGCCCAATGTTTGGTTCTTCTAACAACACCGTCAGGAGAAAGAATTGAGTATGAGGGTATTCAACCTATACTTGAGGAATACAAGCATGAACTATTAGAAGATGTAAACACTGAAGATAGTAAAGTGGATTGTGAGTTTTTAGATGTCAATGTAGAGGAAAAGACACCTTTGGAGGAGATTGATACGAGAGACGATCATGCTTATGCAGATTATCAAGCCAAGAAGGGACAGAACACTCACCGTGCCATGTGAAGTTTAGTTGTATTAGCTAGCTCAAAGCTTTTGTTAATAAGTCAGTTGTGACCTTTGATCCCTGAAGAGTCTCCCTATCCTTTCTGCTAGTCTCTACGAATCTCGGGACGAGATTCATCTTAAGGGGGGTAGAATTGTAACACCCTAAAATTTGCCTTTTCTAAAATAGAGTTAAATTGATTAAAATACTTGTTTTGTGCTCATGAAAACATAGGAAAGAAAACTTTTTATTAAATTAAAGACTTATCATAGGAATTAGTAACATGTGTGTGCATACATGCTCTTGCATTGGTTTTGATGTGATGAGTGGCTTGGCCAAAGACCAAGACCTAACCTTCTACCTTCAAATGCCACTTCTACTTTCTAATATCAAAGGCTTCAAAAAGGATTTTGTTTGGTTTCAAAAACCCAAAGGTTTTCCAAAAAGGAGCACACATTGTTTCAAAACAAATCTCAAAAGAAAATGTGTTGTTTGATTTAAAACTCTAAATGCTTTGTTTTCAAAATCTAAAGGCTTGGAAAAGGTTTTAAGACGCGTTAGAACGATGCCTCTCTTTCCGGGAATTTTCCGACCTTTTTTCGGGATTAAATTCCTATTTATTGGAGTTTTGACTTTCTTCTCGATCAATCCAAATGTCTTTTCGGGAGGTAAAACCACTTTGGTTGTGTTCCTTATCCTTCCATCTATCCCCAGGAATTTTTCTAGAATTTTTCGGAGCCTAAATAGTAATTCCCGATTTTTCTGGAATTATTTTATTCCGAAAATCAATAATTCCTAAAACAATAAAATATCTCGAATTTACAAAATCTCCAAACCCTAGGACTATATATTTGCCGGTGTTCCTTTCGATGCAAGGATTTCAGAAGTACAAACTGTTTTCGCAGTCGCCGCTCCTATCTCCCTACATCTATCGCCGAATTTCGGAGGAGGATAGGTTTCCGGCGAACTTCCGGCGAGCTTCTCCAGGCAAACCGTCGTGTTCCGACGTCAACCACCACCACCCAAAGGTAAATCTCTTCGTTCTCTACGCCGTGGTATATCCCAACGCACGAATCCATCACTGTTTGACCGCTTTCCGTTCGTTTCTTTGTCTCCGGCGAAGTTTCCGGCGAAGTTCCATGGCACTGTTTACTGCAGGCCGCCGGCGTGCCTCTCTGGCTGGCCACCGGCCATTCTTGGCCGGCCAACAGGCCTCCACAGCCGGCCACGTCCGGCTGCTCAGCCCTCTGGCCGGCCAGGGTTCCCTCTCTGCTGGCTGCTCTGTTCTCTGCTCGCGGGGCTACTGTAGCATCGCGCGAATCACTGTAGCGACCGAAGGTAGAAGGACTGTTTTGCGAATAAAAGTTTTCTGAAATCGCAGATTGGGCCCTGATCTTTGGGAGGCCATAACTTCTTCGTTTTAACTGCGATTTGATCCATTCAAGTCACGTTAGATTCGTAATTTCGTAATCTATCTGTTAGTAACAATGTTTAACTTGTTTTCAATCTAAAATTTGAACAATTCAGATGCACTCATCTCTCTCTCCCGTTTGCAAAACAAATCTTCCGAAAAGCGTATCTTACGCACCGTAGCTCCGTTTCTATCCATTCAAATTGTGTTAGATTCGTATTTTGGTATTATACGTATTAGTAACCTTTACGTCTCAGTTTTCAAAAGTAAAATCGGATCCATCTATTCCTAAACGTCGAATAGCTATAGATTGATCTCTGTAACTCCGATTAGCATGATCTTCGCGTCTATGTGTTCGTAGCGATGCGTAGAATCGTGTTTCAAACTCTTTTACTTATATTTATATGATTGGTGTACTGTTCTAATATAGATATACTTATATGTTATGCATGTATGTGAATGGATGTTGTGTGGTGTTCTATGATTACGTCCAGTCGATGAGATATACATGGTGATCAACGAGAAGAAGAAGAAGAAGGACGTTGAAGATTAAATCTTACCGAAGGATCGATGTTTTAAGGCAAGTATAACATGAGGTTCCTTGTTACCTATTCACTTTAATGCAATTCATCATGTGCATGTGTTTAATGAACCGCCTGGAGTCTACTTACCTTGATGTTGGATACCCTGTCGTTGGTTTTCCCCATGGGTTTTTATGCATATGCGTAGTATTTGCCAGTGCTCAAGCTAAATGATACATGAATCATGAATTTGACTAATGGTGATACACAATCATGATAAAAGTTGCTTTTTAGCAACTTGGATATAGGGCAAAGGAGCTCTTCGCTTTTATACATGATGCTCTTGGCCCTCCCTAAGCACTTATCTGTCGGCAAAAGCTGGGACTTACAGTACAACCGTGAGGGCTACATGGCTCTAGCTTTATTTCAGTAGGAGGACCTTTTCTAGCTTGTTAGAGGTTACCTTTATGGCGCAAGAGGGGCTCCGACTTGTATGATCTCTGCCTGCCAAGAGAGTGCACTTTGGTTTATATGTCTTTTTGTTAGTCACTCCTTGGAGGGGAGCTCATGCTTGATAGTGGGGAAACCTAGCGGCCCTAACTTGTTAGACGAATCTTTGAAAGGCTTCATAGTGAACCCTACCGACCTTCCTTGGAAGTGGGTTAAGAGGATAGCTACCTCAGGCGAAAGGGCAAATCACGACTCATGGGTAAAGGTGTACAACCTCTGCAGAGTGTAAAACTGTTATAACAGCCGTGCTCACGGTCACGAGTGGCCCAGAAAACTCACGGAATAGGTGGATCATTAATGATGGATGACTTGTGATAATGATGATGATTAATGACGATCCTGATGAACATGAGAGTTGCTATACCTAATCATGTGGGAAATATGGAGCCTATGCATACTATAGTTCTGGATAACTTCTAAAATGCTCTGAGTAAGATAAAATATTCCCAACTAAAATGCTGACTGTTGTAAACTAGTGTCTAGCCTTTTGAGCCTTGCGTCCCCTTGTGTTATACTTGTTGAGCAAGGTGAGCTCACTCTTGCTTAATCACACCACAACCCAGAGGATGGTCTAGAAGATAGCTACAGATGGTGTTCCTATTGGAGGCGACCAGAGGCTTGTGATCAACCAGTCAGCCATTCCCTATGGAGTGGAATCCTAGCCTAAAGTCCAAAGTGTTCTTTCTGCTGCATGTCTATAAGGTATATATTACGTTATGTATTTAAACATTTACTCTGATAAATTTTCCATTCCTTGTAGTCATATGTGAGGACTTGTGCCTGGGCTCACATATGGTGGTTTATTCGGTTTTGTCCTTAAAACCGGGTGCGAGCTCACATATGGTGGTGTATTCGGTTTTGTCGTTAAAACCGGGTGCGACACTAAGTTTCTGTAGAACCAACCTCAAATGTTCTTCATGTTCTGCTTCAGTCTTTGAGAAAACTAGGATGTCATCAATGAACACAACTATGAACTTGTCAAGATACTCCATGAACACCTTATTCATCAAGTACATAAAGTATGTGGGTGCATTAGTAAAACCAAAGGACATCACTATGTACTCATATAGTCCATACCTTGTAGTGAATGTTGTCTTGGGTGTATCTGATGATTGAATTTTTAACTAATGATATCCAGAACGAAGATCAATCTTGGAAAACACACAATCATCACTTAACTGATCAAACAAGTCATCAATTCGGGGCAACAGGTACTTGTTATTGATTGTTACCTCATTCAAAGATCGATAATCGACACACATCCTTCGAGTACCATCTTTCTTGTCAACAAATATAACTGGAGCTCCCCACAGTGATAAACTAGGATGTATGTAATCTTTCCCCTGCAATTCCTTTAACTGCTTCTTGAGTTCTTCCAATTCATTTACACCCATTTGGTATGGCCTCTTTGCTATAAGCGATGTTCCAAGTAATAGTTCAATAATAAACTCAATATCACGATCTGGTGGCATACCCAGTAATTCATCAGGGAATACATCTAGAAACTCATTCACCACTATAGTCATGTCCAAGGTTGCATCCATAACTTGGTTAACTATGCAAACTTCTTTAGTTGGTGAGGCTGCATTGTAACCAACTTCTTCTCCTCATTTGGATGTCAAGATCACTGTTCCAACTTCACTTCGAATTTTAGCCTTCTGTGGTTTTAGCCAATCTATCCCAAGTATCACATCTATGCTTGAAGATTTCAACACAATAGGATTTGCCAAAAACTCTACCCCCTTATTTCCATGCTTACACTGGGACACTTCAAATTAGCTTGCATACTCCCGGTAGATGAATGAACTAACATTGGTCTCTTCATAAAACACCTTGGGATGTTATGCACCTTAGCGAAAGGATGTGGTATGAAGGAATGTGTAGCTCCAGAATCATACAAAACTACCGCGGGGTTGGAGTTGACTAAACACATACCAATCACCACTTCTGGGTTCAACTATGCAGATTCTGCTATCACATGGTTAACTTTGCATTCCAACTGATTCTTTTGTCTTCGGTTTCATTCAAGTCTTCTAATTCTTCATAGATCCAATCTTAGATATCCACTAGTTTCTTCATATACCATCATCGTTGGATCTCGAGTGTGTTAGACTTCCAACTGATGTGGTCTTGCAGACCAATCTTGATCTATGGGTTAGGACCCATCATGATTCCGCTGTGCTACTCCGATGTAGTCGGGCTTGGCGATGATCCAACAATTTCTATTCCTTCTTCTTGGGGAAACTTGGAGAGAGTTTCAGAACAACGACCGTTGTCGCTGTCTTGATCAGCTACCATGTGTCAGCCCCGAAGGCACGAGACATGGATCAACAGTGAACCAGCAACAATGGATTGTGTCCTTACTATTCTGTTGGTTGGTGTTCCAAATCCAAGTCGTTGCTCAATAGGTAGACGGTTGGAGTTTGCTTCTGAAGTTCGAGGTTACCAATATCATGCTCATAACAACTTTAACTTGGCTGCCCCCTTAAGAAAAGATGAACCAGGGGCACCAAAGAGTAAATTGTATCCTTCTTCAAGTGAATTGACGTCCTTCTCATATCCAAGAAAGCTCATATACGCGTAGGAGTGGGGTAGAAATCTGTGTTTCTTTGTGGATAGAAAAACAACAGCGCAGAAAAACATCTATAACTCCCATTCTTTTAATCCAAAATAGTTGTAGCTTAAACTGTTGGGAATATTATCAAATTACCTACAACTTCCATTTAGATCACTTTTCCAAATTCCATAGTTAACTTGGTCAAAAATATTGCACAAAAGAAACTGTTCTAGATTCCAGACAACATAGAAACATCAACTTGTGATTTTTATAACTCCCAAACCAAAAGAGATATGAGGGTGATTCTTGTGGTCAGAGAAAGATCTTGAAGTCTACTTTTGTCCAGAATTTTCTCATAACTTTTGGTGTGCCTACGGTTGAGGACATAAACCAAAGATGACAGATAGCTCCAAGAGACAGAAAACAGGGAACAAGAGGAAAACGGAACCTGACTATTTATTTCATTAATCCTTATACCTTGAACCCTATAACTAAATGAAATTGTGAGTATACACCACAAAATCATTGACATTCATTACAAAGATCCAAATCAAGCATGAGCATCATGATAATCATACAAACATTATAAAGTGCACACATCACACATTATGACCCAAAGACCAAACTCGCGGCACTATTGTTTTAGTTAAGTTGTGGGTACCAACTCTAAGGCTTCATCTTCATGCCACGCAAGAATGTGGTAAGAGAGAGTTCTAAAAGCAATTCAAAGCAAGGGTGAACACAGAGACAAATGTTTTCAGCATCAAGGAGGAGATGAACATCAAAGGTTCGAATGTAGTATGGAGGAGATATCAAGGCTTATAGAACAAGGATTTATTAGCAAATCCTAAACCTTATGATGACCATTTTCTAGCTAGGCTTACGTCCTATGGTTGATATAGCTTCGATACCATTTTGTAGCACCCAGTTTTAAAAACAAAACCAGGTACATCCTATTTGTGCGCCCAGGAATGCAATTCACACATATAGTTATAAATAATGGATAATATCAAAGACAATGCCTTTATTACATAATGTTTACATATATTACAGCGGATATAAACTTACATCACATGTTTATACTAAACTCTAATCTTCTTGTGAAGCCTCCAACACCAAATGAACCATCAACTGGTTGATCACAAGCCTAAGTCGACTCCAGCGGAAACACCATCTGTAGTGGCCTTCTAGTCCTTCTAGTACCCATCCAAAATTTTCCAAAGAATTGAAAAGATAAACAAGTGTAAGCTACTACCGCTTAGCAGGCATAACATGAGGGGATGCAAGGCTCAAAAGGCTTGACACGGCTGAACTGCGGTAAGCATTTTAGTTGGTCATATTTTATATCATTGACCTCAGTAACTATGTTAGGCTTAAGCTGCCAAAACATTGAATACAATTAAAGATATCATCAAAGTTAATCATATTCCCAAACCTTCCAAGTAACCATCTAATCAATAAGTATCCAGGCCACTCGTAACCGTGAGCACGACTGATATATTAGTTTTACACTCTGCAGAGGTTGTACACTTTCACCACGAGTCGTGATTCCCTTTTGCCTGAGACCCGTCGATCTCTTTACCCACTTTCAAGATAGGTATGCAGGGTACACTATGAAGCTTTTTGCAAGTCATTCTAATTAGTGGCCACCGCTAAGGTTTCCATCTCCCATAGGCTATGGAGCTCACTCCAAAGGTGGCACACACTTAAAGCACACACAACAATGGGATAAGGCCCATACACACAGCGGTATACCCCTCTTGCCCTTTCGGTAAGCTACTCAAAAATTACAAAGAGCAAGGTACTTGGCTACGACCAGAGCCATGTAGTCTCATGGTTGTACTGCAAGTCCTAGGTTGTCGCTTAAAGATCAAGTCCTTATGGAGAGAAACTTGAGCACCATAAACCCAATGCTCCAGCCCTCTTGGTTCCATGTTGCTAAAAAGCATCTTTTATAACCACGGTTGCATAATCTTTAATCAACATTAGAGATCTTTATATATTTGTGAAGCAAACTAAGCATACTACCCAAATTCATAAACCCATAGGTAACAAGGCAAAAGGTTATCAAAATCAAGGAAGATAGACTCTAGGAAATATATTAAACATATGCACATGAAAGTATTCCATTAAAGTGAATAGGTAGCAAGGATGCCTCATGTTATACATGCCTTAACTCCACGTGTTACTGCTATTCTTGACCTTTGAAGAGTTGCTCCGGATCACCGAGAACAACTTACAATCTACTCACGATCAAACCTCACCACACACACATCCATACAATCATACATGCATATCAACAAATAGAAACATAATTAGAACAGTACACCAAACAATATAAAAATAATTTGAAAAGGTTATAAAACTATTCTACTTGTTACTACGGTCACACAAACGCGAAGATCACGCAAAATTGATCTACGGCGCAAAAGATACGCTAAACGGAAGATTTGTTTTACAAAAGAGAGAGAATTAAATACATTTTAATTATTCAATTTATAGTTTGAAAACAAGTTAAACATTGCTTGTAATACATAGATTATGATATTACGAAACCAACGTGCGCGACTTGAATGAATCAAATCGAAGATCGGACGGAAAAGATATTGATGGCGGAAGAATTATCGAAAACAGGGCAACTTTGGTATATCACATGGGATGTGATGAAAAAGTTTAAAAATATATTTGTGAAGTGATGAAATAGTTCTAGGAATATTTATTGAAGTGGCCGAGAAATCAAAATTCGATTCAGAGTTGAAATGGAGAAAATACGAATAGAATTTGGGCTATCCAGGGACCTGTTCATAATTTATAAAAGATAAATAATTATGGATAGGTCCTTCTTCTTCAACCTTAGAACTCTTTTTTTCCATAACAGTGTTGGACCTTTTTTCTTGCGGTACTGTAGCAAGACAGAGGAGGGGATCGGCTGCACAGGGGCTGTCGCTCGGGTTCTTGGCAGCCGAGTGGCTGGTTGGCCTGATAGAGGCCAGCTTGGGCGCTGTGCAGGAGGTGTCCGCGGGCGGCTACTGCTGTAGGGAGGGACGGCCAGAGCCTGCTGGCTTCAGCTAGGAGAGGTCGTGCAGGACCTGCAGGAACAAAGATCATCAGGGGGGAGGAAACAAGGAGAGGGGAAAGCGCCGGCTGCAGGGGAAAAGAAGGAGAAGAAGATTGCTCGAACAGTGCTCGGCCAAGGGAGAGAAGGGAGGAAGAATAAGAGAGAGAAGGAATTTCATGGCCAACCATGGAAACTCCTCGCCGGAGTTGGGGAAGACGACGATGAAACAGGATCAAATGAACTCCAAAACGCAAAAACAAATATACCACGGCGAATCGAACGACGAGGGCTACCTTTTGGTGGTGGTGGTTGATGCCGGGATTCTATGGTTTCGCCGGAAAAGCTCATCGGAGAGTTCATCGAAAACCTAGCATTTCTGAACTTCGGCGATAGATGTAGATGGCTCCGTACGTCCACTGCGAAACATAATCCTTGGGACGAGGAGAACACCGGCATGTATTTATATGCAAGGTTTGGAATATTTTTGGAAACTCTTAATTTTAGTTTTAAAATAATGGAAAAGTCCATTTTTGGCCCTCCAACTATAGCTACAGTTTTTTAGCCCTCTAACTCAAAAATCAGACACGCGCAGTCTCTTAACTCTCAAAACTAGTTAAAATTGGCCCTTGCGCCCATTCGACCGCGGTTTCCGCCCAGTCAACCCGCCACGACTGCGGTTTTGGCTTAGTCTCCATGTCTGGCGGCCCAAGTAGTCCCGCACTCTCCTCTCACTCTCATTCCTTCCCCAACCTCAAACCCTAACTCCTCTCACTCTCGTTCTCAAAACTAGCAAAAGAACTGTCAAAGCTCTCGCCCAGGAGGGATACCCGCACCAGCACCCTCTACCGTCGCCGTCGCCGCCCTCAGGAGTTAGGGTTCGGGGTGGGGAAGGAACAAGAGTGAGAGGAGAGTGCGGGACTACTTAGGCCGCCAGACATGGAGACTAGGCCAAAATCGCGGTCGTGGCAGGTTGACTGGGTGGAAACCGCGGTCGAATGGGCACGAGGGCCAATTTTAACTGGTTTTGAGAGTTAAGAGACTGTGCGTGTCTGGTTTTTGAGTTAGAGGGCTAGAAAAAAAACTGCAGCCATAGTTGAAGGGGCAAAAATTGCATTTTTCCTAAAATAATCCACGAATAAAATAATTCTAGAAATTCTAGAATTACCTTTTTGAGTCACGAAAAATATCTCAGAGCTCCAAAAAATTACAGAAAAATTCCTAGAGGTAGATTGAAGCATGAGGAACACAACTGAAGTGGTTTTAGCTCCCAAAAAGACTTTTGGTTTGATCAGTGTAAAATACAAAGCGCAAGGAAAAGGAATTTAATTCCAAAAAAGGTTGGAAAATTTTCCCGGAATGATAGAAACATCGTCTAAACGCGTTTCAAATTGTTTTTCATACATGAACACCAAATTCAATTGGCATGAATGCAACATTACATGTTACTAACCTTATTATAAGTTTTAAATTAAAAACAATTATTAATTTTCTCTAAATTTTAAATGCACGCGAAAAATATTTTGTTAAATCTTTTTAATCCTATTTGGAGAAAAGCAAATTTTAGGTTGTTACATTGAACTTGATTGTTTTCGTGAGCTTCTTTCTCTTTGACTTGAACCAATTGATTTGCATAAGCTTCCAAGTTCGGTTTGAACCCTCTCTAAGCTTCTTCACATGCCTTTAGCGGCTATATTATTGAGGTTGTACTGGACACTTATTTGCAATCCAAAACTAATCAAGTACTTGGGTTCACTAGCTCATGAACAAACTCATATACTACCACTAGTATCAACCAATAATTTAAGCAATAGTGGTAGGCTATGAATTTAAACCATTTTTTATACATGATCCTATTAAGCATGTACTATATGCACTAACCGCATACTAGTAAGGGATGAAGTGATCATGCACATTACAATGATACCTTTGCTATCTTGGAGTAGAGGATAGTCATCAAGATTCCAATTTTGCTCCCCAATAGCAATATGAAGTCCAATTAATAGCCCGGTGAAGACCAATCATAAAATTGAAATCCATTCTTCACCCATATGATTTGAAAAACCATATATGATCAAGTGCATTCTTCATGTTGTGGTTGGCTTGCATCAATATTTAATCCACTTGTTGGAGGGCACCAATTGATGTAATGATACCATTTGTTAGAATGATTCTACGTGTTATGAACTTGCTCTCTTTTGGAGTGTACTGCTTGCTTTCTTGATCACTATCTTAATTCTTCAACTAGATGCCACTATTTTCCTCTAGATCACCACTTTGTTTAGCCTTATGAGCCACATGCTCGGATATCCCACTTAGGGTGGCATCCCACTTAGGGTGAAGTTGGCCTCTCTCTAAAAAACCATTCTTGATACCCAATTGAAATTTACTTGTTTGATTGATCTCCATGTGTTCAACTCAAATCCAAATATGAGACTTGATTCCTTGTTTGAGTTCTTTTATTTGTACCAAACAATCTTCAATCATCTCCCTTTTTGAACTTAAACACCATCTTCATCATCTTTGGTCTTGATATTCAACTTGGAGTACCAAATATGTGCCAAAACACTCAACAATCAAATGGCCTTATACCCCTTAACTTGTCATGTTTCTAGATCAATTAAAAACCAAACTTAGGTCTCTCAATCACTTGTAAATATGTTTCCAATTTGAGAGCCTTTCAGTCAATCTTCCAATATTTCAATGTTTGTTACTTTTCTGGCAGATTCTGCACCTTTAAATGGAAAATGCATATCTCCAATTGTACGGATTCAATGATCATGAATTTTGGTGGAGATGTGCTTCACTAAGTATTTTACCAGTGGTAAAAATTTGAGTTCATTTGACTTATTATGAATTGACAACAATCACATCTTCCACAATTGGTACATGTTATAAACTGCTACATTTGTGTTTGACAAGATTCACTTCACCAAGAAGTTCCACTTATCTAATGATCATGAATTTTGCACAGCATTTACTCCTATAAGTGTAGAGCATGCCACCAATTTTCAAGCCAATCCAAATAGATTTGAACACTTAAATATGGCTATGAACTCAACTCACTCAGATTTTCAATTTTGGACAGATTTAACTACTTGAGCTTTTCTTCTTCAATTTGAACCAAACTTGAGATGAACTTTTTTGAACACTTTCACAAGATACATTACCATTCATACCTCTTAATAAAAGTAATCTTGTGAACTCATCAACTCAAGAATTGATCACTAAGTAATTAATTCCATTCAAACCACTTACTACAAGAAGTCTTATGAACTTATCCAACACAAATCAATTCAAACTTGATTGCTAAGAAATTAGTCCATTCAATCATCTTATCAATAAACTCATATGCACTCAAATGGACTTGATCAATAGAGAGTATACCTTGATAGCTCATGATCAACCTTTGGAAGCTTCAACTCAATATCTTTGCAAGCCTCAAATATTTCCAATTCAATCGCCACAACTTGATCTTTGCACTTGTATGTTGTAGCACATTTGGACTTCACTTGCTGTCATGGCATTGGGTTGACTGTAGCAAATAAGCTTCAATACATGATTCAACAAACAATAGTTAATATGAATCCAATTGAATCAAGCCTCCAATGCCGATGGTACCTACAATTAATTATCCACTTTTTGATGGTACCAAATCTGAGTAGGGTCCTCTCAAGTTAGGAGCAACATACTTAGGCATCCACATTGCCTTAGTATGAGTAGAGGAATGTTTTGCAATAGCCACCAAAGAGGTACCATTACCATCCTTTCTAAGCATAATATTTGCATTATTTGAAATAGGCTCAGGATCATTACCTAGGGGACATGAATTAGACAAGTGTCCCCTTTACCGACATGTGTAGCAAGTTCTCTTCAATTGAGCCTTTTCTTCCTTGCTCGTATCTTGCTTCATATTGCCTTGCCTCTTCTTATTTGCTTGATCATCTTCTCAAGCTTGTTGGGACACTTCGAGGAAAAGTGACCCGTATCTTCACAGTTGTAGCACTTGATGTGAGCTAGATCTTTCTTCTCATTTTGATTCTTGCTCACTATCTTGGCATCTTGATTTAGCTTTGGATGCCTTCTTCTTCCTCCTCTTCTTGTCTTCTTTTTCTTCCCCATATCAATACCACCTTCATGGTTGATCTTGTTTTCTCTTGGGGCTTCTTCTTCCCATCTTGTGGCATCGTCTTTGGCTTCTATTGTGGCTCAACTTGTGGATTCACCAATTGCTTGGTTGGTCACATTGAGGTGGTTGTCCCTAAGTGTGGCACTTGAAGCACTTGACATGCTTAAGCCATGCTTCTTCCTTAATCAACTTGAGCTTTCCTTTGTTGGGGGCATGTCAAATCTAGATGACCCATCTCATGGCATGTGAAGCACATGAAATGATCAAGCCATTCTTTCTCTTGCTTCTTCATCTCTCTTTCATATCTTTTCTTGCCCCATCTCTTGCCTTTGATCTTTCTCTAGTTGAAACCAATGCCACTCATGTCACCATAGCTTCTTTGATTCTTCATTATTTTCTCATGGGTGACTCTTGATACATACCACCACTCTAACTTGTTTCTCAAATTCTTCACTTCACCTTTGAGCTCAATGTTCTCCTTCAAAATGTTAGTCTCACATTGCATAGAAGAAGAACAAGCATCTATATGTGAAGAACATGGCATAGCTAATAGATCATCACAAGAGGTGGATACATGCTTCTTTCCTTCATCATAAGGGTTAGCAATACTATGCAATTGATCATCTAATCCATATGATGAGCTCTCACTAGTTTTAGTTTCTTCATTAGAAAGCTTGTTAATGAGAAAAACATGGTCTTGCACCGAGTTCTCATGAGCAACACTAAAATCCTCATGAGTCAATTTTAGCTCCTCATATGAACAAGTAATAACATAAAGTAGATGCTTTTGTTGTTCACATGCATTCTTTAGAAATGAGTTTTCATTTTCTAATTTGATTGTTTTAGCCATCTCATTATACAAATCAATGTTCATGCTAGCAATTCTATCTACAAGCTCATCATATGATTGTGAACGATAAATCATATTGCAACTTGATACCTTGGTGTCACCTAGTGACATGAAGCAATGTGGTCATGGAGATGGGCTTGTAGAGGCATCACTCTCATAGCCCGAGCTTGAACCATCATCTCTTATGTCAAATGATCTTGTGGTAGATCGATCATCATCATTACTTGACCATGAGGTGGAGCAACCCTCCACAACCGTTTTGTTGTAGATGTGCTCAACATTTTAACACCCTTAATTTTCAATTTCACAAACTAGATCAAATTGATTTAATTATGCATTTATATATGTCATTTGACATAGGGAAAATAATAATTTATTAAATTTAAAATAAACTATTAGGCTAGACACATGTTGTTGCATACATGCTGGTGCATTTTTTTGTACATTGAAGATTTCAATTTAAACTCAAATTTGAATTCAAATTGCTTTTGGTATGAAAATAGAAAAGGAAATAAAAATGGAAAAAGGCCTTTTATTTCTTTTGGCCTAGGCAGCCAACTTGGCCGGCCCAGCCCTTCCTCTGCGGCCTATCACTGGGCCTGCATCCATGGCCCGCTTAGCCCTATGCTTCTCCTGCATGCGGCCCAAGCCAGGTGTCCTCTCCCTACCTCTCCCGCTTCTCCGATGCTTGGCCCAGTTCAGGCGGCCCTCGCCCGTGAGCACTCATCCATGTCCCACTACGCCCTCACACTAACAGCTCACCCCCGCTCATCAGCCGCCATCATGCCAACTGATAGGTGGACCTCACCTGTCAGATCTATCATCTTTGATGCATACTTGACCTTGCAATTTCCTTCTTCGCTGCCACAGTCGAATCCGGCCATATCCGCCCCTTTCCATCCATGGAGATGCCTCAGGAGTATAAAATCTGAGCCCCTGCATGCTGCCGCCCCTCATCTAGTAGCTCTCGAGCTTTCCCATGCCCTAGCACCTCTCCCCAAAAACCCTAACACTAGTGATGATTCTGCCACAATTGACTCACCGCCTCTAGGCCTCTCCATTGTTGAAGAATGCCCTTGGAGCTTCACATCGAGGTAGGGAAGTCGTCGGTACCCTTTTCGTTCTCCCTCTCTCTGTATCGCGCGCACGAGTTTGTTGTAGCACTATCATCACAAACGAGCCACTTTGTCACATACACTGCCAGCTCCGGTCATCCTCTGTCCACCACGACCCCTCCATCATTCTTGTCGTCATCTCCACTCTCTTCTCATTCCACCGCTTTATCCCGCCATGCCCCATAGGCCGACACCCACGAGCTATGATGAGCTCAGACCGTCTCTAGCCATGGCGCTGCTATGCGTAGCTGCCTCGATGACCTTACGCTAGAAACAAACCCTAGCCATCAGATCCTGAACCAACGATCGAGATTAGATCAGGGGCGTACCCCTTCGACCCAGTCCATCGTGGACTATGGACCACGTGCATAGCCTTGGTTCACCGCCATGCTAGCCGGTCCATCAACAAGGACCAACCAGTGATTGCCATGCAGCCTCCAGTCAGTGCTACGCTAGCTCCCTTTGCTGACTGTGAAACCTTTTTGCTAAAGAGACCCTCTGTTTCTTCAAAATCAACCCGCAGTCCAGATCTATTCAAAAGAATTTCAAAACATGTCCTTTTTATTTCATTTTAGCACCTGTCTTTTGTCAAAATTGAGCCTCGGTCCATCACCCTTTTTATTTTCATTTTCCTTTATTTTAAATTCAAAAATCAAGTATCATCTATTTACAAAATTGCCACTGATAATGTTTTTGCTATAAAATCTTCGTCTTAGCTCCGATTTGATCCGTTGAAGTTGCGTTAGGTTCATAATTTCTATTTTAGTTACCTTTTTATCTCTGTTTTTAGAAAACAAAAATGAATCTTTTATTCCAATCTTCCAAAAGCCGTATTTTGGTCATCGTAGCTTTGATTAGCATGATCTTCGCGTCTGTGTGATAGTAGCAACACATAGATTCGATTTATAAACTTTTAATTTCTTTTTATATGCATAGTGTACTGTTCTATTCTATTAATCTTGTATGCTTTGCATGTATGCCTGTGTTGCTTGTGTGTTGCTGTTAATCGAGTACAAATGGTGAGCAACATGTTGGTGACCAGGAGTTCTTCTATGAGGAGCAGAATCGGCATGACAGCTTTGAAGAAGGAAATTATATCATGGGATCTTCCTTGTTGCCTATTTCACCTTAATGTCACAATAATTCATGTTGCATGTGTCTCATTGTTTCCATTAAGGATGATCCTAGTCTTTGTTACCTTATACCTTGTCACCTATGGGTTATTGCATTCAGTAGTATTTTTCTAGTGCTCTATTTAAATGACCATGATCTGTAACTTGACTAATGGTATATGTAATAAAGTTAAATATGTTTTTAGCAACTTGGATTAAAGGGTTCTAGAGTATTTGGCTACTTTCCAAATGCTTTAGTTTCTCTCCCTAAGGACTTATCTGTAAGTGACAACCCAGGACTTACAATACAACCATGAATGCTATATGGCACTGGCTTTATTCAAGTATAAATACCTTTTCTAACTTGTTAGTGGTTACCAAAAGGCACAAAAGGGGCTTGACTAAGTTGGGTATAGGACAACCTCTGGTATTATGAGTGCTTCTAGATCGAGTGTACCATAAGAGTAGGGGGTTCCTACATTCGTAGGCCAATTGCGGCTACTAACTTGTTATGTAAACTTTTGAAAGACTTCATAGTGAAACCCTGCCATGCACCTTGGAAGTGTAGTATGGGAGTATAAACCCTGGCAATTGGGAATTGCAACCCACGAGAAAAGTGTACAACCTTTGCAGAGTGTTAAAACTGTCATAACAACCATGTTCATGGTCATGAGCGGTGATGAGGACATGACACCTTTGGATACAACCATTGATTATAAGGTGAGCTCATTCTTATATTTGCATAACGATAAAACTAAGAATTTGTTGCTACCTAATATTGGTATTTAAAATGTTCTTAGGAACAATGGTGATGATGATAGTGAATGGATATGCCATGAACAAGACCGATCTCAAAGTGCAAGTCCATCAAAATTGAACGTTCGGTTCGCCGGTAGCCCGACACTACTTTATTTTGAAGGCCATAAATCTTTCATACAGAGTGTGATTGAGTAAAATGAGTACATGATGCAAATATTATTTGATAACATTTCAAATGGATCTTATCTCACTTCAATATCATGTCGGCAAGGCCTCTAAATCATCAAGACATGCTGTCGCTGTTTCTGCCGGGTGCTACGACGTCGTCATGAGCTTGTTATTCACACTTGGGATCCTGGCCCAAGTTGGAGCACGCCTCAACCATGTCGAGAACACTCCAAGGAAGCCCTTGGATGTTCTCCCCCTTGGCCACTCCTTAGGATGTCAGCAAGGACGTCCAAGCTAAGTTGGAGGCCCAATCCATGTCAAGTTCGAGTCCATCTCGAAATATAGGAGCAGCCTGTGGTAAAACGGAAGACCATGATGTATATGAACTCTGTTTTTGATGATCCACCTATGGATGGAAAGATAATTTCATAAGATAACTAATGGATTTAGTTTGAGGTCTAAATTCCATCAGAGTCAACAGGAATGGTCAAAACAATTCAGCGTCCAGAATCTATCAGGGTGTTGCGTCACTGTCTTTTGGTCCATTGGGCCGTGTATCATCTTAGAGCACATTAGGGGGATGCGTCCAGGGGGTGTGTTGACCCTTAGACCTTATAATTAATAGCCACTGCCCACGTTAGGGTTTGGGGTTTTGCTTTAGATCAATCTATCATTGAACAGTCACCGTCATCGGTTGTGAAACCCCAACTTTGAGTGCTTAATCTTTCATCTACAATTGTCACTTCAATTTAGTTGCGCTCTATCTTATTCTTGCTTGAGTTCTTCGATTCACAATAGGGATTAGCCTTCTCGGTGAGGTCAACTGGATTGTGACACGGTTGATAACCAGAGGAGACGTGGTGCTAAGGTTGCAGGGTTCGAGTCTTTGTGACCTGAAGCCGGATCGGTGTGTCGCTCTCAACCAAATTGATAGTTATCTTAAACCGGATGCAAGTGGTAATTAGAGCTTCAGGTATACCGTCAAGGTTCGCATCTTACCCTTAGTTCAAGTGTTTTCATCTTTGTCCTATAGTCCATCGCCATATTTGTTTTCTGTCCTAAAACCATCCTCGCCACAGCCTTTGCATAATTTAGTTTTAGAGTCCATCGTGTTGAGTTTGTGTCCTAGGTCAAGGTCTTGTTGCTGGTTTAGATCGTGTTCTTTTCTAGTTTGTGTTGATCCCTCTACCCGTTGCCATCCTGTATCACCATCGGTTTGCATCTTGTGTCCACGTAAAACCCTGATTCACACTGCCTTCCTTAAAACATTCATAACTTTTGCATTCGAACTCGAAACAGGGCGAATTTTATATCTATGGAGAACACCAAAAAATTTTAGATTTGTTTCATCCTAGAATGGTTGGGTTCACAAAAATTAGATTTGCGAAATTCGATTAGAAAAATCAAGTTTCTGGGCCCATAAGTTTTCGCATGCTTTTTAGAGCACAATCCTGATTGTCAATAGGTCACATCTTTTATCCTTTTGAGCCCAAATTTTTTGTGGTTTGTCCTTGTGTGCTCCTTGCTGAGAAATCAATATCAAAAGGGCAAAAGCAAAAAAAAGTTTGGACAACAAAAATAAAAGAAAAAATTGTAAAAGAAAAGAGAAGAGAAAAGAAAAGGAGCATATAAGGAACACCTAATATCTCTATTATTTGTGGTGACTTTTTCCTTGTCCGTGTTTCTATTGTTTCCTTTCATACTTGTTTCACTCCCTTGTTTATCACAACTAGTGCTAGGAACACATATAGGCCAACAACTAGGACAAGTGCTCTGGACATTTATTCAATATTGCTATCTGATACTGATTTGTATGCCAAATATAAATTATTTCTCTTTGTGTGCCTTCCAAGCTCCACATATATACTTCATAGCAGTACAGAAAAAGATCTTTGCAATCTCTGTACCACGCCCTCATAGGTATCACGAACCAGTCACCGGTTGTACCATCCATTGCTTGCTTTGGTAAGAACATTTGTAAGAGCATGGTAAGACGTGTGAGAGTGTGTTGCCACCAACACATTTAATAGTTGATAGAGAATTATTTTGATTTCTAACAATATCGAACAACGAGTTTCTTTAAGAGTGAATTGCAGGAAATCATGGAACAGATGTTTGCAAGGATGGACCAAATGAAGAATAATCAGCCACCACATATAGACTATAATCATCAAGGTATGAGAGGTAAATTTACCATACCAACCTTTTATGGATCTTATGATGGAGAAGAATATTTTGATTGGGAGATGTATGTAGAACAAAAATTTAATTCTCACCTAGTTCTTGAGATACATAGAGTTAAACAAGCTACTAGTGAATTTAAGGATTTCGCTAAAATCTAGTGGTGAGAGCTAGGCAATGTGCATTTGCAACCTGAGTCATGGGATAGACTAAAAGAAGCAATGCGTGAAAGATTTATTTCTCTTTCTTATAAACGTGATTTGCATAAGAAATTGTAGCGCTTAGAGCAGGGCAATATGTTTGTCCAGGAATATTATGCAGAGTTTCAAAAGTGTATAATACGTTGTGGGATAGTAGAGGACACAAAAGATAAAATTGTTCGCTTTTATGGTGGTTTGAGGCATGAAATATAGGATATTGTTTATCATAAAGAATTTTATACTGTCACCGTTTGTTCCAGCTTGCTATGCATGCAGAAAAAGAATTGCAGGGATGTCAGGAAAAGAACCAGAGCAACATTGGCGACAACCTCACAAACCAGGTATTAGCAAGGGTAGAGCAAGCATTTGTGAAGGTCGAGACTGCGATAAGCAGGAGAGTGGCTGCTTCTGCCGCTGCAGCAGCATCTTCACCACCTCCTCCCACACCCACTTTGGAGTCTGGTAAAATTTTAAACCCTGCTGAAATTATACAACATGATAGCGAGAGTGCTACTAGTGAAAACAAAGAGATTGATATTAAATATAAAAATCACCAAGTACCTAAATTAAAAGATTCTTTTATGCTTACTATAAAATCTGATATTGCTTAAATTGGTGATGATGTGCTAAATTTGTCCACCACTTATGCTATAATAGAGCAACATTTACTGGGTACTAAATCTGAATTACCTTTGTCACAAAATAATTGTTCTGCTAATGCTTGTGATAAAGAAGAGTTGTGTGATAGTGCTTCCATTATACATGTACCACAACTATTGAATGAGATTGATTCTTTTGTTTTGGAGCCACATATTTATGCTGAAAGTACAAATTTTCTTCCCATCACTACTGAACAAGATGAATTGAAATTGTTGTCTTCTTTACATACTTTGGGATATATTGAATTTGATATTCTGAGTAATCTAAGTGTGTTGAAGGAGAAATTTTGTGCTTATTCTAAATTGCCATGGTTGTCTAGATGTACATATCACTTTATTGGCAAATATAATTGTAAAGAAGAGTATATGGTGCATTGTGTCTATATTTGTTCAAATCTGAAATCTCCTTTTATTGTGCAAAAATATGATCAACTAAAGGGTTGTGGTAGCTATAATCTTATCATGTCGAGTTCCCCAAGTTTTGTTTTAAAGAAACAGGATAAGTCACAAGAAGGAGAGCACTCTTGGTTACTACCTACAATATATCATCCAACTAAGACCATACCGAGGATGGTTTGCTATCAAGAAGGGGAGGATGATGAGGACATGATACCTTCGGATACAACCATTGATTATAAGGTGAGCTCGTTCTTATATTTGCATAACAATAAAACTAAGAATTGGTTGCTACCTAATATTAGTATTTAAAATATTCTTAGGAACAATGGTGATGATGATAGATAATTGATATGCCATGAACAAGACCAATCTCAAAGTGCAAATCCATCAAAGTTGAACGTTTGGTTCATCGGCAGCCTGACACTACTTCATTTTGAAGGCCATAACTCTTTCATACGGAATGCAATTGAGGCAAATGAGTACATGATGGAAATATTATTTGATAAGCTTTCAAATGGATCTTATCTTACTTCAATATCATGTCGGCAAGGCCTCCAAATCATCAAGACATGCTGTCGTTGTTTCTGCCGAGTGCTACGACATCGTCATGAGCTTGTTATTCACACTTGGGATCCTGGCCCAAGTTGGAGCATGCCTCAACCATGTGGAGAACACTCCAAGGAATACCGTGGACGTTCTCCCCCTTGGACACCACCTTAGGAGGTCAGCAAGGGCATCCAAGCCAAGTTAGAGGCCCAATCCATGTCAAGTTCGAGTCCATCTCAGAATCTAGGAGCAGCCTACGGTAAAACGGACACCCGGGACGCATATGGACTCCATTTTTGATGATCCACATATGGATGGAAATATAATTTCATAATATAACTAATGGATTTAGTTTGAGGTCCAAATTCCATCGCAGTCAATGGGAATCGTTGAAACAATTTAGTGTCCAGAATCTGTCAGGGTGCTGCATCGCCATCTTTTGGTCCATTAGGCCGTGTATCGTCTTAAAGCCCGTCAGGGCTGCGTGTCCAGGGGGTGTGATGACCCTTAGAATTTATAATCAATAGCCGCCATCCATGTTAGGGTTTGGGGTTTTGCTTTAGATCAATCTATCATTGAACAGTCGCCGTCATCGGTTCTGAAACCCCAACTTTGAGTGCTTAATCTTTCATCTGGGTTGTGACATGGTTGATAACTAGAGGAGGTGTGGTGCTAAGGTTGCAGGGTTTGGGTCTTTGTGATCTGAAGCTGGATCGATGTGTCGCTCTCCACCAATTCGATAGTTATCTTGAACCTGACGGAAGATCGTGAAACCCGTTCCCATTAAGTTGTCTAGAATCTTTATTGAATAGATGCTCACATGTGATAATTATTTTATGCTATACATTACTCTTGTGTTACATGATCATGTGGTTATTTGGGCTTAAGCTAAACTTGATACTACTCTTTTTGTAAAATATGACTCAATAAATGCTGACCACTGTAAACCTGTGTCAAACCTTTGGAGCTTCATAATCCCATGTTATAATTGTTAAGTATGACAAGTACTTACGCTTGTTTTTATTTCATTACTTGGAAAAATCCAGGATGGGTAACAAATGGTAATGTCTTTATTGATTATCCCAAGGATTATTAGGCTTGTGCTTCACCAATTGACTGTCCCTGATTGTTGGAGGCTTCTACGAGAGTTTACAATTTAATATTCTGCTTCGTGGTGTAAAAGACTAAGTATTGTGATGGATATTTAAATGTTATGTAATAAAGCATGCACTTTGATATTATCTTATTTTTGTTGCTATTTGTGTGGACTTGTACCTGAGCACACATATGGTTGTATATCTAGTTTTGCCTTTAAAACTAGGTATGCCAAATTGGTATCAGAGCATATTGACTGTAGGACGCAAGCCTAGGTAAAATTGGTCATTTTAAAATGCTCTTGTGTAAGGAAAATGAACTCTATGGCCTATTTAAGTTTGGATTTTGGTGTTTGAAGATCAACATGACCATTTGGACTAATATTGTTTGCTAGTGTTTTGGATATAGTTCAAAGGATGCAAAGTGGACTTGGACTTAGGCGAAGTGGTGATCGAGATGATCAACACCTGAAGCAAGACATTGGAAGACATGTTGAAGACATACAAGAACATGCAAGAGTCCAAGACACAAGATGGAACCAAGCCAGATGCAAAGATCACAAAGAAACAAGGTGAAAGAGGGTTTAGCAGAGCATTGGACCCTGAGGGGCATCGGACCCTAAGGGTGTCGGACCATGAGCTAGAGCAAAACCTAGACAGGGCGTCAGCAAAAACATTGGACCGAGCAAGGAGTAGGGCGTTAGACCAAATGCCATCACTATTCAACACAAGGAGCTGTGTCAGACCGAGCCAATAATGCATCGTCCAACCAAAGGAGTGTCCGACGGCCTGCAGAGAGGTTCCATAGAGGGAGATCGGGTGTCAGACCAGTTCGATGAGTCCCATTGGACTATACACCATGAAGACATGCCCAACAGTCGGTAATGGTTACTTCTAACATAGTAGCTATTGTGAGACACCGGACCCAGAGCATTGGTCCGATGACCACCTGTTGGACGGTCCGACGGTGGCGCAGAAAGCGTGGGCAAGGCCCAATGGCTATGTCTCTTGTGGGGGCTATAAATATGACCCCAACTAGCCAAATGAAGTGGGTTGGAGTGTGCTAAGATTATATGAGCATTGAGACACTTCACCAAGTACTCTAACCACAACAAGTGCTTAAGAGAAGAATAGGTGATTAGCGTAGTGCTTTGTGAAGTGCTTAGGCTAGTTAGACCCGCTTAATTGTGCTTGCTCTAGGTTTAGGCCTAGTGTTTAGTAAGGTTTGCATACCTCGAAAACTTTGGTGCTTGCACACACCATTGTTGTACACCGACTGAGTTTGTAGTCTTGTGAGACCATACCAACCATGTTTGTGGTATGGCTACCACCATGTACCAGAGAGGCCCACGGTGGTTTGGCTGGAAGCTCGATAGTAAATACGGCAGGGAGCGGTCCGGGAGAGTCCCTCTCAGAGACCCACTTGTGCATTGGGAGGCCCGAGGGCTATCTATGGAGTTACCCAACTAGGAGCTTGGCCCTTGCAAGGGTATCCTTGTGAGCTGATCCAATAAGGACTAGGGGAAAGCTTATGCGCTTGTCAATACCTTGATAAAAATATTAGAGTCATCGACGGAAGTTTGCATCTCTATTACAATTAAGCTTCTACATTTACATTGTGTACTTTACCTTCTTAGCTTAGTTGATAGGCTTGTTGATAGGATTGGAACCTAGGATGCATAAGTCTATTGCGGTGGAGATAGGAACACACCTAGCAAAACCATAGTTGCACATTAGATAGTTTATCTCTTGCATAGGTTTTGACTAGGTTGTTTTAGAGGCGTTAGTTTAGAAGTAGATTTTAAGTTGCCTAATTTACCCCCCTCTTATGCATCATGATTCCTACAATTGGCATCAGATTCAGTTGGCTTAATTTGGACCTTTGGCTTCACCGCCGTTGAGCCGATGCTATTTCGAGTGGGAAGGATGAATACGTCTAGGCCTCCACACTTTGACGACACTAATTTTCCCTATTGGAGTGCTAGAATGGATTGCTACCATTAGGAAGTATATTTGGGTGTTTAGAGAGTCACTCGTGACTGGATGAAACCCCTAAAGAATCCTTAAAAACCAACCGCCAGTGATGAAAAAGAAATTCATCTAAATGCAAGAGCTAAAAATTGCTTGTTTGAATCTTTGAGCATGTACATCTTTAACCAAGTGTTTACATTAACTAAAGCAAATGAAATTTGGCTAAAGTTGCATGAGCTCCATGATGGTACAAGCAATGTCCATGAGAAAAACATTGCCTAACTAAATAAACCTATGTCTCTTTTAAAATGAAAGAAAATAAGCTTGTCGAAGACATGTTTTCTCATTTGAATCTAATTGTCAATGAGCTCAACTCTATAGGTTTGACAAAGCTCGAAGATGCAGACATTGTGAGGAAGATCATCTTAGTGCTACCACACAACAAATATGCATCGATCAACACCATCCTCCACAACATGGAAGACTTGAGCAAAATAACCCCGCCATTGTCATTGGCAAATTGGTGGCATTTGAGATGTCATGCAAGATGGGTCAATAAGAAGAATCCACTTCATCAAGAAAGAGCATAGCTCATACATGTGATGAGCATAAGAAGATGAAGGGCAACAAGCAAGTTAAAACAAGCTGAAGCTCCTCAAGTGAAGAAGAAGATGAGGATGATGATGATGAAGAAAGTGATGATCAAACCTCCACCTCCTCCTCCAATGTTGATGAAGAAACCATCAAGTTGATAGGACTGGTGAAAAATATTCACAAGTTGAATGTCAAGGGTGTGCCCATTCAAATTGAAGACATCCTATTCACCAACCAAAAAAGAACACAAAGAAAGAAAGGATGCTTTGTTGTGGCAAGAAGGAGCACTTTGTGGAAGATTGTCCAAACAAGACCGCACCCAAGACAAAGAAGAAGGGAAGAAAAGCTAAAGGCCAAGCCCTCACCACCATCAAGACTTGTGATGATTCATCAAGTGAAGATGAAGCCAAACACAAAGCTACTATCCAGACTTGAAAGCCAGAGTGCAATACTGCAGCACTGAGCATAAGCATCCTCATGAATCTACTTACCGAAAGACAGAGTTGGTTGTTACCATCTGGAATGAAACAAGCAGGCTCGTGAAGTGGAATCTATCCACATCCCTCTTGCTAACCATGCTACTATGGAGGCTAGTATGGAAGATGCACCTCATTAAGCCTACCTGATTTATCATGCCCAATGCTTTGGTGAGATGAAAGAAAATGAGTTCAATTACCTTTCTCACCATAGATCAGGAGAAGATGGTTGTGTTATGATGGAACCACAAGGCCTTGATCCAACATTCTAGGTATTGGTCAAGTTTGCAAGAGAGATGCACCAAAGTTTGGAGTCTTGCAAGCTAGAACTAAAGGAAGAGAAGAAGGCTCAGTGAACTCAAATGCATCTCGATGATTATAGGTCCCATGCTAAGATGCCCCAAGTTTTTGAGATGGACACTCTAGCTCGTTCATCTCCATGCCACCGGTGTTCTCTAGGATGTCATTGCCAAGATACTACCTTCTCCCCATAGGAATTTGGAGTCCCCTCATGTAATAAACGATGCTAGCAACGCAAGTTGAGTAAGGTCTAGTCGAGTCTGTGTGCGGTGTGAAACTTTTAAGTGCTTAGTTAGTTTGTGCTTATGATTTATGCTTGAGTTGGATTTTGTAATGACTACTAAGATAATGTGGGAATGTCCACGAATCTCTTAGATAAGGGACAAGGTTTAAGGATAATAAATAAATAGTTGGGTTTAGTTATCTTTTGTCTTTTCAGTTCTGTTTTTCCGACCAGCCTATCTTTACCTTTTTTCGTAATTAAATCTACACGGCCAATGTCGCAACCAGTTTTAAGGACAAAACTAGATACAAAACCATATGTGAGCCCAGGCATAAGTCCTCACATATAGCTACATGGAATGGAAATTATTGGAGTACAATGCTTAAATACATTATGTAATATTACCTTAGATTATCTTGCAGCGAAAAGAACACTCCAATCTTTAGGCTAGGATTCCACCCCACAGGGACAACTGACTGGTTGATCACAAGCCTAACTTCTCCAGCTTCTGTCAATCTTGTACCCAACTGGAATTTTATTGAATTTAAGCAAGAGTGAGCTCACCTTGCTCAACAAGTATAATATAAGGGGATGCAAGGCTCAAAAGGCTTGACATGGCTGTACTACGGTAAGCATTTTTAGTTGAGCATATTTTATTTATTAAACTTGAGTAACTATGTTATGCTTAAGCTCCCAATTATGAATTGTAAATAAAGATATCATCAAAGTTAATCATATCCCAAACCTTCCAAGTAACCATCTAATCAGTAAGGATCCAGGCCACTCATGACTGTGAGCACGGCTGTTATAACATTTTTACACTCTGTAGAGGTTGTACACTTTCACTACGAGTCGTGATTCCCATATGCTAGGGGTCATGAAATCCATATCACCTCTTCCAAGGAAGTGCGACAGGGTATAGTACAAAGCTTTTCGCAAGTCATTCTAATTAGTGGCAACCGCTAAGGTTTCCATCTCCCACAGGCTATGGAGCTCTCTCCAAAGGTGGCACACACTTAAAGCACACACAACATTGGGGATAAGACCCATACACATAGTGGTACGGCCCTCTTGCCCTTTTGGTAAGCTGCTCATGAACCAAAAAGATCATGGTACTTGGCTAATATTGGAGCCATATAGTCTCGTGATTGTACTGTAAGTCCTGGGTTGTCGCTTAAAGATCAAGTCCTTATGGAGAGAAACTGAAGCACCATAAAGCCTAAATGCTCTAGCCCTCTTGGTTCCATGTTGCTAAAAAACATCTTTGATCATAATGATTGCATAGTCTTTAATCAACATTAGAGATATTTAATATTGGTGGAGCAAACTAAGCATACTACCCAATCCATAAACCCATATGAAACAAGGTATAGGAAATCAATATCAAGGTATGTAGACTCCAGGCAGTTGATTAAACATATGCACATGAATGTATTGCATTAAAGTGAATAGGTGAACAAGGATGCCTCATATTATACTTTCCTTAAACACCGATCCTTCTGTCGATCCTTAGTCTTCAAGAGTCTTCATCTTCTTATCACCACATATTATCTCAACGGTGGACTAAACCAAAGATCACCACACAAACATCCGAACACACATGCATAACATACAAGTATCTAAATTAGAATAGTACACCAATCAATAAAAGGATTTGAAAACAAATCTATGTATTGCTACAAGCACATAAATGCGAAAGGCACGCTAAACAATCGCACACGTTGCAACGAAAACATGGGCGCGAGAAACGCTAAAAACGGAGCTAAAACGAGAAAACGCGACTACCGGAGGATTTTCAGTGCAATAGAAAGTAAAACCTATAAGTTTAATTTAATTTATTTGTATAAATGCTTGTAAATATTTGCATTAATCAAATTAATTCTTTGCTTATAAAAGAGCGTAGTATAAAACCTATATTTATTTTATTTATAAAATTATTTGCATAAACATTAATTAAATTAATATTTGATTGACCGGAAACATAATTTTAGAGACATGATAAACATCAATGCCACTGCATAGAGCACACCGCTATGAATCTAACGCAACGAGAATGGCTTGAATCGGAAATCAGACGGAAAAGATATAAACGACGAAAGATTTATCTAGAACAGGGGCGAAATGGGTAATTCACATGAGATGTGATGAAAAATATGAAAAAAATATATTTATGAAGAGATTAAATATTGCTAAGAATATTTATTAGAGTGGCGAAAAAATCAGAATTTGATTTGGAGTTGAAACGGAGAAAATACAGATGAAATACCGATGAAAATTAAACTGTCCAGGGACCTATTCATAATTTCGAAAAGAGAAATAATCGCGGATGGATCCTTATTTTTCGACCTTGGAAAAGTTCCTGTTATTGCCATAGTTGGAGCTCTGTCCTTTTTTCGTGTTTATAGAACAGAGAGGAGCAGCAGGCTGGGGGCGTGGAGGGGAGCCGACGGTTGGCTGGGCGGTTTGCTGGCCGGCCATGGGACTGCTCTGGCCGGCTAGGGTTCCCTGGCTGAGCTGCACAGAGCAGCGTGACCGCTTGCTGAGCCAAGAACAGAGGGAATAGGTGGGCTTCAGCTGGGGGCTAGTCGGCCAACTGCTGGCTGCAGCCATGGCTGGGGCTGAGCTCGGCGAGCTGGGGTAGGCTACTGGCCGGCTGCTGCCATGGCCATGGCACACAGGGGAACAACGCAGGGGCTGGCTGCTCAAGCGCAGAAACAGAGAAGACCTGGGAGGGGCATGCGGCAACAGGAAAAAGGAAGAGAGGAGGTTGCCGGCTACAGAGAAGAACAGGGCTCGGCCAAGGAAAAGAAGGGAGGGAGAAAGAGAGAAGGAAGGAAAACTTTCATCCATGGTGACATCGTGCCGGAGAGGAGGAAGAAGAGGTGGGAATAGGATCAAACGGTGTCGGAATCGCGCAAATAAATATACCATGACAAAGAGAACAATGAGGGATACCTTTTGGGGTGATGGTTGATGCTGGGACATGACGGTTTCGCCCAAAAAGCTCGCCAGAGAGTTCACTGAAAATATATCTTTTCCGAACTTCGGTGATAGGTGTAGATCGCTACGAGCGTGACTGCAAAAAAGGCTTGTACTTTCGGAATCCTTGCATCGAGGAGAACACCGATATTTATTTATTTGCAGGATTTGGATTAGTTTTGGAAACTCTTAGATTTAGGATTAAAATAATTCCGTGAATAAAATAATTTTAGAAAATCCAGAATTACCTTTTTGAGTCACGAAAAATATGCCAGAGCTCTGAAAAATCCTCGAAAAATTCCTGGAGATAGATTGAAGGACAAAGAACACAACCAAAGTAGTTGTAGCTCATGAAAATATTGTTTGAAAGATCAAGGAAAAAGACAAAGCGCAAGGAAAGAGGAATTTAATTCTGAAAAAGGTTGAAAAATTCCCGAAGAGATAGAAACATCAGGCTAACTTGTTTTAAATCATTTTTCACTCCTTTTAAAATAGTTTTCAAACTAAAATATGTTTTCCATTTCATCTTTTGAAACAAATAAAATATTTGAAACTCTTTTAAATAAATATTTTTAAGATTTTAAAACAGAATTACTTTCAAACTTTTCAAACCTTTGGATTTTGAAAACAAAACAAACTTTTTTCTAAACTTTTTCCTTTATGAACTTTTCAAAACCTTTTTAAACTACTATTATTAGATATAACATGGTTGGCATCCAGCATCAAGAAGTCACTACAGGAAACTGGGACTTTGCCCAGTGCTCAAATCTTTGCCGAGTGTCAAATATCGGGCACTCGGCAAAGGCCACCTTTGCCGAGTGCCGCACTCGGCGAAACTTGGCACTCGGCAAATAGGGCTTTGCCGAGTGTCTGGCACTCGGCAAAATAAGGCACTTGGCAAAGTTGGGCACTCGGCAAAGAGGCGTCCGGGGATAACGGTACCCAACGCCGTCCTCTTTGCCGAGTGCCTTCTGTTTGGCACTCGGCAAAATATTGGCTTTGCCGAGTGCCCAGGGCTAGCACTCTGCAAAATATTCACTTTGCCGAGTGCCAAACCTTGGCACTCGGCAAAATAATTTTTTTTTTGTTTTTTGCCACCAACTTTTTTTCTTAGATTTGTATTTGTACCATGAACAACATGTTCAAATTTGGCACAATTTCATTGCTGTTTGCTATATTTCTTCACTTTATTTCGTTTTCTTGCAATTTTCTGGAAAATGTAGGTTTGAACTGCAGGTGCATCAAATAATAGTTTTGATCCATTCCAAAAATGTTATTCTTGTTTGTTAGTGTCACTTTATGCTAAATCTAGGAACTGTCTCCAAATTTCGATCAACGTGCTCACAGGGCAACGTCGCGAACTTGCGTGCGAGTGGTTATTTAATTCTATAAAATTCAAACGAATCCCGAAAATCATGAAACTTGGCGAGATGTCATGATATCACATGCATATGCGGTGGTAAAAATTTGAAAACGTTTGGAGGACGTCATAACATATGGTGTTCACAAACCAGGACATCATCACATGTGATATCTTTCATATTGGTAGAGCAAACTATGCATACTACCGAATGCATAAACTCATAGGTAACAAGGTATAGGAAATCAATATCAAGGTATGTAGACTCTATGCACATGAATGTATTGCATTAAAGTGAATAGGTAAACAAGGATGCCTCATGTTATCCTTCCGTCGATCGTTAGTCTTCAAGAGTCTTCGTCTTCTTGGTCACCACGTATTATCTCACTGGTCGACTCAACCAAAGATAACCACACAAACATCTGAACACACATGCATAACATACAAGTATCTAAATTAGAACAGTACACCAATCAATAAAAAGTTTTGAAAATGAATCTACATATTGGTATGAACACATAAATGCAAAAGGCACGCTAAATGATTGCACGCGTTGCAACTAAAACGCGGGCGCGAGAAACACTGAAAATGGAGCTAAAACGAGAAAACATGGCTCCTAGAGGATTTTTGGTGCAACAGAAAATAAAACCTATAAGTTTAATTTATTTTATTTTTATAAATGCATGTAAATATTTGCATTAATCAAATTAATTCTTTGCTTATAAAAGAGTGTTGTATAAAACCTATATTTATTTTATTTATAAAATTATTTGCGTAAACATTAATTAAATTAATATTTCAATGACCAAAAAACTAATTTTAGAGACATGATAAACATTAACACCACTGCGTAGAGCACACTGCTACGAATCTAATGCAATGTAAATGGTTCGAATCGGAAATCGGACGGAAAAGATATAAACGACGGAAGATTTATGGGGAACGGGGGCGAAACGGGTAATTCACATGAGATGTGATGATAAAGATGAAAAATATATTAATGAACAGATTAAACAAGGCTAAGAATATTTATTAGAGTGGCAGAAAAATTAGAATTCAATGTGGAGTTGAAAAAGAGAAAATATGGATGAAAATTAAACTGTCTAGGGACCTATCCGTAATTCAAAAAGATAGATAATCGTGGATGGGTCCTTCTTTTTAAACCATGAGAAAGTTACTGTTATTGCCATAGTTGGAGCTCTTTTTTTTTGCATTTACAGAACAGAGAGGGGCGCAAAGGGGTGCCGGCGGCCGGCTGGACGGCTTGCTGGCCGGCCGTGGGACTGCTCTGGCCGACTAGGGCTCATTGGACGAGCTGCATAGAGCAGGGGCAGCCGTTTGCTGGGCCAAGAATAGAGGGAACAGGTGGGCTTCGGCTGGGGGCTAGTTGTCTTGGCCGGCCGGCTGCTGGCTGCAGCCGCAGCTAGGGCTGAGTTCGGCGAGCTGGGGCAGGCTCCTGGCCGGTTGCTGCCATGGACAGGGTGCACAGGGGAACAACGCAGGGGCTGGATGCTCAAGCGCAGAAATAGAGAAGACCTGGGAGGTGCACGCGGCAACAGGGAAAAGGAAGATAGGAGGGCGCCAGCTACAGAGAAGAGCAGGGCGCGCCCAAGGAGGAGAGGGAGAAAAAGAGAGACAAGGAAAGAAAACTTTCATCAATGGTGACATCTCGTCGTAGACGAGGAAGAAGAGGTTGGAACAGGATCAAACCGTGTCAGAACCACGCAAATAAATATATCACGATGAAGAGAACGATGAGGGCTACCTTTCTACGATGATGGTTGACGCCGGGACACGACGATTTCGACGAAAAAGCTAGCCGGAGAGTTCGCTGGAAACCTAGCTTTTCCAAACTTTGCCGGAGCTCCTTTTGAAATAGTTTTCAAACTAAAATAGGTTTTCTATTTCATCTTTTGAAACAAATAAATAATTTGAAACTCTTTTGAATAAACATTTTAAAGATTTTAAAACCAAATTATTTTCAAACTTTTCAAACCTTTGGATTTTGAAAACAAAACAAACTTTTTCTAAACTTTTGCCTTTCTGAACTTTTCAACACCTTTCTAAACTACTAGTTTTGGGAAACTCTAAAAATTTGTTTTAGAGATTTAGATTTGGATTTCTTTTCAAACCACTCATCTCAAAAATACTAATGCAAAGGCATGTATGCGCAAGCATGTTGCTAACCTTATCTTAAATTTTAATTCAGAGAAAAGTTTTCTTTTTCCTATGTTTTCATGAGCACAAACAAATAATTAAATTAGTTTAACTCTATTTTAGAAAGAAGCAAATTTTAGGGTGTTACAACCAAATGGTATGAATTTTTTTATGGGAGCCAGTAGACTTCCTATGTTTTCATGAGGCGAGTCTGTTCGTTCAGGGTGCGTTCTCTTCTGTCCCACTTTGCTATCCACCCGCTGTATTTGTTCACAAGATGCTGTAGTCTAAAGATAGCGGAAGCCTGCATGGTAAAGGCCTCTCTGTTGGAAAATGGGTAGGCTACGCTAGCAGTAACAATTACTTTTCTACCACCTTCAACCAGGATACTTGCAAGTAAGATGATCATAGATCATTACCACTAGATGTGCAGTGCAGCGGAAGAAGAGTTGAGGCAGCCGACCCCAATCGTAGATGCGCGTCGATGAAGAGGAACCGGTTGGTCGAGTTCCAACCGGATCGCCTCATACTCATCCTCGTCCTCGTCCCAGCAACAAGGCTCGCCGATCAGTGTAATAGCCAAGCAGTAGCGCCTCTACGGTATTCACACATACAGGGATGGAATCCCCCGTGCGGAGGCATGCTAGCACCAACTCGCACGGTTAGGGTTTTAGGAGGTCGTGTGGAGGAGGCGGCTCGGCTAGGGTTTGTGGCGTGGTGATCTACTATCAACAAATTGGATTGATCTCTCTAGCTAGCCTGAGCCCCTCCTCCACATATATATATAGATCGGGCCGTGATTGCCTCTTGGGCACACCATGCAAAATAGCCAAGTCCTTTCCGAGCACGTCATGACGTTGCAGAGTCTCGCTCGGCAACGCCCGACCAGAACTGAGTCCCACTCGGTTACGAGTCCGACCACTCGGGAACATGTCCGACTCCAAGTCCGACCACTCGGGAATGTGTCTGACTCCAATTCCAACCGCTCGGGATATCAAGTCCAACTCGATAATGTCAATCCGACCACTTGGCAACATCGAGTCATAGTCGGCATTGCTCGAGAAAGCACTCGACACTACATATCATATATCAGTCCTCGTGTTTTTCCAACAATCTCCCACTTGCACAAGAGACAATCTCTCGAACAAACTTTTAGTTATTCCAAACCCCTTAAGTGTGTGACCCATTAGGTTCATGTGTAAACAGCCATGAATGGAAACCATTTCTGAGCACTAGTCACTAGAGGCACCTAGCAGTACATAATGACTCCCAAATACACACAAAGATCATATCGGTCCAGCCTAGATATGCTCGAACCTAGATATCCACATACACTAGTCCCTTTACCACACGATACCAGTCAAGCTCAAGGCAAGATTCGTGCCACCCTTGTGATAGCCCAACCACTTCACTCGATCAAATAGTGGATTTAATATGACTAACCTTTAGTCACCATGATTAACCTTTAATCACATTGGCATGGCCATGCACTTTCAAATCCATCTATCTTGAGGGGCCCAAAGGTATCTCTCCCATTATCAGGAGGGGTAAATTCCATCTTGATCCGCTCACATCCCATTCCATGCTTCAGGATACACCTGAAAGATACCTTTATAACTACCCAGTTATGGTGTAGCATTTGGCATCCCCAAAGTGCACCATTACACACAGTGGGAGACAATGGCGATCTCAGGTCTAAGGACCTAGTAGGTATATCTCTCGAGACCGACTGATGGCACATTCAAGGTGTCGGCACGAAAACATGTCGACACACTGCAAGCCGGAAGGGTCTGCTCGATGGAGCTGTAGATCCGCCTAGCTTCAGTGCAGAGGTGGTCGATCCTGCGCACTCCTCCGAGACGTGCCAGTCAATTTGACCCTGTAATTGACAAGAAGAGAGTTCATCAGTAATTAAGGGCGGAACTTGTCGGTGTTACCAGATAGTCCCGAATGTGCGGCTCTGAGAGCCGATATGCGAAGAAATTGACTAAATAGTCGATTCCAACATATTAATGAGAATAAATCGGTTAAAGCTCATTGGGTTACATAAGAAGAATCGGTTATCATTCAGAATACATGTCGTTATTTGAACAAATATTAATCAATGGCAATAAGATGTCAACAATGATTAGTTTATGTCAAGCCAATGATTACAGGTAACCGAACCCCTTTTTATATAAAGAAACAGTTCAACACCACTTGACCATTTGATAAAAGTAAATCTAATGAACATATTAGATCTCATCTATCGCCATGACCAGTGGGGCATGAGGCAGAATTATACAGGCCGTAAAAATAACAACAGACTCGACGACCCTAACTCATTACTAATATCAGTGGGGCATGAGGCAGAATCATGCAGGCCGTAATACAATAATAAGATCATGGGGCTAACATACCTTTCAACTTATCTTTACTTCAACGGTCTCGTGATGCAAATTGTTCGTGAAAGCACTCGATATCGACTAAAACAGCCGATTCAGGCATATCGCACAGTTAAAGTCATGCTTTATCAGGAATAGATCTACTAAATAATGATCCCCACTCCACAATGCTAACAGTGGGGTGAGAGGCAGAATCACACAGGTCGTGATAGCGGGCCATGGAGTAGTTTTTGCTAGCCAACAGATCTACTCAAGATGCAACATGCCTTAACCGCACGCTATGCACAATCAGAATTGACGTAAAACAACCGATAAAACATAACTCATCGTTTAAAGTGCAGATTAGATCAGTTTTAAAATAACAAACGATGGGTTAAATAAGATATAAGGCCGATCTAGATCAATCCCAATTGGGCAGAATGATATTGCTGTAATTTAGATAAACAATGAAAGCAATAAGCAATATCGGTAACTTAATGAATCTACCATAGACTGCCATTCTAAGGTAGAGCCGATAACTTGACCTTGATCTAGTTCATGCAGTGGGGGTCGACCGGATCGATGCAGCCATACTTGAACTAGGCAAGAATCGATAACTAACTTATACTAGAGTCGCAGTGGAGGTCGACCGGATCGATGCAGCCGTACGAACAGAGGTATAAGCCATGAGGGTACTTATAACAAACAGTGGAGGTCGACCAGATCGATGCAGCCGTACTTGCTGAAGAACTCGCCGAGATCTACCTTACTTCTACTCCTAAGGGTGGCCGGAGCCGAAAAAGTAAATGACTTGTGTATTGGATTTTCCCTTTTTAGAATCCTTGCTAATAAAGCTTCTTGGGTGACATATTCTTTCTCGATATATATCCTAGAGTCCGCCATCTTCCAATAATATTTATTTATCAGCTTCCTTCCGTGGATAGCCGAATCAAATACAATCTAACTCGGCTTAACACGTGCTGAACACATTTGCTCCAAAAGCCAACCATGTACGACGTACACCAGGTGGTCAGCTTGGCATATTAAATTGATGACTCCAGAGTACGGCACCTACGTGAGGCATGCTGAACTTGAACTTTGATTTCCATACCAGGCGCCAACGTCCAACCGCCGAGGGAGAATTTGCAGATCTTTTCCTACTCGGCAACGGAGATTATTCAGCTTACACAATCTTTTGGCTTTCCTGGCTTTCCTTTGCCTTCACGTGATGTGCTTCTAGACATCTGCTTTCTCCTAGATATATTAAACAATGTTTCTTGGCCGGTGAAGAGTTCCTGAACGTCAAGCTTTCCCAAATACACCTCCAAATGTATTAAAGAATATTTTTTGGCCCCGGTTCGTAAGTATCTTTAATTAGGAGATTTTCCTGCCTTTGACACCGTCAGCTGACTCCTTTATGTCAGGGTAAACTTGCCAAATTTTGGTGTCAACACAGGCCCCCCTAGTTCGGAGTATGAATTTTCATGCTTCAAACTATTTTGATCCGATGGTCTTCTATACCGAGTCAGTGACATCTGATTGCAATACTTGGCTTTGATGACTTACATGGGTTCAATCTCTTGGCTGTTCATCTACTTTAGCCGATTAAGGGCTGGCCCCCGAATCTATAATTATAATCGGCTATTAAATCACTGGCAAGGAGCTGAAGAATTCACCGGTAGCAATATTATCTTATTCCAAGCCTCATCTATACATGTGAATTTTGAGGTGTCTATCACACCATCTTTGGTGGTTGAAGAATGGAACGGATTAGAATTCAGTCATCCTCAGTTCTCCTGCTCAGAAAACTTGAGTTGTTGAAAGACTTTTAAATTAAAACATAGCTTTGCTCCTCAAATGATTTTCTCAGATCGCTCAGTGTGTATAGTTCCTCACCAAGACATTGTTTCGCCTCTATTCACCCTACTTCTAAAAAGCTTATGTGGAGTTCGGATAGGGATAAAATATGTAGCATACTTACCTTGAGTATATCGTAAAGTCAAACCCCGGATCCAAGGAGAGAAGTGTTATACTCATAGATCAAGATGTGCATGTGTGTGGAATATTTAGTGGCCAACCTAATTCTACTATGCTCTCTGAAATATATTTCTCTCTTGTGACATATTTTTGCGAGAACATGGGTTATCTTTATTCTCATCTCTTTTTCTTTTTCTCGTTTTCTCGTTCTTTCTTACTTTGGACCTCTTTTGTGTCCATCTTTTTACATTTTTGCATAACCCATGTCTCTTTTTACAACAAACTTTTGAGAGAAATATTATCGAGAATTTAGAGCATTTATTCTAATAAAGTCTAGCAAACATATTTTTGTCTTCTCCCAGTGTAGTAGCAGAACATTTTGAGGTGGATGAAGAACATGTTTTTGCGTACTTCCAGTATAGAAGCAGCATATATATGAGAGGCGTGTACGTGATCTTAATCTTGGGAGCATGATAAATCTCTTAACAAGGGTCAACAAGACTTGACAAAACTCAACACAAAATAAGCAGCCTATGTGGAAGATTTTTTGATGATAACATATGGCCTTGGTAGGAAATTCAATATCATCGAGGAGACAAGCTATTGACTTTAAATTTTTGTAAGAAAATTTCCCAAGTACTTTGCAAAAAGAAGCAAGGTTCCCTTCATCATACCAGATCTCATTCATCAACTACTTAGATGGCATGCTTTCCCTATAATAAATTGTTCATAGGTGATAGGAAAAGCAAGGAATAAACAATATGCGAGCCAACCATAGAAAGGCATATACCTCATATCTGCTTGTACATTCCTCCACTCTGAGCCGATGAGTGCCTCTGCGCGGGATCCATTTTTTATAATGATGCCCTCACCAGCGAGCTCATCGGATACACCTCATGCTCAAGAGAATCCGATAGTCAATGAAGTTGTCAACACCCGCAAGGGGCTGATGATAATGCCCTGATCCTCGAGTAAAGCCAGCAACAAGAAAAATCCACCTCTGATTATATTCAAGAAAGAAGAGAGGGAGCCGATGTATCCAATACAAATATCCCGCTCGTAGCTATAGATTCTTCCCAGTAAAAAGAGCTTCCGCCAACAAATCCATCATCATTTTTTTTTAGTCCGAAGCAGTATCACTTTGCTGCACGTGATGACTTCTTGAAGCCTTTCTCATGTGCGCTCTTTCTGTTAAATTAACCTGTTCTCGCCTTAGGTAGGAACACGGCGTGCATGGAGATGCTTAATGGATTCATCAGTCATTGGATAGCCGATTGAGCTATTGGCTCTCCTGCGGCGCTATCGGTCATGACCGTTCCCTTCATGAAGTCTTGCCGTAGTTCGATGTCAATCCGGCCACGTATCTTGCATCTTTCCTACCGGCGTGCAAGCTTCCGTCCAGGCTACCAGCTAGAACACATGCATACATATGTGTGACACGTAGAATATTGGTTCTGGTGATGAACTTGCAACAAATCTCTTCGCTCATTATTACGCATCAGCCCTTTTTCATAATTAATTTGGCACCGAATTCATCTGAGAATAGCATGCAACCGACAGATATATCTCATCGGCTTTCATTGCCAATATTATATTTTGATCTCCCCCTTGAGACGACATATAATGATTTAAGATTCACTTGAACTTCGGTCAAACACCGAGACTGACGAGCTACTGTTCCTCCATGGCTCCATCTTTTAGCCGATTAGGAGCAACAACAAAAATACCCGATGCAGTGGAGAGCTTCTGATCAATTTCGGCTTCAGAAGATCATCTTGCTCTGATTTTTCACAGCAGCAGTGCAGTGCGTAGCAAATCTCTGCTGGTAGATCTGAGGACCACGCAGGTACGCCCAGTTTAGCAATGTTGCCATAAGCACGATAAATGTAATCGGCCTAACCGTTCTAGTCTTGTACTTTTATCTAGCCGATGTACTGCACCAATCAATGTTGTATTCATCGGCTTTGTGTTGTACTCACATAATATATACGGAGCTCCCTAAGTTGCTCAATATATTAATCTGTAATTAGCCGAATTTTCTATCAGCTTTGTAATACTTTGATCAAACGGTCTTTACAAATCACTTCTTTTGCCCAAAATATTATGATGATATTAGCTCGGCCGATCTCTATATATCTGATTCGCAATCAAGAATCCATATATGTTTTGTTTGTATTCTTCCATACGTCCGTCAGCTTGAATATCCTTGTGAAATTACCTTCGGCTGGCTACTCATCCTTTAACTTGGATGCTGGAGGTGGTGTCATGAATTGACTAACCGGCTGAGAACTGGGGGTAGTATAAACTGAGTCATCGGCTGTTTACTGGAAACTTGTGTCAACATGTTCTGCTGGTGACGCTCCTGAAAACGGCGCTATCTGACTTATCGGCTGTTTACTAGGTATATTATTTCCTGTACAGAATCTAGAATAGCCGACTTAATCTGAATCTGACTCAGTTAGCGGTCCGAACAGATTACGTATACATGCCACGATCTCGCATACATGTGCATGTACTTTCTAGAATCAGAAGTCATGTAGTTTTCCATCTTTATATCCTTAATAAACACGACATGCATGTTGCCTTTGTAGAGTCCGAATCAAATAAATCTGATATATGCATCTTTTGCTGCCTATCAAATGTGAACTGCACACTCTCTGTTTTTGGACGGCTTCATTGTGACCATCATTAGCTTCTGCAGATTGATTTCCCATGCACATGACTTTGACATTCCTTCTGGCCGTTTCTTTCGTTCGCATGATTCTGGATTACAAGCCAACCTTCTATCTTCCTTGACTTTATAAAATTGTTTAACTCCTTTATGCTTCCCGGAGGACACCCCCACGGCATGTGCATCGGCGGTCCCGGCTGAAACGGCATTATGAAAATTCTCTTGGTGCCGATTCAGACCATCAACCTTCTGTCTTGAATGTGATCTTGACCGCTTGTTTTCCAACCGAACCATGATGTTCGGATTTCATTGTTGCCATCTGATGCTGTCTACATCAAAACATGCAAACAACACAATTCTTCCTGTGTCATCACGGCTGTCAGTCTGTCGCGATGATGAACAACTCCATCTGCGCGTGCGTGTCGAGCCAGTGACTGTTCAGCTGGTACTAGCAGTAGTCGTCCCCATTAATGTGCGCCTGACGTGAGTATAAACATAGTGCCCTTTGCGGTGGTCACCTTGTTTCGGAGCTTAGGGATGCTCAGTTTGACGGCCATCAGTGCGAGCGTACCGTCACTGCGCAGCAGAGTCCTAGCAGCGTAGATGAAGTCATCTTCGATATTGTTGATGTTGACCAAGAATGAAGTTGTCGTGGTGGCCCTGGATGTAGAACCGTTTGCCGACCTGTACCTGTTGTATGGTGAGATCCTCTAGCTCGTTCTCGAGGCACGTCTCGGTGATGATGCTCATGTGGTCACCGTACCTCTTTTTATATTAATCAATGGCAATAAAATGTTGTTTATGTCAAGCCAATGATTACATGTAACCAAACCTCTTTTTATATAAAGAAACAGTTCAACACCACATGACCGTTTGATAAAGGTAAATCTTATGAACATAATAGATCTCATCTATCGCCATGACCAGTGGGGCATGAGACAGAATCATGCAGAATACATGTCGTTATTTGAACAAATATTAATCAATGGTAATAAGATGTCAACAATGATTAGTTTATGTCAAGCCAATGATTACATGTAACCGAATCTCTTTTTATATAAAGAAACAGTTCAACACCACATGACCGTTTGATAAAGGTAAATCTTATGAACATAATAGATCTCATCTATCGCCATGACCAGTGGGGCATGAGACAGAATCATGCAGGCCGTAGAAATAACAACAGACTCGACGACCCTGACTCATTACTAATATCAGTGGGGCATGAGGCAGAATCATACAGGCCGTAATACAATAATAAGATTATGGGGCTAACATATCATTCAACCTATCTTTACTTCAACGGTCTCGTGATGCAAAATATTCGTGAAAGTACTCGATATCGGCTAAAACAGCCGATTCAGGCATAGTGCACAGTTAAAGTCATGCTTTATCAGGAATAGATCTACTAAATAATGATCCCCACTTCACGGTGCTAACAGTGGGGTAAGAGGCCGTGGAGCAGTTTTCGCTAGCCAACAGATCTACTTAAGATGCAACATGACTTAACCGCACGCTATGCACAATCAGGATTGACGTAAAACCGCCGATAAAACATAACTCGTCGTTTAAAGTGCAGATTAGATCAATTTTAAATTAACAAACGATGGGTTAAACAAGATATAAGGCCGATCTTGATCAATCCCAATTAGGCAGAATGATATTGCTGTAATTTAGATAAACAATGAAAGCAATAAGCAATATCGGTAACTTAATGAATCTACCATAGACTGTCATTCTAAAGTAGAGCCGACAACTTGACCTTGATCTAGTTCATGCAGTGGGGGTCGACCGGATCGATGCAGCCATACTTGAACTAGGTAAGAATTGATAACTAACTTATACTAGAGTCGCAGTGGAGGTCGACTGGATCGATACAGCCGTACTTGCTGAAGAACTCGCCGAGATCTACCTTACTCCTACTCCTAAGGGTGGCCGGAGCCAAAAAAGTAAATGACTTGTGTATTGGATTGATTAATTGTCCTTGATACCATAGCCGGAGGTTTATATTTATACTCTGGGCTAATAACTCCTAACAAGCCATATACGTAACTTGCCTGGCAATAGAAAAGAAATACTAAAGTACATGGACTCTAATTTTCCCTTTTTAGAATCCTTGCTAATAAAACTTCTTGGGTGACATATTCTTCCTCAATATATATCCTAGAGTCCGCCATCTTCCAATAATATTTATCAGCTTCCTTCCGTGGATAGCCGAATCAAATACAATCTAACTCGGCTTAACACGTGCTGAACACATTTGCTCCAAAAGCCAACCATGTACGACGTACACCAGGTGGTCAGCTTGGCATATTAAATTGATGACTCCAGAGTACGGCACCTACGTGAGGCATGCTGAACTTAGAACTTTGATTTCCATACCAGGCGCACGTGATGAGCTTCTAGACATCTGCTTTCTCCCGTATATATTAAATAATGTTTCTTGGCCGGTGAAGAGTTCCTGAACGTCAAGCTTTCGCAAATACACCTCCAAATATATTAAAGAATATTTTTCAGCCCCGGTTCGTAAGTATCTTTAATTAGGAGATTTTCCTGCCTTTTGACACCGTCAGCTGACTCCTTCATATTAGGGTAAACTTGCCAAATTTTAGTGTCAACACAAAGATAACAATCCCAACAGTCTCTCGGTGGGGGTCTATCTAACGCCATGTTCCCAACATGCGTCCACATTACTAATTTGATATCTCCATATCCATGATCCGTGAAACATGATCATCAAATAGTCCATGTGCTGGTCCATACAATTATTGTTCCAGATAATGATGTAGACTAGGGATCACATAGAATGCATCATTATAAGCAGAGAATTTCACGATCAAGTCACGTACTTGATTATCAATGAAAATGACAATCATTCAAGGAACTTTATTCATAAACTTAGACAAAAACAATATCTCCCACTCACACTAGCATCGTACCAAGTATCTAATACCCATAGACCTAGTGTGTGCCTCATGCTTGGGCTGCGGGAGAGGTTTCATTAATGGATCAGCGATATTCAAATCCGTGTGCACCTTGCATATCTTTACATCACCTCTCTCTATGATCTCCCGGATTAGGTGGTAATGGCGGAGTATGTGTTTGGACTTCTGATGCGATCTAGGCTCCGTTGCTTGCGCAATGGCGCCACTATTATCACAATAGAGGTCCACTAGACTGGACGCGCTAGGTACAACACCCAACTCGGAAACAAAATTTATGATCCAAACAGCTTCTTTTGCAGCTTCAAAAGCAGCAATGTACTCGGCTTCTGTCATCGAATCAGCTACCATTTCTTGCTTGGAACTCTTCCAGCTCACGACCCCTCCATTGAGGCAGAACAAATATCCGGATTGTGATCTATAATCATCCTTATTGGTTTGGAAGCTAGCATCGGTGTAACCGTTTACAACGAGCTCTTCCTCACCTCCAAACACTAGGAACGCATCCTTAGTTCTTCTTAAGTACTTAAGGATGTTCTTTACAACTGTCCATTGACCCTCACCGAAGTTTGATTGATACCTGCTCGCCATGCTTAGAGCATAGGCAACATCTGGGCATGTACAAAGCATGGCATACATGATGGATCCAATAGCCGAAGCATAAGGAATCCCTTTCATCTTTTCTTGCTCATCAGTAGTCAATGGACACTGAGTCTTGCTAAGAGTAATGCCATGTGACATTGGCAAGAAACCTTTCTTGGAATCCAGCATATTGAACCGTTTCAATATCTTGTCAATGTACATGTCTTGGCTTAATCCAATTAGCCTTTTCGATCTATCTCTATAGATCTTTATGCCCAAAATGTACGCCGCTTCTCCTAAATCTTTCATCGAGAAACTCTTTCTTAATGAAGACTTGACGGCTTCGAGCATTGGAACATCATTTCTAATCAACAGTATGTCATCTACATACAGTACCAAGAACACAAATGCGCTCCCACTAACCTTCTTGTAAACACAAGGTTCTTCTTCATTCTTGATGAAGCCAAACCCTTTGACTACTGAAAGGTCCTTTATGGCTAGAGGGGGGATGAATAGCCTAATTAAAAATCTATAAAACACTTAGAGCAACTAATTAGACAATTAGATAGCGAAGCTTTTTGCGCTAGCTCTACTAAGTGTTGCAAGCCACCTATCCAAGCAATTCTAGTATATTATGATTTCTATGGCACACAAAGGCTAGGTTGCTACTCTCTAAACAAGTGAGCAAGTGATAACTAATTACTTTTAATTAGAGAGCTACAACTAAGCACTATAACTATCACTACACAAGAGTATATGAATATAATGCAAGTGATACAAATAGTTACCAATACCGGCAAGAGACAATTGATCAAAATATGAATACCAATTGAACCAAAGGAGACAAAGATGACACGTTGATTTTCTCCTGAGGTTCACATGCTTGCCGGCACGCTAGTCCCCGTTGTGTTGACCACACACTTGGTGGTTCGGCGGCTAATAGGTATTCCCACAAACCAAGCCCAACAATTGGGCGCCGCAAGAACCTACCCACAAGTGAGGGTAACTCAATGACACAAGCAATGTATTAGAGCTACCATATGACTCCGTCGTCAGGGAAGGTGCAATACCCCTCACAAATCACCGGGAGATGGCCACGAACAATCACCGACTCATACCAATCCTCCTCCGCTGCTCCAAGCTGTCTAGGTGGTGGCAACCACCAAGAGTAACAAGAAAACTACAGCAAAATGATCCCCAAGTGCCACTAGATGCAACCACACAAGCACAAGCACTTGGAATCACTCAATCTCACTTTGATTTGCACTATCAAGCAAGGAGATGAGTGGGAGGGAGTATTGTTAGCTCAAGGGAATGTTTAGTATGTCAAAAGATCAAGAGTTATCCCAAAGAGCCGGCCAACATCTATTTATAGACCCCCTCCAAAAGACATACCCGTTGGGCAACTCATAGGGCACTCTGCGTACGCACCGGACGCGCTGCACGTGTCACCGGACGCGTCCGGTGCGCAGCGTCCGGTGCACTATGTGAAAACCTATCTTTTTGTACAGGGCGCCGGTGGCACCGTCGGACTGTCCACACTCTATGGGTGGACACTCCGCTGGTGGAGTTCTATCTCCAAACACTTCACCCTTGCTCCCAAGTGCTAAACACAATATGTATCACCTTTGTGCATGTGTGTTAGCATATTTCTAAAGCATTTTCAAGGGTGTTAAGTTAGCACACTAGGTCCTAATGCAAATGCATGTATGAATACACCTAGTGGCACTTGATAACCGCTTTAACCGAGATTCTCCCCTCTTAATAGTACGGCTATCAATTCTAAATGTGATCACACTCTCTATAGTGTCTTGATCACTAAACCAAAAATGGCTCCTATGGTTATACCTTTGCCTTGAGCTCATTTTTGTTTTTCTCTTTCTTCTTTTCCAAATGTGAAGCACTTGATCAATCATCTTGTGGTCATCATCATCTTCATGATCACCATCTAGCTTCATCACTTGGATTGGACCACCCTAACTTATCTACACACTTAAGCATGGGATTAGTCCAATAGGTTTCATCAATTAACCAAAACCAAACTAGGGCTTTCAATCTCCCCCTTTTTGGTAATTGATGACAACCTTTTCACAAAGATATTGAATTAAAATCTTTTGGATTTATGTTGCTTGCCCAAGCATTTTACCATGTGTAAAGGATATGGATAAGTTGCATAAACCCGAATTGGTAGCACTAGCTCCCCCTACATATGTGGTAAGAGTTTGGATTAAAAGCTTGCACATATGCATGGATATAAATTGTGGGAGAGTGAATGACTACCAAATGATGCTAAGGTGTAAAGAATGGACCTTTGAAGCGTGATACCAATCGGAGTTGCCAATATACACCATCCTTAGCACCATGATTAGCTAGATACCACTTATGAAAACAAAAAGAACTAGAAACCTCATGAGATCAATATTAGAAGCAAGGCTCTAGTACCACTTATTATATTAACAAAATATCTAGCTACCTAAGCATGCTAGTATTCAAAACATCAATCAAATTTTATTACTAGCATACACCACACAAACATGAATCTTGAATTTTACAACTTGTGCAATGCAAGCAACCATATGTAGTGCACATACAAATGCATCAAACAAGTTTGTGAGCTTGCTCCCCCTATTTGTGTTCTCAAATTTTAATTGATCCCCTTCTTTTTGTCATATCCTCTCCCTTTTGTTAACTTTCCCCCTTGTCTCCCCCTTTGTCATATTACATATTATCTTTGTGACTAACTTTGTCTCCCCCTTTGTCATATTACATATTATCTTTGTGACTAACTTCTCCCCCTTTGTCATGAATTACCATAAAAGCTCATGGCTCAAATTTTAGGTGGAGTTAGTCAAAAAATGAGATGGCGGACTAGAGGGATGTAAATACCACTTGTAGGGATACCACTTGTGATATTTACTGGAATGATTCTGGGGAGTGATTCATTAGTTCAAATGGTTTAAACTAGGCAACATGTAGAAGATATTTAATTCGGTTTAAACCAATGACAAGCTTCTTCACACATTTTGCAATGGTTATCTTGCCAATGTTGAATTAAACACTTGATACATATTGGCTAGATCAAACACTAGGTTCATAAGCCCATAAACAAGTTATATGCTACCACTAGATCATATTAAGCATAGAAGCAATAGTGGCATCATATAAGCATTAAAATCATTTGATTTTCATGAATGAGCCTAAAAAGTGCAAAGTATGACTAAATGCACTAACCAAATCCTTAGCAAAGTATGAATGACATGTCAAACAATTTTTACCTTTGCTTTGCTCGAAGGAGAGGCATGTCATATAGATATTCAAGGAATGGCTAGAGAGGGGTGAACTCAACTCATATTGGAGAAGTCAAGTATGTTCAATTCATTCCTTATCTTGCAAAACCTCTTCTCATCAAGCGGCTTGGTGAAAATGTCGGCAAGTTGATCATCGGTGCCAACACTCTCAATTGCAATGCCACCTTTCATTTGATGATCTCTTATGAAGTGATGCCTTATGTCAATGTGCTTTGTTCTTGAATGTTGAACCGGGTTGTTGGTGAGCTTGATTGCACTTTCATTGTCACATAGCAATGGCACTTGTTTGAATTTGATTCCAAAATTATCCAAAGTTGCTTTCATCCAAAGTAATTGAGCACAACAACTACCGGCGGATATGTATTCGGCCTCGGCGGTAGATAGTGCTACACTATTTTGCTTCTTTGATGACCAAGATACAAGTGACCTTCCCAACAATTGACATGTGCCCAATGTGCTCTTTCTATCCACTTTGCAACCGGCATAGTCAGAGTCTGAATATCCAATAAGCTCAAAGTTGGACCCCTTTGGATACCACAACCCAACATCTTGTGTATGCTTCAAATACCTCAATATTCTCTTTGTAGCCTTTAAGTGACTCTCTCTTGGTGAGGCTTGAAATCTTGCACACATGCACACACTAAACATGACATTCGGCCTTGAGGCGGTCACATAGAGTAAACTTCCAATCATTGACCGATATACCTTTTGATCCACCATATTGCCACTTGCATCACTATCCAAATATCCATTTGTTCCCATTGGTGTACTTATGGGTTTAGCATCTTGCAACCAAAATTTATTGATCGTATCCTTGATGTACTTGCCTTGACTTATAAATGTGCCATTCTTCATTTGTTTGATTTGAAGACCGAGGAAGTAACTAAGTTCTCCAATCATTGACATCTCAAATTCACTTGTCATCATTTTTCCAAACTCCTCACAAAACTCTTGATTGGTTGATCCAAATATGATATCATCAACATAGATTTGCAACACAAACAAGTCTTTGCCTATCCTTTTGGTGAAGAGAGTGGTGTCAACCTTTCCCATCTTGAACCCTTTAGAGAGGAGAAAGTCCCTCAACCTCTCATACCATGCTCTAGGTGCTTGCTTCAATCCATACAATGCCTTCTTGAGCTTGTAAACATGGTTGAGCTTCTTGTCATCTTCAAAACCGGGAGGTTGCTCAACATACACCAACTCATTGATATATCCATTGAGAAATGCACTCTTGACATCCATTTGATAGAGTTTGATGTTATGGGCACAAGCATAAGCTAATAGGATTCTAATTGCTTCCAATCTTGCAACCGGTGCATAGGTTTCTCCAAAGTCAAGACCTTCTATTTGTGTATAGCCTTGTGCTACCAATCTTGCTTTGTTTCTCACAACTATGTCATCTTGATTTTGCTTGTTGCGAAAGACCCATCTTGTACCAATCACATTGTATTTCTTTGGCCTTTCAACTAGTTCCCAAACTTGGTTGCGGGTGAAGTTGTTTAGCTCTTCATGCATAGCATTTACCCAATCAACATCCATCAAAGCATCTTCTATCTTGGTTGGCTCAATGGATGACACAAATGAATAGTGTTCACAAAATGATGCTAATCTGGATCTTGTTTGTACACCACTTGTAATGTCACCAACTATTTGATCTATGGGATGATCTCTTGCAATGTTAGTTGGTTGGAGCACTTGAACTTGATTGCTTGTACTAGGTTGATCATTTGATTGAGATGATGTACTAGCCATTTGTTGATCTTGTGTTGGAGAACCACTATCTTGCATAATAGGAGAAGTGAGCACTTGATCTTTGTCATCTTCAATATCAACCACTTCTCTTGGCCTAATATCACCAATATCCATATGCTTCATTGCATTTGCCAATGGTAGACCTCTCACATCAACATGATTCTCATCTTCATCTTGAGATCCCTTGGTTTCATCAAACTCAACATCATGGACTTCCTCAAGTGTACCACTAGCCAAATTCCAAACTCTATATGCTTTGCTTGTGGTGGAGTAACCAAGTAAGAAGCCTTCATCACATTTCTTTTCAAATTTGCTCAATCTAGTGCCTTTCTTCAAGATATAACATTTTCATCCAAAGACTCTAAAGTATGCAATATTAGGCTTTCTTCCATTCAAAAGCTCATATGGTGTTTTCTCCATTGGGTGACAATAGAGTCGGTTGCTACAATAGCAAGCCGTGTTGATAGCTTCAGCCCAAAATGAATGACTCACATTATATTCACTAAGCATAGACCTTGCCATATCAATGAGTGTTCTATTCTTTCTCTCAACAAGGCCATTTGATTGAGGTGTGTATTTGGCCAAGAATTGATGTTTGATTCCAAATTCATCACAAAGTTCATCAACTCTAGTGTTTCTAAACTCACTACCATTGTCACTTCTTAATTTCTTGATGGTGGTTTCAAATTCATTGTGACATCTCTTGACAAAAGATTTGAATGTAGCAAATGTATCACTTTTGTCACTAAGAAAGAATACCCAAGTATATCTTGTAAAATCATCCACTATCACAAAGCCGTATTTATTTCCACCAATGCTTGTGTATGTGGTTGGTCCAAATAAATCTATATGCAATAACTCAAAAGATTTGCTAGTGCTCATCATGCTTTTCTTAGGATGGGTGTTTCCAACTTGTTTGCCGGCTTGACAAGAGCTACAAAGTTTGTCCTTTTCAAATACCACATCTTTCAAGCCTTTTACTAGATCATGCTTAATCAATCTATTCAATTGTTTCATTCCAACATGACCAAGCCTTCTATGCCATAACCATCCCATACTAGATTTGGTGAACAAGCATGTTGTCAACTGTGTTTCACTAGCATTGAAATCAACTAGGTAGAGGTTCTCATATCTAAAACCTTTGAAGATTAAATTAGAACCATCTACACTAATGATTTCAACATCATCTATTCCAAATATGCACTTGAATCCAAGATCACACAATTGAGCTACGGATAGCAAATTAAAGTTCAAGCTCTCAACTAGCAAGACATTTGATATGCTCAAGTCATTGGATATTGCAATCTTACCAAGTCCTTTGACCTTGCCTTTACCATTGTCACCAAATGTGATACTATCATAATCACCATTGCCACTTGAAATTGATAGAATTGAACATTCTTGCATCTCCGGTCATATGTTGAGTGCACCCACTATCAAGCACCCAATGCCTTCCTCCAGCTTTATAATTGACCTACAAAAGCAAATCAATTTCTTTTAGGTACCCAAACTTGCTTGGGTCCTTGAAGGTTGGTCACTAAGCTCTTGGGCACCCAAATTGCCTTCTTCTTTGGGCCAACAACGGGAGCACCAATAAACTTAGCCTTCACACCATTGGTACCCTTAGTAAGCAAATAACAAGAATCAAATTTTATTGAGGATACATTAGCTTGTGATTTCTTGTTCTTGCATTGTTGCTCTATATGCCCTACTTGCTTGCAACTATGGCAAAACCGACCATTGTTCCTCACAAAGCTAGCTTTGGGAGTGACAAAGGCTGCCTTGCCCTTCTTGGGGGTATAGCCCAATCCCTCTTTGTTAAGAGAGAAGCCTTGGCTACCCAAGCACTTTAGCAAGCGGGCATCACCACCATAAGCATTGCCTAAAGCACGTGTGAGCTCATTTACCTTCTTCTTGAGGTTCACATTTTCCACCATTAGTGAGGTGTCACAAGTGAGACCATCACTAGTAGGTGAAGTAGTAGTGGAAGTGCTACATGAAGTGTTAGTGGGAGCAACAATGATAGGAGTATGGATAGATTCATCAATAATATCACATGTTACCCCTATGTTTACAACAATCTTATCCTTGTTTTGTTCAAGGAGAGAGGAGTGAGCTTTTTCAAGCTTCTTGTGAGCCTTGCCAAGCTTCTCATGGACTTCCATTAGTCCCTCATGAGTAGCATTGAGCTCATCAAAGGATTGCTCAAGAGCCTTAAGCTTCTTGTGCAATTTTTTGAACTCCTTTCTCTTCATCTCAAAACAAGTATGAGCTTGTTCTAACATGTCCATGAGGTCCTCCTTTGAGTGCTCCTCATCATCACTCTCACTATCACTAGAATCACTCTCATCACATTGTACCTTAGTGGCCTTAGCCATGAAGCATGTTGATGGAGTGTCAAAGAGAGAGGGCTTGTTGTTGATGGCGATGCTTGCATGCCCCTTCTTCTTGGATGTCTTCTTTTCATCATCATCCGAAGAAGCATCACTATCCCATGTCACCACATAGGAGCCACCCTTCTTCTTCTTGGTGAAGGACAATTTCTTTTCCTTCTTCTCCTTTTCCTTCTTCTTTTCTTCCTCATTATCATCACTATTGTAGGGACAATCCGCTACAATGTGATCCTTGGTCTTGCACTTGTAGCATCTTCTCACATAATCTTTGCTCTTATTTTGATCTCTTCTCTTTCTTGCACCATAGCCCTTCTTCTTCATGAACTTGCCAAACTTGCGCACAAAGAGGGCTAGGAACTCATCATCAATGTCACTTGCTTCCTCATCATCACTTGATACTTCCTTCTTTGACTTACCCTTGCTCTTGGATGAGGAACCGGCCTTGAAGGCTACACTCTTCTTCTTCTTTTCCTCTTCTTGGTCAACCCCCTCCCTTTCCACACGGTATGTCTCTTGTGTCATGACATCACCTAGTACATGGTTAGGGGTTATGTCATTTAATCCTCCTCTTATGATGATCAATCTCAATGTCTCAAACCTTGGAGGTAGACACATTAAGAACTGGTGAGAGACATCATCATCATTAATCTTTTCTCCCAAGCTCTTCAAGTCATTGACAATTACTTGAAGTCTATGAAACATCTCCAGGATGCTCTCATCATCCTTCATCTTGAAACTTGTCAACTTGTCCTTGAGAATGTATAGCTTGGCACTCTTGACCGCCGGTGTGTCTTCATATGTTTCTTCTAACCTTGTCCACACCTCACTTGCTCTATCAAGATCTTTGATTTGCTCAAACACCTTTGGATCAATTGCATTGTATATGGTGTTTAGAGCCATTGTGTTGCATTGCTTGTTTTCTTGCTCTCTTGGGGTTAGACTTGTGGGATCAAGAATCACAAAGTCATTCTCCATTACTTCCCACACCTTCTCATGAATTGACCCCAAATGCATTTTCATCTTTCTCTTCCAATAATCATATGATGTGCCATCGAATTGTGGTGGCTTGACCCCAACATTGTTGAACATGATTTGAGCCATCTTTTAGACACCAAGGTTGTTAAGCCTTAATCAATTGGTGACCACGGCTCCGATACCACTTGAAAGGTCCTTTATGGCTAGAGGGGGGTGAATAGCCTAATTAAAAATCTACAAAACACTTAGAGCAACTAATTAGACAATTAGATAGCGAAGCTTTTTGTGCTAGCTCTACTAAGTGTTGCAAGCCACCTATCCAAGCAATTCTAGTATATTATGATTTCTATGGCACACAAAGGCTAGGTTGCTACTCTCTAAACAAGTGAGCAAGTGATAACTAATTACTTTTAATTAGAGAGCTACAACTAAGCACTATAACTATCACTACACAAGAGTATATGAATATAATGCAAGTGATAGAAATAGTTACCAATACCGGCAAGAGACAATTGATAACAATATGAATACCAATTGAACCAAAGGAGACAAAGATGACACGTTGATTTTCTCCTGAGGTTCACATGCTTGCCGGCACGCTAGTCCCTGTTGTGTCGACCACACACTTGGTGGTTCAGCGGCTAATAGGTTTTCCCACAAACCTAGCCCAACAATTGGGCGCCGCAAGAACCTACCCACAAGTGAGGGTAAATCAATGACACGAGCAATGTATTAGAGCTACCTTATGACTCCATCATCGGGGAAGGTGCAATAACCCTCACAAATCACTAGGAGATGGCCACGAACAATCACCGACTCGTGCCAATCCTCCTCCGCTGCTCCAAGCCGTCTAGGTGGCGGCAACGACCAAGAGTAACAAGAAAACCGTAGCAAAACGATCCCCAAGTGCCACTAGATGCAACCACACAAGCACAAGCACATGGAATCACTCAATCTCACTTTGATTTGCACTATCAAGCAAGGAGATGAGTGGGAGGGAGTATTGTTAGCTCAAGGGAATGTTTAGTATGTCAAAAGATCAAGAGTTATCCCAAAGAGCCGGCCAACATCTATTTATAGACCCCCTCCAAAAGACATACCCGTTGGGCAACTCATAGGGCACTTTGCGTACGCACCGGACGCGCTGCACGTGTCACCGGACGCGTCCGGTGCGCAGCGTCCGGTGCACTATGTGAAAACCTATCTTTTTGTACAGGGCGCCGGTGGCACCGTCGGACTGTCCACACTCTACGGGTGGACACTCCGCCAGTGGAGTTCCATCTCCAAACACTTCACCCTTGCTCCCAAGTGCTAAACACAATATGTATCACCTTTGTGCATGTGTGTTAGCATATTTCCAAAGCATTTTCAAGGGTGTTAAGTGAGCACACTAGGTCCTAATGCAAATGCATGTATGAATACACCTAGTGGCACTTGATAACTGCTTTAACCGAGATTCTCTCCTCTTAATAGTACGGCTATCAATTCTAAATGTGATCACACTCTCTATAGTGTCTTGATCACTAAACCAAAAATGGCTCCTATGGTTATACCTTTGCCTTGAGCTTATTTTTGTTTTTCTCTTTCTTCTTTTCCAAATGTGAAGCACTTGATCAATCATCTTGTGGTCATCATCATCTTCATGATCACCATCTAGCTTCATCACTTGGATTGGACCACCCTAACTTATCTACACACTTAAGCATAGGATTAGTCCAATAGGTTTCATCAATTAACCAAAACCAAACTAGGGCTTTCAACTACTTCATCAAAATGAAGATTCCAACTCCGAGATGCATGCTTTAGTCAATAAATGGACTTCTTAAGCTTGCATATCTTTCCAACATTTGTAGGATCGACAAAACCTTTAGGCTATGTCATGTACACATCCTCACTTAGGTTTCCGTTAACGAAAGCCATTTTGACATCCGTCTGCCATATTTCATAATCAAAATACGCAGCAATTGCCAGAAGTATCCGAATAGACTTGAGCATTGCGATGGGCGAGAAGGTTTTGTCATAATCAACTCCTTGAATTTGTCTGAACCCTTTCGCCACCAATCGTGCCTTATGGATGTGAACATTTCCATCCATGTCTATTTTCTTCTTGAACGCCCATTTGCACTAGACAGGTCTCATACCTTTGATAGGATCAACCAAGTTCCAAACTTGATTATCGTGCATGGATTTCAACTTGGATTGCTTGGCTTCAAGTCACTTGTCGGAGTCGGGTCCTTCCACAGCTTCCTTATAGGTCTTAGGCTCATCATTGTCGAACAACAATATGTCACGCTGCTCCGTGGTCAGGAAACTGAGTGTATCACTTGCGCAACATGCCCTTGTAGACCTCCGTGGGGTTGGTGCTTCATTAGCGAGTGGTACAATATCTTGTACCTCTCATGGAGGCTTAGTGGGTGCTGAAACAATTTTAGGTGTTTCTCGAATTTCTTCAAGTTGCACCTTGCTCCTACTAACTACTTTTAAGAGAAACTCTTTCTCTAAGAAGACACCATCACAGGCAACAAACACTTTATTGTACGACTAGTTATAAAAGTAATATCTTTTGATTTCTTGAGGAAACCCCACAAAGAAACACTTGTCTAACTTGGGAGTGAGTTTATCAGACATCAAACACTTCACATAAGCCTCACATCCCCAAATTTTTAGAAAAGATAACTCGGGACGCTTCCCAGTCCATATCTCATATTGTGTCTTATCCACAGACTTGGTCGGAACCCTATTCAGTGTAAACGCAGCCATTTCTAAAGCATAGCCCCAAAATGATAATGGAAGATCAGTTTGGCTCATCATTGACCTAACCATGTCCAACAAGGTTCGGTTCCTCCATTCAGAAACCCCATTTCATTAAGGCGTTCTAGGCGGAGTTAACTGTGAAACAATTCCACATTGCTTTAGATGATCACCAAATTCAAGGCTCAAATATTTACCTCCATGATCCGATTGTAGAGACTTAATTGTTTTTCCTGACTGATTATGTACCTCATTCTAGAATTCTTTGAATGTTTCAAAGGATTCTGACTTGTGCCTCGTTAGGTAGACATAGCCATATCTACTAAAGTCATCGGTGAAAGTAATGAAGTACTAAAAACCACCCTTGGCTATGGAGCTCATTGGTCCACACACATCAGTATGTATGAGTTCCAATAGATCACTCGCCCTCTCACTGGGACCAGTGAAGGGTGCTTTGGTCATCTTTCCAAGTAAACAAGATTCGCATGTGTCAAGTGACTCATAATCAAATGAACTTAACAATCCATTCTTATGGAGTTGTTTTATGTGTTTCTCATTTATATGACCTAAGCGATAATGCCAAATGACCGTGGGTATCAAATCATTGGATTTAATCCTTTTCGTATTAATGTTATAGATGAGTTGACACCAAAATTTGGCAGGATTTATTAGCATGGTTCGGTTTTGGAGAAAGATGATTAATTAATGAGAAATATATCTAGAAGAGACCAGAATCGAGAGGAGAAACAGGGAAGCCACGTGGGCGATGTCATCAGCTCAGTACATGTAAAGGTCGAACTCTATTAGAAAGGAAATCGCAGAGTTGTATCTATTCAAGTAGCTTTATTTTCCAAACTACGGCATTGTACAGACCATATTCAGTTAGGACTTTATTTCTGCCCAGGGTATAAATATAAACCCCGGCTATTGTAAAAAAACTTCATCCAATCAATACAACACTTTTCGGCTCTCACGCCAATTACCTTAGGAGTAGGAGTAACATAGATACTCGGCGAGTTCTTCGGTCTGCAAGGTTGCATCGGTTAAGTCCGATCTCCGGTTTGCCACGGTCTTCGTCATATAGGTATTCTAGGCTTTAATTAGGGGCATATCGCTGTAATTTCGTCTAGACTCCTAGTTATCGATTTTATCACGTCTTGTAAGGATGCATCTTATGATCTCTTACTAGATTTGATATAATCATCCACCTCGATTAAGGTTCATCGGCTCATATCATATGCTTCTATCGTCTCGCTGTTCTTTCAAGTTGATTATATCGTAATTGACGATAGATTTGTTTACTGGCCTATTGAATCTTAACCCTGGCTTCATGTAGTGCTTGTTTATTATAGTTAGATCCATCGGTTTGTCGATTTCTCTTTATCGACCTGCTACCAACGCTGCATCAGATGACTCGATTAGTGGTGACGATAGACTAGATTTTGGTAGACTTATGGCTCTGGCTATAGCTAAACCTGCAGACTATAGCCTATTGGCTTCTTAGCCAATAGCCCATACCCTCATCGGCTTCATAGTCGATAACGTTATACATCTACCGATCAGCCGATGAGCAGTATGTCTGGGCCTTAAAGAAGAATCAGTTATCTGACTAGATTAAGATATTATCGGCTATTATCCTTTTAGATCTGTCATCTTACAGTTCTATCATGTTGATCTAAGACCTGATGACAGATCCTACTTTATCAGTCGATTATGTCTTTCATAGCATGTTTCTAATTCTATATTGTACTGGTAAATAGATTCATCGACTAGCAGACTTTAGATCTATCGCCCTGCTGCCAACGCTGCATCGAATGACCCGATTGGTAGTGATGATAGGGTAGATTTTGTTAGTTAATGGATTTCTTTATTAGGAAGATAAAGGATTAATCACACGCTATGCCTCATCGGCTAAATAGCCGATGACCCGTGCCTCATCATCCATAGCATGTTTTTAATACTTTGTTCTGCTATAAATAGGTCTATCGGCTTATGAACTCTAGACTTATAGCCCTGCTGCCAACGATGTATCGAATGACCCGATTGGTAGTGACGGTAGGCTAGACTTTGTTAGTCTATAGATTTATTTATAGGAAAGCAAGGGATCGATTGCATTCTATGACCTTGTCAGTGTGATACATCCATCAGCTCTTTAGCCGATTGTCTTTCTTTGCACATTCTCTAGATGCATGTTAGTATCATCGGCTTATCAGCCGATGGCCTGATTGACCCTATCGGCTCTTTAGCCAATAACACTATGGAACTGTCTGGACCATGGGCCAACATGTTCCACCCAAAAATTACTGATTATCTTGTCTCCTTGTCAATTGCAAGGTCAAATTGACTAGCACGCGCACAAATCTCCAAAATCGATAGGACCTGCACTGGAGTTAAGCAGATCTTCCAGGCCTATCGTTTGACGCTGAGAGATTTCCATCGGCCAGGTCCTAATTCGACCGGTGACCGAGGTTTTTCGGCGTCAACAGATTTTGGCATGCCTGGTGGGACACATGATCATTTGATTAGAAGTTGAGATAAAACAATCAACATCGGCTAGAGCAAAAGGATTTGGATCCATGGATCCCAAAGTGTAGCTTTCAGCCGATGTGAAAGAATATCATTTCAAATTAACAATCAAGATTAGAAGCCGATCCAAGCATTCGGCTCTGAAAGTTTGTTCTAATGGATAATCAAGTCGATGACACCGAAGGAAAGTTAGGACAAGGATTTACGTCGGCCGATGAGTTAGAAGAAGTTGATATTGGAATAGGTGACAGACCAAGGCCGATGTATGTAAGTGCTAAATTGAATCCTGAGTTTAAACAAGAATTAATAAAGTTATTAAAAGAGTATCGGGATTGTTTTGCTTGGGAATATTATGAAAATGCCAGGTTTGAGCCGATCAATTGTAGAACATCGGCTACCCATCAAATCCAGATATCGGCCATTCAAGCAGGCACCTAGAAGATTTAAAATGCAAATGCTTGAAGAAATCAAGAAAGAAATTACAAGGTTGTATGAAGCCAAATTTATTCGGTCGTGTCGATATGCGGAGTTGGTTTCGAATATAGTCCCTGTATACAAGAAAAATGGAAAGTTATGAGTTTGCATTAATTTTAGGGATTTGAATAAAGCCACACCAATGGATAGATGTCTAATGCCGATTGCTGATTTGTTAGTGGATGCGGCATCTGATCACAAGGTCATTAGTTTTATGGATGGCAATGCAGGAGATAATCAGATATTTATGGCAGAAGAAGATATTGCTAAAACTGCTTTTAGATGTCCTGAAGCCATCGGGTTATATGAGTGGGTTGTGATGACTTTTGGTCTGAAAAATGCTGGTGCCACTTATCAACGTGCAATAAATTATATTTTTCATAGATTAATCGATAGAGTAGTGGAAATCTATATTGATGATGTTGTCATAAAATCCAAGGGGTATGAAGAGCATTTAGCCAATCTGCGAGAAACACTGAAATGCACAAGAGAGCAAGGTCTGAAAATGAATCCTAATAAGTGTGCTTTCGAGGTATCGGTTGGACAGTTTTTGGGTTTTATGGTTCATGAGAGAGAAATTGAAGTTGGTCAGAAAATTATGAAAACTATTGATGAAGCAGTTCCTCCAACAAATAAAACAGAGTTGAAGTCCTTGATCGGCAAAGTAAACTTTATCAGAAGGTTTATTTCCAATTTGTCAGGAAAACTCTTACCATTTTCTCCTCTGTTAAAGTTAAAAGCCGGTCAAGAATTTGCATGGGGAGAAAAGCAACAGAAAGCATTTGATGATATCAAAGAATATATGAAATCCCCACCTGTGTTGATCCCTCCACAGCATGGAAAACCTTTTAGGTTATATATATCAGCCGATAGTCATTCAATTGGATCGGCTTTGATGCAAGAATTTGAAGAAAAAGAATGAGTAATATTTTATATAAGCAGAAGGCTTTTGGATGCAGAAACTCAGTATTCCCCCATTGAAAAATTCTGTTTATGCTTATTTTTTTCCAGTACAAAATTACGCCATTATTTACTATCGGTTGAATGCACCATAGTTTGTAAAGCCGATGTGGTAAAGCATATGTTGTCAATGCCTATTTTAAATGGGAGAGTCGGGAAGTGAATTTTTGCTTTAATTGAATTTGATTTAAAGTATGAATCGGCTAAAGCAGTAAAAGGACAAGTGATGGCCGATTTTGTAACACAACATTGTGGACAAGATATTGGACTAGTAAAGCCAATGCCATGGACTTTGTTCTTTGATGGGTCTTCTTGTAAGCAAGGAAGTGGCATCGGCATTGTTATTATTTCGCCTCGGGGAGCGAGCTTTGAATTTGCTTTTCCTCTTCAGCCGATGGCCACAAATAATCAAGCTGAATATGAAGCTATGCTTAAGGGACTGCAGTTACTTCAGGAAATTAAAGCCGAAGTCATTGAAATTTTTAGAGATTCACAGTTGGTAATCAATCAATTACTTGGTACATATGAATGCAAGGATGATATTTTAAGAGAGTACCATGAAAGATGCCGACAATTGCTCAATGATTTTTCGGTGGTATATATTAAACATGTTCCTAAAGCACAGAATGAAGAAGCCAACAGACTTGCACAGGATGCCTCTGGTTATCGGCAGATTGTTGATATTTGTAATGATGAAATCATTGCCGATGATTGGAGAAAAGAAATTATTAGGTATCTAGGAAGCTAAGATATAAATCTATCAAATATGTGTTGCTTGATGGTGATTTATATTATCGGATGATTGATTGGGTGCTGCTAAAATGTTTGAGTAAAGAAGAATCAAAAATTGTGATGGACAAAGTGCATGAAGGAATATGTGGAGCTCATCAATTGGCTTATAAAATAAAATGGGTAATTTGTAGAAGTGGATATTTTTGGCCAACGATGCTTGAAGATTGTTTTCGATATTACAAAGGATGTCAGGATTGTCAAAGGTATGGTGATTGTCACACCCAGTTTTAAGAACAAAACCAGATGCATCCTATATGTGTGCCCAAGAATACAATTCACACATATAGTTACAAATAATGGTAATTATCGGAGTACATGCCTTTATTACATAGCGAAAACATATATTACAACATACAACCTTATATAACATTTTTGGCGCTAGCGTTGATCTTCATGTGAAGCCATCAACACCACAGGAACCGTTAACTGGTTGATCACAAGCATCCGGCCGCCTCCAATAGGCACTACAAGAAATGTGTTGGTTTATGACGTTTATGGCATGACATCCGATGAAAAGGTCACTAAATCGATTCGTTTATGATGTTTGCTTTGGAAATATTTCAACTTAGTGATATAACTAAATAAACGTCACAAAAAACATCTTAAAGGTAGTCAAATTACATATTGTGATAATATTTATCCTGTCATAAGCACCAATTGTAGTTGTCATAAATTTATGAGAAGGTTGGTTTGTCAAAAAGTATTTTATATGACAAGGATGGGGTGTCATAACTTCTTTTAATTTTTTTTATATTATTGTCCAAGATGGCTTATGGGCCCAACTGTCATCTAGTCGTGGATCCTATGTATATATATTTTTTTATTTTTTATTTCGTATTCCGTCCAATCAACCAGTCCGTACATTGTTCCTCCTGCCTATCGGCCTCCCCTTGACACGGCCTGCGCAGGTGCCCAGAAGTCCGCGGCCCAGCAGCCTCAAGGGCAGCAACGCGCGCAACTAAGGATGGCAACGGGTATGTACCCATCGGGTATCGTCGGAACGTTCTCTTCCCCGCTACGGAGAATTCATCCCGTCCCCGTCCCCGTTAACTGTCTCGGATATAGATTCTTGCCCATTCCCGTACCCGTCGGGTATCGGTCGGGTAACAGATACCCGACGGGTACTGCATACCCAATAAACAAGGACACTTGGGGTCGTAGCTTTGTAATCGGAGACGTTTCTTCTTCACCCGGGTATAAGTGTCGGAGTCTCGGAGATGTCGAGGAGAAGGAGCGAGGTTGCGAGGAGGACGAGCAAAGGTAGCAGAGAGACCGAACTGAGGAAGTGAAGCGAGGGGCACGAGCGCTCGTGAGGCAGGCGTGCTTGTGCTGCTGGCGGAGATAGTGAGGAAAAATTGAACTAGGGTTCCTAAAACACACAAACTATATATATGATTGTTCAGATTTGGACCAAAATACCTATGTTGAGCTTCTTTGGGCCTAATACTCGCATGACAACTCAAATAGTCGGGTTCCCCAACGGGTAACGGGGACGGGTAAACAGGGAACGTTCCCGTACCCGCTATACCCATCGGGTATGGATTCTTGCCCATTTAGATACCCGCGGGTAAAGATATGGTCCCATCCCCATCCCCTAATGGATCAAATATCCGTTGGGTATCGGGGCCCATTGCCATCTTTACGCGCAACCCCCGCCTGAACCCCAGCTGACCGGCGCACCTGGCACAAAGCAGTGAAATGTACCCAAAGGCGCAAAAATCGCAAAAAAAAATCGAGCCCGAGGGAACTCGAACGTTGGGCGTTACCACCTCAGAAGGCAGCCACGACCACTGAGCTACAACGGCGTTAGGAACAGAAATTATTGTATTGTATTTATATATGCGTTAGTTGTCGTAATTCAATCCAAAGTCGCAAAAAACACGGACCAGTGGGGATTCCAACCTGGGAGCGCTCAATAGAGAAGCGGCAGAAATAACCACTGAGTTACAAAAACGCCTATGGTAGGTGTTGTAGTTTCTATTTATATAAACTACTGAACTTGTTGGTGTAATTCGCTCGAAACAAAAAAAATGAGCCCGAGGGGACCCCAACCTGGATAACTCAGACAAGAAGCAACCGCCTCAACCACTGAGCTACGATGGTCTAATATATATTGTATATAGAACATTGCACTAGTTGCTAGTGTAGCCTCTTACATGGACTCGACCGCTTGGCTTCTTCGACGTTTTTAGACGCCCACGGTTGTTTTTGTGTGGAGCCATGCTTTGGCTCTACATTCTTGCAAAAAATTCAAGTCTTTTTGATACAGGTGTAATATACATGCTTCTCTTTTGTGCCATTTCATAGAACCCTGACTACAACTCATAGGTTTCCAAGGGTCCCGTGCATTTCGACGTCGTACATGCCATAAACTTTTTCTCAAGCTTGTATGTGCCACAAGTTATGAAAACACTAAGTTTCAAATTTTTCAGAGGAGGTTTGCTATTTTCTACGGTTTAAATGAATTTTTGCGTGACGGTACAAAGTATTTGGAGGTTGAACTGAGGCTACCCCAAAACGATCCAAAATCGTACCAAATTTTTATACTAGATCTTATATGGCCCGATGAACCTAATTTGGTGGGGGTGGATGGAAAATAATATTATTTTGAAGGGGTAACTCAACCTGCTTTCTCTATTATAGAATAAAATAAATGCAATAATGAGCGAAATTGGTCAGAAAAATCTAAGATTTTGTGTGGGGCCATGCTTTGGGTCTACATTATTGCAAACAAATTCATGTCTTTTTGATACAGGCGTAATATACATGCTTCACAAAGTGGATGTGCCATTTCATGGAGCCTTGGCTACAACTTCTAGGTTTCCAAGGGTCCCATGCATTTCTACGTCGTATGCGCATCAAACTTTTTCTCAAACTTGTATGAGCCACAAGTTAAGAAAACACTAAGTTTCAGATTTGTCGGAGGTGGTTTTCTATTTTCTACGATTTAAATGAATTTCTACATCACGGTACAAAGTAATTGGAGGTTGAATCGAGGCTTACCCCCGAAACGATCCAAAATCGTACCAAATTTTTATACTAGGTCTTACATGGCCCAATGAACCTAATTTGGTGGGGGTGGATGGAAAATTATATTACTTTGAAGGGGTAACTCAACCTCCTTCCTCCATTTTAGAATAAAATAAATGCAATAATGAGCAAAATTGATCAAAAAATCTAAGATTTTGTGTGGGGCCAAGCTTTGGGTCTACATTATTGCAAAAAAAATTCATGTATTTTTTATACAGGAGTGAAAGGTCCTAAATCGCTAGAGGGGGGTGAATAGCCTAATAAAAATTTTCTACAACAACACTAAGACAAAAAGGTTAGACAACTAAATGGCGTAATGCGAGTTTTGCGCTAGCACTACAAAGAGGGTTGCAAGCCACCTAACCACAAGTCTAGTGTTCTATACTTTTCTAGTCACTCAAAGATCAATTCTAACAATTAATACTAGAGAGCTTGCAAGAGATAAATACAACTAGAAAAGTAAACTATCACTACACAAGATATATATCAATGTAAATACAAAGAGTGATAGAGAGGGTTATACCGCGTGGCAAGTGATCAAACAATAAGCACAATGAAAACCTTGGAGAAAAGATGACACAATGATTTTTACCAAGGTTCACTTGCTTGCCGGCAAGGTACGTCCTTGTTGTGACGTTCACTCACTTGGAGGTTCGCACGCTTATAGGCATCAACCGCCTAACCCACAAAGGGTGCCGCTCAACCAACACAAGATGAGGACACTCAACGTCACGAGCAATGTACTAGAGTGGCTTTTGGCGCTTCGCCGGGGAATTAAGCCCAAGAACCCCTCACAAAGAACAATGGGTGTGGCCAAGAACAATCACCAATCTTGCCAACACTCCTTCGCTTCACCAAGCCGTCTAGGTGGCGGTAACCACCAAGAGTAACAAGAGAAATCCATAGCGGAACACAATCACCAAGTGCCTCTAGATACAATCACTCAAGCAATGCACTTGGATCACTCAATCTCACTTCGATTTGCAATATCAAGCAAGGAGATGAGTGGGAGAGAGTTTTCTTAGCTCAATGGGATGTTTGCAATATCAAAAAGTCAAGAGAGCCAGCCCCAAGCCAGCCAAACATATATATATATATATATATATATATATAGAGCTCCCTCCAAAATAGAGCCGTTACCCTGAAATCAGCGCATGCAACGGACGCGCCGCGTCTGGTGGCCCAGCGTCCAGTGCTGCTAATGCAGCCACGGGTCATCCTCGTTTCACCTCGGCCGTTCAATTCCAACGGTCGGCCGTTGTTCATATGACCGTTAAGTGATCACCGGACGCGCCTTCTCGGTTCACCGGGCGCGGCCTCAGGCAGAGCCCGGTGCTAACTCAAAGACCTCCCAAAGCCTCTGCGCAACGACCGGACGCGTCTGGTCTAGGTGACCGGACACACCCTAGCGTTAGGTGCTTTCACTGCGTCAGCACACGCGCCACATCACGAGGACCGGACGCTCCATAGGCGTGTCCGGTCCAGCCGAGTTCACCGCGTCCAGTGCAACTCAGAGAGCTCCCTGAGCCACCGGACGCGTCCGGTCACATAGGACCGGACTCGTCCAGAGTCCACTCAGCCAGGGTTTAGCACTGGACGCGTCCGGTGCCAGGGGGACCAGCATCCGGTGTACCCTATGACACCCTATCTTTTCTCCAATCACTTCACCCTTGTTCCCAAGTGCTAAACACAATGTGTATCACCTTTGTGCATGTGTGTTAGCATATTTTCAAACCAATTCCAAGGGTGTTAGCACTCACTAGATACTAAATGCATATGCAATGAGTTAGAACATCTAGTGGCACTTTGATAACCGCATTTCGCAATGAATTTCTCCCATCTTCATAGTACGGCTATCAATCCTAAATATACTCACACCCTCTATAGTATCTTAAGTGTCAAAAACAAAATGGCCCTATCATATATACCTTTGCCTTGAGCTCTTTTTGTTTTTCTCTTTCTTCTTATCAAGTTGGAGTACTTGATCATCATGGCCGATCACTCCAAAGCATGGGCGACCACTCAAGTGCCTTGCCGACCACCAAAGAACTTTGGCTGAGCACACATAGTGCCTTGCCGACCACCAAAGAACTTTAGCCGAGCACACATAGTGCCTTGCCGGCCACCAAAGAACTTTGGCCGAGCACACATAGTGCCTTGCCGACCACATAAGAACCTTGGCCGAGCACTTGAAAGCTTTGGCCGAGCACTCCATTGCTTTTGTCGACCACTTCACTTGGTCTTGGACTTAGCCTTTCTTAGCTACACACACTTTAGCAAATAGGTTAGTCCAAATAGGTTTCATCAATTAGCCAAAAACAAACTAGGGCTTTCAAGGAGTAATACACATGCTTCACAAAGTGGATGTGCCATTTCGTGGAGCTGTGACTACAACTTCTAGGTTTCTAAGGGTCCCATGCATTTCTACATTGTATGTGCATCAAACTTTTTATCAAACTTCTACGAGCCACAAGTTAAGAAAACGCTAAGTTTCAGAATTTTTGGAGGTGGTTTGCTATTTTCTACGATTTAAATGAATTTCAGCGTGACAGTACAAAGTAATTGGAGGTTGAATCGAGGCTACCCCTGAAACGATCCAAAATCGTACTAAATTTTTATACTAGGTCTTACATGGCCCAATGAACCTAATTTGGTGGGGGTGTATGGAAAATTATATTACTTTGAAGGGTAACTCAACCTCCTTCCTCCATTTTAGAATAAAATAAATGCAATAATGCGCGAAATTAATCAGAAAAATCTAAGATTTTGTGTGGGGTCATGCTCTAGGTCTACATACTTGCAAAAAAATATCATGTCTTTTTTATACAGGCATACTATACATGCTTCACAAAGTGGATGTGCCATTTCGTGGAGCCGTTACTAGAACTTCTAGGTTTCCAAGGGTCCCATGCATTTCTACGTCGTATGCGCTTCAAAATTTTTCTCAAACTTGCACATGCCACAAGTTAAGAAAACGCTAAGTTTCAGATTTTTCGGTGGTGGTTTGCTATTTTCTACAATTTAAATGAATTTTTACGCGACGTTACAAAGTAATTGGAGGTTGAACTGAGGCTACCCCGAAACAATCCAAAGTAGTACCAAATTTTTATACTAGGTCTCATATGACCCAGTGAACCTAATTTGGTGGGGGTGGATATAAAATTATATAATTTTAAAGGGGTAACTCAACTTCCCTTCTCCATTTTAGAATAAAATAAATGCAATAATGAGCGAAATTGATGAGAAAAATCTAAGGTTTTGTGTGGGGCCATGCTTTGGGTCTACATTCTTGCAAAAAAAATTCAAGTCTTTTTGATACATGCGTTATACATGCTTCACAAAGTTGATGCGCCATATGAGCAAAAGAAAAAATAAAAGACATTTATAAATATATTTCTATGAGCAAAAGAAAAAACAAAAGACATTTATACAGTAATAAATAACAGACCAAGGTAACCTCAAATTCGGCCCATCACATGTAACCCAGCTTAGCCCGCTTCATCCTCTGCCGTTTGATTGGAGCAACGGTAGAGATTCACTTACAAGTGAATATAAGCCTCACCACGCTCTAACCCTAACCTGGCTTGTCTCTCACATCTCGCATGTCTCTCGTGGGCGCGCACTCCGCCGCCACCCAACTCCCCTCTCTCCCTCAGATCCGGCATAGCGGGGCAGCGATGGCGCTGGTGGCGATGGACCAGCTCGGAGCGGCGACGACGCTGGTGGCGTGGGGGGCTTGGAGCGACGACGCCACGAAGGGCCCTGGCGCGGCCCTGGCTAAGGGCGACGCGGATCTGGTCGTCAACGCCGCAGCTCGAGCCGAGGCGACCTGGCGACGCGGACAAAGCTGTCCGCCGGCTAGCCAAGGGCATCACTCCGGGCGGAGGCGGCCTAGCGGCGCATCTCTCGTGACCCGCGACTCGCGACGGTGGTGCGCACGCCGCCGCTACATCCAGCTCGCGGGGCGGCGCCTCCTCCACATCAACAAGGTATTTCCATCTCTTATGGGAGGCTCCCCTACCACGACGTCGTCTCTTCGTCGGGTCATTGCATCGCTGCCTTATCACCACCCTAACCAATTATGTTAATGCAATGGCACACTGAGCAATGGGTACGATATTTCACTTTAGATTTTTGGCCAGAAATCAAGAAAGCGCGCCCAATATAGGTGTACCAAATCCTTAGGTATTTTGAACTCTGAAACACGGATCCTAAACTAAATTTGGGCAGAAAGGGAGTAAAATTATACTTCAGCTGTCAAATAATGTCGGCAGTATTCTAGTTACCTGTAGGCAGGCTGGTTCAGCAGTATTCTAGTTACCTGTCGTTCAACAGTATTCTAGTTACCTGATGACTGTTAATTTGTTGTTGGTTAATTATCTACCTGTTGTTTGCTGTATCATGTACTAGTTTAGTGTATGCTGTTGATTTAAGTGCGCTATTGCCCCTTGACGTGAGTCTGAATTGGCCAATCCACACTCATTTGCATCTTCCCTAGTCATGTAGCAGTAATAGTTTGTATGCTTCATGTTTATTGCCTTTGTTAGCCTACATTAAAATTTAAACTTCAATTTTGGCAAGTGACTGTTAGGTTATCCATTGATTTTTTGATAAAATTGCTAGCATCAAATATGTAGTAACTTATAGGGAATAATGCATGTTACTGTGGCTAAGCAATTAAATAGCTGAGAACTCATGCACTGACATTCAACATCTATCATTTGTTGAATTAGTGTGCTTGTAAAGAATTAGCACACACTTGTGGCTTAATATTGTAGGATTTTTTGTAAAGAGGAACACTGAAAGAAAAGCTGTTTGATAATATCCTGGTATCCAATGAATGCTATTTTATTTTTATACTACCATCGTGCAGCACACTCTAATTAGATGTTAAATGTTACAGAGAGTCCTCCATGGATCTAGCTGTTATAGAACTTATAATTGCAGGAACATATATGACTAGCTGATGGGTTCCTCGGTTGATTTTTTCAATCTTTTTGCAGCTGCCACTGAGCAAGAGATAGCTAGCCACTAAAACCTGCTGCAGTTGGTGGGACAGTCCCTGAGCAAGAAGGTTATGCTGAAGCTGCGGTGCCAGAGTTGCAAGCACTACTTGTAGCACCCGATCAAGGTACTGCCTCATTTCTCTTGGGCTGAACATGTTAAACCAATCATTTCTTTATCTCTCTAATCTCTCTATCTGGGATTGTCTTTTTTTCTGCTTTGTGTGCCACAGACGTGCAAGTATCTTAAGATGTGATGTTTCATGTGTTGGATGAGATGGAAGATTGTTGCAGATGTGTGGATGAGATGGAAGATTGTTGCAGATGTTTTGCATAGGAAGTAGTGTTAATAGAATATAAAATGTATTTGTTGTTACTTTGGTTCGGTCATTCCTGAAATGTGACAATATTGTAAATAATCAGCCTGCTCACTGCATGAATCTACAGTGAGCAGAACATGGGCTTTTGTATTTGAAGCTACAGTAGATGAAGATGCAGTGTGCAGGGCCTGTGTATTTGAATTGTTGATTTAATATATGACATGGGCTTTTGTGTGATGTTAAATAATGTGGGCTAATCTTTTATCTATATGGATTGGGCTTTTAATCTGAGATTGCAAAAAATAATGGGCCAAAAAATCATGTATTTATGGGCTGTTAATTTGAGACCTAAAATTTTGGGCTAGGCCAAAAAAATAGTGGGCTTGGCCCATTATAAGCCTGCCTACTATGTGGGTTGGTTTAATAAGAGTGACGTAAAAGCAGTTGTCATAAAACTGTGACTTTAAAACCAATGTCATAGATTTATGACAATAACATATAAACGACACAAAACATGGTTTAAGGTGCATGGTTTTTGACACAGGCTTTTTCGTCATCTGTGTCACAAGTGCTAATATGTGACATAAATTTCATATATTATGACAGATGAATGGTCATAAACCCTCACATCTCTTGTAGTGAGGAACACCACCTGTAGCTATCTTGTGGACCATCTTCTGGGTTGTGGTGTGATTAAGCAATAGTGAGCTCACCATGCTCAACAAGTATAACACAAGGGGATACAAGGCTCAAAAGGCTAGACACTGGTTTGCAGCGGTCAGCATTTTAGTTGGTCATATTTTATTTTATTCTTGACTATAGTATGCATAGGCTCCATGTTTCCCACATGATTAGATATAGCAATTCTCATACTCATAAGAATCATAATTAAACATCATCTTAATCATCCAACAATAGTGAGCCATTTATTCTGTAAATTTTCCAGGCCACTCGTAACCGTGAGTATGGCTGATATATCAGTTTTGCACTCTACAGAGGTTGTACATCTTTACCCACAAGTCATAATTCCCATATGCCATCACCTCTTCCAAGGAAGTGGGGCAGGGTACACTATGAGACCGTTCACAGGTTCCACTAATAAGAGGCAACCCGCTAGGATTCCCCATCAACAAGCATGAACCCTCCCCCCAAGGGGTGACTAAAAACCAACCAAGGAAACCAAATGCACCCACTTGGAAGGTAGATATCATACCCATCGGAGCCCCTCTTGCGCCTTTCGGTAAGCTGCCACAAACTAGTAAAAGTCTGGTACTTAATCAAGCCAGAGCCATAATAGCTTGTGGTTGCACTGTAAGTCCCGGATTTTGTTTACAGATAAGTCCTTAGGGAAGGCGCAAGAGCATCATGTAAAAAGCCAAGTGCTCCAACACCTTATATCCATGTTGCTAAAAAGCATCTTTTATCTTGATTGCATGTCACCATTAGTCAAGTTCATTGTTCATGTACCATTTAGCTTGAGCATTATCAGTGACTACCCATATGCATAAAGACCCATAGGTGAATAAGGCATAGTAATCAATATCATGGTAGGTAGACTCCAGGCAGTTCATTAAACATATGCACATGATGAGTTGCATTAAAGTGAATAAGTAACAAGGAACCTCATGTTATACTTGCCTTAACTTGCTTTTCCCCCAAAGCAACTTGCTCAAAAGCCTTTAGTCTTCAACTTCCAATCTTCTGCTTCTAATTCTCAGATTTTGGTCTTTAGAGAATAGCTTTTCGATCACCACATAAACCTCACCGATTGACTAAACCATAGATCACCACACAAACATCCATACATGGCATACAAACAAGGATATATGATAATAGTACACCAATCAATGAAAAACAAGTTAAAAAGATCGAAGAATGATTCTATGCATCGCTACGTTCACACGGACGCAAAGATCATGCAAAACGAAGCTACGAGGATCGAACTATGGCTATTCGAAGTTTAGGATTAAATGGATCAAATATTACTTTTGAAAATAGAAACATAAAGGTTACTACAATGTAGAATACGAAGATACGAATCTAACGCAATTTGAATGGATCAAATCGGAGTTAAAACGGAGATTTTATAAGCAAAACAAAATCAGTGGCAATTTTGTAATTATTTTGAACTCATTTTCTGCTTTAAAATAAAAGAAAATGAATTAAAATTGCTCTGTGGACCTGGCCTCATTTTTAGGAAAACACAGGGGTCAAAACATAAAAACCAGGGGCATGGATTGAATTACTTTCAACAGCCAATGGACTGCGGGTTTAATATTGAAAACAAAGAGGTTTTTTTGCAAAAGAGGTGGTGACTGGTCGGGTTGACCTAGTCAGTAGGGATGTGGCACCACGCGGCGCTGTGGGATTGGGCCATGCTGGTGGACTAGGTGACATGGCTTTGGACTTGGGGTGATGGACCGTGTCCATTCTGTGCTGTGGACCAAATCGGTACATGTGACCCTGTTCTAATCTAGGCCGTCTGCGCTGAATCTAACGGATGTGAGCGCAAAAGGAGAGGTCGGCAGAGCTGAGCTCGGTGCGATGGTGCCATGGCCACAAAGGGCTCGGACCTCGCTGGAGTTCGCCTAGAAGACAATTTCAGTGGCCACGGGCATAAAGAAGGGCACCAGGATGGATAGGAGAGGTCGGTGAGCATGTCCAAGGGGTCAGCGAGGGCAGCGGAGAGCCGGTGATGGCGGTTTGGGGATGCTAGCGGTGTTTCTCATCGGTGACCACGGAGGTAATGGCCTATGGAGTCTAATCATGGGAGCCAACAGCACAGGAAGGGAGCTAGGGTGCTGGCGAATTCTTCCAAGAAGTCAGAGGGGTTACAGAAGGCCGGAGACGACAGCGTGCTCGGCGGGGCGGCTCGGGACTACCAGAGTTACAACGGCGAGCTCATATACCTCGCAGAGAACAAGAGAGAAGGAACAAAGAGGTTACTAGGATGCTTCTTACCCTTGCGCGGTGCTCCGAGCGGAATTCTCGCTGGTGACAAGAGAGAGGCAAGGCAGCGGATGGTAAGAACAGCGACGGCGGGCCTTGCACTTCTCGCCGATGAGATCCAAGCAAGGCGGTAGCGCTTGCTAGGGCTTGGGGTGGCATGTTAATGGGATATCGGGGTCACGGCAGGGCACTCGGGCTTTATAGGGGCTGCTCAGCTTGATCCGCACGCGAAGAATCCCGACGTTTTCGGGATACGGCGGCGGCATCGATAGAGTCCGTATCGGCTACGGGAGGGAGAAGAAGGAAGGCGGGGAGAGAGACCGACATGTGGGACCCAATTGTTAGCTAGAGAGAGAGAGAGCAGTGCGGTGCGGGCAAAAGTGCTTGACACGTGGGGCCGATGCGTCATACAGAGAAAGAGAGGGAGAGAGCGGTGGGGCAGCGGCGCGGTGTGCACGTGTTGGCTGGCAGCTGGGGTCAGGCGGCCAAAGAGACGGAGGTAGTAGCACGTGCTTGTGTGCCATCGGCTCTTAGCCGACGGGCCAGGAAGACTGGGTCGGGCGTGCTACTAGCCGAGTGGACGAGGAGAGTAACAGCTAGGCCGACGATGAAGAGAAGCAGCAGCAGGCCAGCTGATTCGGCTGGGCTGCGGTGAGAGGAGGGGAGAGGCCTGGGTGGACCAAACAGACCGGGCCGAGAGACAGGGGGGATGGAGGGTGCTGGGCCTCGAGCCAGATTGAGGAGGGAACAGTTTTTCCAATTTCCAAATCCTTTTCAATTTTCTATTTCAAAACCAAATTCAAATATGAACCAAATCAAATTCAAATATTGTTTCAAATATACTTTCAATTCAAATAAGATAAAAACTTTTGGTAGGCTTTCAAAAATAAACTTTGTAACTTTTTAAAACTTTCATTTTCCAATTCTCTTTTATTTTTCGTTTCTTTTTTTTTTTCAAATTCACTTCAAAAACAATTTTAAACCATTTTGAATTTTGATCAAAACCACTCAACCAAATAAATCAAATGCACCAGCATGTATGCACAACCATGTTTCTACTCCTTATGATGAATTTTAATATAATGAAAAATATTCTTTTTCCTATATTTCAAGAGCACAAAAATTCAAAATTTAAATCAATTTAACTTTATTTCCAACATTGCAAATTTTAGGGTGTTACAATTCTACCCCCCTTAAGATGAATCTCATCCTCGAGATTCGCAGAGGCTAGCAAGAAGATAGGGATGTCACGGCCGACTTGAAAACAAAAACTTTGAGCTAGAAAGCACAACTGATCCGCATGTAGCACTTTGGGTGTTGTGGCCTTTCTTGACTGACTCAACTCCACTTTGACCACCAAGGTGATTGTGCTAGACCTCAAAGAGATATGGGAACTCTGCCTTTACTTGATCCTCAATTTCCCAAATTGCATCTTCCTCTGTTTGGTTACTCCATTGAACCTTACACACTTAAGTATTCTGCCATTAAGAGTCCTTGGACCTGTTTCTAGGATCATGACTGGATAATCTACAGAAGCGTGATCATTTATTGTGTTGAGTTCCTCCAAAGATGTTTGTTCCTCCATACAGACATCTAAAAACTCACAATCCACTTTACTATCCTTAGTATACTCACCTTCTATTAGGTTAACCCCATATTCCTCAGGTAGAGGTTGAATACCCTCATACTCAATTCTTTCTTCTGACAGTGTTGTTAGAAGCACCGAACATTGATCATACTTAATTACTCCTTTACAAGCAGATAACCATCCCATTCCAAGGATAACATCAATTTCTGATAATTCCAAAATGATAAGATTTGCCTCAAAGTGTACCCCTTTTATGTCAAGGCTAACTTTTGGGCATATGTGGTATGCTTTTAGTTCTCTTCCCAGGGAACTAACAATATAGGTTTCCTCATTGGAAGCATAGTTATCTTCTGATCTTCTACATATTTGCTTAAGATGAATGAATGTAAAGCACTGGGGTCAAACAAAACCATGGCAGGGGCTGAGCTTATTGAAATCAAACCTTACACAACCTCTTTAGCTCCATGAATGGAAATTAGATCCATATTGTTCAATCTTCCTTGAATATAGGTTCACTTTACTCTATTACCTTGCACTAACTTCTTACGGACCTTTTGCATTTGTTGTGTCAGAGGTAGACTCTGGTTCTGACTATTCTGAGCAAGCTCCTTTGGGTAGTTGTCCACATACTATCCAAATTCACCACAATCATAACCTTCCTCGCTTATAGAAGCATTAAGCGTCATCAAGGTGCTAGTAGGAAGTGACAGACATGGCTCTTGAGAGTTGGAGTGTTGTACTTCATCATTGGGTTGCTAGAATTAATCTTGACTTGTATTCTCAAACATATTTGTAGGGTGAGACTGATATTCTGGTTGTGTAGCAAAATGGGGACGAGTGCTTCTCAACTGACGCTGAAGGTCCAGCTTCCTCTTCTTTTCTTCCATTTTCTGATGCTTGTTCTCAATCACAATTGCTCTATCCACCAAGGTTTGGAGATCGGCATACACAATAGTCAACAGCTGTAGTTGAAGTCCATCATTCAATTCTTCTAGAAAATGTTCCTTTTTCTTCGCATCGTCATTCACCTCTTCAGGTGCATAGCGTGATAGTTGGATAAACTTATCACGATACTCGGTTACCAACATGGAACCTTGCTTGAAGCTGAGAAATTCCTTCTTTTTAATCACTATTACTCCAGCGGGAACATGGTAAGATCTAAAAGCAGCTTTGACATCCCAACCAATGTGGTTTGCATCTTGATGTCCATACTGCATGATTCCCACCAATCTAAAGCAGCTCCTTGAAGTTGACCAGAAGCATATAGGACCTTCTCCATATCAGTACATCGAGCAATGCCAAGTTGTCTCTCTACCGACTTCAGCCAATCATCAGCTTGTAGGGGTTCAAAGGTATGAGAGAAGATAGGTGGTCGTCCATTCATGAATTATTCATGTCTGTCTCTAGGTGGATCTTGCACATGCTAAGCTTGAACTTGTTGGGAAGCAGTCATAGTTTGAACCATTGTTTGCATGCACTGAACTTGCAAATGTACCATCTGTTCCATAGTCATCTGGGACGGAGGTGGTGACGGATCTTGGCTTGCATTGTTGTCTTCATCACTTCTTATTCCCGTCATCTGCTGTTCAACAAAGCTAGCATGAGCAGGGATAGATGATCATAAACTATGGGACGATACAAGAAACCAACAAGGTTTATGATAGATCAAAAGAAAGCAAGAAGATGAGACCGGGGACACTACCCCCTTAAGAAAGACCAACTAGGGAACACCAAAACATAACTTGCATCTTCTTCACATCCTTGAGTAGCTCCATCTTGATACTCCCCTTGTGTTGCATGAAAACTCATTATGTGGCCACTCTTGCAGATCCTTGTTCCATCTTATTCCAAGTCTGGTCTTGTTGCTTCTCTTAATCCGTTCTAGTGAATCTTATTATCCATATGTTAAGCTTCCAAAAGATATTGCTTAGCTTGAATCAAGACTTTGAATTCCATAGTTCATTTTTAAATGCATTTTGAAAGGTTTTACTTTTCAAAAAGGAAGACTTCATATCAAAACCGAACAAATTTTGTTTTTCAATTCCTTTGGAAATTCATTTCAAGACAAAGTGGGTTTTCAAATCCAAATTTACTTTCAACTTTTGAAGTTTTAGAAATAAAATACTTTCAAACTCTTTTTGAATATTTGTTTTTAAACTAAAAGCTTGAGTGAAGCAGTTCAAATAAAATTGTTTATTTTGAATGAGTTTTAAAGCAAAAAAACTTTCAAACTTCAAATCAAAACTTTTGAAATGTCTCAAATATAGTTTTTGGCAACTCTTGTTAAACCTTTTAAACTTTAATACTCTTTTCAAATCAAATCTTATCCTTTGGTGAGATACTTTTGAAATTAAGTTTTGAATACTAACTCTTGAAATGAGAAAACAAACAAACTAAAATCCTTTTTGAACTTAGTTCAAAACAACTTTTGAAGAAGTTTTTCAAAGTTTTTGGAACCAAAAGGTTGATTCATTTTCCAACATCTTTTGTAGATTTTATTTCAAGTTAAGGGCTTTAAATAGAAATCAAAACCAAACCAATTTTCTTAAGAGTTAATCTTAGTCTTGAGCATTCTTGCAACTCATTGTATACGTCTATATCTTAGGTATGTGAAGATCAAACTCCCAACCATAGCTAGCTCGAAGATCAATCTTGACGTAGATCAAAAGTCCTTGTAGTTCTCCGACTTGCAACACTCTTGGCTACCCCCTTAAGAAAAGAAGAGATAGGGGCACCAACGTCCAACTTGTAACTTCCTTCAAGGTGGGTTACCATCCTTTGACATCCCAGAGAGCTTGTAGATATAGGTAAGAACAGGAAAACTTGATTTCCATGTAGGCAGAGAATCAGCAGCATAGAAAAAAACATCCATAACTCTTGCTATGTTTATCCAATAAAGTTGCATCTTAAACCGTTGGAAATATTATAAAATTTCCCACAACTTTCGTTTAGACCATTTCTTCAGATTCTGCAGTTAACTTGGTCAAAAATATTGCACAACAGAAACTGTTCCAGATTCCAGACAGCGCAGAAACATCGACTTGTGATTTTCATATCTCCCAAACCAAAACATCTATCAAAGTGGTTCCTTCGGGAAAAGAAATATATTGAAGTATACTATCGCCCAGAATTTTCTCAGAATTTTAATATTCACTTTGGTTAGGTGCATAAGCCATTGAAGACAGACTGCTCTGGAAGACAGAAAACAGGGAACAAGAGAAAAAGAACCCAACTATTTATTTCCTTAACCCTTATAGCTTAAACCTTTAATATAAATGAAATTGTGAGCATAACCCACAAATTCATTGCACTCATTACAAAGATCCAATCAAATATAGGCATCATAAGAATCATGCAAGCATTGTAAAGGCACACATCAAGCATTGAACTCAAAGACCAACTTGCGACTATCGTTTTAGCTATAACCGGGGTATCTATACCAATCTTTCTCTTCAAGCTACGTAAGCAAGGGGTGAGAGGTAGATCTAATAGCAATTCAAGCAAGGAGAGAAATAGACAAATGTTTTAGCATCAAGGAGGATATGAATAACAAGGTACGAATGTAGCATAGAGAAGATAGCAACGTATATAGAGCAAGGACTTTATAACAAAATGTAAACCTTAGGACGATCATTTTCTAGCTAGGCTTGCATCCTACAGTCAACATGGCTTTGATACCATTCTGTCATACCCGGTTTTAAGAACAAAACCAGATGCATCCTATATGTGTGTCCAGGAATGCTATTCATACATATAGTTACAAATAATGGTAATTATCGGAGTACATGCCTTTATTACATAGCGAAAACATATATTACAACATACAACCTCATACAACATACGACCTCATATAAAACAGAAACATAAAGGTTACTACTACATAGAATATGAAGATACAAATCTAACACAATTTGAATGGATCAAATCAAAGTTAAAACAGAGATTTCATAAGCAAAACAAAATAAGTGGCAATTTTGTAATTATTTTGAACTCATTTTCTATTTTAAAATAAAAGAAAATGAATTAAAACTGCTCTGTGGACTTGGTCTCGTTTTTAGGAAAACATAGGGCTTAAAACATAAAAACCAGGGGCACGGATTGAATTACTTTCAACAGCCGATGGACTACGGGTTTAATATTGAAAACAGAGAGGTTGTTTTTGCAAAAGAGGTGGTGACTAGTCAGGTTGACCTAGTCAGCAGGGACGTGGCACCACGCGGCGCTGTAGGATTGGGCCATGCTGGACCAGGCATGATGGACCGTGTCCATTATGTGCTATGGACCAAACCAGTACAAGTGACCCCATTCTAATCTAGGCCGTCTACGCTGAATCTAATGGCTATGAGCGCAGAAGGAGAGGTCGGCGAAGCTGAGCTCGCCACAATGGCGCCATAGCCAGGGAGGGCTCGTACCTCACTGGAGTTCGCTCGGAAGACGATTCTGGTGGCCACGGGTAGAAAGAAGGCACCGGAATGGATAGGAGAGGTCGGTGAGCATGTCTAGGGGGTCAGCGAGGGCAGTGGAGAGCCGGTGATGGCGGTTCGGGGATGCCAGTAGCATTTCTCGCCGGTGACCAAGGAGGAAACGGCCTACGGAGTCTAATCACTCGAGCCAACAACACGGGAAGGGAGCTAGGGCGCCGGCGAATTCTTTCGAGAAGTCAGAGGGGGTACAGAAGGACCAGAGATGATAGCGTGCTCGGTGGGGCGGCTCAGGACTACCGGAGTTACGACGATGAGCTCGTATACCTTGCAGAGAACAAGAGAGAGGGAACAAAAAGGTTACTAGGATGCTTCGTACCCTTGTGCGGTGCTCCAAGCGGAATTCTCATCGATGGCAAGGCAGCAGATGGCAAGAACGGCGACGGCGGGCGTTGCACTTTTCGCCGATGAGATCCAAGCAAGGCGGCGGTGCTTGCTAGGGCTAGGGGTGTCACATTAATGGGATCCTAGGGTCACGGCAGCGCACTCGGGCTTTATAGGGGCTGCTCAGCTTGATCCGCACGCGAAGAATCCTGGGGTTTTTGGGATACGGCAGTGGCGGTGATAGAGTCCGTAAGGCGGGGAGAGAGACCGACACACAAGACCAGATTGTTAGCCAGAGAGAGAGAGAGCAGCGCAGTTCGGGCAAAAGTGCCTGACACGTGGGGCCGATGCGTCATACAGAGAAAGAGAGGGAGACAGCGGCGGGGCAGCGGCGCAGTGTGCACGTGTGGGCTGGCAGCTGGGGTCGGGCGGCCAGAGAGAGGGAGGCGGCAGCACACGCGTGTGTGCCATCGACTCTTAGCCGACGGGCCGGGAAGACTAGGCCGAGCGTGTTGCTAGGCCGAGTGGACGAGGAGAGTAAGAGCTAGGTCGGCGGTGAAGAGAAGCTGCAGCAGGCTGGCTGATTCGGCTAGGCTACGGTGAGAGGAGGGGAGAGGCCTGGGTGGATCAAATAGACCAGGCCGAGAGAGAGGGGATGGATGGAGGGTGCGGGGCCTCTGGCCAGATTGAGGAGGGAATAGTTTTTACAATTTCCAAATCCTTTTCTATTTTCTATTTCAAAACTAAATTCAAATATGAACCAAATCAAATTCAAATATTGTTTCAAATATAGTTTCAATTCAAAATAGGATATGAACTTTTGGTAGGCTTTCAAAAATAAACATTGCAACTTTTTAAAACTCTTTCATTTTCCAATTCTCTTTTATTTTTCTTTTCTTTTATTTCAAAGCCATTTCCAAATTCACTTCAAAAATAATTTTAAACCATTTTGAATTTTGATCAAAACCACTCAACCAAATAAATCAAATGCACCAGCATGTATGCACAACCATGTTGCTATTCCATATGATGAATTTTAATATAATGAAAAATATTCTTTTTCCTATATTTCATGAGCACAAAAATTCAAAATTTAAATCAATTTAACTTTATTTCCAGCATAGCAAATTTTAGAGTGTTACAGTGATGTTCAAAAAGCTTCGTCATCGGCTATGAACCCAATTGTTAAACCATGGTCATTCAAAGGTTGGGGAATTGATCTGATCGGCCAAATTTATCCATTATCAAGCAAAGGGCACAAATTTATATTGGCGGCAACTGATTATTTTACAAAGTGGGTTGATGCAACTCCTTTGAAAATGGTAACTTCTAAAAATATGGTTGAATTTATCAAGGAACATATTATCTATCATTTTGGAATTCCTCAAACAATCACTACTGATCAAGGGACAATGTTTATGTCTCATGAGTTTAAAGATTTTGCTGCCAGTATGGGAATTAAGTTGTTAAATTCTTTCCCTTATTATGCTCAGGCCAATGGACAGGCCGAGGCTTCAAATAAGAGTTTGATCAAATTAATCAAGAGAAAGATTGATGAACAACCAAGGAGATGGCACATCACATTAAATGAATCATTATGGGCATATCGGATGGCTTGTCATGGATCGACTAAGTTTTCTTCATATTAATTGGTTTATGGGCATGATGCTATTCTTCCTTGGGAGGTTAAAGCTGGATCAAGACGCGTGGCATTTCAAGAAGACTTGATAGCCGATAAGTATAAAATTCTTATGAATGATGACTTGAAAGATTTAATTTGTCATCGGCTACGTGCACTTGAAAATATTGAAGCGAATAATCTTAGAATTGCAAGATATTATGACAAAAACGTTAAACTCAAAAGATTCCATGAAGAGGAATTGGTATGGAAATCGGTGTTGCCGATAGGGTCTAAGGATAATAAATATGGTAAGTGGTCGCCTAATTGGGAAGGACCTTATCATGTGAGCCGATGTGTACCTGGTAATGCTTATATCTTGGAAACATTGGAAGGGGAACCTTTTCCTAAAGCACTCAATGGGAAGTATCTTAAAAAATATTATCCAAGCATCACCTAAGGTTATATCTTAAAAAGTATTATCCAAGCATCACCTAAGCTGAAAAATATTCTTAAAAAGTATTAATACTTGAAATCCGATTAACCTTGCATCGGCTAAGGTTATATCCGATATTGTTTGATATCATCTTAATGGAAAGAAGATAAAGATCCTTATAAAGGCAAAAGCCGATGCGATATGCATCACCTATAAGAATATAAATATTACAAAAAACAAAAAGTCATTCGTTATTAGAAAGTTACAAAGTTCTTGAGCTGATATCCATGCAAATTTTACAACAATCCCAAGGCATGTTGGATTGTCTTTATCGCACGCAGGCGAAGCTCATCAATTTCCCTAATTTGTTGATTGTCTTCCTCAGCTGTCCTTGGAATCGGCTTTAGACTTTTATGGAGAACTTGAGTCTGACGAACCTTAAGTGCTAGTTCTTTTTGCATCTGATCAATGGTCTCTGAAAGATGGGCTAGTTTCTGTTCTTCCACTATGATGGCAGCCTAGGTTTCTTCCATTTCCTTCACCAATTGGGCCTCTTTAGTTTTCAGCCGATCGATCTCCTGATCAATATATGATGGAGTGTTTATAAGTGTATCAATTTGTTTCTTCAGCTCTATGGCCTCTTGTTTGCTGAATTCTTTCTGATCAAGAAGGCTTTGATAAGCAGATCGATCGGCTAGGCGTTGCTTGGCTTGGAGAACTTGGAGCTGATGGCCATCAATATAAGCCATAGGAATAATGGCCGATTCAAGCTCCTGGGATAGCTGACCTCTGATGACCTATAGATTATTGCGGATCGGCCCAGCATCTTGAACCAATTCAGATATATCTTTGTCCAAGAAGGCCAAGATGTCCTGCAGCCGATCCTTCACTACATTGGCTAAATTTTTTTCATTTTGAGCCGATGAGCTTGCAGTGTCTGCTTCATCTTCATCGGCCAACAGATCTCTAAAATCAAAAGAGAAGAGTTTACTAGATGGAGAATCTTGGGCCTACAAAAAAGTGAATAAAGAATGAGAAATGAACTATTTTTGATGATTTATCAGAAAGTAAGGCACATGAATACCTGTTTTAATTCAAGCTCTTTAATAACCAATGAAATGGTGGCCGATGCATCAGGGGAAGAGACAACCGATGTGCCTAGTAGAATTGTATCAAGATTTGTTTCATCGACTGATGGCTGGAATGGCTCGAAGGTCTCAATATTTGTCTCATCAGCTGATAAAATTGTTTCATTAATGTTTGCCTTAGTGGCCGATGGTTGTAAGATAAAAGAGATAATGATAGAATTCATACCATCGGCCGTTTGATGTGCTTTCTCGAGGTTTGTTTCATCGGCCGATTGTTGGCCTCGAGGGCGAATAGTTGGTGGACTCAGGACTTGTCCTCCAGAATTTTGGCCAGTTGGTTGGTTCTGAAATTCCTGGACCTATACATGAGAATCACAGTTTAAATCATTGAGTAAAAACAAAGGTTAAGGAATCGGCTGGTGATCGATTTACCTGAGTTGTAGCCGATGAACCAATTGTTAACACATCGTTGTCAACTACTTGCTGAGTTTTGGAGGGGACATTCTGAGATTCTTCAATAGGAGCCAATTGTTAAAGGAATTACTTGCTAATGCTGGTGAAGTATACGAATCAGCTCATGCAAAATATGAAGAATACCTGGGTTTTCATTAAGTTCTTTTCAGTTCTTTGATGAACATCGAGTAAACCAGTCGATGTTGTGGCACTTATCAATAGCCCCATAGCCGATGCCACCAGCTGAGCATCAGGAGCTTTTGGAAGATTTTGAAAAAGGAATTTGATTAATATAGGTACAAAATGAAAAGTCAAATCATGAAAAAAAGAGAGTGAAGCCATTACAAGAATAGTTTTAGCAGATGGATCTATAGCCGATGTCTTCCTCTTTAGCTTGCCCTTCTTTATGGTGGTCTTGGGCGCTTGACCATCGGTCATCTTGCATTTTTTTGATGATGATATTGATAATGAACCCTTCATCATTGCGGCTAAAGAAGGGGCATCGGCTCCCATACGCAGGTCTAGGCGCCAAATATCATATTGGATTGGCCGATTTTGCCTATCTATGACAGGTGGTGCAACAATAGGACTCTGCCAAAAAAGGAAGTTAGGCATTGTTCAAATTACTATTTCTAAATCGGCTTGTACAGAATGATTACCTCATCATCAGTGTAGAAATCCTCATTCAGTTGCCGACAGTAGGCGTTGACAGATCGACAGAATAAATGTGCGTGCCATTCGGTCCACCATTGGTTGAATAAACTCGAACGGAAGGAGCCAAGGATCCAACTTGGTGGTATAATTGGAGAAATTGCTGATTCGAGCTGATGAATCCTATCAAATTCCAGAGCATCTCTTATTGGTTCCCTTGGTCTCAGTTTATCGGCAAAATACAGTTTGATTGGCAGTTGACCATGTCCTAGTTGTCGAGCAGCGACTGACGGGTTGTAGAACTCATATGAAGGATTTTGAGTGCGCCCATGATGAAAATTGACTGGGAGCACACCAGGACGAATGATGCATTAAAAGATTTCTGCCCCATCATCACAAGCATCTGGAAATTTGAATTTTAATGGAAGTTCAAACTCATTATGTTCATCCTCGTAAATGAACCAGATAGTTGTTTCCTTGGTGAATCCATTGTAGAATAACTTGAAAAGCCTGGCAACATCGGCTGTGATGAAGATAGTCGATGCCGCATCGCCAAAAGAGATGCAATGGCGGGTTAATGGAGCTATTCCTTCTGCAAAGCCAGAAGATGGGAAAACTCTATTTCTGATGTTGATACCCGTCGCTCGGTGCATGTACAGGTTTACCCAAAGTTGAACGAGCCACCAGGGGCCAGAGATCGTGCTGATCGGCTCATTATTCAATAATTTCACTGACACTTGATTAAGCAAGGAATAGGCTGATCCGAGTAGATATTTTCCTAATGGGATCTCACTGCCTTCAACTAGGTGTTCGGCTAAATATTGATAGTTGGAGGTTGGGCCGCAGGATGATCCGCAGAAAACTAATTTTTCTAACCACATGTTTAAGAAAGCTACATGTTCTTTATCAGTAACTACTTCAGATCTCATATGTGTGCTAATATAACCAAACCACCCACTACATTCTTTGGGCTTGAGTTTATGGGATCCCTTGTTGAGCAGTTTATAAGGGATGAGTGGTCCTGTGATGTTGAGGCATGTCAACATTTCTATATCGGCTAATGTAATAGTCATTGGTCCATGACCAAAAAGAAAGGCATTGAGAGCATCTGAACAGAAATGAGAAGCCGATATAAGCAGAGGTTCATTCTTATTCATATCGGCTAGAGAAAGAGCGAGACATTGTCCTATGTCACATTCATCCTAGTGTGTTTGTTTCTTGGCCAATATACGGCGATACCAGTTTCTCCAGCCAGTAATTTGATTTGGCCAGGATCTAAAGGGGACTGACCAATCAGATATATCCATAGCAGATCTCTTAAAGGGTAACCATTCGGTTTCTAACTTAATAAAATCGGCTGGATCAGGGTTTCCCATAGGACCCAAGAAATACATTTGCTCATGGTTTGCAGATGGAATCAAGATATCATTTTGCAATTCCTAAACAGAAGGGAAATTAAAATCTAAGGTATGAAAAGGAAAAAAGAAATCTGAGAACATGGAGGCTAAGCAATAGTAGAGAAGATGCAAAGCGTACCTCCAGAACATTGTTTATGGTCGCCATTGATAAAGGAGAAAAGCTTGAGATTGGAGTTACAACTGGCAAGCGGACATTGATAAAGATCACTGCAAGAAGCGGCGATGCTAGTGATTCGGATGAGATTGGTGATGGTAGTGATACGTTATAAACAAGAACTCTCTTACGTCTAGGGTTTGGTGGTTGTTGTAGCAAAAGGGCACTTGGTTGCTTCGGAGATGAAGGTATGATGGCAATGGCCGGATGAAGAAGATGGGGATTGCTATGAAGGTATATTTATATATTTTTCAATAAGCAGGTCTGGGATTCGAGGAGTCATGCGCGTGCCAGGCGGAATGACAGGTTCGACACGAGCATTTAATGTTTACTGGAATTCCGGGACTGGATTTGTTTTCAGATATGTGTGGATGGGCACAATAGCCAATCATTGTGAGAGGACATCAGCTGGAAAGATTTTTGTTGAACGAGGGGATCGGCTATGAGTTACATTCAAGATCGTCAGCCTATTCTAATTTGCAAGAGTTAATGATGGAATAAGAGTTAATTTTGGTATTGACCAGATCGGCAAAAAGGGATGATTTTGGGGCATGTCATCAAGCCGGTTATCATGAAAGAATATCGACTAGAAGAATGTTTGTAGAAAAAATCATGATGTATTCAAGCTTGTCAGCTGATTTTAGTTTACAAAAGCCGATGACAAGAGGATTAATTTTGGTGTTGTTGGAATCAACAAGAGTAATTTTGAAGAATGAGTTCTCATACTCCAAAATTGGGGGGCATGTGTTGACACCAAAATTTGGTAGGATTTATTAGCATGGTTCGGTTTTGGATAAAGATGATTAATTAATGAGAAATCTATCTAGAAGAGACCAGAATCGAGAGGAGAAACAGGGAAGCCACGTGGGCGATGTCATCGGCTCAGTACATGTCAAGGTCGAACTCTGTTAGAAAGGAAATCGTAGAGTTGTATCTATTCAAGTAGCTTTATTTTCCAAACTACAGCATTGTACAGACCATATTCGGTTAGGACTTTATTTTAGCCCAGGGTATAAATATAAACCCTAGCTATTGTAAAAAAACATCATCCAATCAATACAACACTTTTCGGCTCTCACGCCAATTACCTTAGCAGTAGAAGTAACGTAGATACTCGGTGAGTTCTTCGGTACGCAGGGCTGCATCGGTTAAGTCTGATCTTTGGTTTGCCACGGTCTTCGTCATACAAGTATTCTAGTCTTTAATTATTTGCGTATCACTGTAATTTCGTCTAGACTCCTAGTTATCGATTTTATCACGTCTTGTAAGGCTGCATCATATGATCTCTTACTGGATTTGATATAATCACCCGCCTCGATGAAGGTTCATCGACTCATATCATATGCTTCTATCGTCTCGCTGTTCTTTCATGTTGATTATATCCTAATTGATGATAGATTTGTTTACTGGCCTGTTGAATCTTAATCCTGGCTTCACGTAGTGCTTGTTTATTATAGTTAGATCCATCGGTTTGTCGATTTCTGTTTATCTCCCTGCTGCCAAGGCTGCATCCGATGACCTGATTGGTGGTGATGATAGACTAGATTTTGGTAGACTTATGGCTCTGGCTATAGCTAAGCCTACAGACTACAGCATATTGGCTTCTTAGTCGATAGCCCATACCCTCATCGGCTTCATAGTCGATAACGTTATACATTTGCCGATCAGTCGATGAGCGGTATGTTCGGGCCTTGAAGAAAAATCAGTTATCTAACTAGATTAAGATATTATCGGCTATTATCCTTTTAGATTTGTCATCTTACTGTTCTATCATGTTGATCTAAGACCTAACGACAGATCTTGCTTTATCAGCCAATTATTTCTTTCATAGAATGTTTCTAATTCTCTATTGTACTTGTAAATAGATTCATCGGCTAGCAGACTTTAGATCTATTGCCCTGCTGCCAACGCTGTATCGAATGACCCGATTGGTAGATTTTGCTAGTTAATGGATTTCTTTATTAGGAAGATAAAGGATTAATCACACACTATGCCTCATCGGCTAAATAGACGATGACTCGTGCCTCATCGTCCGTAGCATGTTTTCAATACTTTGTTCTGCTATAAATAGGTCTAACGGCTTATGAACTCTAGACTTATCGCCCTGCTGCCGACGCTGTATCGAATGACCCGATTGGTAGTGATGGTAGGCTAGACTTTGTTAGTCTATAGATTCATTTGTAGGAAAGCAAGGGATCGATTGCATTCTACGATCTTGTCAATTTGATACATCCATCGGCTCTTTAGCCGATTGTCTTTATCTATTCATTCTCTGGATGCATGTTAGTATCATCGGCTTATCAGCCGATGGCCTGATTGATCCTATTGGCTCTTTAGCCGATAACACTATGGAACTGTCTAGACCACGGGCCGACATGTTCTACCCAAAATTTACTGATTATCTTGTCTCCTTGTCAATTGCAGGGTCAAATTGACTAGCACGCGCACAAACCTCCAAAATTGACATGACCTGCATTGGAATTAAGAAGATCTTCTAGGCCTGTCGTTTGATGCCGAGAGACCTCCATTGGCCAGGTCCTGATTCGGCCGGTGACCAAGTTTTTTTGGCGTCAACAACATGTGATTATCCTCCAGATCAAGAACATACAATCCATTCACTAATGGACATCGTGCATAAAGCATGTTATTGTAATAAATCGAGCAATACTTGTTCTTTATTACAATCTCATATCCGTCAACTTGTTCCAAACATGAAGATGAGATAATGTTCTTGCTTAGAGAAGGAATGCAATAACAATTATTCAATTCCAAAACTAATCCTAAGGGTAATGACAAGTGATAACTGTCGACTGCTTGGACAGCAACCTTTGCTCCATTGCCGACATGTATATCCAACTCATCTCTTGCGAATCTTCTAGTCTTTCTTAGCCCCTGCAACAATTTGCAGATGTGAATCATAGATCCAGTATCAAATACCCAAGATTCACTAGAAGATGTAGCAATGTTAACCTCTATAACATTTAAACCTGAAGCGGAAGTCTCACTTCCCTTCTCTTTTAAGTACCTTTTCCAGTTCCTCGACCAATGTCCCTTCTTGTGACCATGGTTTCCTTTATTGGCCAAAATCTCCCGATATTTCCGATATATCTTGTTTATCCGTAGGTGCCGATAAGATATAATCTATCTTTTTCGTATAAATTTTGTTTAAATTTACTTAAATTTAAATTAAATTTTATTTGAATTTGGTCCGATATTTCTGATATATCCTGTTTATCCTCTTTATCTGTGACCCCCGATAAATTTCAATTTCCGAAAATGAAAACCTTGCTTGTGACAGTGGAAGAATTCATCATCAGGGGTACGACCAGATTTGACCTTCGCATCTGGTTTTGGCTTGGGCTGGTAGGGAACCTTTCCCTTGCCTTTGCCTTTAGGCATCTTACGCTTTCTTTTCCTATTCTCCTTTTGCACCATCATCACATGATTGGCACTTTTCTTGATGCTTTCCTCCGCTGTCTTAAGCATGCCATGTAATTCAGTCAATGTCTTCTCCATCCCATTCATATGGAAGTTCATGATGAACTGCTCATAACTCGGTGGGAGGGACTAGAGAGTGACATCAGTAGCCAGATCATCATTTAGGGGAGAACCGAATCTCTCCAAACTCTCAATGTAACCAATCATCTTGATCACATGAGGAATCACTGGACTACCCTCCGATAGCCTGCACGCAAACAAGGACTTTGAGATGTTAAACCTCTTAGTCCAAGCTTGCTTCTCAAACATTTCACTGAAGCCCTCAATCATGGTAAAAGCATCCACATTCTCATAATGCTTTTGCAGATCTGAGGTCATGGTGGCAAGCATGAGACAGATGATATCGATAGAATCATTGCAGTGCTTCTCAAAGCTCTGCATGCTATGGTATTTGCACCATTAGGGAGATCATCGGGATAGGGCTGCTCAAGAACATAATCCTTTTTTTCTTGATTGAGAACAATTCTTAGGTTGTGGTACCAATCAATAAAGTTTGTTCCATTGAGTTTTTCTTTATCAAGAACAGATTGCAAATTGAAACCAGAAGTGTTAACAGCCATGATCTACAATAGATAGTAAAACATGCAAGGTTTTAGCACTAAGTTCATGTAAATCTTCTATCAACTAGTTTAATAAAAGATATTCCCACTATATTATTGTTGTCTCCCCTCTAACGACATATTGGGGTCCAAGATCCATATTCAACAAAGTCCTAGTGAGCTTTGGCATCACTGCTAGAACTAAGTGCCATAGGTAAGCAACTCCTTGCTAATCACATCTTATGTGACTCTTGGTTGTTGGGTGGCATCCAATGCACCAGCTCCCAACACCATGCCCTGAAGCCCAAAACTCTTTTGATGGCTTCACCGAGTAAACCAATGCTTTGTGCGTGTGGATATCTCATATCCACCCTATTTATAAAGATAGATCAATGGTACCCTGCTTTGGTAGACCCACCACCGAACGATCAGTATTATAACAGGTGCAGCTATTGGTAAAGGGCATCAAAGTACTCAACTTTTCTGAGGGAAGCTATTTTATCATGATAAAAGACCTACCACAGGCACAGTATGAAAGAATAGTATGATAGGAAATAAACATCATAGGCATATAATCATATTATATCATGAATAGTATGGCCTTGTCTTCGGCCCCATGCTTCCTGTCTTGTGGAGATCTCCATCTCCACCATGCTTGAAGCCTCCATGGATAGATACTAAGCTATTACCCTAATAGCTAGTACATGAATTACATGAGGTTTAGAGCATCACATGTTGACATGCAGGTCGTTATACAATAATGGAACAACCTCAACCCGGTTGTGTTAACTTGTTACACGCAGGCCACATAATCATCACACATAGATCATCACATGATATTGAGGCCATACCATTCACATCATACCCTGCAAAACCATGTTAGGTGCAGAATATTTCTACCGCGGGGTATAGGATGCTTCTATAATAATCTATGAGTGTACGCAATGGCGGTCCACCCCATGCGCTAATAGATTCATCACATGAACCATGCTTGAAGCCTCCATGGGTAGATACTAAGCTATTACCCTAATAGCTAGTACATGAATTACACGAGGTTTAGAGCATCACATGTCAAAATGCAGGTCGTTATACAATAATGGAACAACCTCAACCCGGTTGTGTTAACTTGTGACACGCAGGCCACATAATCATCACATGATATTGAGGCCATACCATTCACATCATACCCTATAAAACCATGTTAGGCGCAGAACGTTTCTACCGCGGGGTATAGGATGCTTCTATAACAATCTATGAGTGTATGCCTCGGTTTTCACTAGATCAATCACATTAATCATTGCGACTCGCTTCTGTTCCACCCCGATAACCGATCGATCCAATCAACCCATGCACTAATATATTCATCACATGAACCTAACACAAGTACAATAATAGATCCAATCTATGACTGTGGCATATCACCTATATGCTCATGATCTAGATCATCTACTAAACAAGTTGGCTCTAATACCACTATTGGGAAAAGGGTAGGCTACGCTAGCAGTAAAAATTACTTTTCTACCACATTCCACTAGGATACTTGCAAGTAAGGTGATCATAGATCATTACCACTAGATGCATGGTGCAGCGGAAGAAGGGTTGAGGCAGCCGACCCCAATCATAGATTGCGTCGATGAAGAGGAAGCAGTTGGTCAAGTTCTAACCAGATCGCCTCGTCCTCATCTTAGTCCTCATCCCAGCAATAAGGCTTGCCGATCAGCGCAACAGCCAAGCAGTAGCACCTCTACGACATCCACACATACAGGGATGGAATCCCCGTGTGGAGGCATGCTAGCACCAACTCGCACGGTTAGGGTTTTAGGAGGTCGTGTGGAGGTGGCGGCTTGGCTAGGGTTTGTGGCATGGTGATCTGCTATCAACCGATTTGATTGATCTCTCTAGCTAGCCCGAGCCCCTCCTCCACATATATATATAGACCAGGCCGTGATTGCCTCATGGGCACACATGTAAAATTGCCGAGTCCTTTCTGAGCACGTCATGATATTGCAGAGTCCCACTCGGCAACGCCCGACCCGAACTGAGTCCCACTCGGTTATGAGTCCGACCACTCAGGAACGTGTCCGACTCCAATTCCGACCACTTGGGAATGTCTCTGACTCTGAGTCTAACCACTCAGGATATCGAGTCCAACTTGATAACGTCAATCCGACCACTCGGCAACATCGAGTCCAACAAGCACTCGGCACTATATATAATATATTAGTCCTTGTGTTTTTCCAACAGGTAGCCCCCGACTACTTTTAGATACATGTACGTGAACATAAAAGTAGTCATAAATGCTAAAGGACTAAAAAACCCTAAGTATAAAATCACTGAAGTTCATCTATATTCCAAGAATTATGAAGTTCAACTCCGTCATCAGTCGATAAACGATAAGCATCCGGGCGTAAGACTTTAGAAATAATGAAAGGTCCCTCCCAGATAGGTCTTAGTTTATTCTTGTTTTCCATACTCTGGACGCACCGTAAAACAAGATCACCAACAATAAATGCCCAACTCCATAGATTCCTCTGATGATAACGATGAAGGGCTTGTTGATACTTAGCAGATCGAATAGTGGCACGGTCCCTTGCTTCCTCTAACATATCCAAGTCATCAAGTCAGGCTATATTGGTCATGTCCTCATTGAAACTTAGGACTCGGGGAGAACCTAGCTTCAACTCGGATGGAAAGACAGCTTCGGCTCCGAAGACAAGTGTCGAGGTTGGTACTCGGCAATAGTTCTTTGAGAGTGTGCAGGACTTGCGCTTGAAGGCGATGGCAGATGACATGTGAATTTTTATACAGGTTTAGGGCCTCTGGAGAGGTAATACCCTACATCCTGTGTTTGTGTATGTATGAGCTCAACCGGCCAAGTAAGCCGAGAGCTATGAGGTGTGGAATACAGCGATCTCGCCAGGTGATCTAATGATCTAGCCCCTAGCTGCTAAGCCTCTGACAGCTTCTCATCTTCCACCCTGACCGCCCAGACCCTCATTTTATAATCCAAGGAGAATTGAGGCTGATCAATGGGTCACGGTTACTGGTAATGGCTGAGTAATGGCCAGTCTCCAATAACCGCCTCATTACAAAAGCATAATCAACCGATAAATGCGCTGTCTAATTATAGGTGTAAAGCACAGTAAATGCTTAGCGACCTTTAGGGGATGCTTCATGGGGATGCTTCATGTCCCGACTCCCAAGTGCTCCTCACCTGAGTGGTTTGGTCATCGCCCGAATGGTCTGCAGGTGCTGTGGTACTCTGCTCTGGGTCAAACCTCTTTTGTTTGGTCGATGAAGTACTGGGTCCGAGTTCACTAAGTTATCTTGTAAAAAAGGAACCCCGTCATGGTATCCCCGACAGAAGCCCCCGAGCATTATTTGGTTTGCTCTTCATTGTCATCTGATGGGGCAAATGAAATGATGCTCCCTTGTATTCGCTTGAACTTGTAAATTGATGCAGGCGTTGCCCGAATCATTTCTTCTCGAGTGACGCAGGTTTCACTTGGCTTGTGTCCATCGTAGATGTGTAGGAGTTTCCCAACAGGTATTCTAGAGAGCAGCACGGGGGTTGCTCGACTGGTGCTCACTGAAGCAATCAGACACAGCGTGAACCACTCGGGGTAGCTTGTTGAGAGCGTACCCGAGGAGCATTGTTGATGAAGTAGTCGAATACAGCGCGACTGACTCGAGATGGCTCATTGAAAGCGTACTCGATGATTGGTGCTAATGAAGTAGTCAGATGTAGTGTGAACCACTTGGGATAGCTCGTCAAGAGCATACCCAAGGGTCGTTGCTGCGAAGTAGTCGGATGCAGCATGAACCACTCAGGATAGTTCCTAGAGAGCATACTCAAGGGTCATTGTTGTGAAGCAGTCGGATGCAGCGTGAACCACTCGGGATAGCTCATCGAGAGCGTACCCAAGGGTCATTGCTGTGAAGCAGTCGAGGACAGCATTAACCACTCAGGATGGCTTGTCAAGAGCGTACCCGAGGGGTGTTGCTGATGACATGGTCGGGCGCACCGTGACCGGCATGAGATGGCTCATTGAGAGCGTACTCAACGATCATTGCTAGCAACATAGTCAAGGGCAGCGTTAACCACTCGGGATGGCTCACTCGAAAGCGTACCCGAAGGGTGTTGCTGATGACATAGTCGGGTGCAGCATGATCGGCATGAGATGGCTCTTTAAGAGTGTACTCAGCGATCATTGCTGGTGATGTAGTTGAGGGCAGCGTTAACCACTCGAGATGGCTCGCTCGAGAGCATACTTGAGGGGTGTTGCTGATGACATAGTTAGGCGCAGCATGACAGGCATGACATGGCTCATCGAGAGTGTACTTGGTGATCGTTGCTGGTGACGTAGTTGAGGGCAGCGTTAACCACTCGGGATGGCTCGCTCGAGAGCATACCCGAGGTGTGTTGCTAATGACATGGTCGGGGGCAGTGTGACCAACACCAGATGGCTTGTTGAGATCATACTCGGTGATCAATGCTAGTGACATAGTCGAGGGCAGCGTTAACCACTCGGGATGGCTCGTCGAGAGCATACCCGAGGGGTGTTGCTGCGAAGCAGTCGGGCGTAATGTGACCGGCATGAGATGGCTCATCGAGAGAATACTCGGCAATCGTGACCCATCCTGATTCATGAAAATAAGGTCAACGAGTATTCATCTGGTATCCCAAATGAAATAAACACATAATAAAGCATAAATTAACATTTATAAGCTGTTCATCGTGCAGTGCACTTTTCTGACTAGAGCATAGCCCCGGGCGTAGAATATAACCATAGAAGGCATTGACCCATAGCGTTGGGTTGTTGGCATAAGTTGTCATTACAAACAAAGTGCACAACACGGAACATGTATCATAAATGTATTTAAAGCAACTTCTGAACTTGTTGCTTTTCTCTTCTTGATGTTGTTTTCTCTCTTATGAATGGTTCATTGTGTTTAAGCACTCTGCCGGCTAGACCATAGCCCCGAGCATAGGATGTAACCATAGAAGGCATGACCCATAGCGTTGGGTTATTGGCGTAAGTCGTTGTCACCAAACAAAGCTTCACACTTTTAATGAATGTATCATGTAGGTACTTAAATCATGGAGAAAAAAGCAAACAAGTACTGATTATTATTGTGTGTAAAGGACACAAATACATAGTTGTGAAAGTGACTTAGCTAGTCCAACTGGTCGTCGGCGCTAAAGTAGTCGGACGTGTCCGAGTGGTAGTACACGGTTTCCTCTAGGGCTCGCTGAAGAAATGCCTCCTCAGCCACGGCGTACCCTTCAGCTATATCAAAAAGCTGTCGGACACCCCACGGCTTCTTGCGCGTGATCTTGCTGATGAACTCCTTGTTGACGACACCCTTCATGAAGGCCACCATGACCGTGGAGTTGAAGTAGTCGGGGATGGTGTTGCGCGTCTGTAGAAAGCGTTTGATGAACTCACGGAGAGTTTCATCTTTGTGTTGGTGGAGCTGGTAGAGATCCCAGTCACATCCAGGACAGTCGTAGGTGCCAAGGAAGTTGTTGATGAAGACGTCCTCGAGCTCATCCTAGGTGCGCAAGGATCCCACGGCCAGATTGGTGAACCAGGTTCGAGCGGCTCCCTTGAGCGTGATGGGAAGGTAGTTTGCCATCACGCGGTCGTCGCCACCCGTAGCGCGAATAACAACCTTGTAGACTCGGATCCACTCTTTAGGATTAGTGGACCCATCAAACTGCTCAATACCAGTCAGGAGAAAGCCCTCTAGCCATTGAACATCTTGGAGCTGAGGGCCGAGTGGTCGTAGGCCTAGGTCGTTAGCCGGGCGATCACCCCGTCAGGAGCGCTTCACCCGACATGCATTGATGTTGTCACGAAGGTCGCGTTGTCGAAGGTACTCTCGAACATCTTGACCTGGAGGGATCCGTTCGGGAATCCTTGAATCGCTCATAGCATTGCTAGAGGAGTATTGCTGAGAGCGCTCAAAAGCACTCAGACGCAGAGGATCCACACCCTGATCGATCTGGTGGGCTGCTGCGGTGACATAGGCACTGATTTGATTCAGCACCGGTGCCAGTGGGCTACCTGCAGGAACATGGAGCCCTTGCAGCAATGTCGCCACTATGACAATATTTGCCTGTGGCGTTCGGAAGGTCGCAGAGGCAGTTGGATTGGCATGGAGCTGCTTAGTGGATGCCATGTTGGCATCAGGATCCATCACTTCAAGAGTAGTCTGGCGAAGAATGCAGTGAAGAGTTTGTTGAAACCTCTCCCCTACCTAGAGTGCCGACTATCGAGGTTGGTACTCGGCAATAGTTCTTTGAGAGTGTGTGGGAATTGCGCCTGAAGGCGATGGCAGATGACACGGGAATTTTTATACGGGTTCAGGCCCTCCGGAGAGGAAATACCCTACGTCCTGTGTTTGTTTATGTATGAGCTCAACCGGTCGAGTAAGCCGAGAGCTATGAGGTGTGGAATACAGTGATCTCGCTAGGCGATCTAATGGTCTAGCCCCTAGCTGCTAAGTCTCTGACAGCTTCTCACCTTCCGCCCTGACCGACCAGACCCTCCTTTTATAATCCAAGGAGAATTAAGGCCGATAAATGGGTCACGGTTACTGGTAACAGCTGAGTAATGGTTAGTTTCCAATAACTGCCTAATTACAAAGGCATAATTGCCTGATAAATGCACTGTCTAATTATAGGTGTAAAGCACAGTAAATGCTTGGCGGCCTTCACGGGATGCTTCATGTCCTGACTCCCGAGTGCTCCTCGCCCGAGTGGTCTGCAGGTGTTGTGGTACCCTGTTTCAGGTCAAACCTCTTCCGTCTGGTCATTGAAGTACTAGGTCTGAGTCCGCCGAGTTATCTTGTAAAAAGGGAACCCTGTCATGGTATCCCCGACATCAAGGAAAAAGGGGGACTCTCTAGTGGAACGATTAGGAGTCGTCCGTAGTGCCCAATGAACACTAGGCAACTTGACAACCCAAGCTGACTTGTAGGAATGCAGTCGGTTGAAGGATTTCTTCTTTATTCCTTGAAGCACTAAGGCATTAGCCCTTTGAACCTGTCCATTGCTCTATGGATGCACCATAGAAACAAAAAAAATCTGAGTGCCCAAGTCATCATAGAATGAGCAGAACTTCTTACTGGTGAACTGACTTCCTTTGTCGGTGATTATCCTATTCGGGACACCAAAGCGATGGACAATTCCACGCACAAAGCGTATTGCAGCATCAGCTATTATCTTGCCGACTGGTTTTGCTTCAATCCACTTCGTAAATTTATCAATGGCCACAAATAAATATTTATAACCACCTTTTGCTCTTGGAAATGGACCAAGTATGTCTAACCCCCATACCGCAAATGGCCAAGTAATGTGAATCGTCTGTAATTCTTGAGCAGGCTTATGAATCTATCGGGCAAAAAATTGACATTTTTCATAAGTCCTGACAAGTTCTTGGGCATCAGAAATAGCAGTTGGCCAATAAAAGCCATGGCAAAATGCTTTTCCTAGCATGGACATAGAAACTGGCGTGGCTAGTGCACATGGCCAAGTGGATATCCTGAAGAAGTCTTCCCTCCTCCAAGGTAACACACTTTAAATGAATGCCTGACGCACTCTTCCGGTAGAGTACCCCATCAATGACCGAGTAGTTTTTTCCTTGGCGTTGAAGCCATTCAGCATGACTCGGACCAGCTGGTAGAATATCTCTCACCAAAAATCAATAAACTCTGTAATCCAGTCGGACTCGAGTATTACTACTTCAAGTATAGGAGTTGGGTTCTCCACGATCACTAAGAATGATGGCTTATAAATATCTTCCATGAAAATACCCACTAGAACAAGGGAATGCTCTAACCCCATCTTGGCCAAAGCATCCGCCTCTGTATTAATCTTGTACAGAATATACATGAACTCCAATCCTTCAAACTTATCTTCAAGTTTTCTGACTCCTTGACAATAAGCTGACATCTTGGGATCAACTGTGTCATTTTCTTTCATAATCTATGCCACCACCAACTGAGAATCTCCATGGATTACTAACCTCTTGATACACAAAGAAATTGCACTGGAGTCCCTAATGAATTGCTTCATACTCAGCAGCATTATTAGACACCTCAAAATGTAACTGCAGAATATATTTCAGCTTTTCTCTAGTCGGCGAAATAAGAATAATCCATGCTCCACCTCCTCTCTTGAGTGATCCATCAAAAAACATTGTCCGATACTCAAAGACCTCATCCGAAGTGGAAGTCTGATACTCTAACCACTCGGCAACGAAATCTGCTAGAGCCTGTGACTTAATAGCAGTTCTCGAGCATTAATCCAATTCATACATCCTGAGTTCCACTGCCCAATTAGCAATATGACCCGTAATATCTTGATTACGAATAATATCACAAATGGGGAAATATGTAACAATAGAAATGGGATGATGTTGAAAGTAATGCTGCAATTTTCTTGAAGTAATTAAAACAGCATAAATTAGTTTATGAACTTTTGGATACCGCACCTTGGATTCACCAAGAACTTCATTGATAAAATAAACTGGCCACTGAACCTTTTGCAACTTGTCAGGCTCACTTGTCTCTACCACCAGAGCAGTACTAAACAGTATGAGTGGTGGTTGCAATATATAATAGTAGATGTTCTTGTGGAAGGGGTGTAGTCAGAGTTGGCGGAGTCGACAAGAACCTCTTCAGATCTTCAAAAGGTTGCTGGGCTTTTGGAGTCCACTTGAAAGTATCCTGCTTCTTGAGGAGCTTGAAAAATGGCATAGCTTGCTCCCCGAGTCGTGAAACCAGTCGGCTGAGGGCTGCAAGGCAACCTGTCAGCCGCTAGATGTCTTTCTGACTACTCGGGACTTCCATATCAAGAATGACTTTAATCTTCTCAGGGTTGGCTTCAATTCCATGCTAAGAGATGATAAATCCCAGAAGTTTTCCAAAAGGTACACCAAATACACACTTGTTAGGATTCAACTTCATTCTATACTTCCGAAGATTTTCAAAGGTTTTAGAAAGATCGGCAATTAGATCACGTCGAGTCCTAGACTTCACCACAAAGTCATCAACATAAGCCTCCACATTCCTCCCAATCTGTGTGTGCAAACACCACTAAATGCAACGTTGATAAGTTGCTCCAGCATTTTTAGACCAAAAGGCATTGAGATATAATAGTAAACCCCAAATGGTATTGTAAATGAAGTATAGATACAATCAGACTCTTGCAGATTAATCTGATGATATCCCAAATATGCATCTAAGAATGAGTACAACTCATAACCCACTATGGATTCCACTAACTGATGAATTCGTGGAAGGGCAAATGGATCACTTAGACAAGCCTTGTTGAGGTCGGTATAATCAACACACATCCTCCACTTGTCATTCTTCTTTTTCACCAAGATCGGGTTTGCTACCCAATCAAGATGAAAGACTTCCTTAATAAACCTGACAGCTAGAAGCCGAGTGATTGTCTCCTTGATGGCTTCTTTCTAGTCGGGGGCAAATCGTCTGAGTCATTGTTTGACTGGTTTTTCCTCTGGCTGGACATTCAACTTGTGCTTGATCACCTACCTTGAAACACCAGACATGTCTGATGGTTGCCACGCAGACACATCCTGGTTGTGTCAGAGAAAGGCGATGAGCTCAAGTTCCTATTTAGGGTCGAGCTCAGCACTTATAATCACCGTATTGGAGGGCTCAGCCGGGTCCAACACGATCTACTTTGTTGGGCAGTCAGGCTGAGCCGGTGCTTACTTCTTGGAAGGTGTCCTTGAGCGGCTGCCGAGTTTTTGAGAAGCTTCCTTGAGTTCTGCCGCTTCCAGGGAGACCTCGATTGCCTCAACAAGCTCGATAGTTTCTTGCTCGCAGACATATGCTTGTTTTACATCGCTCCTTATAGAGACAACTCCATTCCGGGTAGGAATCTTCATGACTTGGTACACATGATGGGGCACCGCCATGAATTTTGCCATAAAGGGCCTTCCTAGAATAGCGTGATACATCATCCCAAAATCGGCCACTTCAAAATTAATCAGCTCAGTCCTATAATTCTCCTGAGTCCCAAACGTGACCAGGAGTTGTATGCTTCTGAGTGGTATGGCCGGCCTCCCTAGGACTATGCCATGGAAAGGGGCCACACTTGGCTATATCTAAGAGTGCAGAATCTTCATGTCATCCAAAGTCTTCACAAAGAGTATATTTAATCCCGTGCCACCATCGGCAACAACTCGGTTGACCTTGACCTTGCCGATAGTAGGAGCCACCACGAGCGTGTGCCAACCAGGTTGTGGCACGTAGTCAGGATGATCCTCTCTGGAGAAAGTAATCGGGTACTCCGACCACTTTAAGTACTGGGGTTTCACACTTTGAATCGTATTGATCTCCCGAGTGGTAAGCTTCTGCTACTGCTTGGACTCGTATATGGTGGAGCCCCTAAATATCATGTTTAACTTGATATGTGCCTCCTAAAAACCCGACTCATCCCCAGGAGGCATCTTCTTGTCTCCTGACTTCGCTCTAGAGGCTTGTTCGTTTGCACCCTTGAGGATGCACTAGAACTTGTAGCAATATCTAAGGGAGTGTGTAGCATTCGGATGCAATGTACACTTGGCATCCATCGCCTTATCAACATCAAAAACCCCTCTAGTCTTGCCTCTCGAGGTCGGTCGTTTAGCTGCCTCCACTGTGTTGATGGACTTCTGCTTCTTGTCCCGATTAGACTCGGGCTCAGACATTAGCTTCTTGCATTTGTCCTTCTTGTTTGAGTTTCGAGACTCTGGCTCTTCTTGCGTCTAGTGGTGGACTGCCTCTTCTGCAGCCGCATACCCTTCAGCCATCTCGAATGGTTGTCGGGTATCACGTGGCTTCTTGCGGGCCACCTTGCTTATAAATTCTTTATTGGTGACGCCCTTCATGAACGCCACCATTACTGTGGAGTCAGAGCAGTTGGCCACCGTATTCTGAGTCTACAAAAAGCATTTGATAAACCCACAAAGGGTCTCATTCTTGCGCTGGTGCAGTTGGTATAGATCCCACTTGCTCCTAGGTCGATCGCATGTGCCGAGGAAGTTGGTGATGAAAATATCTTCCAACTCCTCCCAAGAGTGAAGACTGCCTAGCGCCAAACATGTAAACCAAGTTTGGGCTGCTCCTTTAAGTATGGCCAACAAATAGTTAGCCATTACTCGATCATCGACACCCGCTTCTAGCGACTTTGTAAATCTGAATCCACTCGTTTGGATTGGTAGATCCATTAAACTTGTTGATGCTAGTCGGGCAAAAACCCGCCAGCCATTGGATGACTTAAAGACAGGGGCCAACTGGTTTCAGCCCCAAGTTATGTTGAAGATAGCTACCTCGATACTGTCACGCAAATCTATCGAGCCAAGGTACCCCCGAACATCATGACCCCGTGGGATCCGTTCGAGAATCCTAGCTAATGAAGAATGTTGGTGGAAGCACTCAGGCACGTCCCTTCTCAATGAGATGATTGCATGGGGTGCCAACTCTAGCTAAGGTGGATGTCCTTGACTTGAGGAGGTCGGTGAGTGCTTGAACTCTGCGCCACCTGCCTACCAACTTGATAAGTCACCACCAAAACATTGGCACTTATCTAATTTAGTGTTGGTGCTAATGGGCTATTAGCAGGAATCTATAGTCCTTGCAGTAGCGCCACCGCCATTACGATGTTGGCATGTGGCATGTTGAAGGTCATTGGAGCTCCGCCCAGACATGCCGATGTCGATGGGCCAACCGGTGTTGGTTGGGGATCTGTGATGAGGGTTTGTGCAGTGTGTCCACTTGCAGTAGTTGCTGTAGTAGTATGTGCAACAACAAAAGTAGTTGTTGCAGTATGACCACCACCTCCAATGGTAGTCAGTGGTGCATGGTGTTGTGGTGAGCATGTCACATCATCTGGGTTAACAGTTGGGTTAACCATGAATACTAGGCAGGGAGTTAGGGACTGTCTGTTCCTCCTCCTGCGACGCGATGCCTTGGTCTAGGATGATGACTCAGCCTCAGAGTTATATAAGGAAGGTACCACTATTGCTGCCACGCACTGCATAGCAACTGGGTGCAATAGGGTGATGGATCCTTTATGATCGGCGACAAAATCTAGTGATCCAAAATGGAAGCTAGTGTTGGAGAAGTGATGATTGGTGTACTCCGTTGCAACATTGTTGGAGAAAGTGATGGGGGCCATCGCTTGATGAAGTCCAGTGAGATGTAAGAGAGAAATTGTAAGAAATCTTCCCCCTACCTGGTGCACCAAGTGTCAAGGGTGATCTCGTCAGTATATTCTTTTAGAGAGTGCAGGACTTGCACCAAGGGGCAATGGCTCAAGACACAAGAATTTTTAGACAGGTTCAGGCCCTCAAAAGAGGTAATACCCTACGTCCTGTGTTTGTTGTTAGTATGCAAAAGAGTCAAATCCTTTCCCTAGTTGTCTATACCCTCCTTTTATAATACAAGGAGAATTAAGTACGATCAATGGGTTACAGTTACCAGTAACAGCAGTATAATGGAGCTGTTATTTATAACTACCTAAATACAAGGGATAAATGACTGGTAACTGACTAAGAGTTATAATTGTATTGGAGTAATATACATAGTAAAGATGGTATATGAACCACTTGACCTTCGGGCACCCAGATCCTCAATGCTGAGTCCTTTTGCTGGTTGCCCGAGTCATCTGCTGGCCTTGTGACACCCTGTGTAGAGTCTTTTTACTCAAACTAGTCATTGTAGAACCTAGTCTGAGTTCTGCTCATCGATTCAATAGAGCGGGAACCCTAACAAGGTATCCCCGACAAGATTATCCAGTGCTGTCCAGAGAGCTAACAGAGAGGAATATTGGCCACTGGATTATTCCAGTGCTAGGCACCGGACTATACGCTAGAGAGGGTCTCTTCATACACAGTAATGGCTAGTGGGGAACTAGCTGTTGTCATGCACTGGATTAGTCCGGTGCTTTATTCAAAGGGTCAACGGATCATCAGGTGGTGCCAAATTTTGTGTAGTTGAGTTGTAACAGGTAGTTGCTTGTGTTGGGGATATTTATACCCCTCCATCTCGGCCATGGCAACTCTCTTGCCACTCTAAACTGCTAGTTACACCTATTGGAGAGCGAGGAGGAGTTCAAGCTTAGTGTAGTGATTAGGAATTTGCAAGACTAAGGAATCCACTAGTTCTTAGGGAGTAGCAAGTGTGCATCCACTCATCTCATTAGGCTTGGTTAGGTCAAGTGAGAGTTTGTGCTTGTTACTCTTGGTGATCGGCATCACCTAGACGGCTTGGTGGTGATTGGGAGCTTGGTGATCTCTTGATGGAGCTTGTGAGAGACCCAACTCAAGTTGTGAGCGGTTGTTGGTGATTCACCATGCCGGAATGGTGAAGAATCAACCCGTAGAGAGCACTTGGTCCTTGCACAAATCAAGGGGGAGTTATACACTTGCATGGGTGCTCCAACGACGACTAGTGGAGAGTGCCGACTCTTCGATACCCTGGACAACATTGCCAGGTTCCTAACCCTCTCTTTAATTTGAGCATTTACATTTGTGCAATTACTTTCATTTCTTTACATTCTTACTATTGCCATGCTAGTATAGGGTTGGAACTAGGGTGCCACACTTTGTGCATAGGATAGATACACAATTTAAGCACATGGGGTGAAATGGGCTAATTGATAGGTTTTAATTTTGTAAGAATTTTACATTAGCCCAATTCAACCCCCTCCTCTTGGGCATCTTGATCCTTTCATCTGCCACCAAGATGGCTTGATGGATTGGAGACCATTGAGGGGCTATTGGTGATTGTTGTCACCTCCGATCAAGTCATTGTAAGGGGCTCTTGTGTTCATCCCGTGTGGGAGATCATGAAGACCAACTCTAGTGGAATGCTCGTGGCTAGTTAGAGTGCACCTTGTGCTTGATTCATGCGGCACCCAAATTTTGGGTCTTGATTGTCATGCTAGTTAGCGCAAGAATCGTCACTTGGGTACTCGCCACAACATGGACATAAGGTGCCAGCAAGCAACCGAACCGTGGGGATAAATCATTGTGTTGATCACTGGCCCTCGTTGTTTTGGTTCTACTCACACTTGCATTTTTATTCATATATTGTGCTTCTGTGGTAGTTGCTTGGTAGATAGCTCTCTAGAGGAGCTAGTTGCTCTTGCTAGTAGTATCTAATTGTTAGTTGCTTTCTAGTGTAGTTCTCTAGAGTAGTTAGTTGCTAAAAGCTCTTGTGTGGTGTTCTGATATAGATTAAAATCATTGCTACTAGAATTGAGTAGGGTGAAGTAGAGCTAGAGTTTGTAGTTGCTATTAGGGTCATTTGTTGTACTAATCAACTTTTCTCCAGTCTCATATTTTTGAAGAACTTTTATAGGCTATTCACCCTCTGTAGCCATCTAGTTCCTTTTTGATTTAATTTATTTAAGTGGTATACCGCTTTACTTTGGTAGAGTACTCTAGCTTTGCTAAGGGAACATAGTTGGCCAAAGTGAGTTATAGTGTAGATGTGGTGTCTAGACTATATCTTGCCTATGTATGATGCTTGTCACATGGATTATTTGTGGTAGCCATTAGGTGGAGACAGCCCTATATGGTCTCTATATTCCAACACGTTTTATAAGGTGAAGTTGTTAAAATAGTAGGACCACCCTGCTGGGAGCATTGGCACTGTTATATCTTTTGCCTTTGGTCATCTAGTCATCCCTAAGTGAACAACCCTTGTATCAACCATACCTTATTAGCTGTCATAACCATAGAAATCCTCTCTACCCAACATATCATAAACCCCTTGTGTCATCATAGGACGAACATAATTCTCTGTTAGTGCACTTTGCGTTCCCCATGGAAATCAATACCTTAGAATACTCCTAGGTGAAAGCTACCTTGTTAGCTATATGCTTGGGGTTTACCCGTTTGCCACATTTGGTGCCAATAATGCTTGAGCTTGAACTATCATCATAATTACTTGGTTCTTTCTTTTCTGTTCTCCCCTTTGGATGAGGTTGCCTTGAAAGCAACACTTTTCTTCTTTCTTTCTTCTTCTTTCTTATTTTCTATCTTCTCTTGATGGAATGTTTCTTGGGTGACAATCTCTAAGAACTTGATTGGGGCAAGGATGGAAAATGCCCCCTTCACTATGATGGTCACAAGAGGCAAGCACCTCAAGAACTTGTGTGAGAAATCCTCCTCATCAACCTTGTGCCCCAAAGCTGTCAACTCATTTACACTCATGTTCAACTTATGAAACGTCTTGGACACAATCTCATCTTCCTTCATTGTGAACTTTGCATACTTATCTTTGTAGATGAATAACTTGGCACTTTTTACCATTGAAGTGCCCACATAAGCTTCTTCTAATCTCTTCCACACATGATGATCATACTCAAGATCTTTGATGTTGTCAAATATTTTTTCATCAAGAGCTTCATATATCATATTTAGAGCTTGATCATTGAGTTGCAATAGCTCCTCTTCTCTAGCCATGAGGTCCTTAGTGTCAAGAACCACAAATTCCTCCTCAACCACACCAATTTTTTCTACCATTGGAGTTGATGTGCCGTGACAATTTTCTATTCTAATTATCATATCCAATGCCATCAAAGTGTGGTGGTTGGATACTAGAGGACTGATGTGTAGCCATCCTTTACCCAAAAGGTGTTTAAACCTTAATTTGATTGGTGACATGGTTTTGAGACCACTTGATAGGATCTATGGATGGATAGAGGTGGTGAATAGCCTATTAAAATTTCTATAGACAACAACACTAGGAAAGTTGATTAGTATAAAAGAAAAACCTAATAGCCACTACATGCCTAGCCTAATCACCACAAAGCAAGACCTTCTACACAATTCAAGTAGCAAGATTAATTACTACAAACTAAACACACAAGATACTAGAGACTAGAAACTACAACTAGAAAGCTACAATAAAACTAGCAACTATAGCTAAACCACTCACTAGAGAGCTACAACTACACAAGCTACTACACAAGCACAAGTATGGTGCACAAGTATGAATTGTAAATACAAGTGTAATAGAGGGGCAAACCAATGAGGGTAAGTGACACAAAGATTTATCTCAAGGTCTGATTGCTTACTGATAACTTAATTCCTGTTGATGTATATTCTATTAGATCACTACATCCCTAGCCTCGTGAGCACACAAGGTCAGCCCCTATGACATGGGCACTAGAGTAAAGCTGGTGGATCACCACCAACCTCTCCAAGCCTCATGATTCCACTAAAGTTACTCTTCACGAGCCTCCCATGGGGATGACCAAATGAGCCCCTCACAACCCTTTGATCAAAATGACCACTCAATCATCAAGTGGTACTCGATGATCCCACAAGATCCAAGCCATCTAGGTGATGGAAATCACCAAAAGTAACAAGAGAATCCCAAGCCACAACAATCTCCTAAGTCCCACTTGATGCAACTCTCAAATCCAATGCACTAGAGGCCTCTCTATCATACTCAAAGTAAATCTCAAGCAAGCAAGGAGTGAGAGAGGTTTGCTTTAGACATAGAGCAGTGTATTCACTTCATAGAATGTCCAAGAGAACCCCAAGGTTGAGCACCCATCTATTTATAGAGGGGAAGAAATTCTATCCATTCCTCCCCCTAACCAGCACTCTGCGTGTCTAGCGATCAGTCTAGCCATGCCTGGCAATATGACCAGTAATGAACAACGGTCAGCTTAATACTAAATTCAAAACCATAATGCCCCTCAGTTATTCTCTAGTGAATCGTGGTTTTCTTAGGTGAGGAGCATAAGATTTTTTTGGTGCCCCTAAAAAGGTCGGTGACCCAAGAGGATCGGTCCCCCACCAGAAAAATCCGGTCCACGGCACCAAAAAAAGCACTCAACCAGTTCTTTTTGAAAAAATACACGATCCACCGTGCACACAACACTGACACATGGTCAGACCATCCCTTGGCTGTGGTCTTACTACCAGTGGTCGATAGGTGGGCCCTCGCCCAAAGACTATCTCCTTTTCATCTAGTGACTCCTGTGCGACTTCAACCAGAGAAGGCGCCCTCATGTGATTTGAAATTTTGCAATCCTATGTGCTCCATCCAGTAGGTGGTCTGACCGTCAAGACATTCAGCCCAGCACAAGTACACTATGAACTATTTCTTCGAGGGGCTTAACACACACCTCTTACTCCGGTGACCAAAGTCCTCGGGCCAACGGATAAATCTGGTGAGACACCAAATAGCCCACCAAACTCCATTTTCAAAGCTTATTTAAATGTGCTAACTTTCTTTAAATGTTCCAACACTTTGCGAATGTCGGTGTCTGGTGACCAGCAACCTTGCTATGGGGTTACCTGGAGCAAGGATTGGTGGGCTTCGGTGTAAAATCAAGCTCGATGGTTAACGCGAGATAGCAATTTAGACAGGTTCAGGCCGCTGAATAGCATAATACCATATGTCCTGTATGGTGGTTTGCCTTGCGTTGGATTGTGCTACATGAGTTGTTGTTGTTAGAAGGGGGTGCTCTTGCCTCTCTTTATATAGTCCAGAGGGCTGATGCACAATTCTAGTCCTAGTTGGATAAGGCAGAAGAGTTCTAATCCTATTACAAAGATAGACTTTCCTTTATCCAACTAGGTCGATTCTCTTTCCTTTGGAGCCATGACACCTTCTCTTGCATCTTCCTGGCAACTCGTCGGTTGGCCCATCTCCTTGCTGGGTAGTCAGCCCTATGGGGAACCCTTAGGATCTTGGTCCATCAAGCCCTCGAGCTCTTCATGGTTGAAATTTGCAATCTTCTTGAATCTCTAGGTCATTGCCGAGTAGAATCAAGCAGCGGTTGAGTACTCTTCTTGAGAGAAGCCATGAAGTGCTCTTCAAATCTTTGAAACTTCCTCAAATGGTGTGTGCTTTCTTACAAAGTGCACCCATTGGGTGTAGCCCCTGAGCCTCGTACTATTTAACATAAAGAGATTAAGGTTCTTTTATTCAATTTTCTAATTCCTTTTCAAAAAAAATTGATTGCATTTGCTAAGGACACATGTCCTGTAGCCCCAAGCCTAAAACTGACTATTCAAAGTCGATTATAGGGTCTTAGACATCCTCAAGGGTGTTGATGAGTAACCTCCCCAAGACAATGATCAAAGACCACTTGTCATTGAGTGGATTGAATACCCCTTCGTGAGCTTATCAATCCACCACTGGTAGCTTTACTTCAAAACTTAGTCTTCCAGCCTTAGATAAGATAATATCAAGGATGCCCGAGCCCCCGGGCTTCGTCAAAGTAGCTAAAATCTTGCCATGGCTTGCAACTTGAAGCATTCCTTGATGTCATGACTTTGCCTACTAGGCCGTGTATTGGACTTGGAGTGCTGACTGCTGCATAATTGATGGTCAACTGAGCAATGGACCCCTCAATTAGACACGTAGTAAATAATCCGTCCGTTGGTTTTTGCAATGGTAAAAATATTCATCCATTGGTAGCGTAATGGTAACTTTTCAAGATAAGATACCTCCATAATTCCACTTATAAATAGATAATCTCTGGGTAAAAAATATTCACTGTGCCCTCCTTGTGCCTCAATCCTCTCACACTCCCGCTCCCTCGCGCCAATCCTTTCGCGCCACCAAGCCCTAGCTCAAGTTCACCCCTTGCATGATGCGAGTGAACCCATGCCTATATCCGTGCAATGGGAAACAAAAAAGGAGCCAACAAGGGAACCACAAAGAAGGAGGAGAAGGAGAAACTAAATCCGTTGAAGATGGGAGCCAAGCCAGCATAGACGGTGCTGCCAAGCCCTTTTGCTATATGGGATCACCCGAAGACTTCGGCAGAAGATCTACTAAACCTAGTGGCAGAGGGTGTTCTACCAAATAAGCTTGTGGAGAATGGCGAGAACCTGGTGATCATCACTTTCTATCTCATGTGTCAGGTGAGATCATCGTCTAGACCTCCTTCGAGCGAGAATTTGGGCTACCCGCCTCGGAGTTCCTTCAAGGATTGATGCATCATTATTCGATCACCCTCAATCATCTCTACCCTAATTAGATTGCTCATCTTTCCATCTTTGTTCATTTCTATGAAACTTTCCTTGGTATTCCTCCAAGCTTCTCCCTCTTATGTTATCTTTTCTGCCTTAGACCATAGCCCAATGTCACTCATCTCACCATAGTCGATGAAGCCGGCTTCCAGCTTCGCATACGTGCTAAGGAAGAGTACTTTGAGTATACCCTCCCGGACACAAACAAGAATTGCAATACTCTTCGGTCATTGAATGAGGCCACCGAGTACTCTCCGGTGAGTAATCTTCACTGGAAGGAGGGTGTATCCGACTTTGACAAGGGCATGATCAAGCTGTTGCTTGAGCAGATGAATGATCTAAAAGAATTAGGGCTAATTGCTATGGGCATAGTCGCCAACTTTGTAAGGCGATGCATCCAAACTTTATAGCTCCGAGAAAATTATGGGTTCAAGTACCACGGAGCCACCGATGCAATGCGGCTAACTAAAGTTGAGTTGTCAGAAAGTGAGATACTCGCCCGCCTAAAAGCAAGTCTTACCTGATGTGGAGGAGATGCCATCGCAGTTTGCGGAGTTTAGCCCGGCAAACCCCTCGCCTGCGGTAAGTCTCTGCCAAGTAACAATTCCAATTCCAACTTCTTGAATTTAGCGTTTGTAGTCATCCTCTGTTGACTTGTTGCAGGAACTCAGGCTGAACTTTATTGATCTTCTAGTGCTCCCATTCCCTAGTGACCTAGCAGTGGGGCTGCGCTCGGGCATGGGCTCATGATTGCAGAAGGAATCGAGGACCCAATAAAGTTGTCGCTTGGACTCGGCTCGTCCTCAACATAATTGGACTCCATGTTGAGGAAGTTTGAAGGAGATGAGGGTGAAAGAGCTAGCAGCAAGCGCTCCAGGAGCCCTAGCATCAAGGCATTGAGCGCATCAGTGCCTATGAAATGGTGCATAGCCACACACAAGGTCTCAGCAAGCACGGCCGTGCTCGTCGAGCCCTCTTTGAGAATGGAGGAGTCGGAGGGTAATCCTCGACCTACACCGAGTACCTAGGAGACTTGTATCCCCATATCTGACTACTCACAATTTCATCAATTCAATACTTGTGTTGATTCCAATGTCTTAATTGCAGCTTCACCAGAGGTGGGGGGACAGCCTTGAGTAGGAGTGAGCATCATGGGGAAGGTGATTACTATAACTAGCAATTTGAATAAAATGAAGCTTCTCATCTGCCGCAAGAGGTAAGTTTCTGAGTACTGGTGCTTTGTTGAAGCTTGCCTTAGACTATGTGCCAAACATACTTTGTTTTTTGTTAGGGTAACTCAAGATCCACTTGTGGATCCCATACCATCTGGTGAGCAGGATGTTGGTACTCGCGGGAAAAATCCTAAGGTAATCCTGGCCTCACAGCTAGCCCTAGAAGCTTTGTCGGGTGATCAGGGTGAGGCGACGGTGGAAGAGGAGGTATGCTTGCCGCCCGTCGACCAAGATGGGTCCTGGACGAAAGTGCTGAGTGGCAGAGCTGGCAGGGATGAGCAAGAACCATCAACTATGGACAAACCAATGATGGGATAGAGTACCCAGCTGGCTGAGAGCAGCCAAACTACCACGGCCCTCCCCGTAGGAAGTCAGATCCTAACGAGGGAGGTGGGCTTCATGCTGGGCGGGGTATGGCCAGAGCCCTTCTTGTAGAGTTACAACTCCAAGTTGACTCACACCATGGGGCTCTCATCATAAATGTACCAGAAATCAAGTGAATTCAACACTATTTTCAAAGTAAGCACTATCTTTTGTAGTCATCTTGCTTTTTTAGCTATTGTCTGAGTAGAGATTGGCCTTGCAGTATGCTTGTTTGCAAGACTTAGCACTGAAGGCTTTGGATCAGGCTAAGAACATATATGATGAAATGGATGCCAATGTCAATAAGATCAAGGCGGAGCACGCCGAGCAGGAGAAGTATTGGCAGACTATTGAGGCTCGACATGCTGAAATCATGGGTGTTCTCTAAGCCCAAATCAGTGAGTTGGAGCAACAATAGAAGGCTGTCCAAGTTGAATCGGAAGCAGCTAAGGGGTGGGAGGCTACAACCAAGGAGTGTGCCTGGACCCTTGGCACAAATTGAAAGTTGAGTTCCTGATTCCATCAGTTCTTGAACTCATTGAGCTTTCTTTGGTAGTCGTCTAACCACTTGCACATTTTTGCTTGTGCAGCTAAATCCTCTAGAGCCAAAAGACATCAGTCAGGCTTAACAAACTGGAGAAATCAGCACGATCGCAAGGCTGAGGAGCTAGTTGAGGTAAAGCAACACCGTGCTCTTGCTGATACCTAGTATGACAAGGCACAATGCAAGCTTGAAAAAGCTAGGCGAATATGCGAAGATGCTAATAGAGATCTTGTGAAGGCAATGAAGACCATCCCTCAGTAGACCCAGGAGATGAAGGAGCTTCTAGAGGCGGTCACGCCTGTTGGCGGCCTTTTTGGAGCGGAAGGTGACAACATGTGGCCGCTCGTAGAGATGGTGAAGGAAGTACCCAACCGGCTGATATCGTACGTGTGTGCATGGCGAGGATCTGCGTCTAGCAAGTGCTAGGGTTTCTTCACATCCACTTCCCCAGTGCCGACCTTGGGAAAGTAGTGAGAGGGCAGCCGGCTAGTTGCAATGACGCGCAACTTGACCGCGCGGAGCGGAAGATGGAGCCTATAGCCGCCGCCTTCGTAGATGAGCTAGACTTCTCTTGAATTTGCTCTTGTTGTAACTCTGTACAGCCATGATGTAAATTATATCAAATATTAATGAAAAGATTTATCTGTGTCTTTGTACTTATATCTTTAGACTTTGTAGTCGTCCCTCTGAATAGAGGACTTAGTCTTCCATAGGATAGTCGATCCCACATGATTGTAGCCGTGACTTGGCGTGATTCTGTCACACCCCAAAATTTACATTTTGGGTTGTGAATAGTTCACACTAAATAAAAATAACGGCTTCATATTTTTTTAGAATTTTCAAGTTTAATTAGTCTTTTAGTAATTTAAAAACAGTGCAAAATGTGAATTTTAAATCTTTTATAATTTGATTTGATAGGGTGTTGCATTCATGCCAGTTACATTTGGTGTTTATGAGTTGAAAATTATTTAAATAATGCTAGGGAGATGTTTCTCTCTCTGGGAATTTTCTAACCTTTTTCGGAATTAAATTCCTATTACCTTGAGCTTTGTCTTTTTCCTCAATCTTTCCAAAAGTCTTTTCATGAGCTAAAACCACTTTGGTTGTGTCCCTCGTCCTTCCATCTATCTCTAGGATTTTTTAGAGCTTCGGAATATTTTTCATTGCTTAAAAAAGTAATTCAGGATTTTCTTGAATTATTTTATTCATGGAATTATTTTAATCCTGAAATTAAGAGTTTTAAAAAATATTCCAAACCCTTGACATATATATGTCACTGTTCTCCTTGGCGCCCACATCCTGAAAGTACAAGCCTTTTTGGTAGCTGCCGGTCGTAGCCTTCTACATCTATCGCCAAAGTTCGAAAAAGCTAGGTTTCCGGCGAGCTTTTTTGGCCAAACCGTCGTGTCCTAGCGTCAACCACCAGCACCAAAAGGTAGCCCCTTGTTGTTCTCTTCACCATGGTATATTCATTTGTGTGATTTGATCGCTGTTTGATCCCTTCCCCATCTCTTCTTCTCCAGCTCCGGCAAACTCCATCCATGGTGGTTCTTATCTCTTCTCCCCTTCCCTTTCTTTTCTCTGCGCCAGCCGATCCCTCCCTGCGTAGGCTGGCATCACCCCTCCCCTGCTTCCATGGCTGCACAACCTCTGCGCGTCGGCCTGCAGGCAAAGCCGAGCGGCTCTGGCCTGCAGGACCTTCCTAGCCGCGCCCCTGCGCTCTCTCTCCTGGTCGAGCCCCCTTACAGCGTGCCCAGCCGGCCCCTGGCCTCCGCAGCTGCAGCCTGCGCCACCACCCCGGCAAGTTCCCCTCCCCAGCCGATCTCCCTCTGTTAATGCGAAAAAGGAAAGTTTTCATCCAATGGCCATGAACAGGAAGAGTCGAAGGTTGAAGAAGGAGGACCCATTCGCGAATATTTATATTTTCAAAATCGCAGATAGGTCATTAGTCTAGTCTATTTAATTTCCATCCCTTTCATCCGTTATTCATTCATCTTGACTCCAAATCCAATTCTGATTTTTCTGTCACTCTAATAAATATTCCTAGACTTGTTTAATAATTCAAAAATATATTTGTCATCCTTATCATCACATCTCATGTGAAATACCAGTGTTGCCCCTGCTCCTCATAAATCTTTCATCGTCTATATCTTTTTTTGTCCGATCTCCGTTTTCTACGATTCTTGAGCTCACGCATCTGTAGAAAAATACCCTATGCTTTAGTAGTATTTTCATAAGTTATTTTTATAATGTGGTGTACTGTTTTTATTTATTTCACTACAGGAAACTGGCTCTTTGCCGACTGCAATTTTCTTTGCCAACTGTTTTTTTTCGACACTCGGCAAAGAGGTCCCTTTGCTAACTGGAATTTCCTGCGATCGATAAAAAGGATTTGCCGATCGTCTCGGCTTTGCCGATCGCTGAGCGATTGGCAAAGAATTGCGATCGGCAAAAGCAAAGGCCATGGTTGACGCCATCACACCGTCACCTTTGCCGATCGCCACTCCGTCGTGATCGGCAAAGGCGTTGACTTTGTTAATCGCCATCCTCCACGGCAATCGGCAAAGAATTTTTTTTTTTGATTTTCGATCCCAGTTTTTGTGTTGCCTTGATACTGTAAGTACATGATATATTCCAAGTTTGGGATCATTTTGATTTATTTTGCTATATTCCGTAGATTTTTTACATTTCTTTGATTTTTCGTGACTCAGATTTGAACTGCGGTACATGAAATAATGGAATCCGCGATTGAAAATGATATTCATGATGTTTGGAGCATGTTGAGGCCGTAAAGGGCCTCGCGTGAAATTTTGACCGTGTTGGTGTCGGAACACGCCGAGCCAGCCACGCGTGAAAAGTGTTTTTAAATTTTATAAAATCAAAGCGAGTCCGAAAATGACGAAACTTGACGACGTGTCTTGTCATCGCACGCGAGGTGTGGTAAAAATTTGAGAAAGTTTCGAGCAAGTGGCGACGTCGGGTGGCTAAAACCTGGACATCTCCACATGTGCCTCAACATACTCCAAACATCATGAATATCATTTTCTGAATCGCCGGATTCCATTATTTCATGTACCTGCAGTTCAAATCTGGAGCTGCCGGAAAAAATCAAAGAAACATAAAAAATCAATGGAATATAGCAAAATAAATCAAAATGACCCCAAACTTGGAATATATCATGTACTTATCGTAGCAAGGCAACACAAAAAACTGGAATCGAAAATCGAAAAAAAAAATTAATTTTTGCCGATCGCCATCGATCTGGCGATAAAGAGCTTTTTGCCGAACGCCGGGGAGGATGGCGATCGAGCAAAGAATTTCGAGAAAAAATCAAAAAATAACCTTTTGCCGATTGCCGGGGCAGAGAAGCGATCGGCAAAGTATTTAAAAAAAAAATTAAAAAAATAATTTTTGAAAAAAAAATAATAGACCTTTTGCCGATTGCGTCACATGCTGGCGATCGGCAAAGGAAAAAAAAAAAAAAAAAAAACGTCGCCTCTTATCGCTCGGCCCGCCTCCCTCCCCAAAATCCTGCCCGCCGCCACCAGCCCTTGCCATCGCCGACATCACACCCGGCGGCCACGGGCGCATCCCCCCGCCCCCCCCCCCGCCCTCCCCCTCTCTCTCCGGCCGTGATCCCTCCTCCTCCTCCTCCCGGCCTTGCCTCCCCATGTGGTGGCCCCCTCCCCGGCGCCAGGCCCCTGTCCCTCCCCCCGTGGTGGCGCCCTCATGTGTGTGGCCCCCCCCGTGGCCGCGCCCCCATGTTGGTCCGCCCCATGTTGGTCCCTCCCCGTGGTGGCGCCCTCCCTGTGGCCCCCCCCGGCTGGGCGCCATGTTGGTCCCTCCCCGTGACCTGGCGCCCTCCCCGTCTGGGCCCCCCATGTTGGTCCCTCCCCGTGGCAGGCCCCCCCTCCGTGGCGCCCCCCCTGTTGGTCCCTCCCGTGGCGCGTCCCCCCCAGCTGGCCCTGTTGGGAGCCCCCGGCCCCCGCCGCCGCCCTTGAGCCCCTCACCGGCTGCCCGCCCCGATCCGACCCAGGCCAGGCAGGCCGCCAGCGTGCGACTCGGCGTCGGCCCCTCGTGCCCGGCCGCGCTCGCCCCCCGCCCGGCGCCATCGCTGCCCGCCCGATCCGGCGTGCCCGCTCCGCTCCGCCCGCCGCCGTCCGCCGCCCCCTCGCTGCGCCCGCCGTCTCCACACCACCTGCGTCGCCCGCCTCGCCCGCGCCGTCCTCTCGCCTCTCGCTCGCGCCGCGCGCCGCCGTCCTCGCGCCTCGCCGCCGTCCCCGCCTCGCCGTCTCGCGCGCGCCTCTCCACTCGCTGCGGTGACGTGGCGTCCGTGCGTGACGACGAGGTAGGTAGTAGTACTACTAGTAGTAGTAGTTTACTTTGTTAATACCGCTTATATTCTTACGCATGGATTGGAAATACATTTGTGGTTGTCGGCCATCGTGCGTGACATGTATATGTGTTTGTCGGCCATCGTGCGTCGTTTTTCTTGTGAGTTTGGTAACCTTCCCGTCATGGGGAGGTCTTTGCAAAAATTTTCGTTCTCACTAATTGTTTTTTTTTTCGGGAGGGCTCCCATTGGAGGCTAGCCGGAAGAGCACGACGACTTCTAAGACCTTTGCCCGCTTAGCCTTTCTTCACGGCACTGTGGTATGACCCCTCTTTCCGCCACATGTAGTCATAGGTCGCGTTACCCGGTTAGGCGTCTCCGTCCAAAGCGGATACGGTTGGAAGTATCGTTCTTCGCATATGTATAACCGTATCCGTTTGGATTATCCACGTTATTTGGACAGCGAGGATGCGCAGACGAGGTTAGCTCCATGTTCTGCTCCCATCCGAGTCGGAGTTTGGCGAGACCTCCCGTTGTTCTCTGGATACACACTCTCCCGCCGGGACGTGTATCGGGAGAACAAAGGGGAAAAAATTGCCGAAATTCGTCTCTCGGACGGAGCGAGCATGGAAGCTAACCTCCTCTCTGATGCTCGGGTGGGATTAGGACCTATCCTTCACCTATTAGATGGTAGGAGCGCGTTGTAGATGCACTTGCTGGTTTTATCACATGTTAACATTGCCGCATGATGTGAGCATGGGTGACCGTGAGTGGATGTACTCGGGCCGCAAGTAAGAGCCATGAATGGATTAGGGGGGACGATCGAGTTCTGGAGCATGCATTTGGCCCATTTGCTAAAGGGTCGATTCGGATGTCGTGTCCTGCAGTGAAAAGTGTGAACAAGAAGAAAAAAGTAAAGGCTCGGTGTTGAGAGATCTGTTCAAGCACGGGTTCGTTCCAAACTATACCCGTTGGCGCCACCATGGTGAATACCATCCTATTAGGGATGAGGTGGTGCGACCCGTCCTCGAGGAGTATGATGGCGATGTCGGGATGGCGGACATGATGGCGAACTTCCACGAAGCGCGGTTTGGCGAAGGAATGGATGTGGAGGAAGATCCGGAGCAAACCGTGAAGGCCTTCTACGACATGATGGAGTCGCACGCGAAGCCCCTTCACGAGAAGACAAAGCTTACATGGCTGGATGCCGTCTCACGCCTGATAGGGTTGAAGTCGCAGCTGGGCATTAGTCGAGACGACTTCGATCTCGTGTTGAGCATTGTTGGGGGACTGCTTCCGGCAGATCATGTCCTGCCGACGAACACCTACGCTACACAGAAGCTCCTTCGTGCACTTAAGATGCCGTATGAGGGGATCCATGCTTGTCCGAAAAGTGCGTCTGTTCGAGGGGAGACCTCGAGGAAGCAAAAAACCTATCCGGTCGCGATGCCTCTAGGTTCGTGTTGGTAGAAGGCTCGATGGCAGCATGAAACAGTCTAAGGTCCCCGAGAAGGTCGACGGCACCTTCCTTTCCTACCGAGGCTGCAGCGGCTATATATGACGGAGGAGTCCCATGAAACAGATGACGTGGCACAAGAATGGCAAAAGATACCATCGACAAGATGGTACACCCATGGACGGTGATGCATGGAAGCACTTCGATAACATGAATCTGTCAAGGCTATGGAGGCTCGGAATGTCTGCAGTAATCGGCAGCAGATGGGTTCAACCCGTTTGGAATGATGGCGGCCCCGTACACTTTGCGGCCCGTGTTTGTGATCCCCTCAATCTCCCCGGCGTCATGTTTGAACCTAAGAACGTGCTCTTGATGCCGATAATACGGACACCAGGCGACAATATGGGTGTGTTCATGCAGCCGGTGTGGGATGAATTGGAACTTGCTTGGGAAGAGGGGTACTCATGTACGACCAAGACTCTGAAGAGGAACTTCAGAATGCATGTGTGGTACCAGATTCAATGCATGACTTCTGGCGTATGGCTTATTCAATGGTGGTGGTGTGTTCACGGAAGTTCCTTGCCCGACATGCAAGGCAGATGTGATGTTCACCTGGCTGGCCAAGGGCGGCAAGTTTTCTTCTTTCGACAAGCATCGCCAATTCCTGCCTGAGAACCATGAATTCAGGCTAGATGTAAAGCACTTCACGAAAGGCGTTCAAGTCACCGGCCCCATTCCGCAGGTTAAGAGCCCTGCCGCCGTCCTTGCCGACATACAGGCTCTCGAACCTGAGGAAACAGGTGGGTTTAAGGGATATGCTCGGGACCACATGTGGACTCATATATCGGGCTTGACTAGGCTCCCCTACTTCAAGGACCTTCTTCTTCCACACAACATCGATGTAATGCACACAAGAAAAGAATGTGGCCGAGGCACTCTGGGCAACACTCATGGACGTTGGCAAAAGTCGAAGGACAACGTCAAGGCTAGACCTGGACTGGAGATGATCTGTGATAGACCAAACCTGGTGATGAAGACCCCTGCGCCCGGCAGGAAATGGAAAAGGGGGCCCGCCGATTACATCTGAAAAAGGCGAGATAGGAAGGAAGTTCTGCAGATGGATCAAGGCGTTAAAGTTCCCGATGGGTATCTGGCGAATCTCGAAAGGGGTGTGAACTTGCAGACTATGAAAGTCTTAGGGATGAAGAGCCATGACTTCCACATATGGATTGAGCGGATCCTTCTGCGATGACCCGGGGATACCTCCCGAGCATGTGTGGCGCGTCTGGCAGAGTTGAGCTTCTTCTTCCGCCTTGACTTTGTGCCAAGGAGTTGTCTCGGGATGTTTGTGTTGAACAGGAGAAGGTTGCACCTCTGTTGCTCGCAAGTTGGAGATGATATTTCCACCCGGCTTCTTTCTCGTCCATGCGACATCTCGATCTTGCACCTACCAAATGCGAGGCATGGTTGGGGGTCCCTGCAGCCCGTTGGTGCTATCCAATCGAGAGGTGTCTAAAGCTTCTTCGGAAAAATTGTAGAAATAAAGCCAAGATTGAGGCTTCCGTGGGAGAGGCCTCCGTTCTAGAGGAGGTGTCGACCTTCACACAGGCGTACTATATTGAGAAGCTTCCCAGCATGCACAATCCAACCCCTCGTTACAACACTGACGAGAACTCATCGATACTCAGCCTTTTCCAAGGGGATCTCGGGAGTGGAAGTGTAGGTACCAACAAGCAGTTGAACCATCAGGAGTGGCAGACTATCATGTTCACATTGTTGATCAACCTTGATGAAGTGATTCCTTATCAGAAGTAAGTTCTCAATGAGCTTGTTACCTACGCCGTCACTATCCTCCATCTATCATGGTCTGACCCTCTAGTTTCTTCCTTCTTTCAGGGAATTTATTAGTCAATACTGCAGAGGCAATAGGGCTCCTACCGAGCAAGAAGAAGACAATCTTCTTAGACACGGTGTGCCCGATTTCATCTCCTGGTTCTGTACAAAGGTACCAACCAACTAACCTCTTTCCGACTTTGTGATTCCACTTTGCTCCACGGAGCGAGTTATGTAACGATCTCCTACCCTTGCAGGCCCGAACGGATGCAGAAATGAGCGATGAATTGAAACAGGTGGGCCGTGGCTTCTCCCGTAGGGTGAAGTCATTCACCGTTTATGATGTGAATGGCTATCGCTTCGCATACGAGAAGCTACGAGGAGAGTCGACCCAACCTAAAAACCATGTCTTTGCAGAGTTCATGACGCCCAAAGACGGATGGGAAGGACTACTACGGCATAGTCGAAGAGATATACTGAGCTCAACTTTAAGGGTGCCGGGACTTTAGCGCCGGTGGTATTCAAATGCCATTGGTTCGATCCTGATATCACGAGGAAAGACCTTACGATAGGTCAAGTCGAGATTCGACAGGACTCCAACTATAAAGGAGACGATGTCTACATTGTGGCCAACGAGAGACGCCACGCAAGTTTATTACCTCCCATGGGCGTGCCAAAAAAGGCGAGAAGCTTGCGAGGTGGAGCCTTGTGCATTTGGTGTGTCGCCTTGTGGAAAGCGCCTCCCAAACGACAACGATTACAACTTTGACCCAAGCACCGATGAGTTCTATCAACCGAGGGGCTAGAAGGTACCTTGGAGATCGACATTGGTTCGCTCATGGGCATGGAAGTAGACAACGAAATCGATGAGGACGAGGGTGAGGAGGTGCAGGATGCCGTGGACTTAAGAATGCTTGAGCGATGGCGGATGCGGTGTGATGGAGTTGTCGAGGAGGAGGTACATGATGATGACTATGGAGACAATGAGGATGATGATGGCGGTGATGACTTAAGGGAGCTCGACAATATTGATAGCGATGACGGCGATAGTGATAGAGATGACGACTCCACGCCGAGATATTGCCGTTCATGGCGGAGATAATTACGAGGCCATGTAATACTATATTGTTATTATTATGTTCCTTTACAAGTACTTGTCATTTATTTATGCTAACAGTTTTGTTCTTTGTCATTGCGAGCACTCGACAAAATGCCGGAAGGACGGCGGCAAAGTACGCATATCATCGAAGCGCTTGCGGCGTGCGAGTCCCCCACGAGGAGACCGCCCGACGACGCGAGGAGGAGGAGGAGGAGGTGTTGGTGCGCGCGGGTCGTCCGAAGAGGGGGTCCCGGCCCCAATGAGACGTCGCCAGTGACCGGGAGAGCTGCTTTGTTCTCGTCCTCGCAGGGGGGACGACGTCAGCGTGGACGACGAAGCGGCGGCGGCGACGGCGGCGACGACGACGACGACGACGACGGCGACGACACGCGCCTACACCAAAGCGAGGCAACCCGACTTCGTTAAGGCGTGGCTAAGGTGTACTCGCGGGCCCACGCAGCTTCCTAGGGTGCGGCCGCAATTCCACCGGCGCCGGTGATCACACCGTGGGCCGACGTAAGTAACCATTATTGATTTCACTACTTGTTCATATGACATTTCAAAAATCGAGGCGAAGACTAACAATTGTTCTTAATGACTCGTGCAGTTCACGGAAGATTGTGAGTGGAAGCGGTCAAGCACGCCATATCAATGGCATCCGGGGCCTCTCGATTAAGGAGTACTACCACAGCCTTGTCAAGCGTCAACGGCGAGATGAAGGTGCCCCACCAAGTGGTCCCACTTCTACCTCGTCGAGGAGGGTGGCGAGACCATCGCGCAAAGATAAAGAGGGAGTTTTGGGTGAGTCTTTCATCGCACCGCATTGCTAAATAATACGCATTCGCCGGACTTCTTGCAAAAAGGAAATGCTACATGATGTGTCCGTGTGCGGGACTTCTTCACGTGCGAGGAGGGTAAAGCGGCCCAGCGGTGCGAAAAGAGGAGGCGGTCTGCAAAGATCGTCTCAAGGACTGTACCATGAGGCGCGCCTCACAGGCCATCCGCGACTTCCACGCTAGCGTGCTTGGAGAGAACATCAAGAAGCCCCAAATCCGCCGAGAGAATGAACTCGAGGGAGGCCGACCTCACCCAAGCGCAATACTGAAAGCGGTAATTAAGTATGACAACATTCGTTTCGATTCCTTGGTGAAACATTACACTAATCTTCTCGCATGTCAAATACTTGATGTCATGCGGTGTGTCCGTCGTGGTGCGACAACCACGAGGAATCTTTGGACGGAGATTGTGCGCATGTGGCGCACGGATGAGCGCGTCTGCGAGCGCGCGCCGACCGTCGAGGCCGCCCGCCGCAGATGCGAGGGGTGTCACACCACCAAGGGAATCAGCCCCTCCCGATTCGCGACAAGATGGGTATCGTCCGTTCATGTCTTAATCCTTGCGCTCAATTGTCAATACTTGTAACCATGTTTGTGTTTTCAATGCGAGACGCAGACGCACGGTGGGCAGGGAAATCAATGAGTACACCGCGTACCTCCCTCTCTCACAAGGGCAAGGCGACGGATCTGAACAACGTCTACAACCCGGAGGATGGGCCCGATGCGTACACCAACCCCACCGCCTACGAGAAGGCCACTGAGTACACCGTCGCGGCTCGCCAGCGCTACGGGGAGACGTTCGACCCCACCGCCGAGCCCCTGGACACAGACCTCCTGCAAAGGTTGGGACGAGGAAGCAAAGACGGCCGCTACTACATGGCCCTGGCGCCCTCGACCCATCCCAAGTTCCTACGCTGACCCAGGTTCGATCCACGCCCACGAGCTCCAGCGACATCCCCGTAGCGCCCCGGCGGCAGTCAGCGTCACAGGTAAGTGCCGTTTCGTTCGTCGTTCACTCGTTTCGCACCTGTACATACAATCAACACTGCGGATGTAATATTGCAGGCCCAGATGGAGGCCAAGATGGAGGAGAGGATCGCCACGTTGCATGCGCAGATGATGGCGCAACAGATGGCTTACCAGCAAAGCCTGCAGCAGCACTACAACACACTCGGATGCGAACATGGCCAGCTTCTTCCAGTCCATGCAGACGCCCGGGGCGTCTACACCGCCTCCTCTTCCAATGTTCGCTCCACCGCCTCCTCCTCCAGAGTTTTTTCCTGTGCCTGCTCCTGTCGCTCCTGGAGGGACCCCGGTGAGTATATTGACTCTTGCTTTAACTTGTGCGTCCATGCTGCAGATACTAATGACATCACTTGGCGTTTAACTTGTGCAGGTACAGTCGACGGGTTCGAACCCGTCTCCTAGAGGTCCCGGCCATCAGATGATGTCGTATCCACCACCTGCACCCTATCCACTGTATCCACCTCCGCGTGGCCCTCCTCCGACGAGACTCGTGGCATTACCTGGCGCGGAGGGTGGCGACGCTGTGCAGCGCCTCGATTTGGTCCAAGGGGTTTCGTGGGCAAACCACAGGGGCTCTAGGGGGGCGGGCGGACGACGAGGCAGGGGACGGCGCTGACGAGCTAGGTATTTGTCGATTCTGTTATCATGTATCCACCGTATCGTCGAAGTTGTTGTCATGTATTTCTTTTCTTCGTTATGGACCTAGACTTGTTATGTTGAACCGTGTGATGGACGTCGACTTGTGGTGTTCGGACGTGTTGGACTTCATGTGATGGTTGTAATGCACTTGTGTGGTTGTTATTGTGACATATATGTGAGATATATGTGATGTTGTGCGTTATTGTGATATATGTGGTGATGTTGGCGACAAATGTGATGAAATTGTGATATAAATGGTGCTACCTAGGTTGCTTCGGTGAAATTGGATTATAATTTGTGATTTTGCGGGGTTTTGATGCGAGAAAACAGAAAACAAAAGCAAAAAAAAAATTTCCAGCTTTTTGTTGATCTGTTTACGATGCCGGCAAAGTCGGGAAAAAAACCCAGACGAGTCTTTGCCGATGTAATGGGAGGCGATCGACAAAGAGGTCAAACCTTTGCCGATTTGCAACTCAAAGCGATCGGCAAAGAACATTTCAAAAAAATATTTTCTTTCTTTGCCGATCGCCTGAGAGCTAGCGGCACCGGCAAACAATTTTTGAAAAAAAAAAATTTTTGCCGACCGCCGAGGAAAAGAATCGGCAAAGCCCGCCGTCAGACGACGGTATGCACGTGGCTATGCCGACTTTGGCGTAGTAGTTGGCAAAGGCTTTGCCGATTGTGTGCCACGTGGCGATCGACAAATCCGCTTTTGCCGACCCGAGGCTTTGCCGACGCTTTTTTTGCCGACCGCCACGTGGCTTTTGCGGTCGGCAAAGCCTTTTGCCGACAGGTTTATGCCTTTGCCGACCGGGGCAAGCAGTCGGCAAAGAGGCGTTTTCCTGTAGTGTTTATGTTTTGTTCGCTTGTATGGTCTATATGCTTGGTGTTTGTTGTGAGTAGAAAGAGAACTGCACGTAAACGCTGAAGACGAGAAGCTACTAAACAGAAGACTGAAGATTCTTTGAGGAGTTATACTGAGTGGAAATCAAGTGTTTAAGGCAAGTATAACATGAGTCTCCTTGATTAACTATTCACCTTAATGCAATTAATTCATGTGCATATATTTAATGAACTGCCTGGATTCTATCTACCTTGTTTCTTGAAACCTTGTGCCTTGTTTACCTATGGGTTCATGCATTGGGTAGTATGATTAGTTTGCTCCACCAATTTTAAAGATCTGAATGTTGATTAATGATTATGCAATTGATGATTAAAAGATGCTTGTTAGCAACATGGACCAAGGGGGGTAGAGCATTGGGTTTTTATGGTGCTCTAGTTTCTCTCCATAAGGACTTGGTCTTTAAGCAGCAACCTAGGACTTATAGTACAACCATGAAGACTATGTCTCTGGTCTTGTCTTAGTACTCTTAACTTCTCTAGCTTGTTAGTGGTTACTGAAAGGCGCTAGAGGGAGGCCTAGGTTGCAGGATGGCATCTTGTATTCCGTGGCGTGTGCCATGCCGCGACCTTGTGTGCCACTTTGTTGGAGGGGCTCCATTCGCCTAGCTGCTGACCCCTTGTGGCTACTAACTCATTAGATGAGACTTTGGAAAAGCTCGTAGTGTACCCTGTCGCACTTTCTTGGAAGAGGTGATATGGGATTCATGACCCCTGGCACATAGGAATCATGACTCGTGGTGAAAGTGTACAATCTCTGCAGAGTGTAAAACTATTATAACTATCGTGCTCATGGTCACGAGTGGACTGGATGCTTATTGATTAGATGGTTACTTGGATGGTTTGGGTTATGTTTAACTTGCTAATATCTTTAATTACTATTCACATTGGGGAGCTTAAGCATAACTTAATTACTTAGGTTAATAAAATAAAATATGACCAACTAAAAATGCTTACTACAGTACAGCCTTGTCAAGTCTTTTGAGCCTGCATCCCCTCATGTTATGCCTGCTAAGCGGTAGTAGCTTACGCTTGTTTATTTTCAATTCTTGGAAAAATCCTGGATGGGTACCAGATAGCTAGAAATTAGAGATGTTAGGCTTGTGATCAACCAATCAGCTGTCCCTATGGAGCGGAATCCCAAACTAAAGATCGAAGTGTTCTTTCTGCTGCATGTTATCTAAGGTACTATTATGTTATGTATTTTAGCATTGTACTCTGATAATTTCCATTCCGTGTAGCCATATGTGTGTACTTGTACCTCAGCTCAAATATGGTGGTGTATCCAGTTTTGTCCTTAAAACTGGGTGCGATAGACCCTCAGCAGGCCTAGGAGATGAAGGAGCTTCAAGAGGCGGTCACACCTGCTGTCGGCCTCTTTGCAGCGGAAGGCGACAACATGCGGCCACTCGTAGAGATCGTGAAGGAAGTACCTAACCGACTGACATCGTACATGCATGACATGGCAAGGAGCTGCGTCCAGTAAGTGCTAAGGCTTCTTTACATCCACTTCCCTAGTGCTAACCTTGGGAAAGTAGTGAGCGGGTGTCGCACCTAGTTTTAAGGAAAAACCTAGATACACCACCATATGTGAGCCCAGGTACAAGTCCTCACATATGGCTACATGGAATGGAAATTGTCAGAGTAAATGTTTAAACATATAGCGTAATATATACCTTATAAAACATGCAGCAGAAAGAACACTCCGGACTTCAGGCTGGGGTTCCACTCCATAGGGAATAGCTGACTAGTTGATCACAAGCCTACACTTCTGATAGTCCTCTGGGAACTCCGAAGCATCTTCATTAGTCTTCTGAGCAACTTTGACTAGATACTAGGGTGTGGGGGAAATAGCAAGAGTGAGCACATTTCGTACACAACAAATATAACATGGGGTTCATGGGGCTCAAAAGTTGACACAGGGTTTACTACGATTAGCATTTTAGTGAGTCAAGTTTTAGCAGTAGAAAATTTAGCATAAGCCCCAAATAACCACATGATCATGTAAACAAGAGTAATGTATAACATAAAATAATTATCACAATTGTTCATCTATTCAATAAGGAGTCTAGGCCACTCATGACCGAGAGCATGGCTGATATATCAGTTTAAAACACTCTACAGAGGTTGTACATCTTTACCCGTGAGTAGGGGTGAAAATGGTACGGATATTTTCTGACCATATTCGAGACCGAATCCGTTTAGAGGAGTTTAGATTTGTCCATATCCGAGTTCAGATATTCAACATCCGATACCGTATCCGTATCCGAATGCTCAAATCGCATATTTATGATGTCAATATCGAATCGTATCATATCCGACATAGCCGATACTATCCGTATTCGAATCCAAATCTGAGTAGAAATATGAAAACAAATGTAATATCGGTAATATCCATCCGTATCCGATCCATTTACATCCCTACCCGTGAGTCATGTTGCCCATATGCCCAAGGTAGCTAGCCTCTTGACCCACTTCCAAGGTAAGTCGGCATGGTTCACTATGAAGCCATTCGAACATCCCTCTAACAAGTTAGTAGCCGCTAGGTTTTAGCAGCTAGGCAAATTGATCCCCTCTAACAAAGTGGCACATATGGTCGCAACATTGTACACACCCTGAGAGACAAGAAGCCATTCTGCAACCTAGGCTCCCCATTTGCGCCTTTTGGTAACCACTAATGATCTAGAAAAGCTCATTTTACTTATCTAAAGCCAAAGTGGCTCTCACGGTTGTACTATAAGTCCTGGGTTATCACTTATAGATAAGTCCTTAGGGAGACAAACTAAAGCATTTGGAAAGTAGCCAAACACTCAAGTCCCCTTTATCCAAGTTGCTAAAAAGCATGTTTTAACTTTATTGCATATACCATTAGTCGAGTTACAGATCATGGTTATTTAATTCAAGCACTAGCATAATATTACCCAATGCATGTAACCCATAGGTATCAAGGTATAGGGTAACAAAGTACTAGGATAATCCTTAATGGTAACAAGGGAGACACATGCAATATAATTATTGTGACATTAAAGTGATTAGGTAACAAGTAAAATCCCATGATATACTTGCCTTAAAACAGATCCTTTCGGGTTGACTCTAGTCTTCAGGAACTTCCTTCACTTGATCAACACGTAGACCTCACTGACTGGACGTAATAAAGATCACGACACAAACATCCATACACATACATGGCATACAAACAAGGCTATATTAGAACAGTACATCAATCATGGAAAAACAAGTTAAAAAGATTGACAAATAGTTCTACGCATCGCAATGATCGCATAGACGTGAAGATCACGCAAAACAGAGCTACGGAGATTAAGTTATAGCTATTGGAAATTCAAAAACAAACGATCCAATTTAATCTTTGAAAACAGGGTTAAAAGGGTTACTACTGCGTAGAGTATGGAAATACAAATCTAACGCAACTTGGATGGATCAAATCAGAGTTAAAACAAAGAAAATATGAGCAAAAGAGTTTCTATGGCAAAACTGTGATTTTTTAGAACTATTTTTGATTTAAAACAATTAAAATCATGAATAAAACAGTGCAGAGGACATGGCCTCATTTTTGGAAAAGTGCAGGGTTTAAAACATAAAAACCAGGGGCATATTTTGAATTATTTTGAACTGGGGTGGACTGAGGGTTGATTTGAGAAACTCCGAGGGTCTCTTTTATAAAAAAGGCGTCGCTGGTCGGCTGATCGGGTCGTCGTCCACATGGCGTGCCACGTGGTGACAGGTGGCGGTCACGGATTGGCTGGTTCACGCAAACCAGCTGACTGGGCGCAGTGGACCAAGATAGTGGACCCTGTCCATGACTATAGCTGTGGACCGAAGGGGTACGAATTAATGTGATCTCATCATGGCAGTAGATCTGAACAGGGACGACTGCGGTGATTTGGGCAACATTTGCCAGCCGGAGCAGAGAGCGCGGCGTGGTGGCACCATGCCTGGTGGCAGTGTAAGTTCGCCAGAGAAACATAAAAGGGATCTTAGGACCTCGGTTCTCTGCGAGAACTACACGGGGAGAAAGAGGAGGGACCGACGGTCTCATCTAGGGTATTCTCGATGGTGGTGCAGGCTCATAGACGATGTAGGGCTCGATGGGACAGCTCAGCATCTCCCTGTAGAGTTCAGCGATGGTGTGAGAAAAATGGAGAGAAAGATAGAGGCTGAGGCCGATGCTAGCGGTCTCCTTACCGAACGCCGAAGCTCGGTAAGCAGCAAAAGTCGGTGGTGAAGCGGCGGAGCAAGCGTTGGCGGCGCCAGCTAGGGTTTCAGTGCTATGAGCATGGGGAAAGGCGGCGGGTGCACTAGGGCTTAGAAGGGGGTGGCGCGGCACCTGGCACTCCTCTTTATCAAGCGCTGGGTCGTGCGGATCATGGAATATCATGCGATAGACGGGATACGACGGCGGCGGCGGTTAAGGAAAGCGGCGGTGGCGAGTCCGGGAGGAAGACGAGAGGGCTGACAGGTAGGGGCCACCTGTTAGTGGTTGCGCATCTGCGGGACCACGCAGCAACGAGAGAGCAGAGTCACAGGAGAGACTGACTGACCTATGGGCCTAAGATGGCAGTGGGTGAAAGGAAGAGGGAGGTGGGCGTGCACGCGTGAGCGGATGGGCCACGTGAGGGGAAGATGGGAGAGGTAGGCCAGGCCAAGAGGGAGGAGAGGGCTAGGCCTTCGGGCCAAAACAGGAGGGAGAGGATTTTCCATTTTCCAATCATTTTTCCATTTTCAAAATAAAAAAAATTTAAATATGAATCAAAGCAAATTTGAATAATGTTTCAATACACTTTTAATTCAAATAAAAATGAGCACTTTTGAGAGGTTTTCAAAACTCAACTTTGCAAACTTTTTGAAACTAAACCCTTTTTATTTTCAAATTCCTTTTCTTTCCTTTTATTTCAAAGCCCTTTTCAAATCCTTTTCAAATTCAAATTCTTTTCTCGACTTTTGAATAGTTTTCAAATTGGAAATATTTACCACATTCTAAAATTCATTTTCCAAATGTGGTATAATACTTTCAAAATGGATTTTCGAAGGATATTACAAATGAGAAAATAATTTCCAAAATAAATTTCTTCTTTGAATCTTAATTCAAATCAAAATAGGTTTTCAATTTGGTTTTGCTTTCAAACTTAGATCTTTCAAAATAAAATATTTAGAACATTATTTTTGAAACTCTTTTGAACAAGGTCAAGCTCTTTTAAAACCTGTTTCAAAACAAGGGAAGTTTCCAAATGAAGTTTTGAATCAAAACCACACCCTTTTTTTAGATTTGTTTTAAAACAAAGTTGCTCCTTTTTGAGAAAACATTTTTAGACTTTTTGAAATAAACCAAATCACTTTCAAACTTTTCAAACCTTTAGGTTTTTGGAATCAAAACCCAATCCCTTTTTGAAACCTTTGATTTTGAGAAGGCATTTGAAAGTACTAGTTTGAAATTTTGTTCTTGGTCTTTGGTCAATCCACTCATCACATTAAAACCAATGCAAGGGCATGTATGCACACACATGTTGCTAACTCCTATGATAAGTTTTAATTTATTGAAAAAGTTTTATTTTCCAACGTTTTCATGAGCACAAAAACAAGTACTTAAATCAATTTAACTTTATTTTAGAAAGAGGCAAATTTTAGGGTGTTACAGCGGGCAGCAGGCTAGTTGCAGTGATGCGCAACTTGACCGCGCCGAGCGGGAGTTGGAGCCTATAATCGCCGCCTTTGTAGATGAGCTGGACTTCTCTTGAAGTCGCTTTTGTTGTAACTCTATACAATCATGATGTAAATTATATCAAATATTAATGAAAAGACTTATCTTTGTGCCTTTGCACTTATCTCTTTAGACTTTGTAGTTGTCCCTCCGAATAGAGGACTTAGTCTTCCGTAGGATAGTCGATCACACATGGTTGTAGGCGCGACTTGGCGCGATTCCAAACATAACAGTTTGGATTTCGATAGGAAGTAACTCACTGGTTATATGTCGATGTGGTTTCAACTTGTACCCGTTATAGAGATAGGAAATAGCAGTACTATGCTATATGTATCGTTTATGGACAAGAAGTAATAGAGCATTGCTATTATATATCCTTGGAGGTAGGAATCAACTACTTGTGGCCATTGTATGCTAGTAAGGTAGACAGGGATAACATCCTATTGTATGTCAAGTAGCAGGAATCAACGGTGGATCCATTGTATGCTACCTAGGGTAGGCAGGGGCAACATCCTATTGTATGCCGAGTAGCTAGAATCAATGGTGGAGCCATTGTATGCTACCAAGGGTAGGCAGGGACAACATCATGTTGTATGCCGAGTAGCAGGAATCAATGGCGAAGCCATTGTATGCTACCTAGAAGAGGCAGGGACAACATCCTGTTGTATGCCGATTAGCAGGAATCAACGGCAAAGCCATTAGATGCTACCTAGGGTAGGTAGGGACAACATCCTATTTTATGCCGAGTAGCAGAAACCAACGGTGGAGCCATTGTATGCTACCTAGGGTAGGCAGGGACAACATCCTGTTGTATGCTCAGTAGTAGGAATCAACAGCGGAGCCATTGTATGCTACCTAGGAGATATTTCAAGTCGATAGCTCAACTGGTGGTAATAGACTTTTATTAATAACCAGAAGTTGTCAATGCATACAATTGTAAGGCTAGTCTGCTGAACTTGTGTCCAGAAATTTTAAAGGTAAAATTTCCAAAGATGCTCAATATTCCATGAGTTAGGAACCTCTACCCCATCCTCCATGATGATCCTATAGGATCTAGGTCTGGTGACCCTGGATAAGATGAATGGTGCTTCCCACGGGCTTGATAATTTCTGTAGCCCTATGGTGTTTTGGATGCGGCCCAGTTCCAAGTCTCTGATGTTTAACGACTGGGATTGGACATGTTTGTCATGGTAGCACCAGAGTCCTTGCATATATCTAGCCGACTAGATTAAAGCTGTGATCCTAGCTTCTTCCAAAGTATCAATCTCTAGCTGTCAAGTAGAATCAGCTTCACCCTCATTATACTGCTCGATTCTTGGAGAGTTTAAGATCAGGTTGGGGTCTAATATTGCTTCAAAGCCGTACACCAAGAAGACGGGGGATAGGCATGTTGCTCTGCTCTACTGAGTTCATATCCCCTAGACTACCTTGGGTAGCTCTTGCATCCACTTTCCATCATATTTCTTGAGAGGCTCATACAGTCTAGGCTTGAGTCCTTGCAGCAACAAGCTGTTCACCTACTCCACTTGCCCATTGGCTCATGGGTTGGCTACTGATGTGTAGTCTATACTGATCCCACAGTCTTGGCTCTAGGCTTTGAACTCTACGCTGGTGAAAGGTGAGCCAAAGTCGGCGATGATCTGATTGGGCATACCAAACTAATGCATGATTTCCTGTAAGAAGTCGATTGCCTTTGCTAAACTAAATTTGACTAGTGGCTTGTACTCGATACACTTTGTAAACTTGTCAATGGCAATGAAAATGAACTTGAAGCCTTCTAGTGCCTTGGTAAGTGGTCCTACCATGTCAAGCCCCCAGCAAAAAAGGGCAATGATGGAGGAATGCATATGAGATTGTGCGCAGGGACGTGGGCCTGCCTTGTGAAGAATTGGCAGCCTTTTCACCAACGCACTAATTCTTCTGCACCTACAACCACTGTTGACCAATAGTAGCCAGATCTGAAAGCCTTTTCGACTAAAGTTCTAGAGGTGGAGTAGTTGTCATAGCACCCTGCGTGGATCTCCTCAAGGATTTCCTTGCCGTCCGCGAGTGTAATGCACTTCAAGAGTACTCTAGATGTTGCGCCTCATCGGTATAACTTGTCACTGACTAGAACATAGCTCTTGCTCCTCCTAGTGATTTGTTCATCTTGAACCTTGTCCTCCGGTAGCTTATAGTGTAGGATGTAGTCGATGAAGACTTGCGTCCAATCTGGTGCGATCAACATGAGCTGTCTATTGGGCATTGGTGTATCAATTAGGTCTGCAACCTGCTCCTTGATGGATGGCTTGATGAGTTCCTAGACAAAAACCCCGCCTAGTTTGGCTAGAACATCAGTGGTAACATTGAGATCGTGCACCACATGGTGGAATTCCAACACATGGAAGTGCTTCTCGAGTTTGCGAACCTCGGTGTAGTAGGCGTCCATAGTTTCTTTAGTGCGGTCCCAATCCTTGTTGACTTGATTGATCACCACGGAGGAGACATTGTAGACTTGTAGTCATCTTATGACGATTGAAGTGGCTAGGCATAGCCCGTGCGGCAGAGCTTCATACTTGGCTTCATTGTCGGTAGCTGGCCAGAAGATTTGTAATACGTACTTGAGGTGTTCACTGGATGGTAATATGAAGAGAACTTCTTCTCCCTCCCCTTCAAGCTTCAATGAACCATCAATGTACATTATCTAATGCTCCAGCTTACTCATTGATGCTGGTTGTTGGATCTCCGTCCATTCCGCCACAAAATCAGCAAATACTTGGAACTTGATGGCTTTCCATGGCGTAAAATCAATGTGAAGAGCCCCCACTCATCTACCCACTTGGTTATGCATCCTGTGGCATGGCAGTTGTGCAGGATATGACTGAAAGGGTAGTCGGTTACTACCAGTACCTCATGTGCACCGCCATAGTGATGAAGGTTGCACGAAGTAATCAACAAGGCATAGAGTAGCTTCTAGACTTGTGGGTACCAGACTTTGGACTCTGATAGAACCTCACTGATGAAGTAGACTGGCCTTTGTACTTTGTATACATGGCCTTCTTTGTCTCGTTCCACTATGATTGTTGTGCTGACCACATTAGTTGTCGCTACAATGTAGATCAACAAGGTGTCTTTTTTGTCTGGCGGAGTGAGGATTGGAGGGCTTGTGAGAAAAGTCTTTAGTCTCTCAAGCGCCTTGCTCGCCTTGGTGGTCCATTCAAACTTCCATGTTTTCTTGAGTAGCATGAAGAAGGGAAGTCCTTTTTCGCCATGCCTAGATATGAATCTATTGATGGTGGCCATGCATCCTGTGAGCTTCTGGACGTCCTTGATAGATTGTGGGGGCCCCATCCGAGTAATCGCCTCAATCTGCTTTGGATTTTCTTCGATCCCATGATGGCTTATGATAAAGCTGAGTAACTTTCTTGACTGTACACCGAAGGTGCACTGAGTTAGGTTAAGCTTCCACCGAAATTGTCGTAAATTTGTGAAGGTCTCAGTTAGGTCTTTAATTAGGGTCTCGGGACTTTGGATTTTGATAACCATGTCAAACATGTTGGCTTCTGCATTGCGCCTGATCTGAGTACTCAAGTAGTCTTGGATAGTCTACTAGTAGGTAGTACTAGTGTTCTTTAATCGAAAGGACATGGTGGTGTAGAAATATGCACCGAAGGGTGTGATGAACAAAGTATTCACTTGATCTTCATCCTTGTGGGCAATCTGATGGTAGCCCAATCTAACACCCTAAAATTCAATTTTTGAAAGTTCGAATTAATTTGATTTAATTTGCATAGTTGTCTTTATTTTATAGGAAGAAAGAAAGATTTTATGAAAATAGATTAAAAAGAAATATAAGGTAGAAACAATGTTTGTTGCATTCATGTTGCTGCACAGTTTTATATGTTTGCTCATGTGTGTGCTTAGCCTAGAGTTTAAAATCAAATCTGTGGAAAATCTATTCAAAATCTCCGTTGGAAAAATGGAAAAGATTTTCTTTTCTCTTTCTTTTTCTTTCCTCACTTCTAGCCCGCTCCAGCTGGTGGCCTGGCCCACAGCCGGCCTTCCCTCCCTCGCCATGCACGCATGCACCACCAGCCACTGGCCTAGCAGCAGCCCAGCCCCCGTGCAATAGCAGCGCACCGGCACAGCCTGCATCCAGCACCTGAGCACAGCCACTGACCAGAGGGGCCTATGAGTCAGCACTGCAGCCAGCCATTGACAGGTGGGGCTCACCCGTCACTGGGCCTAGCTACAGTGTCACGGTCCTCACGCCGAGTCCGTTCGGGACTCTGCCGCCGCCGCCGATTCCGTTGCGGAATCCACGAGCACGCACGCCGAGGCTGTCCGCACCTTATAAAAAGGAGACCCCCATGCTCTGCTGCCCCTGTTCCCTAAACCCTAGCCACCCTCACAAACCCTAGCTCAAGATTGCCGCACCACCACCCGAGATCGCCGCCGTCATCGATCTCCACCTCCACCGTCTCTTCGTCCCTCGGTGTTCGCACCCTCGGTGTTCGTGGCGTGGTAAGGAGTGCCCCCACGTCACCCGCTCTCTCTCTCTCTCCCTCTCTATGTGATGTTCTGGCTCGTCAGAGTCATGCTACCAATGTAGCTCTGCCTCGCCGCTTGCACCGCCGTCTCTAGCCGCTTTTCGCCACGGAGATTAGCCCCATCGGCTTCGCCACACCTTGCGCTCTACTCCCGTGTTAGTCACGTAGGCGCTAGGCCCCCGCAGCCCTGTTCCAGCGAGATCGCCGCCGTCTCCCATGGTGCACCGCCATGGCCAGCACCACCCCGGTGACCACAGCCTCGTCGGCAGCTCCAAGCCATCCGATCTGCGGTAAATGGCCCAGATTAGATCCAGACACCCCGCAATATTTCTGTTCACCGTAGACTAGTGGACGCGGTCCTTCGCTGCGGTCCATGGCCAGTCCACAGACTCGCCCATTCGCCAGCCACCACCTGTCTAGTCAACGTGGCCATCGTCGATCAGCTCTGGCATTTTTGTAAAAGGCCCCTGTGGTTTTTCAAAATCAACCCGCAGTCCGGCGTAGTTCAAAAGTAATTAGATTTTAGTCCTATTTTTATCATTTTAGCTCCTAGGGCCGTCGGTTTTTATATCCGAGGCCCACACCTTTTACAAATTCGGTTTTAATTTATTTTAAAGCAAAAATAGTTCTAGTAATCTACAGTTTTGCCACTAGACACCATTTTAGCCATATCTTGCACGTTTTAGCTCCGATTTAGGTGGTTCTTGTGCCTACGAGTTCGTCTCAATGAGTAGAATAGTTCTACATCTTGTTTATCTATGTATCTTCTATTGGTGTACTGTTTTCTAATTTAGTGCATGTTTTGTTCATATGTGCTCGTGTCCCGATGTTTGTTGCGCCTAAGGCAAAGAGTTGCACGTGAATCTACAAGAGCTTGACTTTGAAGACTATGAGTAGCATCAGCTTGAAGAAGGCAAGTGCCCCTTGACCATGTTGATAACCTATGCACATTTAATTACACCTTATGCATGCATATGTCTAAATATGAGTACCCTAAGGATATCCTAGAGTTCTATAACTCTCTTGTTACCTTGGTTTATAATGGGTAGCAATGCTTAGTCGATTTACTATGGCTTTGTCACATGATGATGATTTATTAATTTTGACTTAATGGCTATGGAACTATGGTAAAATGTTGGCTTTTTAGCAACATGGAACTTAGGGACAAAAGGCACATGTTATGTCTTGGTGGTTATGCAGATGATGAATCTTATGGTAAGCTTGGTTAGTGGCTTGTGTTTTATGCTCGGGTCTTTCTTAAGGACCGATTCATGGAGAAACTACCCAGGATGACAGTACAACCTCGAGAGCTACATGCCTCTAGCCTTGACTGAGTAATTAGAGGATTCTAGTGTAGTGTTAATTGGGCTGCTCCACTGAGGGATGTCCCAAGATGTGGCATGGTCCTAGGGGTCCTCTGGTTGCTTGGGCTCCAGCGGAACCTTAGGAGATTATTGCTCGCTGGACGATTCTTTGTAAAGGCCTCATAGTTAAACCCTGCCATTCTACCTTGGAAGTGGGTCAAGAGGTTGGCTGCCTCGAGAATCTGGGAATCATGACTTGGGGGTAAAGTTGTACACCTCTGTAGAGTTTGATCAAACTGATATATCAGCCGTGCTCACGGTTATGAGCGACCTAGACCCTCACATGATTAGATGTTTTTGATGGAAGCTAGATATGGTTGGCCTTGGGCCAGATGACGATTAATATGGCTTTTCTTACACTCTTAATTATGATGACATATAAATGGGTTGGGGTTCTACTCACTTGTATTAATCAGGTGCTAATAAAATTTGACCAACTAAAATGCTTACCGCAATCAGCCAAGAGTCAACTTATCCTTTGTTTGAAGCCTTCATGTCATTATTTACTACACTTGCTAAGTATGACATATGCTCACCATTGCTATTTCCAAAAACCACCCTAGTCTATTCAAGAGAATGCTGCTATGAAGACGGAGGCTACATGGAGTATCTAGAGGAGTTCTAGAAGTGATGGGCGTGTGTGTTCCCCCAGTCAACCTTCATGTGGAGTGGAGTCCAACTACGAGTTTAGAGTCTGCGTTTGCGCTCTTTTGTAAGACCTTAGTGTGTCCTTTGTAATAATATTATGATCTTATTTAATAAACATTGTTTTGATGTTCACTGATGATGTCACTATATGTATGAAAGTTGATCCTGGCATACATATAGTTAGCATTCGGTTTTGTTCTTAAAACTGGGTGTGACAGAAGTGGTATCAAAGCCAGGTTGACTGTAGGACGTATGCCCAACTAGAAAATGGCCATTTTAAGGTTTTCAATTTGTTATATAATACTTGTTCCCTTATATCCTTGATTTCTATATGCTTCTTTTGCTAATATTCTCTCCCTTGACCATTTAATCTCACCTTTGTTTATTTTTCTTCAAGTTCTTGATTTATTGCTCTTCCTTGATCTGCCTTGTGACCCTTTGCTGTTAGAACTGATTCTTATCTATGCTCCTACGTAACCTAAGGATGACTAGAACAAAACTGACCAACTTTAGAGTTTGTACCATATCGTCAAAAGAACGTTAGTTGATTTCTATTTGGTGAAGCATGTTTGGGGTGTATGTTTGTTTATTATTATGCTATTGGATGATTTGCTTCTTTGTATTAAGTGCGATGTGTTGTGGGTTGATGTCCACAACTACATCAAGTTTGCTAGTTTAGTAAAGTTGTTAGTTTGGGGATCTTATCCTATTCCTTGTTCCAGATCTTTCTCCTATCTTTTATGTTGTTCTTCCTTATCTCCCTAATCTATCATGTTCCTGGTATCTTTCTACCTATGCTTACAAGTCCTTGGCTAAATCAGATGGTGAATACAAGAAGGAATGCAAGAGAATGTGGTGCTACCAAACAGAGCTCACCATCACCCCCTCCTCAATGCGGCATGGAACAGTGGATGTCTATGTAGACTCAACTCATGCAAGGAATGGTTCAAGCTATGACCAATGTTAAGCAAAGTCCTGTGCAACCAAGGGACAGTCATGGAGAGTTCATGAAGGGACGTCCACCCGTCTTTTCACACTCACCAGAACCACTTGATGCAGATGATTGGTTAAAGGCAGTGGAGAGGCAGCTTATCATAGCCCAATGCACTGATAGAGAAAAGGTTTTGTATGCTTCAGGTCAGCTATAGGGAGCATCTCTTGATTCGTGGGAATCCTACACTAGTCCTCCAATAGATGTTGCAACCATCACTTAGAAAGGAGTTTAAGAAAAGCTTCAGATAATACTATGTGCCAGAAGGGCTGATCAAGCTAAAGAAGAAGGAATTCTTGAGTCTTGAGCAAGGCTCAATGTCTGTGTGTGAGTATAGGGACAAGTTCATTCAGTTATCATGTTATGCTCCAAATGTGGTGAAGGATGATGAGAAGAAACAGGGTCTCTTCCTAGATGGTCTGAACGATGGAATTCAGATGCTGCTATTAGCTAACACCTATGACAACTTCCAATAGCTTCTAGATAAGGCAGTAGTGGTGGAGGACAAGCATCATGAGTTGGAAGAAAAGAAAAGGAAGAGGAAGTTTTAGGAGTAGTCTCGTAGCAGTACTTGCCCTTGTATTGCTTTGTAGCATGTGGCTTAGTTTTGCCCTGAGCATTAGATTAACAACACTGAGTACAATCAGCAGCAATAGCTCAACACTCAGGTGCAACACTCAAATTTCCATGCGCTTCATGAGATTACCGAAGTTAGCCCTCCCAAGGTGATTATGACCTACAACACTCCCGAGGTGGCTACTACACCTAAGACTCCCAAGAAGACTAGAACCTCTAATAGTCTACCTGAAATGGGTTGTTATCATTGCAAGAAAGAGGGACACCTCATGAGACATTGCCCAAAGAAGTATCCATATGTGTATGGTGACAAGAATCCAAATCGGGTTCGCATTCAAGTTCAAAACTAGGGAAATAAGACGCAACAACATTATATGAAAGGCAAGGTGAACAATGTGGCTATGGATGATGTTCAGAATAATCCTGATGTGATACATGGTATGTGCCTTGTTAACTCTGCCCCAACATCAGTTGTTTTTTATTCCAAAGCCACATATTCTTTTGTTACTAAGCAATATGCTGTGAAGCATCAGTTCGTTGCTGTTACTATGAAGCACCCCCTATTAATTAGTTCACCTAGTGGAGAGATGAAAGCAACACTTATATGTCCAAAGGTTAGTCTTAACATAAGGGGGGTAGTTTTCTTAGCTAATTTGGTAATCTTGGAGACTGAAGGAGTTGATGTAATCCTTGGTATGGATTCGTTACCTCTACATGATGGGACCATGGACCATGCTAGAGGAGCCATGTCATTAGTCAATTCAGCAGGAGAGGCAGTGGAATATGTGGCCTCTTTGCCATTAGTTGAAGAGGGTTCACTCAATCAAACAAAAGGTACTCCCATTGAAGAAATCATAGTGGTAAGTGAATTTCCTTATGTGTTCCCTGATGATCTTCTTGGTATGCCACTAGATCGAGAAATTGAGTTCATTATTGATCTTTTACCTGGAACTTCACCTATATCCAAGCGACCTTATAGAATGGCAGTTAATGAGTTAGGAGAACTCAAGATGCAATTAAGGGAATTACAAGATAAAGGTTTTATTCATCTGAGTTCTTCACCATTGGGAGATCCAGTGATATTTGTGGACAAGAAGGATGGAACTCAGAGAATGTGTGTGGGTTATAGATCTCTTAATGAAGTTATGATTAAGAACAAATATCCTTTGCCTAGGATCAAAGATCTTTTTGACCAATTGAAAGGAGCTTGTGTTTTCTCTAAGATTGATTTGAGATCAGGCTATCACCAATTGAAGATCCGACCAATTGATATTCCTAAGGCTACATTCACTATGAGGTATGGACTTTATGAGTACATAGTGATGTCTTTTGGGTTGACTAATGCTCCAGCATACTTCATGTATCTCATGAACAATGTTTTCATGGAGTATCTTGATAGGTTCGTTGTGATTTTCATTGATGGTATTCTCATATACTTTAAGAATGAAGAAGAGCATGTGGAGCACTTGAGTCTTGTCTTGCAAAAACTTAGGGAGAACTAGTTGTATGCTAATCTAAGTAAGTGTGAATTTTGGTTGGATGAAGTTTCCTTCCTTGGCCATGTTATTTCTAATGGAGCTATTGCAGTAGACCCAAGCAAAGTAAGAGATGTATTGGACTGGCAACCACCTCAGATTGTAAGTGAGATCTAGAGTATCCTTTGTTTGGAAAGCTATTATAGAAGGTTTATTGAAGGATTTTCCAAAATTTCTAGGCCTCTAACAGCTTCATTGGAAAAAGGGAAGAAATTTGAATGGACTACAGCCTGTGAGGAAAGTTTTATGACACTGAAGGACAGATTAACTATAGCACCAATGCTAGCATTGCCTGAAATTAGCAAGAATTTTGATGTGTATTGTGATGCTTCTCACCATGGTTTAGGTTGTGTTCTTATGTAAGAAGGTCAAGTTATAGCTTGTGCTTCAAGGTAGTTAAAAAACATGAGAAGAATTACCCTACTCATGATTTGAAATTGGCAGCTATGATTCATGCTTTGAAAATCTAGAGACATTATATTCTGGTTAATAGATGTGAGATTTACACGGATCACAAAAGCTTGAAGTACATATTCACTCAGTCTGATCTTAATCTGAGGCAACACAGATGGTTGGAATTGATTAAAGATTATGATCTTGGTATACACTATCATCCTGGAAAAGCTAATGTTGTAGTAGATGCCTTGAGTCAGAAGAGCTATGCTTATATGACTTTTGGACATTAACTTCCAACTAAGTTATGCAAGGAGGTTGAGAAGCTCAACCTTGGATTGGTCACTAATACCCAAGCAGTGACAATGGAGGTTGAGTCAACCTTGGAGCAGGATATTAGCGAAGGTCAATTAGAATATGAGAAGATAAAGGATATTGTTGAGCTCGTTAAGATAGACAAAGCACCAGGATTCCATATGGATGAGCAGGGAATAGTTTGGTTCAAGAAACGGATTTGTGTGCTAGATTTGAAAGCAATTCGAGAGTTAATATTGAGAAGGGCCCATGTGTTAGCCTATTCCATTCACCTTGGTAGCACTATGATGTACCAAGACTTGAAGGAGCAACATTGGTGGTATGGTATGAATAGGGACGTGTCAGAATATGTGGCTTTGTGTGATACTTGTCAATGAGTTAAGGCAGAGCACCAGAGGCTAGCAGGATTGCTACAACCATTGAAGATACCTAAGTGAAAATGGGAAGAAATTAGCATGGACTTTATAGTGGGTTCACCTCGTACTCAAAGTGGTTATGATTCTATTTGGGTAATTGTGGATCGCCTAAGTAAAGTTGCTCATTTCATTCATGTGAAGACTACGTACTCGGGAGGAAGACTTGCAGAGCTATACATGTCAAGGATTGTGTGTTTGCATGGGGTTCCTAAGAAGATTGTGTTAGACAGAGGTATTCAATTTACTTCCTTTTTTTGGGGAAAGCTTCATGAGTCTATGGGTACAAAGGTGAACTTTAGCTCAGCTTATCACCCTCAAACTGATGGACAAACAAAAAGGACAAATCAGATTTTGGAGGACATATTGAGGGCTAGTGCCTTGCAGTATGGATCTAGTTGGGATAAGAGTTTACCATATGCAGAGTTCTCTTATCACAACATCTATCAAGCTAGTCTCAAGATGGCCCCATTTGAAGCTTTATATGGAAGGAAGTGTAGGACTCCATTGTTCTGGAATCAAACGGGAGAAAGCCAAGTGTTTGGACCTAAAATCTTGAAAGAAGCGGAGAAACAAGTTCGGATTATCTGAGAGAACTTGAGGATAGCTCAATCAAGACAGAAAAGCTATGCTGACACATGTTGCAGGGAGTTGGTTTTTGAAGTGGGTGAATATGTCTATCTTAAAGTGTCACCTATCAGGGGACTTAAGAGATTCAAGGTTAAAGGCAAGTTGACACCCAGGTATATTGGGCCATTCAAGGTTTTGGAAAGGAGAGGTGAAGTAGCATATCATCTCAAGTTACCTGCTGTTGGCACGGAAATCTGGTTAGTGCGCCGACACATCAACAGGCCTGGGAGGCCTACTTTACTCCAGTGCAGGTCCTGCCGATTTTGGAGGTTTGCGGGCATGCTAGTCAATTTGACCTTGCAATTGGCAAGGAGACAAGATAATCAGTAATTTAAGGTGGAACATGTCCACCCATAGTCCAGACAGTTCTACAGTGCTATCGGCTAGAAAGCCGATAGGATGTATCAAGTCATCGGCTGATGAGCCGATGATACCAGCATATATCCATATATGAATAAAATAAAGCAATCGGCTAAAAGAGCCGATGGATAACACAAGCAATCGACTAAAGAAAAGCCAATAAGATCGTAGAATGAAATCAACTCTTGTGTTCCTACAAACAAATCTATAAACTAACAAAGTCTAATCTATCATCACCACTAATTAGGTCAAAACAATGCAGCGTTGGCAGTAGGGCGATAAACTAAAGTTTGTAAGCTGATAGATCTATTTATAGCAGAACAAAGTATCGAAAACATGCTACGGATAATGAAATAGAAGTCATCGGCTGTGTAGCCGATGAGGCATAGCGTGTGAGTAGTGTGTGAATAATTCTTTATTTTCCTAATAAAGAAATCCTCTAACTAGCAAAATGTACCTTATCATCACTACCAATCGGGTCATTCGATACAGCGTTGGCAGCAGGGCGATAGATCTAAAGTTTACTAGCCGATGAATCTATTTACTAGTAAAACAGAGAATTAGAAACATACTACGGATAATGAAGCATAAGTCATCGGCTGTATAGATGATGAACACCTGGACATATAACTCATCGGCTGAATGACAGATTAATATTGCTATCGACTATGAAGCCTATGAGTGTAGAAATCAAGATATTCAATATGAATTGTATGGATTATCGGCTAGGAAGCTGATAGGGTGTAGTATGCAGGTTTAGCTATAGCCAAGGCCATAAGCCTAACAAAATCTAGAATATCGTCACCACCAATCGGGTCATTCGATACAGCGTTGGCAGCAAGGCGATAAAGAGAAGTCTAAAAGCCAATAAATCTAACTATAACCAAACAAGCTCCTAAAACCAGGATTAAGATACAACAATCCAGCAAACAATCTGACATCAATCAAGATATGATCAAGTTGAAAGAACGACAAGATGACAGATTTATAGGATATGAGCCGATGAATCTTAATCAAGGTGGGTAATTATATCAAATCTAGTAAGAGGTCATAAGATGCAGCCTTACAAGACATGATAGAATTGATGACTAGGGATCTAGATGAAATTATAGCGATGCACCCATAATTAAACCCTAGAGTACCTGTATGACGAAGACCGTAGCAACCCGAAGATTGGACTTAACCGATGCAGCCCTGCCTACCAAAGAACTCACTGGATATCTACATTACTCCTACTCCTAAGGTATTTGGCGTGAAGCTGAAAAGTGTTTTATTGATTGGTTGACATCTGGTTACAATAGCCGGGGTTTATATTTATACCCTGGGCTTAATACGAGTCCTAGTCGAATAAGACTTACAATTCTTGCGAATAAGGAAAATATCCTAACTTAAGATAAATTGGACTCCATACTTCCCTTTCCAGCAGAGTCTGATGTCTTCACGCTCTGGCCGATACCATCTTCTTTTTAATCAATCTCTACTCATGTTATGGATTCAGCCGATGCTGCTGACGTGACCATCCTTCAGGGTGACCCTTAGCCAATTCTGATTCCAATCCGAATCAACCGATGTCTTAGGCGACGTGATCTCCACGATGTCTTCCCAAATTCCAGGCTCCCCTTGATTCTGGTCTCTTCTAGTAGATTCATCATTAATTAATCATCCCTCTCCAATTCCGAATCTGCTAATAAGTCCTGCCAAATTTTGGTGTTAACACCTGCTCAATTGTCAGATGTACACAGTGTGTTTCACGCATCCCAGATGAAGAAGTGCTTGAGAGTGCCAGAGGAATAGCTATCTTTGGAGGAACTTAATGTGAAAAGTGACCTTACCTACACTGAGCATCCAATAAAGATCTTGGAAATCGCAGAGAGAATTACTAGAAGTAAGGTTATCAGGATGTGTAAGGTTCAGTGGAGTCATCACTCGGAGGATGAGGCAACATGCGAACGTGAAGATGAATTGAAGGTAGAATTTCCACAGCTCTTTGAAGGCCCATCCGAATCTCGAGGACGAGATTCATTTTAAGGGGGGTAGGTTTGTAACACCCTAAAATTCAATTTTTGAAAGTTAGAATTAACTTGATTTAATTTGGAAAGTTGTCTTTATTTTATAGGAAGAAAGAAAGATTTTATGAAAATAGATTAAAAAGAAATATAAGGTAGAAACAATGTTTGTTGTATTCATGCTATTGCATAGTTTTATATGTTTGCTCATGTGTGTGCTTAGTCTAGAGTTTAAAATCAAATTTGTGCAAAATCTATTCAAATCTTTGTTGGAAAAATGGAAAAGCTTTTCTTTTCTCTTTCTTTTTCTTTCCTTGCTTCTGGCCCGCTCCAGCTGGTGGCTCGACCCATAGCCAGTCTTCCCTCCCTCGCCTTGCGCGCGCGCACCGCCGGCCACCGGCACAGCCTGCATCTAGCACCTGATCGCAGCCACTGACCAGAGGGACCCACGAGTCAGCGCTGCAGCCAGCCACCAATAGGTAGGGCCTACCCATTAGTGGGCCTAGCTACAGTGTCACTGCCCTCCTTGTGCCAAGTCTATTTAGGACTCTACTGCCGCCGCCGATTCTGTTGCAGAATCCATGAGCACGCACACCGAGGTCGTTCGTGCCTTATAAAAGGGAGACCCCCATGCTCTGCCGCCTCTGTTCCCCAAACCCTAGCCACCCACGCAAACCCTAGCTCGAGATCACTGCACCGCCGCCCGAGATCGCCACCGTCGTCAATCTCCGCCTCTACCGTCTCTTTGCCCATGCGAGCGCCCCTCGGTGTTTGCGGCGTGGTAAGGAGTGCCCTCGTGTCACCCGCTCTCTCTCTCCCTCTCTATGCGCCATTCCGGCTCATCAGAGTCATGCCACCACTGTAGCTCTGCCTCACCGCTTGTGCTGCCGTCTCTAGCTGCTTTCTGCCGAAGAGATTAGCCCCATCGGCTTCGCCTCACCTTGCGCTCTGCTCCTGTGTCAGCCGCGTAGGCGCTAGGCCCCCGTAGCCCTGTTCCGGTGAGATTGCCATTGTCTCCCATGGTGCGTAGCCGTGGCCAGTGCCACCTCGGCGACCATAGCCTCACTGACGGCTCCTAGCAGTCCGATCAGCGGTGAATAGCCTAGATTAGATCTAGACACCCTCGCCCTATTTCGGTCCACCAAGGACTAGTGGACACGGTCCTTCACCATGGTCCATGGCTAGTCTATAGACTCACCCAATCGTGGGCTGCCACCTGGCCAATCAACGTGGCCACCGCCGGTCAGCTCAGGCATTTTTGCAAAAAGGCCCCTATGGTTTTTTAAAATGACCCGCAATCCAGCGTAGTTCAAAAATAATTTGATTTTAGTCCTATTTTTATCGTTTTAGCCCCTAGGGCCATCGGTTTTTATATCCGAGGCCCAAACGTTTTACAAATTTGGTTTTAATTCGTTTTATATGTGAAAATAGTTCTAGTAATCTACGGTTTTGCCACTAGACACTGTTTTACCCATGTCTTGCACGTTTTAGCTCTGATTTAGGTGGTTCTTGCACCTACGAGTTCGTCTCAATGAGTAGAATAGTTCTACAACTTGTTTATCTCTCTATCTTGTATTAGTGTATTGTTTTCTAATTTAGTGCATGTTTTGCTTGTATGTGCTCATGTGCTGATGTTTGTTATGCATGTGTCAAAATATGAGTACCCTAAGGATATCCTAGAGTTCTATATCTTCCTTGTTACCTAGTTTTATAATGGGTAGCAATGCTTAGTCACTTTACTATGGCTGTCACATGATGATGATTTATTAATTTTGACTTAATGGCCATGGAACTATGGTAAAATGTTAGCTTTGTAGCAACATGGAACTTAGGGACTCAGGCACATGGTATGTCTTGGTGGTTATGCAGATGATGAATCTTATGGTAAGCTTGGTTAGTGGCTTGTGTTTTACGCCTGGGTCTTTCTTAAGGACCGGTTCATGGAGAAACCACCTAGGATGACAGTACAACCTCGAGAGCTACATGGCTTTAGCCTTGGCCGAGTAATTAGAGGATTCTAGTGTAGTGTTAATTGGGCTGCTCCACTAAGGGATGTCCCAAGTTATGGCATGGTCCTAGGGGTCCTCTGGTTGCTTGGGTTCCAGCAGAACCTTAGGAGATTATCGCTCACTGGACGATTCTTTGTAAAGGCCTTGTAGTGAAACCCTGCTGATCTACCTTGGAAGTGGGTCAAGAGGTTGGCTACCTTGGGCATCTGGGAATCATGACTTGGGGATAAAGTTGTACACCTCTGCAGTGTTTGATCAAACTGATATATCAGTCGTGCTCATAGTTATGAGCAACCTGGACCCTTACATGATTAGATGTTTTTTATGGAAGCTAGATATGGTTGGCCTTGGGCTGGATGATGATTAATATGTCTTTTCTTACACTCTTAATTATGATGACAAATTAATGGGTTGGGGTTTCTACTCACTTTGTAGTAATCAGGTGTTAATAAAATTTGACCAAATAAAATGCTTACCGGAGTTAGCCAAGAGTCATCTTATCCTTTGTTTAAAGCCTTCATGTCATTATTTACCTCACTTCTTGAGTACAACATGTGCTCACCCTTGCTATTTCCAAAAACCACCCCAGTCTATTCAAGAGAATGCTGCTATGAAGATGGAGGCTAGTTGGAGTATCCAAAAGTGATGGACGTGTGTGTTCCCCAGTCAACCTTCCTGTGGAGTGGTGTCCAACTATGAGTTTAGAGTCTTCGTTTGTGCTCTTTTGTAAGACCTTAGTGTCTCCTTTGTAATAATATTATGATCTTATTTAATAAACATTGTTTTGATGTTCACTGATGATGTCACTATATGTATAGAAGTTGATCCTGGCATACATATAGTTAGCATTCGATTTTGTTCTTTAAATCAGGTATGACACCTGAGTAGCAATCAAGAAAGGAGAGTAGAGCGCAGCACGTGGTATCGTCCATGATTTGGTTGATGCGGGGTAGCCCGAAAGGGTCTTTCGGGCAGTACCTATTGAGGTCCATGTAGTCGACGCACATCCTCCACTTTTGGGCATTCTGAGTTCTTCTTCTTTACTAGCACCAGGTTAGCGAGCCATTCTAGATTGTGGATCTCTTTGATGAACCCTACTGCTATGAACTTTGTGAGCTCTTTCTTGATGGCGGCTTTTCTGTCTAGAGTGAATTGACGTAATCTTTGCTTTACTGGTTTGGAGTCAGGTTTCAATTCTAATTTGTGCTCAGCCAATTCCCTCAAAACTCTAGGCATGTCCACTAGTTTCCACATGAAGATATCCCTATTGTCCCTGAGGAAATTGTTGAGCGCGTCTTCCTATGCCTAGTTGAGCTCATAGCTGTTAGTCACTATATTAAAGGGGTTGCCCTTTGAAGGACCAGATTTAGCGACTAGAGGAGGGGTGAATGGGAGCATTTGAAATTTTCTCAAAACTTTGGCCACTATCCCAATCAAACCCCAAAAGAGCGAAAACTCACACGGAGAACACAAAAGATGTCCACGAGTCAACTTGGTGACTAGATGAACTCTAGATTGCTAGAGATCACAGTGGGACACTCGATACAGCGGTAAATCAAAAGTTCTCCAAGAAACTCAAATTTGGAGCTCTCAACCTTAAACTTGTGAAGAAAAGAACTCACACCTAAATACATGAACAAACTGGTGATTCGATATTTAGTAAAAGTTTTGGGGCACACAAGAAGTGCAGCGGAGAAAACGGATCAAAGATCGGAGGTCTAGAACTCAAAATCGACATGAAAATGTGACCTGTACTACAAACTGCGGTAGTGCCACATAAGATGTGGTAGTGCTGCGTCACGACAGTGCTACGTAATATGTGGCACTATTGTGTTGCGGTAGTGCCTCACTTCCATGTGGCAGTGCCGCGCATACTACTGTCGGTAGCCCGAAACTTTTTTCCAAAAAGCCAAAATCCACTCAAAACAACTTTGATTGAGATGAAATTTTACAAGGAGGTAAAAGGATGTATCAAGAAGACAATCCCAGAAGATGAAGTCCAAAATTAAAGAGGAACTCTAGAAATCAAGAAATATATGGATTGACATGGGGTTTTCTCAACAATCAGTAAAACTCTCTAATTTCATGCTCGTGGATCTTCAGCCAAAGAGACTTGGTAGAAGTGATTTCCAGATGTCCTTGTATGTTCTCAAAGAGCCAAAACAACCCAATCTCAAAACTCAAAGATTTCATCGGAAAATCAAAAGGGATACTAGAGGCAAGAACTCAAACCAAATCAAAGAACTCAAATTCAAAACATGGAAGCATCGAGGACAACTTCTATTGTAGCAAAAGATCTGAGTATAGAGGTCTAGTTCTTCATTGGATTACAAAATGCAGTATAGAGGTGTACTGTGGATGTCTCCCGGTGTCTCTCTCACTCAGTGTAAACTAAACTAGTGACTCAAAATGAAATAATGGAAGAGGTGGCTGGTTAGGACCAGCCCCCTCTTATTTATAAAGGTATCACACAATTCCTAACTTGCCCCTAGATATTTCCCTTAACCACTTAACCCAGGGGTAAAATGGTCCAAGTAGAGATCTGTGCATCTGACAGCCACGAGCCCTTCACAAGATAGCTTCACCTCGACACGAACTCCCTGATGATGCCACGTGCCACCACCAACTCCGCCCAAGGGTTTTGAGGCCCAAACCAACCAAATCGTTTGCCTCTAGTTTTGAGGCCGAAACCAGGAAACCTCCTAGGAGGAGCGTATCCACTATGCCTCCTCCACAATCCCGACGCGTGTCACTGTCCATCCTTGATATCCCGAACACTAAGTCCTCTAGTGCCTCCGCTTTACTTGGTCAACCATCATCTTGACTTGGTCAACACAGTCTCCTCCTCTGCATGTGCTCTCGCTCGTCAGTGTCCCCAAGTGTCAGCCACCACGGTCAATGCCCCGGCTATCTCCGTCCCTCGGTCCAAGCCTCACATCCATCCTTCATAGCTCCTAGTCCATCAGCACGGCACGTCTCTACTCAACCTTCTCCATAGCCGTCGACCATCTTCATGCTCAACACTAGCACACCAACACAGCCAAGAGACATGTTGCCCACTCCGCACACTCAAACCTCGGTTAGTCCACACTAAACCAAAGGCCTAATCTCCTAACAATCACTCATCACACATTGATACACATGGGCACATATCAACCATGTGTTCACAATCTCCCCTTGATGAGTGAATTGTCAACACCAACACAGAGAAGAGTGGAAGGCAAAAGAAAAAGATAAAACTCACTCAAATGACCAAAAGCTAATGAAAGAAAATACCAAGTCATTTGAAATGAGAAAAGCTTGGTCCCCAAAGTCATGGGCAACGGCTCGACACAACTAAGCAAAATCATAGCTAGTCCTCAAGAAGAGGCAGAAAGGGCTCAACACCACTAGCCAATCAGCAGAGAGAAAAACACAAAAGCTCAGGGTAAAAGCTCAAACTAGCAACTGTCAAAATCAAAGCTAGTCTTTCTAGAAGAGGCAAAGGCTCAACATAACTAGTAGAAAACAGCCCAAACTCCCCCAAAACTAATGCAACTCTCATGCAAACCTCTCCCCCTTGTGTGTGCCAGCTCTGTGGTATCAAAATCTCCAAATATTCTCCCCCTTGTTGATACATGCACACATCAAGAGATCATAGAGGAGTCAAACACTGCAACTCCCCCTCAAAATATGCCATGAAAATGCAAAGGGATGCAGAAATGCAAAAGCTTGAGAATTATAGTATCCAAAATGAGAAAATGCTCTAAGTGGTGTGATGCAGTTAGTTTTGCAATAAAGCCATGTGCTAGCAAATCCTCAATCTGATCATATGTTACAAATCATGATTAACAAAGCATTTTGAGCACTTTTTAAGTTTCAAAAAATGTTCACCACTAAAATAGCATATAGCAGGTATAAGCAGGAGATCAACATGGTGCAACTAAGGCTATATAGGGTGAACTACCCCAAACAACGGTCAATCATCATGCAAAAGATGAACCTAAGACTTGTGATTCAGATTTTTTAATTTTTACAAGTTTCACAAGAATTAGTCAAAGCATGTGATTGCGAGTGGTTGTAAGCACTGTCTTGCCTAACTTTTCAACTGACCGAAGCCTATGTCAGAAAGACAATTAGAAGCTTAAAACTTCGGTTTTGGTCATACACTACATTGCTCAAGTTCATCTTAATGTGTAATAAGAAGCTGTCTCGATACAGTGTTGACATGTGCAAATCCTCTTGATCTTTTCGTTTCATTTTTCATTTCACTTATCTTGGAGTCAAATTTTAGCACAAGTATTTCAAATGTTCTCCAAGCAAGTGAAAACCTTCGAGAATGAGACATAGCAACCTAGCATAACTATAATAGCAAAAAGATCTCAACCATCCTACACATGCTAGTTGCCAAACTCAGAGGTGAACAAGGTTGATGATTAACAGTGGATTATCATGTTCACAATTTTAAAAAATGGCTTAGCTCATCATAGAATGTTCCATAAGAGCAAAATGAGCCTAAGCTTGCTCAAGCACCATCATGTACCACACTAGATTAAATCACTAACAGCATGATCTCATTCTAAACAATATACTCATGAAGCTCAGAATGCATATAGTACATGATGCAAATGCAAAAACAATGTATGATACAAAAACCCAAAACAAAAGTCTAAACTAAAAGAAAACAAAGACTACTATACAAGATCCAAAGCTTCCCTCCTCTAAAAAGGGAAGCAAACACCCAAATCCCCCCGCAAGCGAGCAAATGTGGCTTGATCTAGGGGTTTTGTGAGGATATCAGCAAGCTGGTTGTGGGTATCTACATGGCAAAGATTGATGTTGCCTTTTTCATAGTGATCTCTTAGAAAGTGGAAGCGAACATTGATATTTTTGGTTTTTGAATGAAGCACAGGGTTCTTTGCCACACTAATTGCGCTGGTGCTATCACAAAGCAAAGGTACTCTCAAAGCTCAACCCAAAGTCTCACAAAGTGACAATCATCCACAAGAGCTAGGAGCAGCGGCAATGTATTCTGCTTAGGTAGTGGATTGTGCTTCACTAGACTACTTGCGAGAGGACCAAGACACCAAAGATGAACCCAAGAACTAAGAGGTACCCAAAGTGGACTTGTGGTCCAAGAGATAGCTAGCGAAATCAACATTTGAGTACCCACGCAAAGAAAGCAAAGAAGAAGCAAAAAAACAGAGACCAAACTCAGGAGTAAAGTGCAAATACCTTATGATTCTCTTCACCACTTGGTAGTGAGAGCTGTGAGGAGAAGCTTGAAAGCGAGCGCATAGACACACAACAAAATGTATGTCTGGCCTCATCGCCAACAAGTACAGCTATGACCCGATCATGCTTCGGTACTCCTTCTGGTCCATGGCCTCGCCCTATTCATTAGCGTCCAGGGCCATCATCGTTAACATGGGCATCGAAAGAGGCTTGGCCTCGCCCATATCGAACTTCTTTAGCACATCCTTGGTGTACTTGCCTTGATGCATGAAAGTGCCATCTCGGGTCTGCTTCATCTGGAGACTAAGGAAGAAGTTGAGCTCACCCATCATGCTCATCTCGAATTCCCTGCTCATAATATCTGCAAACTTGGCAAAAAGAGCATGAGACGAACCACCAAAGATAATATCATCCATGTAATTCTGAACTAAAAGGGTGTCTTGCTCTTGCTTGAGAAGAAAAAGCGTTTTATCAACCGATCCCATTTTAAACTCCTTTTCCACCAGAAAAGTTTTCAAACGAGCATACCAAGCTCGAGGAACTTGTTTCAAACCATACAAAGCTTTTTGAAGTTTGAAGACATGGTTTGGAAACTTGGGATTTTGAAAATCGGGGGGTTCCCTAACATAAACCTCTTCCTCTACTTACCCATTTAAGAAAGCACTTTTGACGTCCATTTGAAAAAGCTTGAAACCCTTGGATGTGGCAAAAGCTAGGAGGATCCTAATGGCTTCTAAATGAGCAATAGGAGCAAAGGTTTCCTCATAGTCTATTCCCTCTTTCTAGCAAAACCCCTGGGCTACCTTGCTTTGTTTCTAACTACCAACCCATCCTCACCCTATTTGTTTTTGAAAACCCATTTGGTACCGATAGGATGGCAATCTTGTGGAGGTGGTGTTAAAACCCAAACCTAGTTTATTTCAAAGTTTTCTAACTCCTCATGCATGGCATTAACCCAATTAGGATCAAAAAGTGTGTCCAACATCTTTGGGTTTGAAGAAAGCAACAAAAGCAGAATGTGCAAAGTGAGATAAGTCATTTGACCTTTATCGGGTGACTCGCTCATTGTTATCGCCTATCATCTGTTGAGGGGGTGCATCGCCTGAATGTGTCAAGGAGCTTCTCACCCAGAATTGACCTACCCCTCAACTGGAGTTTGCTCTCCTCCAAGATCAGCTACTAGCTCGAATGGCACCAAGGTTGTAGAGGTAGAAGGTCCATCGGCTGAAGTAGTCGAAGCAAGCTCGATTGGGGCAGCCAATGGAGGTGGTTTAGGATCACCCCAAACGGCATCATCTTGCTCCTCCTCCACAAAAATGCTCTCTCTGAGCTCTTTGTCACATGCATGATCAAAGATAGGAGCTGAACAATGCATTGTTTCATCGAATGTGACCTCTCAGGTCTCCACGATGCAGTTACTTTCTAGGTTAAGTATTTGATAAGCTCTAGAATATAAAGCATAACCTAGAAATATACCGTCTGAAGACTGTGACTCAAACTTGTCCAACTTACCTTGTTTGAGCACAAAGCATTTACAGCCAAACACTCATTTATGGCTCACCTAGGGTGTTCGTCCAAATTGGAACTCATAAGAAGTTTTGTTCAATAAAGCTCGAAGGAAAATGTGATTGGACACATGACAAGTTGTGCTGACCGCCTTGGCCCAATACTTCCTAGGAGTCCTATGCTCATTGAGCATCATCCTAGCCATCTCAACAAGGGTCCGATTCATGTGTTCAACAACACCATTCTGTTAAGGCACATAGGGAGAGGAAAACTGATGATCGAGTCCAATAGAAGAACAGAAGGTCTCAACATGAGTATTCTTGAATTCTATGCCATTTTCACTACGAATAGCTCTCATGGCATTCTTTGGAAACTCATTTTGTAACCTCAAAATCCAATCTTGAGCATGTGAAAAATCCTTATCCTTGGTCTCCATGAAAAACACTGAAGAATAGCGAGAAAAGTCATCAACGATCACAAGCACATACTACTTCCCACCATGTGAGCTCACCCGAGCTGGACCAACTTTGTCCATGTGTAAAAGCTCACCGGGTCGCTTGGTCATAACCTTGTTGACCGGTGGGTGAGACGCAGCAACCATTTTTCCATGATGACAAGGATGGCAAATAAGATCTTTCTCAAATTTCAACTTAGGCAATCCTTGGATTAGGCCAAGCGAGCTAACTCTTTCAAGCAAGTCAAAACTCAAATGACCAAGTCTCTTATGCCACTTCCAAAGCTCAGAGGAAGATCTAGCCATCAAACACTGAGAAGAACCAAAATACCTCAAGAAGTTTGCATGAAAAACACGACCAAAGGGAGAAATATGGCAAACAAGATCTCCTCGAGGGTCCAATATATGAGAAAGGTTCTACTTAAAATGCACTTCAAAGCCATCCTCAAGGAGTTGCGAAACAGAAAGCAAATTGAAATGCAAATTTGAAACCAAAGCAACATCCTTGAGAACAAAACTCTCATTTACCTTAATGGCTCCATGAGAGATGACTCGTCCCTTGCTGTTATCCCCAAAAGTGATGTACTCCTTTCCATGCACGGGGCTGAGGCTGGAGAACCAATTTGAATTACCAGTCATATGGTGCCAACAAACAGAATCAACAAGCCATATGTTCTCCAGGCCTTTGTCCTGCTCAATCAGTAGAAAGACATGGGATGAGCAAATAGTCTAACACTGGGGTTAGTAAACTGTGAAGCATATCAGTGTTATGCCATTTGCTTAGAGTTAGGGTAAAACCCGCTCATCCTATGCCTAAGGGGAAAGCAATCACCACAACAATGAAAGTGTGGTCTACTGGGGGAAGCGATTACCACAGAAGAAACATGGTTAGCTAGGAGGGTAGAAACCAAAGTCACTACCATAAGGTTCATAGTCAAACTGACCAAGACTTGGATCCTGCCAGGCACCACCACGAGACCTAGCACCTTGAGGCCTTGCACCTCTAGGTCTAGCAGGACATCTCTGAACAGGCGGAGCATGTACACCATGGAAAGGGTGGTACATGTCCCGGTTGTTCATCTCCACTTCACGTCTCTCATCCCTCTTCCTCCTGAAATAGAACTCTAACAAGTGACCACCTGTATGGCAATACTCACACTAGAACCTCACCTCTCTCTTGGGTTGTTGGTTCGCTTTCTAGTGGTTGTGGGTCACTCTGGGAGGTGCTTTGAGAAGGGTTTCCTCAAGAAGGTATGGAAGTGTGTCCAAAGGATTTTTTTAGATGGTTGGGCTTTTGGATACACACTTGTTTTTGAGGTGGGGCTCTTAGTGGCTCTTCAAACACACCATCTGTAGTTTTAGTCTTGGAGGGTTGTGTTGGTGGAATTTTAAGCAATTTGGGAGTAGTGGTGGAGTTTGGTTTCTCACTCAGCTTGAGACCACTACACTCATTGATCTTGCCATAGAGTTTGTCACTACCAACACCCTCAGTAGCAAAGCCTACATCCGAACCACCCATGCCACTCTTGAACTGTTGGACTATCATGCCCAACTATGGCTCTCCATAAGACACCCAGCTCAAGATAGTCTGAAGGTATGTGTTTTCCTCCTTGAATCTAGTCTTGGCTACAAGGCAAGCCTCAAGCTCCTGAACCAATGCCTGACAAAGCACACACTCTGTTGGAGCACTCTCACAACTCGCCTTCTCAAGAGAGGCAATCCTAGCACTCTTCTCTGTTAGCTCCAATTGCAAAGTGGGACAAGACTTGCAAGCACCCAACAAGCTATGCCTGGACTTCACTTCATCCATCTCATCTAGCAAATAGACATATTTGGTCTAGAGGGTGGCAAGACTCATCATGTGCAAACCACAGCTATCACGCTCTGTCTCCTCGGAAACAATGGGAACTCTAACTGCCTCAAGGTCCTTAAGCACTTTCTCTAGCTTAACCTTGAGCTCGTTCCTCTCCTTCACTGTGCGCCTATGCAACTTATCCTGGCTAAGTAGAGCGTCATTCATCGTCTCTAACTCAGCGGCTAACTAGTCGATGGAAGGAGGTATTTTAGAGTCAGTGTCAAAGTTGTTGACATCGTCGCCCACCGTCTCGCTGTTGAATGCCATGGTGCAGAGGTCGTTCAGGGTGGAGTCGGTGAGGAAGCAGAGACTGTTGAGCTTGTCCACAACCTTCCTCACAGACTCGTCATTGCTCAAAGAGGAAGAAGAGTCCTTGGTGTTGGAGTTCAGGTCACTGAGGGAGACCAAGAAGGCATGCTCTAGAGCCTTGGTAGTCTTGTGGAATTGTTTCTTGAGCACCTTCTTATTGAACGTCCTCACTATCGACAAAAGATGCTCGGTAGTCCTCCGAGGGGTATCCCACGAAGGTAGATTTGTTGGTAGAGGTGCGTGAGATCAAGAACAAGAAGGCAACAGAGACACAAGAGTTAGACAGGATCGGGCCGTCGGCACAATGTAATACCCTACTCCTATGGTCTATTGGTTTGTATTGGCTATCGTATGATAATCATGTGTTTTGAGGGGGTCCCCTACCCACCTTATATAGCTGGGGGGTAGGGTTACAAGTCGGTTAGATCTAGGAAATAACCGGAAAGGAATAACAGATTACATAAATCATGGGATCGAGCATATCCTAACAGATCTCGTAACATCTCCAAGATATCGCCCCTGATGCCTTGCGGTGCACGCCGAGCAGCGCCGAGCACCGTGGGCCTTCGTCTTGTGGGTTGGACCGCCCCTGGTAGCACGGCCCATGTAGTCCGCCGTTGGTATCCGGGGTCATACCCCCCACAGCTAGTCCCCGAGCGCCTTTTATCCGCTAAGCAACGCCGTCTTGAGCTTGTCCGAGCAGGTATAAACAAAGCCGAGCAGTCAGACTCATAGTCCGACCACCCTAATGAGTCACCGAGCAGTTGTTGACCGTTGCCGACCAGTTTAACTATCCGGCCGAGCACGGGCTTGCTCAAGTAAGGCTTGCCAGAAGGATGTAAGGAGCTGAAGTTTGAAATTAAAAAAATTCATGTGTGGTCAACCAAGTGTGCCCACTTAGAGTCCGACCACCAGAAAAGGAGATTCGTCTTCTTCGACTTCGAGTGGTGCAGAGTATTCTAGTAAACCGACCAGAGAAGACACATTCACCGCAAGGTGAAGAGTGCCCACTTAGTCCCCGAGCCTGGCAGTAGGTGAGGTAGTCATGTGGTGCCAGGGTCTAGAAAAAACTGAAGACCAGCCGAGCAGGCAGCCAGTCCCTAGGCATTGGCCCTGAAGTAAAAAAGCGCACATTCACCGCAAGGTGAAGTGTGCCCACTTAGTCCTCGAGCCTGACAGTAGGTGACGTAGTCACGTGGTGCAAGGGTCGGAAACGTCAGCAATCAGGAAGACAATCCCCAGTGTGGTGTGGAATCGAACCATAATGATGACCGAGTCCCCATGCCACAAAGGGAAGCCTTGGATTGGGTAATCGTTGCCGATTACTCAAATCATGGAGAAAAAACTGGGGTAACGACTGTACAGTAAGAGTTACTAAGCCTTGACGAGATGACGGAGAGGTCGGTGAAATTTTCGGCATGCAGTACCGGTTTGCAACCAAAAAATGGGCGATATGGGCCATAATGGCGCTGAGGCCCAATTGACGGTCCAGCGAAACGCTTGGAGGAATCCGAAAGGCCACAAATCATGGCGCGGTTTCCCAAAAACCCTGGAAAGCGAAGAGTCGGGGATTAGCCTTTATAAGTCCGTTGCCTCACTCCGTGCTCCCACCTTTGCCACTCAGTCGCTTCGTCTTCCTTCTCGCTTTCGCGCTCCCATTCGCGTTCACACACGCTTCGCTGCTAGGGTTGAGAAGTTCATGTGAGGAATCCAGATCCGATCCAGATCGGAGAGATGGCACCAAAGAGGAGCAGCGTCGCGACGAAGAAGTAATTGGCGGAACCAACCGGGAGAAGGAGTGGGTGGCATCGGTCATGGGTGAGCCAGTGATCAACTATCTTGTTGAAGCAGGAGTCCTCCTAGACCAGGCGACTGTCGGATGGCGTCCGGCTGCGGGTGAGCCCTTTCCAGTACCAAATACCAGCGAGTTGGTTGTGTTTGAGGATTTCTTTTGGCATGGGTTTGGAGTTCCAGCACATCCGTTCCTTCATGACTTGATTGAGTATTATGGAGTCAGTTTGTGCAACCTTCACCCTAACACGATCCTGCACATTTCTATTTTCATCAATTTCTACGAGTCTTTTCTTGGGATTCAGCCCCACTTCAATTTGTTCCGGCACTTTTTCTGGTTGAAGAAGAAAGGGGGAACTAGGTCCAATATTGTTGGAGTGTATCTACAACTGAGGGATGGGATGGCCAGTGAATACATCTCTGTCCCGCTGAGTACCTCGGTGAAGCATTGGAATGCGAGATGGTTCTACATGAAGCAGGTTGAGCCATCGATTTGGTGCGATGTGGATCACGTTCTGAAGAATCACCTGAACTGGTCGGTGAGACCGAGCAGTGGAGACATGGATCAGGTCATGGAGCTGATTGCCCTGATGAAAGGCGTGAAGGTGAACGGAGTTGGAGTGGCGGTGAACTTCATCTACCGTCGTGTTCTTCCGTGCAAGGAGAGAGCTCACCCGGGATACGACTTCAGAGGTGAAACTGACTTTACCAGGGAAAGGCCAGAAATCCTCCCTAAAGATGTTGTGTTGGTACGTGCGGCGGAGTTGTTCGCCCCGGGATCGTCGTACCACATCCCGGACCAGCCGATGCCATACAGCTACATGAATCCTCCCCTGAAGGTAAGATAACGCGTTGCAGCTTATGTTCGACTGTATGTGACTGATGCAAATTTCTGATTATCCTTGCCGAAAATCAATGGACAGGATCGGGAAGCGTTCTTCTCAGGCGTCCCGAACGCAGAGTGGCCGGCTGCCGTGGATGCATGGCCGATCGGTCCTCGGCTCACAGAAGGCAATGGTGATAGCTCGTCGTCGTCCTACGAGGTCGTGGCGGCGAGCACTTCTGCCACCCGAGCCGCCGAGAAGGAGCCAAGAAGCAAGAGAAGGAAGACCTTGGAGTCTACTTTGTAGAGTGTGGTGGAGTGGTCGGATGATGACGTGCCAACAATGTCGCTGTCGGCCATCGGGGGCCCAATGGAGTTCACAGATGTCGAAGCAGCTGTGGAGGGATCAATCGGCGTGGTCGGTACTACTGGGGAAATCACCGAGCCCGGTCGGCCGGCGATGGCCACAGAGGGAGTACCCGAGCCTGCTCGGCCGGCGGTGACCACAGAGGGAGTCCCCGAGCCTGCTCGGCCGGCGGTGGCCATGGAGGGAGTCCCCGAGCCTGCTCGGCCAGCGGTGGCTATAGAGGGAGTCCCCGAGCCTGCTCGGCTGGCGGTGGCTATAGAGGCCGCAGCTGCCAACACCCACATGGTGAAGGTGGATCATGCAGTGGGCAGGACTTCAGGGAGAAAACGCCAGTTCTGAACGGCGCATCGGGAATCCGACTAGTAAGTAGCCAGTTCGTGTTTGTAGGTGGAGTAGCTGAATCTCATTTTATTGGCGTGGTAAATTAAACATGTTGTTGTAGTTCGGAGGCGGCTGAGCGTCTAGAGTCCTCGGGCGGCGTGGCCAAACACCCAACGACCGGATCTGTCGGTGTTGTGCCGACGAAAGTGCCGGTGCCACCGGTCGCGTCCGCCGACCACGGTGAAGCGGAGCCGAGCCGTGCTTGCCCGGCGCCGATCAAAAGGGGGCGGGCGCCCTTGACGTCGGAGATGGAGGAGGTGCCACCTCGTCGGGAGTGACCGAGCTTGGTGGCCACGTACGGCCCCAGCGTCGTCAAAGGGTTGCACCTGCGGCCATAACCGATGGAGAGGTAGAAGCTATAACGCGCGAGGCCGTGCGGCCTCAAAGCGTCAGAATCCTTCGTCGGCGAGGTGATGAAGTCATGTCGCTGGAGGAGGAGGACACGGCGCAGGAGGTGAAGAAGCTCCAGGACATTCTCGGCGTCGCCATGAAAAGGGTTGAGGTAAATAACGAAGGATCCACTTGTCATGCTCGGTCGTGGTCGTCATCCTCTGATCGTTCACCATCCGCAGAACATGATGCGGATGGCAGAGCACCATCAACAGATCATTAGGAGAATGGAACCGCTAGCCGCTGAGAACGAGAAGCTCAAGGCGTCGATCCAAGATTTGGAGAAGAAAGTCAGTAGAGCTCAACGAGACCGGGATCTGTCGGAGTCCAACAACAAGGACCTTGAATACCAGAAAGGCGTCCTTCAGGAGCAGAAGAAAGGTAGGCTTGAAGTCCTATGTATAATTTGCATCTGGTCGGCATATGATCTCATCTGGGTGTATGGCTTCTTCAGATCTGGAGACCGAGCTCGGTCGAGCACAACGAGAGATCTCCCGGCTTCGTGAGGAGAAGGACAGGGCGGCCGAGAAGGTGGCGAAGTTATCGGAGGAGCTGGAGGGTAAGCCTAGAAGTTCGATTGTTCTGCTCAGATTGTTGATGATGTTCCAATGCGTTTGTTCTGGTCGCTGCAGACCATCGCCGGAAAGCCTAGGAGCAAATCTAGGAGCAGGGTGCACAGATGGAGTCCTAGATGCGCAAGTTCAAAGTGGTGGTGGTCGAGATCAAACCCATGCTTGACTGTATCGACGACGAGCTTTTGAGGCCCTCGATGATGCTACCAGTAGACGGGCCTCCCCGCCTAGACGCCTTCATGGAACAATGCCGCAAAGCTTGGGAGAACTTCAAAAGTTACAACTGGGATGCTGTCCGATCTGTTGCCAACCATGTTTTAGCTGTGGTTCGCTCGCACTACCCCGCGGTCAACTTGGATGTGGTGGGATCGGGGTATGCGAGGGGGGCCAACTCTAAGAAGAGAGAGCAGCTAGCGGACGTCGTGGAGGAGGCGGCATCCAAGTTAGCGGGCGATGTTGACCTGTTCGGCGAGATGGGTGACGAGGCTAGGTAGATTATGCCTGCATGAAAACAAAGTGACATCCCATAAAACTGCTTAAGTGTAATGGGAAAAACTTATGATATGCTATGGCGACATTGTGTACAAGCGATGTTTGTTTATATGGTTATAAGTGCGTTAGTCATCGTTTGGCGATCGAGTATCGATTTGACTTGCTTTTTGACGCGTTTATGTGTGAGATTCGTTGCAGCCGAGCAGTTGGTTCCTTATCGGATACTCAGCCTTGGCTAGCTCGTAACCCATAACATCGAGCACTGAGCCCGTGCACGTGTAGGGAGTACAAGTGTGACCAAGGAGCCGCTGCCGACCACCCATAACACAGAGCGCTGAGCTCGTGCATGTGTAGGGAGAAGTCGGTGACAGGGCCTTCTCTGAAGAACACGGGTCAGAACGTGGCTGTCGATGAGCTAGAGTTTAAGGTAAATGGTGAGTAGGCGAGCTCGCTTGGATAATATTTGGAGACCGTAAAACCATGGAGTAAAAAAGGGCGAAATACTTGGAGAACAATCATGTGGAGAAATCTTTATTCATTATGCGAAGGATAAAAGATACATATCTTTATTGGAGCATTTCAAGTATAGAAATGTGTGAGATACACTACGCGGATAGATGAGGAGGCTCCAGCGCTGGGATCCCCTGGTTACAGGCAGGTGCCGTCTTGGCCTCGGTAGCCATACTGGTCATGTTGATGGAGAGGTTGGTGGCTTCGGCAAGGGAGAGACATTCTGCTTCACAGGCATAGGTGACGGGGAGGTTGGCTTGCAGAGCTAGGACTCCTGTAGGCAAAGGCATCTTCAATACCAAGTAGGCATAATGTGGTACGGCCATGAACTTGGCCAGAGTTGGCCGGCCAAGTATGGCGTGGTAGGCGGTGTTGAAGTCAGCGACGTAGAAATTGATGTGCTCGACACAGAAATTGCTAGCCGTGCCGAATTGTACCGGTAGGGTAATTTCTCCAAGTGGTCGGGATGTCCTGCCTAGTACTACCCCCCAGAATGAGGAGTCGGAAGGAGTGAGGTCGTCTACCCCGAGGCCCAACTCCTTTAGGGTTTCAGCGAAGAGAAGGTTCAGAGCATTCCCGCCATCGATGAGCACTTTCCTAAAGAGTACTTTCTTGACGGCGGCGTCAAGAACAAGCGGGAAGCGTCCTGTGTAAGGAATGTCCACCCACTGGTTGGCCCTACTAAAGGTAATGGGGACCTCAGACCACGGGCGATAGCTGGGATCAATGATAGCTTCTTTTGCGTTGACGGCAAGCACACGGCGAGCTGTGAGTTTACGATCTCTTCTACTCTCGGTGATGGTGGGGCCCCCAAAAATAGTGGCGACCACTTTGTTGTGGTTCTAGAAGGCATTATTGTTGCCCCCAGGTGGTCAGCGCTCTTGGCCTCCCTTGTCGTCGGCGTCGTCCTTCTTCTTGGCCTAGAACTCCTTGGCCAAGCCGAGACAGTCCTTCATCTTGTGCTTTGCATTCTTATGGAGGGGGCATGGGCCTTCGAGGATCTTCTTGTACTGCTCGTCGTAATTTCATTTGGCGTGGGGTTCGTCGATGGTGGCGATGATGTGTTCTGGTCGGCGACGGCGATACTAGCCAGCTTTAGACCCTTCTGGACGATCACGGCCACTGTCCTGATGGTGGCCTTGGTCGTCGTAATGGCGATCATTATGGTGTCGCTCGTCGGGGCGGTCGTCATTGCGGCGAGCTGGGCGATGAGTGCCTATGTCGTCATTGAATCGGATTTTGGCCTCCTCAACGTCGGCGTACTGATCGGCTATTGTGATCATCTCGCCGATGCCTTTTGGCGGCTTGCGATTAAATTTGGAGCGGAGGTCATGGTGACAGAGTCCGCAGATGAAGGTAGTGATGACTTCTGCTTCCGTGATGTTGGGAATAGAATTCCGCATCTCGGAAAAGCATCGGATGTAGCTACAGAGGAGCTCAGACAGCTTCTGGTAGATACGGTTTAGATCGTGCTTGGTGCCCGGGCGAGTACACATAGCCATGTAGTTGTCGGTGAAAACCTTCTTCAATTGCTCCCAGGATTCGATGGACTCTGGAGCAAGGCTCGTGAGCTAGTTCATTGCGGTCGGCGTGAGCATGACGGGAAGATAGTTCGCCATGACGCTGGTGTCTCCTCTGGTGGCACGCACGGCAGTGGCGTAAGCTTGTAGCCATTGCGTGGGGTTCATACGCCCCTCATAGGGCTCAACTCCGATGATTTTAAAACCATGGGGCCATTGCAGTGTGTTCGAAGTGCTCTCGTGAATGCTCGAGGCCCCTCAGGATCATCACCGTCGAGAGTATTGAGAGGCTGGAGGGCTTCATCCAGATTGCTAAATTCCTGCTCGTATTCCTGACGCCGGCATGCTTCCTCTTTGTGTTGAGAAAATCGGCGCCCGTTGATATGACGTCGCGCGTCCCGGGTGTTGTTGATGTGAGCGCGGACATCTTGATCGACTTCTTGATCGGGTTGGTGAGGGTTGTTGTTATGGTAACCCCAGCTCCCCCCTGGAGGGGTTGTCCATCGTTATGGCGTTGGTTAGCGAAACGGCTTCTGCCGGGGCAGCGATCAGACCTTGGTGCAGCGGATCGGCGATTCGAGCTTGTCGAGTGGGAAGCTCCCTAATCCTGGCGGATCTCGTTAACCTGGCAATGCGTAGCTTTGAGCATTGCGGTGACCTTGGCGACCTCCGGCATTTGTTAGAGCCGAGTGAGCTCGTTAGCAGCCACGGCCAAGTTGGCGCTTGGGGTCTGGTAGACATCATGATCGTCGACAGGAAGGAATTCGTTGTCAAGGTTGCGGCGGACTGGTCATGGCCTCCCTTGTGAGTTGAGTTGCTCTCCGTTGTGAGCAGCCTCGGCTAGCACAATGGTGGCCTCATTTGCTCGGCGTTGCACACGATTGGCGTTCCTGTTGATGCGAGATGCGAGATGCGCGGTCTTCATCTGTTTCCCCATCCTGCGGAGGGCTGTCGACGCTGACATTGAAGATCCCGCCCCCACGGAAGGGTGGAAAGGGTGATCGGATGGTGGCGGTTTCGGTGATGACCTCCGTGGACCATTGGGACTCAGAGTCCGAATTCTCCTCCAGGATGGTGGGGAGGGGTTCTTCCGGATATGGGCCGATCTGCACCATGTTAATGGTTGGTGTGAGCTGTTCGGCGATCTAATCGGCGAGGGGATAGATGTCCCCTGTCTGGTTGGTGAATTTGCCCCTTAGGGCGTCCTGTTGGGCGGTGGCCGTAACCCCTAGAGTTCCCCTACCGGTTTTCGATAGATCAGAACCAAAGGGTGGTTGGTGTCAAACCGGGGTGGTCAAAGTCGACTCCATGAGGGAGAGGCAATCAGCGAGCTTCTAGCCGACCTGATCAATGGATGTGATCAGATCATTGTTGTCGACCTGCTTCCTTGGGTAACAGGGGAGCAGGCGACGAGTTGTTGACAAAGACGACTCTAGAGTTGGTTTCGAGATCAGATCTGCCGTGGCAGGTGTGGTCAGCGCAGAATCGATCTGCACTGGCTCGATGATCTCCCCGTCTCCGTTGGCATTGATGACCCAAGAGATCGATCCAACCGTGAAGATCTGGCCGGGCCATGGAGAGGACGAAGAGATCGGAAAGTGTACCATCTTGTTCGACACGGACACAGCACGGACAACCCCTACCTGGCGCGCCAACTGTCAACAAAAGATGATTGGCTGTCCTCCGAGGGGTATCCCACGAAGGTAGATTTATTGGCAGAGGTGCGTGAGATCAAGAACAAGAAGGCAATAGAGACACAAGAGTTAGACAGGTTCGGGCTGTCGGCACGACGTAATACCCTACTCCTGTGGTCTGTTGGTTTGTATTGGCTATCGTATGATAATCGTGTGTTTCGAGGGGTCCCCTACCCGCCTTATATAGCTGAGGGTAGGGTTACAAGTCGGTTAGATCTAGGAAATAACCGGAAAGGAATAACAGATTACATAAATCACAGGATCGAGCATATCCTAACAGATCTCGTAACATCTCCAGGATATCGCCCCTGATGCCTTGCGGTGCACGCCGAGCAGCGCCGAGCACCATGGGCCTTCATCTTATGGGCTAGACCGCCCCTGGTAGCACGGCCCATGTAGTCCGCCGTGGGTATCCAGAGTCATACCCCCCACACTCACCCATGACTTGTGCTTATTGGTGGTATACTCATGCTTGTCCTTGCGCTTGCTAGAGTCATACTTGCCCTTTGCCTTGGGGTAGTTGGCGATGAAGTGGTTGGGTTCACCACAGTTGAAGCAGCCCTCCTTGTGACCTCCATGATGATGGTTCCTACGGTTGTGGAAAAACCGCTTAAATCGGTTGGCCACCAAAGCTAACTCATCATCCCTGAGCGCCTCAACCTACTCCTCTATGATAGATAGCAAAGAATACAAAGCAAATAAAGCAGGTGAGGGGTTAGAAGGAACACCACTAGAACCGGACACAAGTGCCATAGTCGGTGCGGATGGGTTCTCAAGCTTGGCTCTCCACTAGAGATCGACCTTGGTGGACTTGAACTTGTTGAAGAGCTCATCCACAGTCAGGATCTCGTATTTGGGAGATTCATTGATAACTGCTACCTTGATCTCTCATACCTTCAGATCAAGGGCGTGTAAAAGCTTAAGTGATCTCTCTTGATCATCATAAGGTAGTTGTGGCTTATTTGACCGCATCTTGTTCACGATGGCCTAGAAGCGAGAAAACATGGAATCCACAGACTCACCGAGAAGCTATAAAAAGTTCTCATACTCTCGGTGATGGGTCTCAAAGAGTCTGGTCTTCACGTGGGATGTACCCTTGTGATATCTCTCAAGTGTGGACCAGATCTTGTGAGCTGTCGCAAGATTGGAAACACGACCAAACTCAGAAAGCAAGAGACACGAGAATAGAGAGTTTCGAGCCTTGATGTTTGCCTCATGGCGCTCAATCTGTTCATGGCCAATTCTAACTGCAAGCATCACATAGGTCTGATCCAAATAGATTTCCCAAACCCTCGAATTGATGCTCTATAGATGTGTAGACATCTGGATTTTCCAATAGGGGTAGTTGGTCCCATCAAAGAATGAACCCTTGCTATTCCCTCACTCCTTGTATCCTTCATGAATCTAGAACCGGTTAAGGTGTGAAGATCCTTAACCCGCTCTGATACCAATTGAAGGAACGACCAGAGGAGGGTGAATAGGAGCATTTGAATTTTTTCTCAAAACTTAGTCCACTATCCCAACCAAACCCCAAAAGAGCAAAAACTCACACGGAGAATGTGGAAGATGTCCATGAGTCAACTTGGTGACTAGATCAACTCTAGATTGCTAGAGATCACAGCAGGACACTCGATGCAATGGTAAAACAAAAGTTCTCTGAGAAACTCAAATTTGGAGCTCTCAACCTTCGACTTGTGAAGAAAAGTATCCACACCTAAATACGCAAACCAACTAGTGATTCAATATTTAGGAAAAGTTTCTGGCACACAAGAAGTGCAACGGAGAAATCAGATCAAAGATCGAAGGTCTAGAACACAGAATCGACTTGAAAATGCGACCTATACTACAAATTGTGGTAGTGCCACGTAAGATGTGGCAGTGCTGCATCACAGCAGGGCTGCGTAATACGCGACACTACTGTGTTGCGGTAGTGCCTCACTTACACGTGGCATTGCCACGCAGACTGCTGTCAGCAGCCCGAAACTTTCTCCCAAAAGCCAAAATCCACTCAAATCAACTCCGATTAAGATTAAATTTTGCAGGGAGGTAAAAGGATGTATCAAGAAGATAATCCAAGAAGATGAAGGCAAAAATCATAGAGGAACTCTAGGAATCAAGAAATCCATGGACCGACATGGGGCTTTCTCAACAACTGGTAAAACTCTCTAAGTTCATGCTCGTGGATCTTAAGCCAAAGAGACTTGGTAGAATTGATTTCCAAAGGTCCTTGCATGTTCTCAAAGAGACAAAACAACCCCAATCTCAAAACTCAAAGATTTTACCAGAAAATCAAAAGAGAAGGGGATACCGGAGGCAAGAACTCAAACCAAATCAAAGAACTCAGATTCAAAACATGGAAGCAACGAGGACAACTTCTATTACAGCAAAAGATCAAAGTATAGAGGTCTAGTTCATGACTGGATTACAAAATGTAGTATAGAGGTGTACTATGGATCTCTCCTGGTCTCTCTCTCACTCATTCTAAACTAAACTAGAGACACAAAATCAAATAATGGAAGAGATGGCTGGTTAGGATTAGCCCCGCTATTATTTATAGAGGTATTACACAATTCCTAACTTGCCCCTAGATATTTCCCTAAACCACTTAACCCGAGGGGCAAAATGGTCCAAGTAGAGATACGCGCATCCAACGGCCACGAGCCCTTCACGAGATAGCTTCGCCTCAACGCGAACTCCCCGATGATGCCATGTGCCGCCACCAACTCTGCTGATGGGTTTTGAGGCCCAAACCCACCAAACCATCTGCCCCTGGTTTTGAGGCTGAAAGTATGAAACCTCCTGGGAGGAGCGTATCTGCTACGCCTCCTCCACGATCTCGACGTGTGTCACCGTCCATCCTTGTTTGCCCGATCATCAAGTCCTCCAGCGCCTCTGCTTGACTTGGTCAACCATCATATTGACTTGGTCAACATGGTCTCCTCTACATGTGCTCTTACTCGTTGGTGTCCCCAAGTGTCAGCCACCACGATTAGTGCCCCGGCTATCTCGGTCCTTCGGCCCAAGCCTCACGTCCGTCCTTCACCGCTCGCAGTCCATCGACATGGCATGTCTATACTCGACCTTCTCCATAGCCATTGACCGTCTCCGTGCTCAACACCTACACACCAACATAGCCAAGAAGCATGTTGCCCACTTTACACACTCACATCTTAGTTAGTCAACACTAAACCAAAGGCCTCATCTCCTAACAATCACTCATCACACATTGATACACATGGGCACATATCAACCATATGTTCACACCTGTCAACAAGTCGATCATCTCTAGCAGGTCTGCTTGGGAGCTCTCAAGGCTCCTGACTTCTTGCGAGAGATCTCTAGGTCATCCGGCTGCAACTGCTTGGAGAGCTCGGCTACTTTTTGCACCTTGCTTGATAGTTGGGCCTTAGTCACAAGCTAAATAGCCTCGGTGTCATAGTTGTAGGAGAGCTTCAGGTCACCTCTGAGTGAGAGTATGCCATTGTGCCCAACATCTTTAACAACAAGTATGGGTAGTAGGGGATCACCATGAACTTGGCAAGGGCTGGTCGCCCAAAGATGGCGTGGTACAAAGAATCTAAGTCGGCTACCTCAAACTTGATGTACTCTATTTGATAATTCTCCTTTGTACCGAACATGGCAGGTAGAGTGACTCATCCAAGGGGTATCACCACCTTTCCAGGTACAATGCCATTGAAGTGTTCATCAGTTGGTGTAAGGAGGTTTATAATACCGAGGCCCATCTTCTTTGGCATGCTGGCAAAGATAATGTTTAGCCCTATGCTACCATCGATGAGGACCTTGGTGGGTTGAACTCCTGCCACCACCGGGTCTAGAACTAGAGGAGACCACCCTGGATTAGAGAAGCTTGTCGGACCTTGGACCACCACAGGTATGTTGGAGTTGTGGGTTCAGCAGCCATGATCTCGCGAAGAGTAAGCTTAGTCTTCTTCCTAAACATTGAGGCAGCTACTCCTCCAAAGATAAGGTTGACAACGTTCCCAACCCTCTAGAAATGTCCTTTGTCATGCTTATCCTGGTCATCCTATTTTTCTTGTTGTTTGGCTCTGTCCTACTTTAGAGTAAGGACTAGGCCACGATTCCTGAGTTGTTGACATTCTGTGGCTGAATGCTTGTGGTACGGGTGGTAAGGGCACTACTCCAGTAGTAACTCGTCAAAAGATTTGGACTTGTCACCCTTCTTTGACTTGTTCATGGCCGCAATAGTGTTGTTTGACCTCCTCTTGTTGCCTGATAAGCCACTCTTATTGTCCTTTTGCTCGCCACCCTTGTCGTTATTTAGGCGGTTTCAACCGCTGAACTTTTCTTGTACTTTGTCTTCAACGTCCATCTAGTTGTCGATCATGTCCTGGAACTTGACTATTGTCTTTGGCTTGTTTCTGACGATGTCTTGATAGTGGAATTTTTCCCTGAGACTATCGCCGAAGTAGTCGATAACGTCTCTATCCGAGACGTCTACCAGAGTAGAGCAGATTTCGGCGAACCGCTTGTATTAGTCGCGTATGCTTTTGCCATCTTTCTGCTTGCAATTTTGGAGATCATCACGGTTGGCTGGACAAGGCCACGCGCTTTGGAAGTTCTCCATGAACCTCTTGGAGAGCACGAGCCAGCTGTCGATGGATCCTTTTGGAAGTTGTTAGAGACAAGTTAGTGGAGTAGCTTCAAGGACCATCGAGAGGTAGACTACTTTAATGTCATCGTTCCCTCCTGCGAGGCTGATGGCGGCCGAGTAATATTGAATCCACTGATTTAGGTCCTTCTTGCCATTGTACTTGTCAATGTTGATAGGCTTGAACTTCTTTGGGTATGTGATGGTATTTAGTCTTCTGGAAAAGCAGGGGAAGCCACCCACTGGTTCGTCATCCTTGAGGGAAGACTCTACATAGTCGGGATCTCGGTGCCTGGCATTTAATCATTCACAAAGATCACGGCTGCGGAGGACATCGCGCAGATCGCCTCCATATTGACCGCTTTGAGGGTGGACTGAGCCTCCCCTATTTTGATTGTCATTCATTGGTCCTCCTGTATTATGTCTTTTGCTAGAAGAATGTTGTGTTCAGGTAGATGCTGCACGCGATAATGCTTGTCGTCTATGAAGCATCACCCCTGTAGTTTCCAGCATGACATTGTAATGATCGAGCTGAGGGGAGGTTTTCTTCAGTGCATCCTCTACGAACATGCTGTTAGCTTCGGCGGTGTTGTAGACCTTATGTCCTCTGACTTCCTGGAAGTCAGATTCGAGGTTGCGCGTAGTGGAGCTACCCAGAGCTTCACAACGTGCTTCACGACAATGATGATGGAAGTCCACATCTCTGTTCTCATTGCGACGCTATCGTTCGGCTTCGTGTCGCTCGAGTGCTTTGCAATGATGTTGAGCACGAAGACATCATTGTGCACGTTGCCTATTCTTGCGTTGCTGAGTATCCCTCTGAGCAGCCATCTCTCCGACTATGCTAGTCTTGTCACTAGAGATGTCACCTTCTTCCTCATCATCTTCGGTGATGTCTGAAACCATGACAAAGACCTCCCTGCTGTGATCACAGCTACCCGTGCTGTTAGTGATGCAGGACTCGGTGGTTGTTGCCTCTGATATGTCGGTGACGGCGGATCCAGCTTGATATGGTAATGGCTCCATGGTTGCGACTATGCAGGAAGAATCAGAAGAGTTCCCAAGTAGCCGGACACCCAGCCATTGTATGATCTTTTCCTCTGATGTGGCGGTAAGGACTAGGCCTTATTGGGCGCCTGTCAGCCGGACTTCTTCTTCATCCTCCTCTGTGGTAAGCACAAGCAGTAGTCAGACTAGACTTGGTGTAACACCCCCAAATGAATAAGGCATAAATACATATTTTAATATGGATCAAGTGTTTTATTTAGCGAAGGTTGACCGCCTTTAAAGAGAGGCCAAAATTTTGACTTTTTGATCCGTTCCTCGGAGGGATGGACGAAGACCATGGTTGCGTAGAGCTCGTCGAGCACTTTCCATTTGAATACTCATACGCATTGTATGGAGTTTGAATCAACATGATATAGCTGTTGCAAGATTTGAAGAAAGAAACTTAACCACGCCACAGTACCGCGTACAGTAGAGTTTGATCTTTTTGGCCGGTTCTGTTGCCGTGACCGAGCAGAACTCCTCGCTGAGGGCACGCTGGCGTGGCCTTTTCTTTTTTTTTTCCTGTTTTTCTCCCACCGTGATCTCATCTATATCTTGGTCCTTCTTTTTCCAAACTGTGGCTGCCAACTCCAGTTTTGGTTCCCCTAAGTTCCACGCAGGGAAAAAATATTAGAGAGAGGAAGAGAGGAATTAGGGCTTCACCATTGTCACCCGTCGTGGCCGTTTCTCGGGCAAAAAATTGGTTAGGCATCTTTTATCTATCCGTTTTTCTCTCAATCTCTTGTCCCCTTTGCTGTCCTTGATGGCCATACCACTTCGGCGTAGATTGAAACGGCAAGACAGTCGTAGCAGCTAAGGTGGAGAAGAGGAAGGAAGGAAGAAGTGAATTGCCGAGGATTCATTGTCGTGCTTGCTGTGGTTACCCTAGGTGAGAAGCCAAATATGAATCCACTTCTTTTGGTCATGTTTTGTGGATCAAATCATCTAATTAGAAGGGGTTTAGTCGGAGTTATTCTCGAAATTACTCTCGTTCATATTCTGAAAATCCCGTCAGACTGAGCAGTCCCTATTAATCTCTATTTTCGGGCATCTTAGAGGCCTTATTAAATTATGTGCCTGTGGACAAAGTTGTAGAGGACTTCAACATATTTCTTTTGAAACCAAGATCACCATCATATTCCCTGTAGTTTGAGAGATATGGTCCTTTTAAGATGGCTGTTTTTTATTGACGAGAATCATGACTGTTTTACATCTAATCTATTTTTGACTATCTTAATGGAAGATTTTGAACATATGATATGAATAAAAGTTGTAGTGTTTTTCTTAAGATTTCCATATTGGTAAATATTATAATTTTTGGACGAATATAACTGCAGTTATGTATTTTAGAAGTTTACTGTTTGGTTTTGGTCGTCAGAAACGTTTAGTTTAGTTCAGAGGTTGTTTATGCCATTTTGGAGATCTCATACGCTAGATTGTTTTATATCAAAGTTGTAGATAAAAGTGTTTTCCATCTTCTGTAAAAGTTTCATAATTTTTGAACAAATAATTTATCCACAACAAAAATGTGAAGTAGGGTTGTTGCTGTTGGTTGGTTGTTTGGTCGGTGTTTTGAGGGAAACGATAGCGCAGGCTGTAGAAGCGATTTATTTGTCATTTGTGAATGTCTGTATGAGTATGTTTTTCTAAGGCGATGATGTTTGAACAGGTGGTGCGCCTTTGGACTGTTCTTAGCTCATGTTCTTGCATCGTCGTCTCGAGGCAAGTAAACGTAGCGGTGGTTGCTACAGCTTGTCTTGTTGTTTATTCTACCTACACTTTGTCATAGCATTAATTGAATCAAGATAATATACCTAATTATGAATTCACTTATCCCTTTAAAGTAATTTATATATGATCTTCATTGTCGAATATTTTGTCTTTTGTCTATTATTATGAGGTAAGTGCTATGTTTTATAATGGTGGATGTATGTGATATATGTGGTAATAAGTATTTATGCGGTTGCATCATATCGCATTGCACAGCATTCGTGGATGTCGCCGCTTGCTGGCCGCGACTGTACTGGTATAGCATCCTACGTTGCCCGAGGAGGGATACAATGCAGCTTCATACCTTGTTGGGTATGGAGGCAGTGGACAAGCATATGCATTGCATCTATACTTTTTTTGAGGTTTACTTGCACTGAAGTTGTGGATATGGAGAGTTTATCCTTTTGAAGAGATGGTTTATTTATTGAATATCATGATGTTGTTTACTTCATTATGCTGCTGTCATTGGATAAATAATTTATCCATGAATTATTAATTTCTTATGCTGTCATATCTCCCATGTTTAAATTGACGCCTAATTAACTCATAGTTTGAATAACATGATCAGGCAGTTTGCTTGCTGAGATTTATTCTCACCCCTTAATCTTTCCAGGTGCTTGATTGGATGCTTTGCTTGAAGGGATGGAATTAGCGGCATGTCTTCAATGTTTCACCCATATTTAGAGATAATAATAAAACTTTTAGTTGCTGTAATAAACTTAGTTTGTCTTTCATAGTGACCCTTTGTGGTTTAATAATAACGTTTGAGATGGAGCTTTGTTTAATTATAGTTTTATTCTTGTTGTTGCTTTTGCGCTTTACTTTGATGATGGATTTTTGCTGCCGAGTTTTATACTCTGGCATAAGGGAAGGGGTGCTAGTGACATCTTGGGCTTTTGTGGTGCCTGGGGTGTTACACTTGGACTGCAGTTGTCTGATGGCTTAGAAGCCGACTCGAATGACTTGGTTGCGCTCGAATTGGACTTGAGTGGTATTCGGACTAGGCTTGGACTGTACTTGTCCGATGACTTGGAAGCCGACTCAGACAACTAGTCATGCTCGAATTGGACTTGAGCGACTTGAGTTGTTTCCTCGTCCGGGTCAGACTGGAAATTAAAAATCCATCGAAGTTCTCGACGAGATCTTCCAGCATGTCTGTAGTCTCCACAAGGCGACTATGGAGTACACCGTAGTTGTCCACCGTGCAGACTCAGGGGCCGAAGATGAAAGTTGATCCCGTTGAGAACGGGACGTCAATCTTGAGATCCATTGGGCCTTCAAATGTTTTTTTGCCGAAAGCCCCTACCTGGCACGCTAGCTGTCGGTGTCTGATGACCGGCAACCTTTCTACGAGGTTATCCGGAGCAAGGATTGGTGGGCTTTGGCATAAAATCAAGCTCGATGGTTAATGCGAGGCAGCAAATTAGACAGGTTTAGGCCACTGAGTAGCGTAAGACCCTATGTCCTGTATGGTGGTTTGCCTTGCGTTGGATTGTGCTGCATGAGTTGTTGTTATTACAAGGGGGGTGCTCATGCCTCTCTTTATATAGTCCAGAGGGCAGGCACACAATTCTAGTTGTAGTCAAATAAGACAGAAGACTTCTAATCCTATTACAAAGATAGACTTTTCTTTATCCGACAAGGTCGGTTCTCTTGCCTTGGGAGCTATGCCACCTTGTCTCGCGTCTTCCTGGCAACTCATAGGTCGGCCCATCCCCTTATCAGGTAGTCAGCCCTATGGGGAACCCTTAGGATCTTAGTCTGTCAGTGCACGTGAGTTAGCGTTTTCCAAACACTTTTCAAAGCTTTTCTCTTGCATTCTCACTATATCACTATGTCGTAATGCATATGCAATGTTAGTCACACTTAGTGGCACTAGACAACCATTGTCACTTAAGGGCTCCCCTCTTTATAATACAACGATCTATTCTAAACCTGACCATGCACTCTATTGCACCTTGGCTGGCAAAAGCAAAGACCTATCATTATACCTTTGCCTATGAGCTTTCCTTCCACACCATCTTCTCTCTATAGTTGAGCAACTAGCTTGATATGGTCATGAACTCCACTCCACCATCTCCAAAGTCTTTCTCATCACCATCAAGATGACCCTAGCTAATCAAACTCATTGAAAGCATTAGTCCACATGGTTAGCACTCAATTACCAAAACCAAATTCGGGACAAGATCTAGTGCTCATGTTTGGAGTTCACCTGGGGGGTGATTGCAAGCTTGCGGGCTTCATACTTCCGAGAGTACTGACTGCAACCTTTGGGATTTGCCTCAATGGGGATTAAGTGGTTGGCAAGCCACCGAACCTCGGGATAAAAATCACCATTTCATCTATTGTTCCCGATCGATTTGCAATCCCTACACTAGCTTATTTACTTGTTTATCTTGTGTTATTGTTATTGTTGTTGCTCTCTAGCTTAGCTTTAGTAGTGCTAGTGTAATGCTTACTAGTGTAGCTTGTGCTTAGTGCTCGCTTTGCTCACTAGTATGTGTAGGAGCTCCTAGCTGCTTGCTTGAGTTCTAGATACATAGGTTTGTGTGACCTTGCTTATTAGACTTGTGTAGGTGAGCTTCCACTTGCTCGACACATTAGGTATACCTTGTGTAGGATCTTTTATATGGAGCTTGGTAAAATAGATAGAAGAGGGTAGTCATGGCTAGACAATTAGTTTAATTATGTTGCTTTTGTCGGCTAGTTATATCGATTAGTTTTTAGAAACGACTATTCAGCCCCCACCTCTAGTTAGTCATCTGGACCTAAAACCAACATGCTTGCACTAGCAACAGCACCGACAGTTACTTCCACTTGTCACCCGATCTATCGAACCAGGAGTCAATGGTGTGAGAGTAGAGCTCGTGGAGGTCATCCGCATGGACATGATGCAAGCAAAATGGAGCAGAGTATACTAGGTACGAATCAAAAAATGTGAGAAAACCACGAAGAACACGACGCGGTTACCTGTGATTGCAAGGTGGATTCGGTGGATGCCAGACAAGAGAAAGTCGTGTTGCCATCTCCATTAGTTACCTGTGAGGAGTTGGCTTCTAGTGGACGTTGAACAAAATAGTGCAGTGTCTCCATCTTCATCGCTGTCACGTCGTGCCACCACCACTACTCCCAATGCACTGGCCTCGCCTCTGCAGCCTCATTGTGTGCGACGAAGATTTCTCCCAAGCCACTAGAGGACGGGCATTGTCCTATGTTTCTCATAAAGTCCACAAGCCACAGGCCAGACCCAAGCCAGAGTAAGTGGCAAGTCCATGTTACAAGTCACGCCATGCATAACCAAACCTACAATCACTTATGGAACGAGATTGTTTCAATGCTAGGGTGATCCACGGCCGTTAGGCCCTGACCGCACCTACTCCTAGCACAAACTAAGAGCATTTCTAGCAGATTTATCCTCAGCTCTTAAAGTATAAGTAATCTCCAACTACTGGTAGTGTAGCTTTTTTTTCTCTTGGAACAAATTACCAATACCTTTAAAGGGGAAATGGTGGATCTCCTATGTTTAAGGGAGGGGTGGATTTTGAGTAATTACTTGAAACTTTTAGGTATTCAGCGTCGGATAAATAATCTATTAGAGCAACCATAATCCCTTATATTTTTTTTATACCGGGGATGAGATAAATAATTTGGTAAAGATGCTCATTGGCGTTTTAGGGATGCTAGCAAGAGAAAAAAAGGTTAGGGAGAGTACAATCCGCTTGAGTAGGTAGTGCTAGCCAGCAAATGCTAGCACCACTTCGATCAAGTTAGCACTAAGGTGCAAAGAAGGGATAAAGCCTTTGATTTGATTCAAAAATCTGTTTGCAGTGCTGCGACCATTTGGCTCAACCAGAACGTGGACTCTGCTTGCCACTACCTTCTATTCCTAACGCTGCAAACGCTGCAGCTGCTCTAACAAAGCCTCAGTAAGGGATTAACCGAACAATCCTTTTGCTGCAGCAGAATCTCTTAAAAGTATTTACTGTTCCCAGACATTTTATGCGACATCATAGAAGAAAACGGGGCACCAACCATTCAAGTAGGTTCATAATTTTAGTAGCGAATACATGATACAAGCACAGAAGAATTATCTCCTCCCAAAATTATTACAGGCCAATAGAAATATCTCAAAAGCGATGTAACGCAGTATCACACCTTGACAGCTATGATGTATATTATTGAAACACATAGCTTCTTAGAACATAATGCAACATTGAAGCTTAAATTTTCAGTCTTCATGCTGCACTTGACTCCCGTCATCAGCTTGCCGCAATTGGCTCATCAAACATCCGCTGAGCTAGGGTATAGCACCCGGTGCAACACAGAGGGCACCCCGAGAGCTTCCCGTCGCACCGGACGCGTCTAGTCACATGTGACCGGACTCGCCTAGAGTCCGCTGAGCTAGGGTATAGCACCGGACGCGTCTGGTGCCAGGGGGCACCGCGTCCGGTGCTCTCTGTAACACCCTGTCTTTTCTTCGAGACCGCCGGTGGAGATCCATCTCTAAACACTTCACCCTTGCTCGCAAGTGCTAAACACAATGTGTATCACCTTTGTGCATGTGTGTTAGCATATTTTGCAAAGCATTTTCAAGGGTGTTAGCACTCACTAGAATCTAAATGCATATGCAATGAGTTAGAACATCTAGTGGCACTTTGATAACCGCATTTCACAATGAATCACCTTTGGCCGAGCACACCATTGCCTTGCTGACCACTCCACTTGATCTTGGACCTAACCTTTCTTAGCTACACACACTTAGTAATTAGGTTAGTCCAAATAGGTTTCATCAATTAGCCAAAACCAAACTAGGGCTTTCATCTGCGCATACATTATGCGGCACCGATTTGCAACAGTGTTGTACGCGCCATTATCCGGTATACCGAGAGAACACTGTGCGGCACCGACTTGCCACAGTGTTGTAGGCGCCGCTTTCTGCCATACCAGGCGAGCACTGTTCTGGTTGTCTGACGCAGTAGGCCTTGAACAGTGTGGTGGGTGATGGCGAAGCCCCGATTGGTCTCTGTCAGGGGACTCATTGACTATTTCGTCCACTCGGATGGAGTGGAGGACAGGACTCCGGCATGGTGCCACCACCGCCATACTCTACAGGGTCGGCGGGATCCACGCGAAGAGGAGAACGACACTGCCCCGGAAGCCTTTTTCTCTTTCTTCTTCGCCTTGTTTTTTATCCCTCTGGCTCGGTAAAACTACTCTCTCCCCTTGGTCTATAAAAGGAGAGGCAGAGCTCCAGTCAAAGGGACGGCTCGATCACACACATCTCACCTCAACAACAAGCACACACTCGACAACCGAGCAGTAAAACACCCCGGACACTCGAACCTCAGAGACTTGGGAGCCTTTCCCTCTCTCGACCGTTTGTAATCCCCTATTACAAATACAGTGCTGGTAACACGAGCAGCCCGAAACTGGACGTAGGGACATTCGGCTCGAACCAGTATAAATCATCGTGTCCTCTTAGCACACCATCCGGGCCTAACGCGTAATACACAAATTTACTAGCCGTTGGAATTCGAAAAACCGACACATGTGTCACTATAATCATGTGGATACTTACGATAACTTTATAGTAAATCATTTAATAAGAAGTTATTGTAATTTCGTAAATTAGTATAGTCATTATCGTAACTCAAATTGGCTATAGAATAAGTTATTTCGTGGCCAGCTTCATAAATTAGTATAGTAATTATCGTAACTCAGAGTGGCCATAGAATAAGTTACTGTGGCTAGCTACATAACAATATATATATATATATATATATATATACACGCGCGGCATTGTTATTCTACACCTTAGGTGTAGAAGAATATTATTCTACACCTAAGCAGCCAAAACTGACAAAAAAAATACTGATACCACGAAATACTGAATACTAATGAAACACGACTACTGAATAGTAGTGAATTTTGTTCAGTGTAACAGTTTGGTGTAGAATGCTATTCTACACCTAGGGTCTAGAATAGTACGTGTGTGTGTGTGTATATATATATATAACGATGTCGATTAATTGAATGGACTGGGAATCGGATAGCATAGATGGATCGACAGAAAGAAATTAAAGAGAGGAGGGACAGGACAGGGACTAGATCAGTGCTTACGAGTTGAGGGAGGGAGGGGAAGGCGACGAGGTCGTGGTGCGGGTGCGGCTGGATGAGCAGCTCGGGCGAAGGGCGGAGGCGGACGGTGGCAGAGAAGTCGGCGTTGGTGAAGGACAGTGCCCTGCCGACGTACACGTCGCTGCGGTTGCCGAGGAGCCCCACCCGCGCGTACGCCCGCCGCTCCAACCCCATCTCCGCCTCCGCTTCCGCCGTCACTGCCATCTCTTCTCTTCTCTCAAAAGTAGAGCTGATTGTGGTGGTGGGCTGGTGTTGGACGATTTAGCCAGCGCTAATTTCTCATTTTTTCCTTTTCTACGGAGAGTACAAATCGCTGGAGTAGGCCCGTTAAAAACACTGTTTTTGCTGTTTTTTGTGAAAGAAAAACACTGTTATATGCTAAAAAGTAGAGCTGATTTAGAAAAACACTGTTATATGACTCTGGCTGATAAGCTTAAACGAGCAGACCCAAAGCCTTTGATTTGATTAAAAAATCTGTTTGCGCAGTGCTGTGACCGTTTGGCTCAGCAAGAACGTGGACTCTGCTTGGCACCACCTTCTATTCCTAACGCTGCAAACGCTCTAACAAAGCCTCAGTAAGGGATTAACCGAACAATCCTTTTGGTGCAGGAGAATCTCTTAAAAGTATTTACTGTTCCCAGACATTTTATGCGACATCATAGAAGAAAACGGGGCACCAACCATTCAAGTAGGTTCATAATTTTAGTAGCGAATACATGATACAAGCACAGAAGAATTATCTCCTCCCAAAATTATTACAGGCCAATAGAAATATCTCAAAAGCGATGTAACGCAGTATCACACCTTGACAGCTATGATGTATATTATTGAAACACATAGCTTCTTAGAACATAATGCAACACTGAAGCTTAAATTTTCAGTCTTTATGCTGCACTTGGCTCCCGTCATCAGCTTGCTGCAATTGGCTCATCAAACATCCTAAGCTGCCACCTGATGCTGCATCCAAAGAAATAGCACAAACCCATGATGGCCACAACAAATCAATCAACATTCGTTTTAGAGAAAGCAACCAGCAATTTGATACATTGATGACATCATACAAAGCTTCCATCAATATGGTTATTATGAACTCAACAATCCCAATAGGACTTGTCATAATTTTCACTATTAACAATATCAATGTTACTTAAGCTATTAACCTCAATTTCAATAACTATCATGTTAGCCGAGCAATTGACTTGGTGTAGCCACGCTTCCTCCTACTAAGATATGAATTACAAACGAGTGTTCTCAACTGTCATGTACCAATTTAAGACCCTATGAATCACGCATCGACCTACCACCAATACACTAACACCACCATTCAGGGAACTGGTAGTCATGTAAAAATTGTGTAACAATCGTAAAGTGCATCAGATAAAAGGGTAAAAGCAACTGAGGAAATAAAAAAAGAGCTTTACAGAATAAATAGGCAATGCACTACATCTAACAGAAAACAGGTTTACATGGTTATTTCCAAGTATCAAGTCCACTAACAACAACAACAACAACAAAGCCTTTTAAGTCCCAAACAAGTTGGGGTAGGCTAGAGTTAAAACCCAGCAGAAGCAATCAAGGTTCAGGAACGTGATGTTTATAAAAAGTCCACTAAATGTTTATAAAAAGGAAAAGGCATAATGAACAGCTACAAATGAAATATGCAGTATCTGTGTTTATAAAAGGAAAACAGTACTTCTATATGTAGGTAGTAGGTACTAGGACCTTAACCAGATGCGACAAGAAGAAAATGTTGTGCTGCGGCAACTACAAATCAGTACTTGTAACATGTAACATGCCAATATAAAGCAATGATTGAGATTGGTTCATATTCTTATAATATCTATAGGTGCATTCTTGAGTGCATAGACTAAACAAATCCAAGGTTAGATTTACAGCCAACTGCAAGCCGGCACCCTGTAGTTGATGGGCATTCCACTTTTCAGGCACAGATTGCAAATGAACACTTATACAATCAGTTGCACCTTGAACACACAATTGAACCATATGCTTAGGAATTTTGTGCTAAAGTCTAAAAAATTACCTGGTGTTGCCCGAGCATTGATATAACTGGATATACTACTAGGGCAATATTCATGGGACAGGACCAAGTTTCTGTCAGTGCTGAACTCAGCCAGTGACTGTATTCTTTTGCCCTTAATGTCAACAGCAAGAACCCATGCCCTGGATTGCATGAACTTCACCTTCGTCAGCAAGTAAACAACACCATTATTATCCAGGCTGAGAACAGGTTGACATGTGTGGAGGTTTTCGAGTTTCTGCCCTCTTCCTTCTTGTTTTACATTGAGCAATCCAGATTGCAGCAATTGCCACTGCATTCCTTCGTCGATATCGATGTGAGAAGCCTTGGCTGTGCAGTCCAACTGCCAATCCTCCCAAGCACCACTGATCTTCCTGTTTGTATATGTGGAGAGCTCCCAGTCTCGGATTCTAAAGTTAATATGCCCAGTTTCAGGGTCAAGCATTGGAGGGCCATCAATATGAACTTCCATTTCAACCATCCTGAGGCAACCTTGAACAACAGCAATGCCCCGATATGGCTTGGGGCAGCCTTCAATCCCCTTCCCGTGATTGACCAAGGAACGTGGCAGTGGCAGGGGTACTCCACGGAGTGTGGGGCTGCTGCTGAGCACATCACAGAACAAGATTCCACGCCAGAGATCGACCCAGCCCATGGTGCCACCTTCACCTCCGAGGGTGATAACCGTGGTTGTAATATGCTCGTTAAGCCTAAAAGCTTTCCGGGGGATCTCGATCGGGAACGCTCTCTGAGGTGTCACTATTGGCACCTTGCTGAAAGTGGTCCAGGCCCACGATTCAGACTTGAACAAGTGAAGATCGAACCCGTGCATATCAAGGGACAGCACAGCGATGGTGAAGTGCTCACCGCGAGGAAGGAGGCCAACTTCGTCGTCATGGAAGAAGGCGGGGCTTGGGGAGCAGCCGAAGCGACAGGCGTTCAGCCCGGTAGATGAAGTAGTCGCCCATCTCCCGCGACCTGATGGTTGGGCAACTGATGCGGACGCGGAGGAGGAGGAAGCGGTCCGCAGAGGAAACGATACGGGCATCCTCCAAAAGGAGGTTAGGGCCCAGATCGGGGAAGTGCACGAACAGGCGGGAGGGGGCCGGCGGGTCATCGGGCCAGATGGAAACCTTGATGGATTTGTTGTTACTCGTGAAGTGTTCTGCAGTGGTGCCGTTGGGGCAATCGCCGATGTAGGCAATGGCGTCGAAGAGGATCCAGGGCCGACGAGAGGATGCCGATGGATTTGGTTGTTGGTCGGCAGCGGTAGTGATGGTAGCCATGGAAATTTTTGGATCCAGAAACAAGAGAAGTCGGGGGTGTTGCTTACGAAGGAAGAAGAAGCGGCGCCGGTCTCATCAGAGGATATACTTGGCGGAGGCCATCGGACTGGAGCTCGGTGGGTTGGGCGTAGTTGGATCGGAGGAAGAGGAGGCGACGGGGAGCTCGGTGGGTTGGGTGTAGTTGGATCGGAGGGAGACGACGGCGCCTCCTTTTAAAAAAAAATAGTTTGGTGCAGTGGTACAAAACAAGGTATCCTGGTTGGGTGGTCCCATTACAATTTCTATGGTCGGTGATTCTAAGAAACACCACTGTAATTACGTATTGTGAGTTGTCATTACAATTCTAGTGTTTTTTAAAATATGCCACTCTATGTCTAACACCGCCTTAGGCCTAATAGCTGCAGAGCAACAGATATATGGTATTTATGGACCATGATGCTCCTTTCTTCTTCTTCCTCTCTCCTCTTGCTTGCTGTCTGGTCATTGGTGAGCTTGCATGCTCCAACCACCACGTCGACCATCACCACCACCTCTTCAACCATAGCGTACATGGCCTCCGATGACGATGCTCTTTGCTCCTCATTGATGAGGACATCCCCTTTTGATACACACAAGACTCCTCAAGTAGTTATGCTAGAGCTTGATTCCCTCGAGCACGCCAATGATGAGCACATCACTCATTTAGATACAGACAACAATCCTCAAGTTGTTATACGAGTGATAATCATTAGAGCTCGAGCATAACAATTAATTGTCCGGGTGAGTTCCTTCCTAAGTACTCCTTTTTCGATTATAAGAGGGAACATCTATCTAATTATATTATTATTCTTAGTAACTTTGGAGATAACATGGAAGTACATGGACAGAGGTATGACAGTGGAGAAGATAAGCGTGGGAGTTCAAGCTAAGTTGGAGGTACAATCCATATCAAGTTTGAGTCTACCTCGAACTCCAGAAGCAGCCCACAATAAAATTATTGCTTAAATCCCATAAGGACTCCGTTATGCCACTATAATTTTCACAATAAGTTCTAAGAAACACTACTACAATTCACCTATTTAGAGTTATGCCATTACAATTCTAGCACTCCTTGAAATACACCACGCTCCCCTAAGCCTAGTCGCAGAGCGGCAAATAGTGAAGTAATTATCATACTTAAGGGATCGTGAACACAGCGTCTAATAATTCAAGGGGGAAATCTTAAATGCTCTTACAAAAAGTCATGTCATTGTTTTTTAAGTAAAATGGCTTGAGCTATGCCTTTCAATTAAGACAAGGAAGTGAGTTATTTTTTTAAAAAAATACAAGTTACAACCGTGGCTACAGTGGCACAGCAAATGAAACAAAGGACAATGTAGATGTAGTGCTGCCAAAAGCATGGCTTAAGTAAAAAATGAAGTTATTTTGAAAAAAAACAAGAAATCAAATTATTTCAAAGAACAAGATAGAAGTGTCAGTACTACTGTATGAATCAAATACTTTATGCTAAACACACCTTCATTGCAGAATCCTTAAAAGAACAAGAAATAGTGCCATGCTTTATAAACAAAAAATTATTTTAAATTGTTGTTGTGCCTAGACCAAAATTTGTTGAAATAATAGGTGCATCATGTTGATAAAAAATAATAAAAACTGAGTAGATGTAATGAATATAGAAGGAATCTATTAGATGAGAAAAAATTAGAAACAATAACTTTTATACCAAATCCAAAATTGAACAACCAACAAAGATATATCAAATAAATAGGAATCTTTTGATGTCGAGTTGGGTCACACACCAGCGAGGGCTAGCACGCCCGAGATCACACACAACCTAGATCATAGCAATAATGTAGTAAATCAGCGAAATCGACTGATAAGCCAGTTAGACCGATTCGACGTTTGTTCTTCGCTTGCTAGACTCTCAAACACCTCCCGGGAAGAGCTGTCGGGGAGGGGCACAACGAGGTTGACCTAGGGTGGATAGCGCCACCTAAAGTATCGTCAAATCTCATTGAGAGACATGACGAATAGTAAGGACAGAGAGAGTTAGGGCAAAAGGGTACTAGATGTGTTTTTTAGATTGAAAGTTGGAGTCCTCAATCAGCTATGATTCTCTCATTTATATGCAGGGGCTGGTCTTATCTCTATAGCAAACAACTCCAGAATGTATCCTATTGTAAGGATCAAGATGGCTACATGAGGGGATGAATAACCAATTAAAATTTCTTCTATTGATCACAATTCACTAGAGCAAAGTAGTTAGTACAGTAGGTGATCCTAATAGCCACTACAAGCACTAGCTCTAGTTCACTTCACGCAAGCCCCACTACACAAGTCTAGTAGCAACTTAGAGAAATAATCTAAACACCACAACACTCAAAGGTACTAGCTAGGCAACTAAACTAGAGAGCTAAGTTAGAGAACTACGAACAACTAGCAAGAGCAACTAGCTACACTAGTTCGACTACTACTAATAAGAGAGCTACCACAACTAAGCTACACAAGCAACAAGCACAACACAAGTAATAGAAGACAAGTAAAGGCAAGTGTAGTGCTTATACCAAACTAGGCAAGAGAGATGACATAATAAATTTTTCTCCCGAGGTTCGGTTGGTTGCCGGCAACTTAATCCCTGTTGTGGCGAGTCTTATGGTGAATGATTCACGCACTCACTAGCATAACAAGCTAGTACCACAACTTGGGTGTTGCAAGAATCAAACCCACAAACACTCCTTCTAGCCACAAGCAATTTACTAAAGTATCCCTTCACACTACGCAAGGTGGGATCAAGAACTTTTCACAATCAATCTTGATTGGGAGCGGAAACAATCACTGATTCCCCTCAACAATCACCAAAGCTTCAACCATCTAGGTGGCGGCAACCACCAAGAGGAACAAGAACACCCGAACTTCAACAATCACTAGTGCCACCAAGATTCAATCAACAAATGCTATGCACTAGTTGTAACACCCCCGGTGTCAATCACCTAGTTAGCAATGGATTAAGGTTTAACTAATAAGATAAACATCCTTACTCTGTTTGAGTTTTACTTCTTGCATGTAATAATAAACAAATAGAGTTTTCTCTTTTAAATAAGGTGAAAAGTAATCTTTGTTAGAAAAAGACTAAATGTTTGTTAATAATAAAAATATTCATGAGGTGTGTTCTCTAGTTCCTTTTATACTCATGAGTGTATCTTGATCATATATGAGTGTTTCAGAATGTTCGAAATCAAAAGGGCGCATAAAATGACGTAAGTTTTCTCTCTTTGTGTCACTTTGGTTAATAAAATCAACATGTGTGATGTTAACCAGCCTTGCTCTTGTGCTTAAACACCTCTAAATAAACTTTTGAACAAAAGTTGTTTAGGGTCTCTTTTGAAAAAATGTGAAGAAAATGCTTAAAACATCAAAAACATGTGTTGCTAGTGGTTTGCTTGATTGCTTTTTGGTGACTGAATAAATAACTAATTTATTAATAAACATTAAAATATGTTTGTATGAAAAGTATAGTACAAGATGTGTTCTATGTGATAGAGCACTTGGTTGTGCGTGGTTCGATCATTTGCTAGTTGGTTCAGTGCCCCGAAGATCAATCGCGTGGCTATTTTCAGCATAGACTTAGAAATTTTCTAAGTCCGGGAACGTCGTCGACAATGCTGTTTTGACGAGTCGCGTTCTCCGCTTTTTGCTATACGCCCAAGTTTGCTCTAGGGCCAAACTTGGAGTTTGAACATAGGAGGAGGGCTCTGCAAAGTTTGGGGTATGCTGCATCGAGTTTAGACCTTCTAAATCTAAGCCAAACAGTCGCTAATCGCACTATTGTAACCCTAGTTCATGAACCCCATAATCAGGCTAACACTGCTAACTTTAGCGCTAATTACCTGCTAATCTGTTACAGTAATGACCTTGGTCCCTTAATCAAAGTTGGAGATTAAGGGGAGAGGGGATCCTTTGTTACAATGGCCGGGTCTACAGCCTATTCGCTTGCTCGTAAACGATCGTAAATTTCCAGCCGGGAACAGTGTTTTTCTCTCACACCAAACCAGCCAGCAGTAAATAATCCACGATACGATACGGCCTCCCGAACAGGCTGCTAGATTTTGTTGGTTTGGACTGTAACATGGGTCCCACAACAGCTGTGCCACCTGCTCCCATCCCTTCTTGCTCTATCCGCGTCGCGTCGCCTCGTGCACGTCTGGGCGAGGTCGCCCATGCCGCTCCCACCCACCACATGGCCGCCACGCCGGTGCTGTGGCCAGTCCCATCACCGCCCTGGTGCTAGGTCGCGCTGCTTCCTCGCCTCACCTTTAAAAGAGCCAAGCTGCCGCGCCCGCCCTCGCTGCTCTCCCTCTCTCTCTCCCATGCTCTGTTCCGCTGGGATCGCCGCCATGGACACCGAGCCGAGCTCGATTTGAGCTCGAGCGATGCGCCGCCTCTCACCGCGTCCTATAGTCTGCACCGCCACCTCTGCCTCGCTCCTCTCCGTGCCTCGCGTGGGCTCACCAGAGTCCATGCCATCGAGAGCCGTCTTTCCTTCCACCGCCATCGGGCTATCGCCATTGTGGTTGCGCGCGTGCATGGCCAACTGGCCTCGGACCGTTTCTGGCCAAGCTGAGCCACTTCTCGGAGCCACGCGGGTTCGATAGTGCTCCTGCACCCCCTTCTCGGTTCACGCCGTCGCCGGCAACGCCGCTGCCGCCGTGTCGACGCCCGCCACGGCCGTCGCGCACGTGGTCGAGGCTATATCTGGCCGCGCCCGGTCAAGCTGCTGCCGCCCGCACGTGCGGTCGGGACCGCCGTAGTCCCCGCGGGCCCCGTGCGCCCTCCTGTCGGTCTTCGCCGGGCCGCGCCGCCGCCCAGCCGCTGGTCGCCGCCCCAGCCACCGTTGCCGTGGCTGCCCCCGATCGAATTGGCCGGCGCGCGTCCCTTCTCTTTTGGCCGTGCTGGGCCGACCTGCTCTTACCCGGCCGCTTGGGCCCTCGGCCCCGCATGGGCCACGGCCGCTCTCCCTGGCCGTGGGCTGCTATGCGCTTGCTCGCATAGGCCGTCGCCCACCGGTCTCCCACTGGCTGCCAAGGCCATGGGCCGCCGCGAAGGTAGCAGGCCGTGGGCCTTTGTTTTCCAATGGAAAACACTGGTTTTCTTTTTTGTTTATGTTGAAAGAACTTCAAAAATACACCATAAATCACAGAAAAAATCATAAAAATGCCAAACCAGTTTTGTTGCACTCCTCTTAACTAGCTCTATGCAGTAGACTTATAATATCATGTGTTTTAGTATAAAGTTTTTATCGCAAAAATAAAACTATGCCTTTATGTGTTATTTACGTGTTGTTTTAATAGAGCATGTTTTATTAATCTAAATGCAGTGAAAATTTTATGGCAAGCTAGTAATGATGTGTGTGTTCTCTGGTAGGAGTTTCATGATTTTTGGATGCATGGTTACTCTGTTATTATTTTATCTTGTATATGCCTATTTAATAACTCTTAATGGTTTTAAGTTAAATAAATGTATGCAAAAATGAAAGATATGTATCATCTATGTTTTTATAATTGTTGTTATGTATCATAAACCTTTAATATGGCTTTAACATCTCGTGAAATAATAAGTTGTAGATTTACCTAAATATCACCTGCTTTGTTTGATGGTAACTCCTGTTGTTGTTGCATAGAAGTGTGCTTAGCCTTTGTTGGCTTACGCTTGTGTGTGTCTTGGTAATGCCTGTGTGTATGCCTGTTACACTGAAGCATGCATTGCATCTATGCATATCATTTAGGAACATTGGCAAATGATGGATCCATTGATGAATGGCGAAGTCGGATCGGACGACAAAGTAATGGTGATCAGAGCCAAAAGACGAGGTGATCGTGTTTCGAAGATGGAGATGATTGGATCATATCTCGAAGAAAGAAGAATACTAACTTAGTATTATACAAGTTACCCAGGCAAGCCCCGGTGCATAACCCCTATTTTTACAAGTACTTATTATGTTGTTTGTGCTCTAAGTTGCAGGAGTTGTTTGAAACCCACCTGCATAATATTCTATCCTATGAGTCCTACTAGTATGATAGGAATCGTGTAGTGAGCTATGCTATAGGGCTTACGATAGAAGTCGAGTGATTTCCTGTCACTCGCGAGAGATAGGTCCTGGTAACACCGTTACCGTTATCACATGGTTTCAGAGATGGATAATAATGGGAGACCGGGCGGGGAACGGGAAAAATGTTTTTTTTTGGATTGGAGGATTGGTGGGTGCAACAGAGCATGGCTCTGGGTGCACGTTTTCCGCTTGTGTCGATTAAGGACCATCCGTTGGTAGCCTCATGGCAAGCTTGAAAGGACCGACACATAACAGGGACCGGGGTATCATTGACCGTGAAGCTAAAGTACTGTACTACAACTAAGGTGTGCTTGCGTCCACACCGGCCAGGATGTTTCTCTGAACCATCTATTGGCTGTCGTGGGATGGGAAATGTCCATGGTAAAACTTATGAGGGGTAAACCCATCGTCGAGGCACGGGACGAGCCTCATAGGGTGGATTTCCTAGGGTGGTCAGGTCATACCAGACCTTAGTAGTAAGACAGGAAACGGTAGCCCTGTTTCTCACTTTCCTCGAGAAGTATGGGCATGTGTTTGGGATTTTCCCAGCTGGATGTACATCGATTGCAATCGCCGCCCCCTCGAATATGGATACCACTTGTCAAGCGACTGCCATCATAGTTAATGAAACTGGAATAGGAAGATGATGACGAGGCTAATGCTCGTTTATGAAATATATTTTGATTGCTTACCACCTGCTTGAAAGTAGTTTAGGTGCTTACCTAGAATGGTTAGCTAACGAACCTAACCTGACTGCTAAAACTTCAGCATAAGGATGCACTATTAGTAAGCTTCTATGCGAAAACAAAACTAAACAGTTAGCCAAATAGCCCTAGCATATCCTTGAGAGTCGAGAGATTACTCCCACCTAGTCGGGTAAGTCTTGCTGAGTACATTGTGTACTCAGGGTTTTATTCCCCTTTAGCAAGTAGTAGGTGGATGTCGAAGCTAACTACTTTTGTGTGTGGATACCTCCTGGTGGGCTCAGTGAGGAAATCCTTCTGCTGCGATCTTAGTAGTTTTACTCTTATCTCTCTATCTCTATTTCAATGTTCAAAATTGTTAACTTCCCCTGCTTTTAGATAAAATGTTTCTGCTTTTGCTGTTTTCCTGAAACCTATTTTATAATAACTCTGATTTTTGTAATCTTGTGATGTATGAAATGGTTAAGAACGTTGTAAGCTTTATCCACTTATTTATGATCCTGGTAAAAACATGGTTATTTGAGTTCTCCCTTCGGGTGGGCTCAACAGACTACCGGGTTTAACTTGGTCTCCTGTGTGCTTAGTGTCAAATGGCTGACAAGTACACTTGGGATTAGGTTAAATTGGGCGGTTCTGCCACACTAGCGAGGATAAATCTCTGTCAAATCAAGTTTTTAAGAGGACAAGAGAGAGTGGGGAGGCTTTCTCAGCTCTAGAGGGATGAAGAGTGCTCAACAATTGGCCAAGAGAGCTATCCAAACCATGCAACCATCTCGCTGCTTTAGCTTGAAACATCCAAACTCGGGGCCTGGCGATCCCACCACTAAGGGGCAATGGCTAGTTTAGCCCTCAATGGCCAATTTTTAAAGCCCAAACTTATACTCTAATGGTCACACTAATAATCCGATGCACACATCATTGGAACATTTCGATGCAATCCAATAAGATCCAAAAATGTGTTTTTGGCCATCAGATTATGTCAATGATATAATGCCTAACCCTTTAGATGCGGTTTGCCCTAGCGGTCCTACCACCAGGGGTGGCGGTCCTACCGCTAGGAGTAGGTGATGTGGCCATCGAGTGAAGCAGCCCAACTTATACTATGATGCCCATGAAACACGTGGCATCAGATTATAAGCTCGCGAAAGTTTGAACTAGGGGCCTTCCCATGCGCGGCTGCTGAAACGATCCACATTTTCCTCGAAGGGAAATCCACAGAACAAATCCACAATGTGATAGTCCCAGGAGAAAATTCCATCACATTATCAAAATCCTGCTGATATCATAGTTCATACATAGCGAAAACCTATCTTAGTAGGGTACAAATAGAGAGGTTTACCCATAATTATTACATCGCCACCTAGCGGAATCACACTCACACACACAAACAAAACAACATCAAAGTAGTCATAGCACCTCAGTGGGTGAAGACTCCATCTCCAAGGGCAAACTCGAGCATAAGACAAGACCCTCTAATCCTCCTATCTATTAGCGGTGAAGTCGTACTCGGGCTCATCACCTGCTAAATAATTTTCAGTATGATTTTGTTTACACCAGAATTTGGAAAGGAATCATGAAGATCATGACATCAGCAGCATCGGCTTGAACATGACAGAGTCAGACTCTGCCAAAAACAAAATCGTGGAGTTTCTTTTACTCAGAATTCATCTAGTCATGTCCGTTTAGGACTCTATATCGGCCCAGGGTATAAATATAAACTCTGGCTATTGTAATAGACATCTCTCGATCAATACAACTCTTTTTTGGCTTTCATGCCATCACATTAGGAGTAGGAGTAACGTAGTTTCTGGCAAGTTCTTCAATAAGCAGGGCTGCATCGATTTCGATCTTCGGTTTGCTTGTAAGTACCATCTTATCGACTCGTATGTCATCTTGTAAGGCTGCATCGTTTGACCTCTTGCTAGATTTGATATTAATCAAAGTTATTGGTTCTATTACATCATGTAACGCTGCATCTTATGACCTCTTGCTAGATTTAGTAGAATCACTAGTTATCCAGCTAAGATTAAGGTACATCAGCTTATATCATATAAATCTATTGTCTTATCAATTCATCATGTTTATCACTTTTAAGATGTCAGATCATTTATATCAACCGGTTGTATCTTAATCCTAGTTTTACATAGTGTATTTTCAATATCTCATTTTTCTATAAATAGATCTATCGGCTTAAGAACTCTAATTTATCACCCTGCTGCCAACGCTGCATCGGTCGGATCTCATTGGTGGTGATGCTAGATTAGACTTTGCAAGTCTATGGATTTCTTTGTAGGGAAACAAGGGATTGATTATATTGTATAAATGTTATCGGCTTTGTAGCCGATGGCCTATGCTATCATGTTCTGTTTTATGCCACAAGACACATCTATTGGCTTCTTAGCCAATATCTTCACTTTGTTTACATATGGATACATGCTAACATCATCAGATCACCAGACGATGGCACTTGTTTAATCTTCCTATTTTATGCAATCACTCGGTATCGGCTTTATAGCCGATGACTTGCTGCCCTCCATCGGCTTCCTAGCCAATGGTCTCATGGAACTGCCGAATCACTAGCTGACATGTTCTAGCTTAAGCTACTAATTATCTTTTCCCTTGTCAATTACAGGTCAAATTGACTGGCATGCCTGAACTCCCCAAAATCGACAGGACATGCACTGGAGCTAAGCAGACCTCCCAGGCCTGTCATGTGTCTGGTGCATTAATTGCATTTTCGTGTCGACACATTTTCTTGGCACGCCCGGTGGGACACAATCGTCAAGATGTCAGATGAACCAGCAGTCAATGTGACATTCGATGAGCTGACTCAATAACAAAAATACATTATAGAAAAATCAACAGAAGAGTTCAGAATCAAATGCCAGGAGTTCTTTGGCAAGACTCGACACAAAGTAATTCAGAAAACTCCATTGCCAATGGTTCTTGCTGCAGGAGAAGTTGATAAAGATAAAGATATAGAGAGTGATAGGCAGATGTTCTAGGAGGGTATTCGTGAAGCTGTCCATCATGCACTGATCAATCAATCAGGGGTTTTCATGAACACAATCAGTAATGTGATAAGGGATACAATGAGTGGTTCCTTGATGCAAGAGCAGACAATAGGACCCGTATATTTCAACACAAATCCATCGACCATTGGGACAAGCAAAAGGCCGATGGAAATACCATTTGCGTCTAGTGCTCCAAAACCAGTACCAGTATAACAGACTACAGCGCAGACACCACCATTGCCTCCATCATCTCAACCAGCTGTGTTTCCTATCCAATAGAATGCACCATCAGTCCAATAGATTGCCAGAGATTATGGTGATGCATATTTTAGAAGTCAAAGGTCGTACGCTCAAAATACTTATCATGATGAAATTCCACCGGGATATCATGATGTTTCAAATTTTGGTGGTAATTATGCTCAATATTGGGGATATTAGAACGCCCCAAGGAATAATTATGTCCCTAAACAAGCCCCTAATTGTTACATGCAGACAACAGGTGCCAATATAGATGATATAGTGAACAGAATACCAATATGATTCAGAATTGATTTGGCTTGAAGCCCAAAGAACAGTCTTACATGTATCGACACCCATATCCAGAATGGTTTGATCGTGTGGCACTGCCGGCTCGCTACAGAGTTCCAGATTTCTCTAAGTTTTCTGGTCAAGATGATGAATGAACAATTGAGCATATCGGCTGATTTCTTGCACAATGTGGAGAAGCTGCTTACGAAGAAGCATTAAGGGTTCGATTCTTTCTGTTGTCTTTGTATGGATCAGCCTTCACTTGGTTTGCATATTGCCACCTAACTCTATTCAAGGTTGGGCCGATCTAGAAAAGCAGTTTCACAAATATTTCTTTGTTAGAGTACATGAGATGAGGTTGACAGATTTGACAGCATTGAGGCAGAGAAATGATGAATCAGTTCTTGATTATATTCAAAGATTCCATGATGTAAGCAGCCAATGTTATCGTGTATCCCTATCTGATAGTCAACTTGCTAAATTGGTGTAAGGATCACAGCTAAGCCTAGAGGGGGGTGAATAGGCCTATTTAAAATCAACTCAAACAAATGTTAGATGCCTGCGCGGTGAGCCTATTCCACCACCTAGATGTTGGTAGAAGTGTACAAACAAGTAGATCGGGACCAAACCCTAAAATCACCAGAAATATAGGTATAGCACAAAGTAAAGCAAGAACGCAAGAGACACACTGATTTATCCCATGGTTTAGCTCGCCACAAAGGCTTGGGTTTCAAGAACCCTATCCTCATTCTCTTGTCAAGAGCACAAAACTCTTGAGATGAGTGGTTCTTACTCAATTTGAGGGTGATTATAGAAATCCCAGGGCTGCCACACGAGTTGGTAGCTCCACGGGCGATGCTCTAGCCGGCTAGGAGCAAAGCTCCAAGAGTAACAAATACAATCCACCAGTTTGAATGCAAACCAAGTGCTCTTAGAGTTGAAGAACAGGTTCGAGAGCTCTCTAGCATAGTTTGGAGGCTCAATCTCTCGAGGAATCAGAGAGAACGTTGGGAGAAGCTTGAGGTGCTCTAATGGAATGAGAGAGAGGGAGAGAGCTGTCTCTAGTCGAGCACATGTGGGAATGGTCATTCAATCCATCGGGAGGAGGAAGGGGATGAAGTAATACCACTCCACTCCAACGATCACAAAGCATGTCATGGCAGTGCCGCTCCCTGCGTGGCAGTGCCACTCCCTGCGCGGCAGTGCCGCTCCAGCCTGGCAGCCAACAAATAAGGAATGAAAAGGCTTGCTGCCAAGGCTAAGGATTGAGGATATTTTGGTGGGTAATCTAAGCACTTGGTTGCACATTGAAGCTTGTGCATTGTATCCCCCTTTATAATATGGCTTTTCCTATACTCAAATTTGAAACATAAAAGAATTTAAACGCCTTCAAGTTGGTTGCCATGATCTTTTGTAGTTGGGGGCTCCACCATCACATGTATTATCCTCGTTTTTATTTTACCTGCTTGTCATCTCAACAAATCTCATTAGTCCTCTAATTGCATGGTCATTATCACCAAAACCCACAATAAGGCTTGACTACACTTACAATCTCCCCTTTTTGGTGATTGATGACAACATAATTAGAGCTTACAAAATATTGATATAAATAACTTGAGATTTTAGAGCCATGGGTGTAGGATCTCTCCCTAAATATGTGAATAGGAATACAAATTCCCAATTTGGCATGAGAGGCCAAAATTCACATATTTGAGTGAAGTGAGGACATCTATTGCTTTTGTGGGGTGCTGCATACTGTGTCAAGATAATAATCATGATGCAAATGATAGTTATGCGCATCAGAGGAAAGGACTGTAGCTGCACAGTGTGGCACTGCCGCTCCTGAAGGTAATAGCACAACAAGAGGAAGACAGGCACCACCACAAAGCTAACACAATATATATCTAAGAAAGCAGTAAATGACAAGCTAAAAAACCATACAAAGTACATGTCCACATCCACCATACATAGAGAGTACATAGGTAGCACATATTACATAAATCAGAGTTGTTTTGAATGCTCTCAACTCACTAACTAAGTAACTAACTCTCATTTAGCAAAGAATAGTACATGAAGCTCTAGCGAATCCTCCATTGCGATGAAAAAAGTTGAAGTTGTACCCCCCTCTCACTATTCTCCCCCTTTGGCAACAAGCACCAAAAAGAGAGAAAAGAAGAAAGAGGGACACAAACACACTCTAATCGTCTTGCTAAAGGTCGTCCCATTGAATGTCATCATCTCCACCATAACCATCATCATCATCGTTGTCGTCATCGTCGGAGACAACGGCTCTACCCCCTCGATGGGTAGTGCCGGTGAAGCGTGTAGCACATGTAGACACCCGAGTCAATGGTCTAGCAAAATCCTCCTCGTCTACCTCCTCGTCCTCACTGCCTAAACTAGAAATGTTGCTTTACTCTGGTGGGGCACGAGGAGGCTCAAGTGGGGGTAAACCCTGGTGCTGACGAAGCTCTCTAACCTCAAGATGGGCCTCATAGACTGTAGTAGCCGCATAGGAACAAGTGCCTAGAATGGCCTTGAGGAACCTAGAGAGCTTGCTCTTCTTCTTCCTATGGGAAGAAGAGCAGGAGGATTCTAGTTTGTCTACTGCTACTGCTCCTAAAGATCTCAATGTCTCACTGGCTACTGCATGGTGGGTCTTCTCACCCCTGTATGGCTCATGCAGCCCATCCTTTGTGAAAGTGTACCCTGTCACTCTCTCAATAATAAACATCACATATGGAGCGAAGGGCAACGCCTTCCTAGCATCCTGAGCTGCAATCTACAACTCGTTCCAGAGGAAATGAGAAACAGAGAAGGGAGCTCCTCCAGGACCCATCCTAACAAGAATGTTCCTCGCATACCCATACAAATGTGAAGCTAAACCATTCTTAGGGTTGAGGGTTGTCCTAAATAGGTTGTTAAGAATGTAGTAGTAGCTCTTGAGTCCCTTTACCAAACCATCTACGGCTATGGAGTTCACATACATGAACGCAATCTCTCTCTCAGTTAAAATGCGCTCATCATGTATCTCTATGAAACCCCTATCCTCTGAACCAAGTCCCAACAGGTGGGCAAACGTGACAAAATTGACTTTGTAGTGTCAACCCTCTATCATCCAATGAAGCATATCTAGCCTGTTGCAGCAATAGAATGTAGCAAGGAACTGAAGTAAGACCTCGGTGTTCCAATCATACCTGAAACCCATAAGGTCATACATGTTGAACCTCTTGCATGCTGCAATCACTTGGTTGAAGTCTCTATCTCTCTTTGACTCCAAGTGCTCCCAATCAATATATTTCATCTTCAGTATCTTGGAGTCCTTTGCATTATAAAGCATAGACAGATAGAAGTCAGAATGAAACTCATTCCAAAACCTATAGTACACACCCATGTCCTTGGGAACTGTGTAGGGAATGATCATCCTTGCCTCCTTCACAGTCCTATGCTGGTTCTTGTAGCTGGTCCTCTGCCTCTGCTTGGTGTCCTAAGGCCTCCTCTCCTGCACATCCTCAGGAAATGGCACCATGTAGGAACCATCAAACTTAGTGAATTCCTTAGGAGTGCCTGGACATGCATCCGGATAGATAGTCTGTCCTGCCATCTCAAGCCGCATCTCCTGCTGTGCTTACTGACGGGGGCTCCACATGCCACCAGCATCTCCTCTACCACCATGGCAAGAGGGATGCTTCTGCCTTCTTGTGGCAGGGTCCATCCTCTTCTTGGTCCTCCTCTCATCTTCTCCAGAAGACATCTATGCAAAAGAATGGTAGAACGTATAAGAGCCAATACTGTAGAAAGTAGAAGCGAGAAATCTTGTGTAGAACAGATAGGATAAGAGAGTCACGGATTGAAGCTCGCTGTGACTAGAGCAGCACTGCCGCTCTCTGCCCAGCACTGCCCCTGTCAGTCACCCCAAGGCTCAATCCTTGAATCTAAGTTCCTATTGATTCTAACCAATTTTCTTGCATCTAAACTACATAATAACCGCAGATACACCAATTCTAACCAAAGATGAAAGCACATTGCATAGATCGAGCTAGGTTAGGGTTGAAAATGATTTTACCTTTGAAATAAGGAAAGAGAAGGAAACCGCTCGGTCAAGGGCTTCCTCTGGCTACTAGTGATGCAGGGACAAATAGCGAACGGTGCAACACCATGGGGCGTGGTGCTACAGAGCGACGACGGCGCGGGCGGGGCAGAAGAGATGCCTCCTGGGTCGGCAGAGAGAGAGAGAGAGAGAGCGAGCGAGTGGGTGAGAGAGAGAGAATTAGAGAGAGAGAGGGTTACGACGGGCCCAGGTCTAAAGAGAATAGGGCCCACCAGTAACCATTGAGGCCACAAAATTTAGATTGAATTTTAGACGAGAGGCAGTGCCACGCGTTGCCTGGCACTGCCATGGCCCAGCATTGCCATGGGTAGAGTGGCACTGTTGCTCGTCACTCAACAACCAGAGTTTAACTACTCTACATTCTCTCTATATAGATGGATATGGACATATACTCTTGACACATTATGGGCAGTAATAGATAATCAATACATGCAATGACCATAAGATGCAAGTTCTCTTTTGATAAAACATTTGAAGAACAATTAAATGAACTTTTGCAAACTTTTTTCCTAAATACTAGTTGATCAATCAAAGGTGTGCAACATTTCAAACAATGTTATGAGAGTCAAGTATATTTAGTTCACTACGCAAAGCACAAAACCTTGACTCATCGAGAGGCTTAGTGAAGATATCGGCTAGTTGCTTTTTAGTGCTCACATGGCGAATTTCGATATCTCCTTTGGTTTCGTGGTCTCTCAAGAAATGATGTCGAATGTCTACGTGCTTGGTTCTTAAGTGGCTTACGATATTGTTTGCAAGCTTTATGGCACTTTTATTATCACATAAGAGTGGGATTTTGGTAAAGCGACATCTGAAATCACTAAGCGTTTGCCTCATCCAAAGTAGTTGAGCACAACATGCACCGGCTGCAACATATTCGGCCTCGGTGGTGGAAAGGGCTACACAATTTTGCTTTTTAGAACTCCAAGACACTAGGGACCGTCTAAGGAATTGACATGTCCCCGAAGTGCTTTTTTGGTCTACTTTGCAACCAGCGTAATCGGAATCCAAATACCCAAGTAGATTGAACTTGGAACCCTTAGAATACCATAAGCCAAGGTTAGGAGTGTGTACTAAATATCACAAGATCCTCTTAATGGCCACTAAGTGGCACTCTTTTGGGTTAGCTTGAAATCTAGCACACATGCACACACTAAGCATGATATCGGGCCTAGATGCGCACAAATAGAGTAGAGAGCCGATCATGGAGCGATATACCTTTTGGTCAATGGCTTTCCCTTCCTCATTGAGATCAAGATGTCCATTGGTTGGCATGAGAGTCTTGATAGGCTTTGCATTCTCCATGTCAAACTTCTTGAGCATATCATGGGTGTACTTTGTTTGACTAATAAAAGTCCCTTCCTTCAATTGCTTGATTTGAAATCCGAGAAAGAACTTCAATTTACCCATCATGGACATCTCAAATCTCTTTGTCATGATCCTACTAAACTCCTCACAAAAAGAATGATTAGTACTACCAAATATTATGTCATCGACATATATTTGACACACAAAAATATTTCCATTAACTTTGTGAGTGAAAGGGGTAGGATCGGCTTTGCCTATTTCGAAGCCTTGTTTAAGCAAGAATTCCTTAAGGCATTCATACCATGCTCTTGGTGCTTGCTTAAGCCCATATAGTGCCTTATGGAGCTTGTAGACGTGGTTTGGGAACTTGGGATTTTTGAAGCCCGGTGGTTGCTCAACATAGACAAGTTCTTGTATGGGACCATTGAGAAACGCACACTTCACGTCCATTTGATATAGCTTGAAGTTGTGATGAGCGGCATAGGCTAGAAGCATCCGAATTGCTTCAAGTCTTGCCATTGGTGCATATGTTTTTTCAAAGTCTAGACCCTCTACTTGAGTGAAGCCTTGAGCAACCAATCTTGCCTTGTTCCTTATTACCACACCATGCTCATCTTGCTTGTTTCGAAGACCTACTTGGTTCCAATTACATTGCTCTTGGGTCTTTCCACCAAGGACCATACTTGGTTTCTCTCGAAGTTGTTGAGCTCTTCTTGCATGGCCATCACCCAATTCAGATCACCAAGTGCTTGTTATACCTTAAGAGGCTCCAAAGAGGAAATAAACGAGTAAATTTGACAGAAATTTGCTAAATGTGAACGAGTTTGTTAACACCAAAATTTGGTAAGATTCTTTAAGGGATTCGGTTTAGGAAAGGGCATAATCAATCAGTGGAAATCTTATTCAAAAGAGACCGAATTCAGGAAGGGATCGAGAAGACCACGATGGTAATGGCATCGGCTCAAGCATAATGAAGTCGGATTCTACCAGAAAGGAAATCGTAGAGTCCATGTATCTTAATATTTCTTTTTCTTTAGATTTACCTTGATAGGCAAGTTTTGTCTTTAGGAAAGTGTGTGCCGTGTTCAATTAGGACTCTTATCCGCCCAGGGTATAAATATAAACCCTAGCCATTGTAATCAGACATCCACAAATCAATCAATACAACCCTTTTGGCTCAATGCCAATACCTTAGGAGTAGGAGTAATGTAGCTTTTCGATGAGTTCTTCAATAAGCAGGGTTGCATTGGTTAAGTCCGATCTCCGGTTTGCCACGGTCTTCGTCATACAGGTGCTCTAGGCTTTAATTATGGGCACATCACTATAATTTCGTCTAGATCCCTAGTTATCGATTTTATCACATCTCGTAAGGCTGCATCTTATGACCTCTTACTGGATTTGATGAAATCACCCGCCTTGATTAAGATTCATCGGCTCATATCCTATAAATCTATCGTCTTGCTGTTCTTTCAACTTGGTCATATCTTGATTGACGTCAGATTGTATGCTGGCTCATTGTATCTTAATCCTGGCTTTACGTAGTGCTCGTTTTGTCATAGCTAGATCTATCGGTTTGCCAATTGCTCTTTATCGCCCTGCTGCCAACGCTGCATCGAATGACCCGATTGGTGGTGATGATAGACTAGATTTTGTTAGGCTTATGGCTCTGGCTATAGCTAAACCTGCATACTACAACCTATCGGCTTCCTAGCCGATAGTTCATACGATTTATATTGAATATTCTTGATTTCCACATTCATCGGCTTCATAGTCGATAGCAATATCAATCTATCATTCAGCTGATGAGTTGTATGTCCAGGTGTCGTATCGGCTCAGCATTATGATTCTATTAACTAGCTGATATGATATCAAGTGTTGTAATATTTTAAGTAGTGCATCGGCTTGTAGAGTTACACTTTGAAATAGTATGTTTTAGCCGATGCACGATAGATCATCCGGAGTTCTATTGGAATCAAATCCCATTGAGATCAGATCCATCAGCTTATGAGGTTTAATCGAGCGCCCTGCTGCCAGCACTGCCCTCGGCTAACGTTCGATCCAACTGGTGGTGACATCAGAGCGAGTCTCAATAGCTTATGGTTTTCATCACAGTGGGCTAAGGTCCCAACAGCGCTCCGCTTCCTATCGGCTTTCTAGTCGATAGCTTTACGCTTCATTTTTATCTTCTGTGTTGATTTGGCTTAGATAGCCGATGATCTGTTCATGCTGATCAGGATGCTGGAATCGGCCTTGTAGCCTATGGTTTTTTTATCATATTTTATTTTGATATACTACTATTGTTATCAGCATCAGGATAACATCGGCCGATCTACTCGGATTTCAAAATGATTATCTCTACCTTGTTAGTTGAATGGTCAAACTGACTGGCACGCCCGCGAACCTCTAAAATCGACAGGACCTGCATTGGAGCTAAGAAGATCTTCCAGGCCTGTCGTTTGACAACGAGAGATCTCCATCGGCTAAGTCCCGATCGGCCGGTGACCGGGATTTTTCGGCGTCAACATATTTTGGCACGCTCAGTGGGACAATAATCATTTAATTAGAAGTCAGATACATAGAGATCGGCTGAGTCATCTGATGTCGAGCTTAATATATTTGACATTCTGAAGCAAAGGAAGAAAGAATTCAGAGGCCATCTATCAATACGCCATCAACAGTTTCTTCAAGGCAGATATCCACGATTGGTTCGGCTAGATAATTTGTACATCGATTTCAAAGCCGATTCAAATTTTAGGTTCATTTGGCAGGTGCTCACTTCAGCAGCATCAGATTGGTTCGGCTATATATCTAGGACAATACTGCCACATCGCCTCTCACGGAAGCAAGCCAAAGCTGACAGGATTAATCTATTATTTGGGAGGAGTGTCAGTACTCAGATTAGAAGAGATTGTCTGATGAAATTTTGAGCTGATGGAGTTATTTTATTATCAAATTTATAATATAAGCAGCCGATAGAGGTTGATTGTTTTCATCAATTGGATGGCTCTATTACTTCCGGTCGGCTAAAATAGATGAATAGTCAGGAGTTCGAGCCAGTTGAATTCTATTCACCGAAGATATCGGCTCAAGAAGAACAAGCTCAGAAGAGGGATAATTAATATGGTGCATGCGTGCGTACATCAAATTTACATGCACAACCTAGCTTGAGGACTTACTATATTTAATAAATAGTATATGCATGTCATGGACGGTACAAGATAAATTTGGGCGTATCTTAGTCCTCAAGCTCTCGAGCAAGCTCCCTCACCTCCATCGGCTAAAGCATTATTGATATGGTGGCCGAAAAATTAAGGTATCAAGCTAATAGCTGATGGGGCATTTTAGTGAGTTTGAATAGCATTGATATGGCGACCAAGAATCAAGAGTCCAAGTACTACACGTCTGCCGCATGTGCATGTTTGGAATATATATTAAGAAATTAAGGAAAGATTACACATGCATGGAAGGCAACGTTGGAGAGCAGGGTAACTCGTACATGATATCCAATATCTGGTTTGGTTAGCTTCATGGCCGAAATATTTTATTGCTCACATTGCAGCTGAACAGGTGAATATTAGAGCATGTATATTCGGTCCAGTAGGACATGAATTTTGTATCAACGTACAAGGATCGGCTAAGGAGATGCTACATTAGTATGCCAAAACTGTGATTGTTCCTTCACAGCCTTGTTCACAGTACCTCCTTTACAGCCGATGGCTCAATATATGGTGTCTGATCCTGGTGGTTTAAACAAAACAAAACTCAGAAGAGAAGGAAGGGTTCAGCGGCTAAGACATAGAAAATAGTATCAAAAGCTGTAATCCTAATTTGGGGAAACAAAAAGCCGATGATAAAGCATATTACATCGGCTGAAGCAAAGGTATCGGCTCATTTATCACATCATTCACAAGACAAGGTTAGCGCTACAGGAATATGGTGACCGCAAGCACCACCTAATGGTTCACGTGTGCCCATTCTTCGGAGGAGAGGGAAAGACGTCTCTTGCAGACGGGTCCCACTAGGTGACGTATCACTCTGCCATTGGTTCTCATAACGTGGCCTGGGAGGACGGACGGCCTTGCTGCATTCGTTTGACCATCCTCGCACGCCGCAGAAAGGGAGAGAGAGCAGAGGGACAGCACGGCGGCGGCAGCTTTGGCATCGGCGGCGATGGGTGATGGCCTCAATACTAGCGGCGCTCGGCTTCAATGCGAGGCCAATCAGGTAGCAAGACGGGCACAGAGAGCATAGCGCCCCTGTGGATATCGACAAGCGTGTGGCGTCCCTGTGGCCTCAAGCCCGATGATGTCCTCACGAACCACCGCGGCAGAGGTGGCTCCGTGAAGGCTGGTGCTCCCTACGTGGTGTCCGCGGCTAGCCAAGGCAGGGCTATGGCCGAGTACCGAGTTTGCCCAAAGGAAAAGGTGGAGGAGGAAGAAGAGCTCATGGGGAAGAAAGACCAAGATCGAGCTCGATGGGGTGAGCAGCAATGGCGAGTGCGATGTCCGATTTATATACGGTGGGACCAAACGGTAGGGCGGTGCTCCGGCGAGATATTTTTCCCGCCGTGAAGATTTTTGCAGGCATCCGTTGCAGGGCCACAGTGCAGGTTCATCCATGCGCGCAAGCGTGGCAACGGAAATCGCTGGGAGGAGGAGCAGAGCTGATTGTAGGAGCCGATATAGCTGGGAATGTACAAACATCAAGCTGGTGGAGGCTGCAGCCGATCGATCAGATTATGAAGTCGATGAGGAATTATATTCACAATTGGGACGTCGAAAGGAGTATGGAATTGACCAGAGATCGGAAGATATATCTGCATACTAGAGGATTGAGAAGGAGAAATAGGCAAGGCAAAGAGATATGATCATCAGAGTCATCGGCACATGTACGTGTTCGATTGGTATTTCTGACAACATGAGACGAACAACTAGAACTCGTATTCCTCCACTACCATCGGCTCCAAAAAGTTCCGTCAGCTGATGAACCATCTGCTCCTCAAGCCGATGAGGTCCCTGCTGCTCAGGAGGAAGATTCCGAAAAGATATGAACACGTTGGTTTGCCTGGTTACGTTATTAGATGGCCAGATGGGAAGGAAAAACAAAATAGATGAGCTGATTTGTTTATTCGTTGATGGCATGGATGAAGCTGATGGTCATAGTCATTACATCCAGGTTGCCAATTTTGGTCAAAGGGGCATCGGCACTCAGGCTAGAAATAACTGGCCCATGGAATATTGAGGTATTTTATTGCGAAGAGCTGATAGTCCAAAAAATTATTGTTTTCATCGGTTAGATCGGTTGAAAGAAATGAATATTCAAGAATTCAGGCCGATAAAATTTATTAGAAATATCGGTTATATATATATATATATATATATATATATATATATATATACACAACAACAACAAAGCCTTTCAGTCCCAAGCAAGTTGGGGTAGGCTAGAGTTGAAACCCAACATGAGCCCCTGGTCACTCACTACTAGAGAACATACTTTAGAACGATATCCTAATTTGGCATTAGTCTCGGTATTTTTTGCCCCCGGGACTAAAGGTTCGTTTAGTCCCGGTTGGTAATACCAACCGGGACTAAAGGTTCTTTTACTCCCGGTTGGAACCACCAACCGGGACTAAAAGTCCTCCAACCTTTAGTCCCGGTTGGTAATACCAACCGGGACTAAAGGTAGACTAAAGGTAGACCCTTTAGTCCCGGTTAGTAACACCAACCCAGACTAAAGGACCCTTTAGTCCTGGTTGGTAACACCAACCGGGACTAAAGGTCCCCCGATGGGTTAGTTCAAAAGGAAAGCATCCCATCTATTGTTAGATGTGTTGTGTAGGTGGGGTGGTAAGCTCGCGCGAGGCAGTGCATAAGGTCTTGGGTTCGAATCTCATAGGGCGCAGCGGTGGGAGGCATTATTTTTTTTAAGCTAGGAGAATCTTTAGTCCCGGTTGTGACAAACCGGGACTAAAGAACACCACCTTTAGTCTCGGAACGCTAGTCTCGGTTGGAAAACCGGGACTAAAACCAGTTCCCAACCGGGACTAGATGTCAGTTCTGTAGTAGTGACTATATATATATATATATATATATATATATATATATATATATAGGCCGATGAAGAATAGTAGAAGAAGTATCGGTTGATTTTATCAAAAGCTAATGATGAGCTGAAGTATTGGCCGATGAACTAATGAAGTAAATAGTCGATGGGCCAATGGAATAATTAGCCGATGACTTCATACTGGGGTTATAAAAACATGTTCTTATTATGTCCTCTTGACATGTCGGCTATTGGTAACATTTTTTATTGGATCAGACTAACTGGTGTTGATATTGTTTCGGTTCGATCTTCTCATAGATATTGCATCTGGCCTAAAGGCCGATCGCAATTGTTTTGGTCATCACCGCATCTTGGTAGAAGGCCGATTGCTATCATCCATTGACTGTAGCAATCAGCCATTTTAAGTTAATACACGTGTAATTGAAGCGGCCAGAGGAGGTTCATTATCAGAGCTGACATTTATCAGTGGGACACGAAATTTATATCAACATGTCTGAAGAGGAAGACAATGCCAAGATCCAATCGGCTATCAACATGTTTGAAGAAGTCAAAAAGCCGATGAATATGGATGGACATTCTTTTTCCTTGGGTACAAATATGATGAAAGGAAAAGTTAAAGTGTTGACGTCGGCTAGAGCAAGGGAATCTAGAGCAGTAGATCCAAAAGTGCAGCTCTCGGCCGATGAATTAAAGAAGTTAGAAGATATCGTGCTGTAAAAGAAAGCTGAAGTGAACCGTTGGGACCTAAAGAAGTCAATGCACTAGATCTATCGGCTCCAGAAACATTAAGTGTTCCCAAGACGATGGTGGAAGCTGGTCCAACTTCCAGAAACTGTCGAACAAATGAAAAAAGAGCTGGTACTCAAAATTTGTTGGACCCAAAACCTTCATAAAAACCTCAAGCTGATTCTAGGGACAGCCGAAGAAGACACCCAGCAAATCAAGAAAGTTGATGAGCTCTACCTGCGTGCGGTAGGAACAATCCAACAAGGCTTTGGGATTGTTGTAAAAATTAAAACTTTCAATGATATCGGCTTGAAAACCTTGTGATATTCTGATGACGAACAACCTTTGTTTTTTGTAATATATTTGCTCTATAGGTGATGCGTGTTGCATCGAATTTTATCAAGATTGCCCTTTTTTGTCTCTTTTTTTTTACCTCTAAAGACGATACCAAGCGGTATCGGCTATTACCTTAGCCGATGGAAGATCAATCGGCTTTCAAGTATCAACCCATACCCTAGGGTAATACTTTTTAAGATATTTTCCGTTGAGTGCTTTAGGAAAAGGTTCCCCTTTCAAAGTTTCCAAGATATAAGCATTGCCAGGCACAAATCGGCTAACACAATAATGTCCTTCCCAATTAGGCTACCACTTGCCATTTTATTATCCTTAGACCCTATCGGCAACACCTATTTCCATACCAATTCTCCTTCATGGAATCTTTTGAGCCTAACGTTTTTGTCACAATGTCTTGCAATTCTGAGCTTATTTGCTTCAATATTTTCAAGCGCACGTAGCCGATGACAATTTAAATCATCTAAATCATCATTCATAAGAGATTTATAATCATCGGCTGTCAAATCTTCTTGAAATGCCACGCATCTTGATCCAATTTTAATTTCCCAAGGAACAACAACATCATGTCCGCAGACCAATTGATATGGGGAAAACTTAGTAGATCCATGACAAGCCATCTGATATGCCCATAACGATTCATTCAATGTAGCGTGCCATCTCCTTGGTTGTTCATCAATCTTTCTCTTGATTAATTTGATCAAACTCTTATTCGACGCCTTGGTCTGCCTATTGACCTGAGCATAACTCAATAATTTAATTCCCATACTTACAGCAAAATCCTTGAACTCATCAAACATAAACATTGTTCCTTGATCAGTAGTGATTTTTTGAGGAATCCCAAAATGATAAACAATATGTTCCTTGACAAATTCAACCATATTTTTAGAAGTTACCGTTTTCAAAGTGATAGCCTCAACCCACTTTGTAAAATAATCAGTTGCCACCAATATAAATTTATGTCCTTTGCTTGATGATGGATAGATTTGGACGATGAGATCAATTCGCCAACCTCTGAACGGCCATGGTTTAACAATTGGGTTCATAGCCGATGACGGAGCTTTTTGAATATTACCAAACCTTTGACAATCCTGACATCCTTTGTAATATCAAAAGCAATCTTCAAGCATCGTCGGCCAAAAATATCCACTTCTGCGAATTACCCATTTCATCTTGTAAGCCGATTGATGAGCCCTGCATATTCCTTCATGCACTTCATCCATCACAACTTTTGATTCTTCCTCATTCAAACATTTCAACAGCAACCCATCAATCGTCCAATAATACAAATCACTATCAAGCAACACATATTTAATAGATTTATATTGTAGTTTCCTTAATACCTTTTGAGATGGATCTGTTAAATAATCAATAATCTCTTTTCTTCAATCATCGGCAATGATTTCATTATTAAAAATATCAACAATCTGTCGATAACCAGAGGCATCCTGTGCAAGTCTGTTGGCTTCTTCATTCTGTGCTTTAGGAACATGTTTAATATAAACCATTGAAAAATCATTGAGAAATCATTGGCATCTCTCACAATACTCCCTTAAAATATCATCCTTGCATTCATATATACCAAGTAATTGATTGATTACCAACTGCAAATACCCAAATATTTCAACAACTTCAGCTTTAATTTCCTAAAGTAACTGAAGTCCCTTGAGCAGAGCTTCATATTCAGCTTGATTATTTGTGGCCATCGGCTAAAGAGGAAAAGCAAATTCAAAACTTGCCCCCCGAGGCGATATAATGACAACGCCAATGCCACTTCCCTGCTTGCAAGAAGATCCATCAAAGAATAAAGTCCATGGCATCGGCTCCACCAGCCCGATACCTTGTCCACAATGTTGTGTTACAAAATCGGCCATCACCTGACCCTTAACTGCTTTAGCCGATTCGTACCTTAAATCAAATTCAGTTAAAGCAAATATCCACTTCCCGATTCTTCCGTTCAGAATAGGCATTGACAACATATGTTTAACCACATTGGCTTTACACACCACAATGCACTCAGCCAATAGTAAATAATGATGCAATTTTGTGTAGGAAAAATATAATAATAAACATAACTTTTCAACAGGAGAATACTGGGTTTCTGCATCCAAAAGCCTTCAGCTTAAATAAAATATTATTCGCTCCATTCCTTCGAATTCTTGCATCAAAGCCGATCCAATTGAGTGGCTATCGACTAATATATATAATCTAAAACGTTTTCCATGCTGTGGCAGAATCAACATAGGCGGAGACTTCATATATTCTTTAATATCATCAAACGCCATCTGTTGCTCCTCTCCCCATATAAATTCTTGATCGGCTTTCAACTTTAACAAAGGAGAAAAAGGCAGAAGCCTTCCTGATAAATTGGAAATAAATCTTCTGATAAAGTTTACTTTGCCGATCAAGGACTATAACTCTATTTTATTTGTTGGAGGAATTGCTTCATCAATAGCTTTCATACTTTTCTAACCAACTTCAATTCCTCTTTCATGTACCATAAAACCCAAAAATTGTCAAGTCGACACTCCAAAAGCACATTTGTTAGGATTCATTTTCATAACAGTCTTCTTGTGCACTCTAGAGTTTCTCGTAGATCCGCTAAATGCCCTTCATACTCCTTGGATTTTATGACAACATCATCAATATAGATTTCAACCACCCTGCCAATCAACCTATGAAAAATATAATTCATTGCACGTTGATAAGTGGCGCCAGCATTTTTCAAACCAAAAGTCATAACAACCCACTCATATAACCCGATGGCTCCAGGACATCTGAAAGCAGTCTTGGCAATATCTTCTTCTGTCATGAATATTTGATTATATCCTGCGTTACCATCCATAAAACTGATAACTTTGTGACTAGATGCAGCGTCCACTAACAAATCAGCAATCAGTATTGGATATCCATCCATTGGTGTAGCTTTGTTTAGATCCCTAAAATTAATGCAAACTCGCAATTTCCTATTTTTCTTATATACAGGGACTATATTTGAAATCCACTCTGCATATCGGCACGGACGAATAAATTTGGCTTCATATAATCTCGTAATCACCTTTTTAATTTCTTCAAGCATCTGCACTTTGAATCTTCTTGGCACTTGCTTGAACGGCTGATATCCGGGTTTAATAGGCTGCTGATGTTCCACAATCGATCAGCTTAAACCTGGCATCTCATAATATTCCCAAGCAAAACAATCTCGATACTCTTTAAGCAATTTTATTAATTTTTGTTTGAACTCGGGATCCAACTTAGCACTTACATACGTCGGCCTTGGCCTATCACCTAATCCAATATCAACTTCTTCTAAGTCATCGGCCGATGTAAACCCTTGTCCTAACTTTCCTTCAGTATCATCTATTTCAGTATCCATTAGAACAAGCTTTCAGAGCCGACTGCTTGGATCGGCTTTAGACCCTGGTCATTGGTCTGAATAAAATCTCCTTCCCAATTTCTTCCGGAGAGACATTCAATATTTTCAAATTCCCATGTCATCTGACATTTTGATGATTGTGGTCCCACCGAGCATGCCAGAAAATGTGTCGACGCAGGATTTTGGTTGCTGCGAAGGACACATGACAGGCCTAGAAGATCTGCTTAGCTTAAGTGCAGGTCCTGCCGATATTGGGGTCGCGAGTATGCCAGTCAATTTGACCTGTAATTGACAAGGGAGGATGATCAATAGATTAGGCTGGAACATGTCGGCTGATTGTCCAGACACTTCCAGAGTTGCATTGGCTAGATAGCCGATACAACAGTATATCAGCTAGAGAACTGATATTGATAGCATGATAGATAAGATAACTTAAAGCATCAAAGGCATCAGCTATAAATATAAAGGATTAAAGTAAATGACAAGCCGATGGGCATAAAAATAGATTTAGCAGTTAAACCATAAAGCATCGGCTATAAAGCCGATGAGGCATGATGTATAAACAACTCTCTATTTTCCTAGTAAATAAATCCATAGGCTAGTAAGATCTAATCTACCGTCACCACCAATTAGGTCGAAGCGATGCAGCGTTGGTAGCAGGGCGATAAACTAAATATTATTATTTGATAGATCTATTTATAACAAAACGGAGAGATGAAAATACACCAAGAAGGACTAGGACCAAGATACAATCAGCCGATAGAGCCAAACTATCGTAAAACAGAGAATAAAATGTGTTGCACCAAGAGACGATAGGTCTATATGATATGAGCCAATGAATCTTGATCTTAGTCGGATAAAGGGTGACTTTGCTATAATTAACAAGAGATCATAAGATGCAGCCTTATTAATTATAACAGAATCGATAACTGTGATTAATATTAGATCTAGCAAGAGGTCTTAAGATGCAGCCTTACTAAATATGATAATAATTGATAACTAACTTATACTAAATCTAGTAAGAGGTCAAACGATGCAGCCTTACAAGATAAGATACAAGTCGGTGATTGTACTTACAAGCAAACCGGAGATAGAATCGATGAAGCCCTGTCTACCTAAGAACTCGCCGAGAAGCTATGTTACTCCTACTCCTAAGGTTTTGGCGTGAAGCCAAAAGGGTTGTGTATTGATTGTTGATCTCTGATTACAATAGCTAGGGTTTATATTTATACCCTGGGCTGAAATAGAGTCCTAACCGAATACGGTCTAAACAATGCCGTAGTTTAGAAAATAAAACTACTGGAATAGATACAACTCTGCGATTTCGTTTTTAATAGAGTCCGTCCTTGACACGTTCTGAGCTGATGGCATCGCCCCCGTGGCTTCCCTGTTTCTCCCCTGATTTCGGTCTCTTCTAAATAGATTTCTCATTAATTAATCATCTTTCTCCAAGACCGAATTTGCTAATAAATCCTGCCAAATTTTGGTGTCAATACTTAGCTTTACATTAACCTTTACAATTAGTTTCTAATTCCTCCTCCAAATTTTGTAGGCTCAAGACTCCTCTCCCGACAGTCTCTTCTCTTTCAACATTGAAGATTTCCTTAAGCTCCTTAAGCTCATTGGCTCAACAAACAACAAAAACTTCTCTAGCCGATGAGGTGAAAAATCAACTTCAAAACATGCTGGCCTTTTTGAACAAAGACACAATTGAACTGGTTCAAGACACCGGGCTGATTCGTAACATTCTTCAAACCATCAAGGGTCAGTTAACTTTGGAACTCGAATTGGCCATTATTCCCGTAGCATACATCGAAGGCCACCAATTCTAGGTCTTACAAGCACATCAACGCTTGAACGACCGATCGGCTCAACAAAGCATGACCGAACAGAGAGACATCGGTCGTTGGGAAGTTGTGGAATTGAAGAAACAGATCGACTCCCTTGGAGAGGCCCCAATTCAGATTAGTTAGGAGATCTATCGGCTCAAAACAAAAGAAGCCTAGCTACTGAAGGAGTTAGAAGACGTCCGAGCCGCTACCAATGAGAAAGAAAACAAGTTGAATCAACTTCCAGAGACTATCGGCAAGCTTAAAGAGGAGATGTCATCTAAAATCTGTCAAACCCGTGCACTCTATCAATATATCAAGCTAATCCCGGGGACTACTGAAGAGGACAATTGGTTGATTAACGAAATTGACCAAATCCGCCTACGTGCGATGAATATGATCCAGCAGACCTTGGGATCATTGTAAAAAACTATGCTTCATCTGGCGCAACAAATTTATGATACTTGATGACGAATAACATTTCCTTTTTCTCTGCAAACGATACATATCATATCCAGCAGACCTCTAAGTTTATTTGCTTCAATATTTTCAAGTGCACATAGCTGATGACAATTTAAATTTTCTAAATCATCATTCATAAGAGATTTACAATCACCGGCTGTCAGATCTTCTTGAAATGCCACATGTCTTGATCCAGTCTTGATTTCCCAACGAAGAACACCATCATGTCCATAAACTAATTGATACAGGGAAAATTTAGTAGATCCATGGCAAACCATCCGATACGCCCATAACGATTCATTTCATGTAATGTGCCAACTCCTTGGTTGTTCATCAATCTTTCTTTTAATAAACTTGATCAAACTCTTATTTGACACTTCTGCTTGTCAATTGGCTTGAGCATAATAAGGAGAAGAATTTAATAATCTAATCCCCATACTAGCAGCAAAATCCCTGAACTCATCGGATGTAAACATTGTTCCTTGATCAGTAGTGATTGTTTGAGGAATTCCAAAATGATATACAATATGCTCTCTGACAAATTCAATCATATTCTTAGAAGTTACTGTCCTTAAAGGAATATCCTCAACCCACTTAGTAAAATAATTCGTTGCCACCAAAATAAACTTATGCCCTTAGCTCGAAATAGCATGACATCCTGGTGGAATTTCATCACGATAATTACCTTGACCATGTTGTCCCTGATTCTTGAAATATGCCTCACCATAATCCCTGACATTCTTCTAGGCTGATGGTGCTTTTTGTGGAGCAGGAATTGCCAATGGCTGAGATGATTGAGGCAATTATGGTGACTGTACCGAAAACTGTGGCACTAACGCCGCTTTAGGAGCATTGGATGACTCTGGAATCTCCATTGGCTATTTGCTTGTCTCAGTAGCCGATGGACTTGTATGAAAGTATGCGGGCCCTGTTGTCTCCTATTGCATCAAAGAACTGCTCATTGCATCCCACACTACATTCCTGAGTGTATTCATGAATACTCCAGATTGATTGATTAATGCATGGTGAACAGGTTCATGAACAGCATCTTGGAACATTTGTCTGTATTGCTCCGTATCATTCTCCCTTTCTCCTGAAACAATATTCTTCGGTAGTGGAATTTTCTGAATTATTTTGTTTCTTGTCTTGCCGAAGGATTCCATGCATTTGACTGGGAACTCTTCCGTCAGCTTCTCTATGACTTACTTTTGTTCATCAGACAGCTCTTCATATGACATGTTGGTTATTGGCTCATCTGACATCTTGATGATTTGGTCCCAGCAGGCATGCGAGAAAAATAAGCCTGGGAGATCTGCATAGCTGCAGTGCTGCAGGTCCTGTCGATTTTGGGGTCGCGGGTGTGTCAGTCAATTTGACCTGCAATTGACAAGGGAAAAGATAATCAGTAGTTTAAGGTGGAACAAGTCGGCTGGTGATCCGGCAGTCCCACAAAGCCATCGACTAGAAAGCCGATAGAGTGAATCAAGTCATCGGCTGGTGATCTGATGGTGTCAATATGCATCCGTGTGTGAACGAAGTAAGGCAATCGGCTAAGGGAGCCGATGGATACATCTTATAATATCAAATAAAACATGAGAGCGCAAGCGATCGACTAGAAAAACTGATAAGATCGTAGAATGAAATCGATCCCTTGTTTTCCTACAAATAAATCCATAAACTAACAAAGTCTAATCTATTGTCACCACCAATCAGGTCGAAACGATGCAGCGTTGGCAGCAGGGCGATAAACTAAAGTTTGTAAGCCGATAGATCTATTTATAGCAAAACAAAGTATGGAAAACACGCTATGGATGATGAAAGCACAAGTCATTGTCTATATAGCCGATGAGGCATAGTGTGTCAGTAATCCTCTGTTTTCCTAATAAAGAAATCCATTAACTAACAAAATCTAATCTATCATCACCACCAATCAGGTTGAAACGATGCAGTGTTGGCTGCAGGGCGATAGACTAAAGTTTGCCAGCCAATGAATCTAATTACAGTAAAATAGAGAATTAAAAACACACTGTGGAAGACTAAGATTAAGACACTGTTGGCTGATAAAACAAAATCTGACGTCAAGTTTAATGTGATAAAGCAATAAGACGACAGATTAGAATGATTAGAGCCGATATGTCTTAATCTAGTTGGATAGCTGATTTTACTAAATCTAGCAAGAGGTCATAAGATGCAGCCTTACTAAACGTAGTAAAATCGATAACTTTGATTAATATCAAATCAAGCGAGGTTAGACCTAACTGATGCAGCCTTACGAGATTAGATACAAATCGATAACTGGACTAAAACCAAATCAGGCAAGAGATCAAACTTAACTGATGCAGCCTTATGAGATTAGATACAAGTCGGTGACGGTACTTACAAGCAAACCAGAGATCAAACTGATGCAGCCCTATTCACCGAAGAACTCGCCAAAATCTACTTTACTCCTACTCCAAATGCAATGGAGTGAAGCCAAAACATAGTTATGTTGATCGAGAGATAAAAATCTAATACAATAGCCGAGGCTTATATTTATACCCTGGGCCGATGCAGAGTCCTGGTCAGATACAACTAGAATATTTCCTGAGGAAAACATAAAATAATCTAAATTACACAAAATGGACTCCACGATTTCCTTTCTGGTGGAATTCGACAATGTTACACTTGAGCCGATGCCATCCTCGTCGCAATTTTCATGGTGCCTTTTCAAATTCTAGATTTTGATCCCTTTTTCCAAAATCTGGTGCAAACACATGCCCCCCAATTTCGAAATAAAATAAGTTTGGTCCGACATTTTCTCAAGTCATCATTACTCTTGCTGCACCGCTTTCCTCATCACGCACATGGCGCCTCGATTCTCAGCCCAAAAATAGCTTTATATTTATCCTGCCGTCATTTCGTCTTCTACCTTTAGCCGTTGCCTCGTTCTTCTGAACACCAGTCCGCCACAGTAACTGCCACTTCGAGTTGAAAAAAAAACCCTGACGAACAGCAATCTCTTTGTTTTCCATCTGGTGCCCCTGCTTTCTGCCAGGATCATCAGGCAAGATTCATCCGAGACCAAATCCAACCCAAGATTCCTCTTAATCTCCACTCTTCGCGTTAATGGCGACCTCGACTCATGTTCCGGAGGTATGTTCAGCTTTTCTTCTCTATTTACATGTCATTTTCAGCTTCCTTTTTCCATGAATCCTAGATGCAATTTCCTCTTCTCACTTCTTCTCTTTCTTTTCATCCCATCTAGGAATTATGGAAAGATATCTTAATCCCAGCCAAAAACCACCCAGATATGTACTATTTGGGCCCCATGGGAAATCCTAACCCCATAGAATTCATTAATCTGGAAACCCAAAGACTCCCTTTTAAAAATTCCAGGATGCAAACACTACTAGAGAACAGACTTTAGAACGATGTCCCAATTTGGCATTAACCTCGGCATTTTTTGCCGCCGGGACTAAAGGACCCTTTAGTTCCGGTTCGTAATACCAACCGGGACTAAAGGTCCCCGCCCAACGGTCGTCCGTGTGGCAGGGATCTTTAGTCCCAGTTTGGGTGATATCCCGGGAATAAATATTAATCTTTAGTCCCGGTTTGGCCACCTAACCGGGACTAATTATGCGGGCCTATACAACGGCTCATTTCTTCCTCCCCGAGCCCGAGCTATTCCATTCAAACTCACTGCCTCTGTTCTTCAGCTTGCTGTTGTTCTTGCTCTCTCCCCCTCCATTGGTGTTGCTCTTCGATTTTGGAGGTAACAAACTTAATCATCTTATGTTTTATCAGTAGCTTATCTCATTTTGCGATGTAGATGCATGTGTAACTTTATATGTTGGACTTTATTATGATTTTATATGTCATTTTTAGCTCAAAATCACATGATGATTTGCATATATGTTTGGATAAACAAAAGTTAAATTAGTTCATCAAAATCACGCCTCACTCGTCCTCGCTGGAGCACGCGCCATCCTTGTCCCCGGCGGCTTACGTGATCTTAGAATTAATTTTTCCATGAAATGAAAAACTTAGAAAATTATAGAAAATCTGTACTAGTTGAACTTGCGGACCGTGATCATCTCGGCGAGCATTTTCTCTGCCGAGCGGTAACGGACGTCAAAGAGGAGCTTTGATTCTACGAGGGAGAGCGGCAACGGTCGTGGAAGACCGTGTTCCCTTCCTCGTAGAATCGGAGCTCTTCCTTGGCAGAAAGCACGGTGCCGTCATTAGAGAGAAATGCTCACGAGATGATCACGTAAGCAAGGTCAACTAGTACGGATGGTTATTTATTGAAACATGTTTTTGAGCTATGTGATTTCTATGTCATTTTAGCTCAAAATCACATGATGATTTGCATATATGTTTGGATAAACAAAAGTTAAATTAGTTCATTAAAATCACGCCTCGCTTCGTCCTCATTTGGAGCACACGCCATCCCTCGTCCCTGCGCGGCTTACGTGATCTTAGAATTAATTTTTCCATGAAATGAAAAACTTAGAAAATAGTTAGAAAATTATAGAAAATCCATACTAGTTGAACTTGCGGACCGTGATCATCTCGGCGAGCATTTTTCTCGCCGAGCGGTAGCGGACGTCAAGGAGGAGCTTTGATTCTACGAGGGAGAGCGGCAGCGGTCGTGGAAGACCGTGTTCCTTCCTCGTAGAATCGGAGCTCTTCCTTGGCCAAATACGGTGCCGTCCAGAGAGAAATGCTCGCCGAGATGATCACGTAAGCAAGGTCAACTAGTACGGATGGTTATTTATTGAAACATGTTTTTGAGCTATGTGATTTCTATGTCATTTTAGCTCAAAATCACATGATGATTTACAATAGTAAAATCACTTGATAGTTTGGTATTTTACTATTATACATAGTACATATTTCATGGTTTAGTTAGATAAATAAATAATTTTAGTTTTGTTTAAATATATTATTTTAGAAAATGTGAAATTTATGTAGTTTACAAAAATAAGTATAGAAAGTAGATGACAACTGGTACGGATCCTCGGCCTCTCGTCGGTTCTTGGCGATTTGAGGCGAACTCTCCTCTCATTATCTGCGGCAAGTGTAAGCGAGAAGATTGTGATGGAGTACCGAGTCAAGAGACAGGGACCCAACAAGGGTCGTGTTTTCTACAAGTGCCCGGATCGCGATGTGAGTTTCTTACGCATTTGATTATTATGGCTAATTGACTGCTTTTCTTGAATATTTTGACTAAATATTTTTGGCTTTAATTTGATTGGGAGGGCAATGGATGCGATGGTTGGTCTTGGGAGGAAGATTATGCTACATACGCAGAATTAATTTCTGCTCGATGATGAGGCGGTGAGCCAATGAGGAGAAGCTTATTGATATTCAATGGAAGAATGATTTGTCTGCATTTTAGTTGCGCACGATCACAAAATAATTATGTTACTAAAGTGCATTGTAGTTTTAGTTTGTTTAGTGATAGTTGGGATTGCTTACGTTGTAGCCGAGGCTTAGTTAATTAATCAACCGTGTGTGTGTCATATATGTTGTGTAATAAAATACTTAATTATGTTCAAGGTTTTCATAATTTGTCGGTAATCTGATTATGTCACGCCATTGGATGTACAATGCCGATCGCCGCTTCCAAGACTTTATTGAGGGCTTGCACTATTTCTTAGGTGTGGCCGAGGCAAATAAGCGGGATGGTTTCATGTCTTTGTCCATGTGCCCTATGTAAGAATTTAAAGGAATATTCAAGCTCAATGAGTCTTCATTCACATTTGCTTAAGTCGGGTTTCATGTCAAACTATATATGTTGGAGTAAGCATGGAGAAAGCGGGGTCATGATGGAAGAAGGTGAAGGAGAAGATTTAGACATTGATGACATTATTGCTCAAGTATGGTGCCTTTGATGATACTACAATGGGGGGGGAGATGAAGAAGAGGTAGCGGTAGAAGATGATCTCGGTGATGCTCTTGGCGATGCCATTCGTGATGCACAACAAGAATGCGAAAGTAAAAAGAGAAAGTTAAGTTCGAGCGCATGCTTGAGGATCATAGGAAGTTGCTATACCCGACGGTCGAAGAGGGCAAAAAAACGGGTACAACATGGAATTGCTACGATTGGACGGTAAAGAATGGTGTATCCGACAAGGCATTTGGGAATTTATTGAACCTCATAAAGAAGATGCTTCGAAGCCAAATGAATTGCCCACCACACGCATTGAAGCAAAAAAGGTTATACGCCCTTTGGGATTAAAAATCCGGAAGATACATGCATGTCCTAATGATCGCATCCTCTACCATGGCAATGAATACGAGAATTTGGATGAATGCCCGGTATGTAAAGCATCGCGGTATAAGATCAGGCGCGATGATCCTGGTGACGTCGAGGGTGAACAACGTCCTAGAAAGAAAATCCCTGCCAAGGTTATGTGGTATGCTCCTATAATACCACGCTTAAAACGTTTGTTTAGAAATAAAGACCATGCAAAGTTGTTGCGGTGGTATAAAGAAGACCGTAAGATAGACAATATGTTTGCGACACCGGTGATGGGTCCCAAAGGGAAGCGATAGCAGGGAATTTCGAGTTTGCAAATGAGGCTAGAAACTTAAGGTTCGCCTTAAAAATACAGATGGTATGAATCCTTTTGAGAAGCGAGCACTAGTCATAGCACTTGGCCGCCATTACTCTATGTATCTACAACCTTCCTCCATGGTTATGCATGAAGCGGAAGTTCATTATGATGCCGATCCTCATCCAAGGTCCGAGGCAACCTGGCAACGATATTGATGTCTATCTGAAGGCATTAGTTGAAGAACTTCTAGTTTTATGGAACAAATCAGGTGTACGTGTCTGGGATGAGTACAAACAAGAACACTTTGACCTACGAGCAATGTTGTTCGTAACAATCAATGATTGGCCTGCTTTAAGTAATCTTTCAGGTCAGACAAACAAAGGATATAATGCATGCACACATTGTTTTGATGACCTTGACAGTATATATTTGAAAAGATGTCGAAAGGTCATGTACCTTGGCCATCGTCGATTCCTTCCTTTGAATCACCAAGTAAGAAAGAAAGGGAAGCATTTTAAAGGTAAGCCAGACCACCGGAAGAATCCTCATAACCGAACCGGGGAAGATGTACTCGCAATGGTCAAGGATGTGAAAGTAGTATTTGGAAAGGGACAAGGCAGTGAATCTGTTCCCAAAGATGCTAAGGGACACGCACCCATATGGAAGAAGAAGTCCATCTTTTGGGAGCTACCCTATTGGCAAGTCCTAGAGGTCCGCAACGCAATCGATGTGATGCACCTGATAAAGAATATTTGTGTGAACCTGTTAGGATTCATGGGTGTGTACGGGAAGCCAAAGGATTCACTTGAAGCATGCCAGGACTTGCAGGGCATGAAAGAACGAGACAACCTTCATCCAGAGAAGACAGATGATGGACATCATTACTTAAGTCCTGCTAGCTACACGCTTAGCAAAGAAGAGAGGGACAGCATGTTCGAATGTCTAAGCAGCATCAAGGTCCCATCGGGATTCTCCTCCAATATAAAGGGTATAATAAATGTGCCAGATAAGAAATTCCTAAACTTAAAGTCCCACGACTGCCACGTGCTTATGACGCAATTGCTTCTAGTTGCTTTAAGAGGAATTCTACCTCCACATGTACGTCTAGCCACCGTGAAGCTATGTGCATTCCTCAATGCAATTTCTCATAAGGCAATCAATCCAGTGGAACTAGCTACTCTACAGAATGATGTGGTTCAATGTCTTGTCAGCTTTGAGTTGGTGTTCCCTCCATCCTTCTTTAATATCATGATACACATCCTAGTTCATTTGGTGAAGGAGATTAGTATTCTTGGACCTGTGTTCTTACATAACATGTTTCTCTTTGAGAGGTTTATGGGAGTCTTGAAGAAATATGTGAAAGTCCGTTCTAAGCCTGAAGGAAGCATCGCCCAGGGCTATGGAATAGAGGAGGTCATTGAGTTCTGTGTTGACTTTATTCCTGACCTTGCCCCGATTGGCGTTCCCGAATCACGACACGAGGGGAGACTCAGTGGTAAAGGAACTTTAGGGAAGAAAACATATATCGGCATGGAAGACGATTATTTCAATAAAGCACACTACACAGTTCTTCAGAACTCGTCATTGGTGCATCCGTACATCGAGATACATAAGGAGTTCTTACGATCCAAGTTTCCAGGGAAGACTGAAGCTTGGATTAGGCGTCAGCACATGGAAAGTTTCAGTGGTTGGTTGTGAAAAGAATGTCAAGGCGATGACAATATTGATGAGCAACTGTATTTGTTGGCTAGGCAGCCATCATGGCATATCCTCACGTACCAAGGGTACAAGATAAATGGGAATACATTTTACATAGTTGCCCAAGATAAAAGGAGCACCAATCAAAATAGTGGTGTTCGCATAGATGGCACAGATCCAAATGGGAATATACAAACATATTATGGCCGCATAGAAGAGATATGGGAACTAGACTACGCACCTAATTTTAAAGTCCCTTTGTTCAAAGTGCTAATGGGTGAAAATTTGACCGGAGGAGGGTAATGATCGACAAAGAGTATGGAATGACAACAAGTGGACCTCAACAATATTGGGTACAAGAGGAACCATTCGTCATTGCTGCCGATGTGAGTCGGTGTTCTATGTGAAAGACATGTCTACAAAATCAAAGAGAGGAAAAAACGAAGACATCAACTCAATGATCAATGAGCCAAAGCGCCACATAATTCTTTCTGGGAAAATAAATATAGTGGGAATTGAAGACAAGTCAGACATGTCAGAAGATTACGAAAGAAATGTCCGAATTCCACCCTTCATAGTGAAGAAAGATCCAAGCATCATGTTAAATGATGAAGACACTCCATGGTTACGACAAGATCATAACCAAGGGTCATATCGTCAAGAAGAAATTCCTTTGTTGTGCCCGCATGATACAACGTTGCATGTTTAATATATTATGTTTTAGAGACGGATATTATGTAATATGTTATGACTTCACAATTGTAGATCTTGCTGAGATGATCAAACTTGGTATTCAGAGTTTTTTCATCTGAGGTCATTTAGTGTCTCATTTGAGCAAGTTTGACCAAGTCAAATTTGGTCAAATGAAAAAACAACACTTTGACTCTAGTATTATGAACTCTAAATGACTTCAAATTGAAAAGTTTTGAATACCAAGTTTGTTAAACTCAAAAAGATCTACAATTGTTGTTTTGGTCAACTTTCCATATGAGAAAGTTTGGACGGTTCAAATTTGTGATTTTTAAATTTCAACGCCTACAAACTAGTTTTCAGAACCCTAGATTGTCTCAAATTGAAAAGTTTTGAATACCAAGTTTGTTCATCTCATAAATATATACAATCCTTATATAGGCCATTTTTTCATTTGAGAAAGCTTGAACAAAATGTAGTTCAAATTTCACAAGTGTGTGATATAGTTTTAGAAAGTATATATGAGACTCAAGAAGTTGTGACTAGTGTTTGATAAAAATTTCTCAAATGGGAAAATGAGCTATGTAACAATTGTAGATCTTGCTGAGATGATCAAACTTGGTATTCAGAGTTTTTTCATCTGAGGTGATTTAGTGTCTCATTTGAGCAAGTTTGACCAAGTCAAATTTGGTCAAATAAAAAAACAACACTTTGACTCTAGTATTATGAACTCTAAATAACTTCAAATTGAAAAGTTTTGAATACCAAGTTTGTTAAACTCAAAAAGATCTACAATTGTTGTTTTGGTCAACTTTCCATATGAGAAAGTTTGGATGGTTCAAATTTGTGATTTTTAAATTTCGACGCCTACAAACTAGTTTTCGGAACCCTAGATTGTCTCAAATTGAAAAGTTTTGAATATCAAGTTTGTTCATCTCATCAATATATACAATCCTTATATAGGCCATTTTTTCATTTGAGAAAGTTGTAGAACAAAAAATACTACATTTTCTTTATTTTTATAGGTTCAACAAAAATTTTCTGTCAATTTTGGTCAAAAACCGAGAAAAAAATTGAAACATTGACGTTACAATAATGTGATAATAAATTTCCTATCGAATAATATTAGTTTTATTAATTTTAAGTTACAAATATATTTTTGCATTAACAAAATACTTAGTATCAGTAACATTTATATTCTATATTCATAAAAGAAATTAAAAACTTTAGGTTACAAAACTTTCCTATTTACAATAAATAATTAGTTAATCAATAGTATTTTTTAAAATAAATATTGCAAAGTATTGAAGTTGCTATGGAATTAATTGATTAACCTAGTATTAAACAAAATCAAAATCCGAGGCCTTTCCAATTAGGCTGGCGGGTGGCCAAAATTTCAGGCCTTCAGTCCCGGCCCAGGCCAAGAACTGGGACTAAAGGGTGGGCGACAATTTGGTGCCCGCCTAAAAACCTTTTTAGTCCCATTTGGTAACACCAACCGGGACTAAAAGCCTTCGTCCCGACTTGTAAGGCGAGCCGGGACTAAAGGGTTGGACCTTTAGTCCCGGTTGAGATTACCAGTAGGGACTAAATGAGTTTTTAGTCCCATTGAGTGTTACCAGTAGGGACTAAAGGGTACCGCCTATATCTATCGACTTGTTACATTTATCTTCGATCTCGCGTCGTCTCTCCGATCCCGTCGTCTCGCGCCAGACCCGAGCTCGTCCTCGCGTCGTCGCCGAGCCCCGCCTCGTCGTCAATCCGGCCTCGTCTCGCCGAGTAAGCCGAGCCCTCCCGTGACGTGAGCCTCGCCATGACGCCCGCCTCGTCTGCCGTGTTGTCGAGCCCCCGCCCCGCCCGCCTCCGTCGAGCTCTCGCCCGCCTCGGCTCGGCCTCGTGATCTCATTGCCGTAAATGCCGAGCCCCTGCGCCCGCCTCGTCGTCGAACTTCGAACGCCTCGCTTGCAAGCCTCATTGCCGTAAATCGATTATAATGTTGGATTTTAATTGTTTTTAGATAATACTAATAAATAATATTTAGTAGTTTAGTTAGTTTTTTAGATAGTTTTTTGATATGTGTTAGTTAGATTTTTTAGTTAGTTAGATTTATTAGATAATTGATATATATTACTTAGATTTTTTAGTTAGTTAGATTTATTAGATAATTGATATATGTTAGTTAGATTGTTAGTTGATATATGTTAGTTTTTTAGATAATTTTTTAGTTAGTTAGAATTTTTAAAATGTATTATCTATTACTAGTTTATCTAATTTCATGTTAGATTTATTTAATTGGATTTAGTAATTATATATTCTATCTCTATATATATATATATCTAGAGAGAGATTCTATATGTGTATACATATGTACTTAATTATTTCTATATGTATATATACATGTACTTATTTCCATAAGTTGAGAGAGAGAGAAAATTGTATCTAGAGAGACATTCTATGTGTTATCACATGCATATCTAGAGATATAGACATATGCACTTATTTCTATGTGTTGAGAGAGAGAGAAAATATATTGTATCATTCTATGTGTATATATGTACATGTACTTATTTCCATGTTTTTGGATCGAAAGTGTTTTTGATTCGATTCCAAAGCCTATACCTTATTATTGTTTATCCTTATGAAATATTATGTGTTATTATATTTAATTGGATTTAGTAATTCTATGTGTTATCACATGTACTTATGTTATGTACCATAGTAATTCTATCTATATGTTATCTTGAAGATACAAATGGCTGCTCCGGATGATAACTTGAGTGATGACATAATGGCGGATATTATCAACGCCGGCACCAATGTGGATGTAGATGACACGAGTCAGTACTTTGCTGATTATGAGGATATCCTAAATATGCCGGTGGTTGAAGATCAACAAATTGTCGCGCAAGAAAATACTGGCGAGGTATATTCGATTATCTATCATCTCTTATAAATGCATGCGTACGTATATTTGTTGTTAATCGTTGTGTTTCTACTCATGTAGTCGGTCTCTGGATCTACATCAACCACCGACAAAAGTAGGAAAGTCGAGGGCCAAAAAAGCCATTAGAGGGCCGTTTCATAATATCGAAATTCGACACCGACAAACCGCAAACCATTGGGACCACATGCTCGGACATATGTCAATCAATGTGGGTTCATTGTAAGGATAGGATCCCAGATTAGTGCTCGTGAATGGAAGCGAAGATATCCGCTCCTAATGTTAGTTTTGTATATCGATCATGACAAGAACCTAGCTTGGAGAGATATCACTCAGCATTTCACATTACAAGCAGATGATGCTTTGAAGGAGCTAGTGAGGGATTGGACAATGAAGAAGATGGCAACATTGTTCCAGAGTTGGAAGAAGACATTGTATAAAAAGTTTATCTTGAAGAATGCTACGCCGGATTTCAATGCTAAGGCGTTTGTCAAGTTGGAGTCCCATTGGGATGCCTTCGTAGAATACAAGACATCTCAAGAGAGTGAGGAACGTGTGATGAGGAATCAGCAGAATGCCCGACAGAAGCAATACCATCATCGCATGGGATCAGGTGGTTATAGGAGTGCTATTCCCAAGTGGTAGAACCTAGAAGCAGAGATTACTGCCAAGGGAATCATACCTGAAACAATAGAGAAGAACTGGCCTCAACGCGCGAAGAATTGGTTCTACGCTCATGGGGGAAGCCTAGACCCAGACACTAGCAAGCTAATTTTTGGCCAAAAAATTGAGAGAGCAGCACAGAGACTAGCTCGTGCTAGGGAAGAAGCTGATAGTGGTGTTTTCAAGCCCAACAGAGAGAAGGATGAATTGACATATGCCCTAGAGAATCCCGAACACGGTGGTCGAACAAGAGGCTATAGGGCGGTTCCGTGGCTACACGCATTCCCAGAAGACAAGGATACCTACAGAAGCCGCCAAAGAAAGAAGGATGAGGAGGCAGAACGAATCCGTGCATTGGAGCAATTTGTTGATGAGTCACGACAAGCATTGCTTGAATCACGTGAACGAGAAAAATCTCTTGAGGCAAGAATGCAGGAGGAGATCAAGAGGCAAGTGCAGCTAGCAATGAGTCAAATGCAATCGCAATCAACACCGGGAGTCACCATTAGCCCCGTTGGTCAGATGAAAAGCAGTTGTGCTTCTACGGAGCTGCCAGTTATTTAAGACGACGCTGGGTTGCGCTTCCCTGTTGATGACATTACCGAGCCTCTAACAACATGTGAGCTGCACATTCCAGATGGTAATAATGCATCAATCATGGTGGCTGTCGGGGTTGTATCTCCAATAGACCGAACGAAGACACCAAGAATCCATGGGTCAGTTATTCAACCTGGATATGCTAGCGTCTCGGTCGATAGAGTGCTCAAAGGTTACAGCAATGTTCCTCTTGACATTGAAGGCGGTGATGGGGAGAAGACACTAGGAGAAGCGGAGAAGACATTTATTCAATGGCGCAAACGCTTCATCATCATTCCTGGGGCGCCACCGCTTCCCCTACCTCACCCTAGGTACGAATGAAAGTGAATGAAATATTATTTTCCATTAATTTTCTATTGGCTTCAAAAATAATTGACACACAACTTGTTTTTGTAGTAGGGTCTCCCCCCAGCCTAGCCTAATCATTCATTCCCCATCTCATCACAGCGTCGCGGGGGGCGAGACGACTTCATCCCCACGGCGATCGCCAACTCCTACACCGGCCCCATCGCCTCCACAACGATCTCCAACTCCTACACCGGCCCCACCGCCTCCACAACGATCTCCAACGCCTCCACGCGGTCTCCACCACCAACACCGCCTCATCGCCTCCACGCCGGTCTCCAACACCGCCCCCACCCCTCCACAAAGAACGCACTACAAAGACATCTAAGGTCCGGCGGCAAAGAAGACCCCGAGAAAAAGAGTTATTTCTCAAGAAATACTTCTGAAAAAGACCTGATGAGCAAATAGCGGTGAAGAAGACAAAAAGTGAAAGATTTTTTATAGATATCAAAAACAAGAGTCAAGCGAAGCTTAAAGAGAAGCCGTACTTTTACATACCACGAGATGTGTTGAGGCGGAAGGTCGATGCTCACAAGAAAAAGATGATTGAACCGTGTAAGCCTTCGCCACTATCGGACTATGACCGCTCCCTCGTGAAGTCACATGATGCAGATAAGAAAAGGAAAAGAGCATCGGGAAGGATGTCCCACAGCTCGGACAATGAAGCAACCAATGCAAAATCTTGTTGTTGCTAATGAATATGGTTCCAACATAGAAGTCTATCGACCGAGACAACTCGAGAAGTGTCGGTTCAAGCCCTTAATGCTTTTTTTTTGAAGATCTTGGTTTAACCTTGGATCAATTGACGGGCAAAGCTCCAATCCGAACACGGAAGTTGATACCGGAAGACTTATAAATATGGCAAAAGTCCGTACAACCCTGGCTCTGAATGAATTGGGTACATAAATGTACTTGCTCAACAAGTGGTACATGCAAAGGCGTGTGGCGGGGGTGAGCAAAGTGGATCTTTGTCGATTTAGAGACCATCATTACTTTCGTGGTGATGACATCTTACATATTAGTTTGAAGAATTGCATCAACTATACCACTTGGATGCTCTGGACAAATCAATCATTAGCTCATTTTGTTTGTAAGTGATTCTTACTTTTATTTAATAAACTCACTTCCATGCGTACGTGTATATAATTATCCTCACATGTAACTTATATTTATATACAGATTCCAGATGTCAGAGCTCCAAAGAATACAAGACACCAGTGTTGGCTTCATTGATCCTTATATCGTATTCAAAACCGGTATTATTATCAAGGAGCGGTGGGTATCGAAAGCATGAGGAGAATATCATGATGTTCTTCGTGAAGCAGCACGACAAGACAACAATACTTTTCCCGTACAACTTTGAGTAAGTGTTAATAATAATGTAGTCTACACATTTTATGTAATATCAATACAACTTATATGCATGTACGTGTGTGTATAAACCAATGCAGTTTTCATTGGATACTCATTGTCATTGAGTTAAACTCAAGTCGGTTAGTAATCTTTGACTCGTTGAGAAAAGAGCGGGCATTGTACCAAGATATGATAGACATTATCCAGGGGTAATTTCGATCTCTCGCGCACAACTATTATTGAATAGACTTTGCCATAATTTATTAACGATCGTACATTATTGGTCGCACAGGGTTTGGAAAGAGTTTATTCGGCAACATCGCAAGGATTGCAAGGCACCACTTAATGTAGTTGAAATACCAGTAAGTTGTACTATATATACTTCCCCACGTGTTTAATTACTATATCGTACTTCAATTTACGTGTGAGATGATGAGAATAATCTTTTTCTCGTACAGTGGTGTTTGCGGCAGCCACCAGGTAATAACTTGTGTGGATACTACATTTGTGAATTTATCACTGCGCACATAAGAAGAACTCCTAAAGATGTCCTCAGAGTACATATATATCAATTTTTTATTTATTTTTAAATGAATATATATATATATATATATATATATATTAATACTTTTCCTTTTATTTCAAATGCAAGACTGAATGGTTGAAACGAAGGGTCATGCAAAAAGACCATCTGAAAGCAGTTCAAGAGTCAATAGCAGGATTTCTTCTAGAAAAAGTGCTAAATCCCAACAGCGAGTTCTACTTTGATCCTAAGGAATAAATGATATAAATTAAATATTTATTGATATCATTATTTTCGAGAACAAGATTATGAAAGTGTTGTATATATATATATATATATATATATATATATAATATATAGGTTGATACTTTATTCGAATATAATAATGCTCGAGATGAGAATTAGATGTAATTATATGCGTGCGTGTATTTATATTAACAGTGTAGAATACGTACATAAAAACATATTATATATTAAACAAATACGTGTAACTGAACTGAAAACAAATTAAACAAAAAAAAAGAAAAAGAAAATGAACCTTTAGTCCCGGTTGGGGTTACCAACCGGGACTAAAAATCTTGACCACGTTGCTCATTTGGGGCCTTTAGTCCCGGTTGGTAACACCAACCGGGACTAAAAGTCCCTCTTTAGCCCCGGCTCGATGACCCGGGACTAAAGGTGGCACCTTTAGTCCCGGGATTGTTGTCCCGGTGCGGTAACCGGGACTAAAGGCCGTTACCGCCCGGGACAACAAGTCCATTCTGTAGTAGTGAAATAGCGGATTGGAGCAATAGCTTCAGATCATGGCCTAATCAAGTTAAAGGCTGGAGGAACTGGTACCGCCGCATATCGGCTTCTAAGAGAATTTTCTGGGATGAACGCGGCATTGATCAATGCATTACTCTTTCTATAGCTGATATGGAGAGGAACGAATCCTTATTGATAGCTACTTCACACTTTTGGTCCGTTGCTTTGAACGCCTTTGTTTTTGCTCATGGCCTGATGAGTATCACTTTAGCCGATGTGTTAATGCTGACTGGACTCAAAATCACTAGACAAGTTACTCCTTTTGATTTGCTTGATAAGACAACACATCAGCTTAAAACAAAGGATGTTGGTGGATGGTCCGACTACATTTCTGCTCATTCCAGGACTAGTTCGGTTGATGATAGGGAACACACGGTTTTCCTGAACATGTGGTTGAAAAAAATATCTTCTATGGATCAACTCTTGGACCAACCAGCAACCATCAAGGTTTAGCAGAATGCTTGGTTAGTGGTAGTGAAATTCTCCTTGGAAAATATCTGCTTGGATCAGTTTACTTTCTTCTGCATCAGGTTTCAGTGAAACTATCGGCTAACAAACCGATTGGTAATACTGGTGGCCCCTGGTGGTTCATCCAACTGTGGTTGAACCTATACACACATCAAGCAATGGGCCCAAACCTCAAGAACAAAAACTTCCCATCTTCAGATTTCACCGAAGAGAATGAAGCAACAGCCCGTCGATGCATGTCATATGGTGAAGCAGCATTGGCTCTTCTCGGGCTTCAACTTACAAGAGCCAACACGGCTCAAATTTTCAAGAGCCTATATCATGGATTTACCAAGGAAACAACCATATATGGTTTGCCTATAATGTTGCCAATGATTACGAGCTACCATCAAATTTCAGATTTTCAGAAGTTCATGACGACGGGGCCCCCATTTTTGAGTCTATCATGATCCTAGGAGTACTTCCAGTTGGCTTCCATCAAGGCTGCAATCGACATTATACATACGAATTTTACTATCCATCAATAATAGCCCGCCAATTGGGATTTGGACAATTGCCAATTGGGCTATACTTTGCAGATAAACTGAGGGCGAGAGACCTTGTAAATAATGCTCTAGAATTCAATAGAGTGCACATACTAGCATGGGACTTCCCAGCAATCAAACTGGCACAATTCTTGTGCGCATCATTCAGCTCTAGACTCTTCAGCCAATGGTGGTCAGAATGGAAGAGACATCTCTTTTGTCGAGCTGTTACAACTTACTGCCAACAGCTAGATGCCAACTACGTTGCATCTGACGATGATGTAAGAAAATTCATTTCCCATCGATTCATCATTTATTTTTTTCCATGATAACTAATTTTTTTAGGGTGAAGATGAAAACCCTCCTCAAACTAGCAGGAATGGTCAGCCAATTCAATATGCGCCATCAACAGCCTCTCCTCATATAGCGGCCGATGCACCCACCATAGCTGATTTGATGAAAAGGCTATCAACCAAGAAGCGTAAGACATCAAGCGGTCAGAAGACTAGTCAAATTTTTATCGAGAAAAGCAAGTCCAGGACTACATCATCAATATCAGCTACTCCAGGGGCATCATCAGCTGCAACTACTCAGGTAATTTATCTTCTTTCATAAATCGACTTTCATATTTTGCCTACTGACCAAATTCTTTTAAACTTCTGGTCAAAACCCTGAATCCTAGCCGACACCTGATCAAAGAATCGAAAAAATCCAATTTTGCCCATCTCCTCATCGGCCGTTAACCCTTCTGAGCCAGAAATTCAACAATTGACCGATGAAACGAACCTTGGGACGTCGTTTCCTGACATATTAGATGCCGGCCCTATTGGTCAGGACACCCAACAGCCATCAGCTGATGGAGCGAATCCGGATGTCTCTTTATCTGATCCAACGGCCATCGATCCTTTGGCTCGAAAGGAGACTCAATTGAAACAAGTATCCTTCTCCACTTAAATCTTCTGAATTTAAATTTTATTTGTCTCTAACCCTGCCTTTAATCTTTGCAGGCCTAAGATTCCCCTCCTGACAGTCTCTTCTCATTCAATGTTGAAGATTTCTTGGTTGATGACGAAGTGACTTCTTCAAGCATATTGGCTCAATCATCAATGGAGAAATCTTTAGCCGATGGAATGAAAGATCGTCTGCAAGACATGCTAATTCTTCTGGATAAGAATATAATTGAATTGGTTTCAGGATGCTTGGCTGATCTGCAATATCCTTCAAGCTGTCAAAGGCCAATTAACTCTAGAGCTCGAATCAGCCATTATCCCTATGGCTTATATCGAAGGCATCAATTTAAAGTTCTTCAAGCTGAACGGCGCCTAGCCGATCGAGCTACTCAACAAAACATGATTGAGCAAAAAGAGACTAGCAGGCAAGATGTCATAGAACTAAAGAAACAGATTGACACACTCGCAGATGTTCCAGTCCAAATTGATCAAGAGATTAGTCAGCTTAAAACCCGAGAAGTCCAGCTGCTGAAGGAATTAGAAGAAGTCCAGACTGCTATCAAGAATGAAGAGGACAAGCTGAATCAACTCCCGAAGTCTATCGAGAAGATAAAAAAAACAACGAAAATGCAAATCCGTCAAACTCGTGCTCTTCATCAAAGTATTAAGCCGATTCTTGGAACTGCCGAAGATGACAATCGGCAAATTAATGAAGTTGATGAACTCCGCCTGTGTGTGATGAATGTAATCCAACAAACTTTAGGATTACTGTAAGCACATTGGCTTGACAAAATACTCTTGATGCTTGATACATTTACTTGTATAATATTTTTTTTGTACTCGAGGCGATGCATGTTGCATTGGCTTTTCATGGGCACTTCTTCATCATCATTTTTTTACTTCTAAAGGCGATACCATGTGGTATCGGCTATTACCCAGCCGATGTAGTCTCTATCAGCTATCAAGTATTGACCCAATTGTTAGAGTAGTACTTCTTTAAATATTTTCCATTGAGTGCCTTAGGAAAAACTCCTCCTTCCAAAGTTTTGCTTTAATATTTTTTGCGTAGCCGATGACAATTCAATTCTTCCAAATTTTCAATCATAAGGGATTTATAGTCATCGGCTTTCAGATCTTCTTGAAACGCTATGCGTCTTGATCCAACCTTGATTTCTATGCATCTGATCTTTAAATCTTTTGGGTGCTTGCTTGAATGGCCGATATCCGAGCTTAATAGGTAGCCAATGTTCTACAATCGATCAGCTTACACCTAGCATTTCATAATATTCCCAAGAAAAACAATCTCGATACTCTTTTAATAAATTTATTAATTCTTGTTTAAACTTGGGATCCAACTTAGCACTCACATATGTCGGCCTTGGTCTATCTCCTAATCCGATGTCAACTTCCTCTAACTCATCGGCCGACGTGAATCCTTGTCCTAATTTCCCTTCAGTATCATCCATTTGTGTATCCATTAAAACAAGCTTTCAGAGTCGACTGCTTGGATCGGCTTTAGAGATGGATCCTTTTCCCAATCACTTCTAGAGAAACACTCAACGTCTTCAAACTCCCAAATAAATGAATCGGCGGTAGCAACGCTAACCGATGCATCGGCTTGAACCACCTTGACGTTATCGTCTTGCCATTGGATTAAACATTGATGCATTGTTGAAGGAACACATCAATTAGCATGAATCCAATCCCGACCAAGGAGCAAACTATATGATCTTTTTTCATCGATGACGAAGAAAGTAGTAGGAAGATTTTTACTCCCAATCGTCAATTTGACCTTTAATGGCCCCCGGGTCTGAGATGCATTTCCTCCAAAATCATGTAGCATCATATCGGTCTTGATCAAATCTTCGGGTCTTTTCCATGCTTCCGATATGTAGTATAAGGCATTAAATTGACAATAGCACCTCCATCAACCAGCATCTTTGTCATTGGCTTTCCATCAACATACCCTTTCACATACAAGGGCTTTAAGTGCCGATGCTTTTCTGGTTTATCAAATACATCTTGCTGTGGTTGAAGAGTTAATTGTGCCATCACTTCTTCAATTTCTTCAGGCTCTTCGGGATCTTCATTGGAATATGCCCTGAATTCTGCAGGTAAAAAGAAAACCATATTTATCAGAGCCGATGGCCTACATTTATCGGCTTTCTGTTTAATATGCCAAGTACGGGTCATGTCAACATTCTGACTTTGTTATTTTTCTATTTCTCTGCATCTTTAAGCGTTGAACTCTCCTTTTTTCTAGCTTTTTGTTAACCCACTTAGACACCATTGATTTTCATTTCGGTAAACATAATATTCTATGCAGGTTTGCCAATCATGATTCGGCGTATGTTTTTCGAGCCGATCATGTATAGTTGACCTTGTTTCATATTAGGCTCGCCGACCCTGATCATCGGATTGATACATAATTCAGTCATGAATGGATTGGCGCATTTCCTGTGATTGCCCATTTTCTCTATACTAATTGTTACATTCTGGGCAATCTTCTCTGTTCGGCAATCTTAATCCTTCATTCCAGCAGTATCTGAAGAAAGAACACCGCCAATGTAATTCAACCTGTTCTCTTTCATATCTTTTTTCTTCTCATCGATGCCGATATTCTTCTTGTTCTAGCCGATGCTGGTATTCTTTTTCTTGTTGGCGCTGATATTTTTTCAATAACATCTGAGTTGTGACACGTGGCCGATCACCAGCACCAGACTTGGATCCCTCACCTTGCTCACATCGACTTTTCTGTGTAGTATGATGTCTTCTGGCTTCTTTAAACTCATCGGTTGAAAGCTGTACTTCGGGATCTACTGCCTCGGATTCATTTGCTCTAGGCAATGTCAACACTTTAGCCTTTCCTTTCAACAAACTAATATCTACCATGTTTGTACCTGCAGAAAAAGGATGTCCGTCTACCTTCATCGACTTTTTAACATCTTCAAACTTGATTCTGCCCTGTTCAATAGCCGATTGGATCTATTGACGGAAAATCTTGCAATCATTAGTGCTATGTGATATAGAATTATGCCAATGACAATATCTTTTCCTTTTGAGTTCCTCAGCCGATGGAATCATGTGATTAGGAGACAGCTGAATTTGCCCCTATTGCAAAAACAGTTCATAGATCTTATCGGCTTTTATAACATCAAAATCATATCTGTCTGGCAAAGTTTTCACCCAAGGGTAGGAAATTGGCTTTTTGTTTCTGGTCCATTCAGCCAACCCCACTTCTATTTCGTCATTAGAATCTGAGTCATATGATTGGACATTAGCAGCCCTCTTCTAATATCTTTCTCTACACATATCTTGGAATCGGCTTTCATGAGCCGATATTCTCTGTACCAGAAGCGCGAGACTTTCGAATTCTTGGGATGAAAACTTTTCTTTGATCATTGGCAATAATCCTTGAAAGGATAATTCAGCAAGTTGGCCATCTGACAAGGACACACTAAAGCATTGGCTCCTTTTATCGTGGAATCTTTGAATAAAGTCAGAAACCGATTCATCATTTCTCTGCCTTAATGCTATCAGATCTGTTAACCTCATCTCATGTATTCCAACAAAGAAATATTTATGAAATTTCTTTTCTAGATTAGCCCATCCTGAAACAGAATCAGGCGGTAATGATGCAAACCAAGTGAAGGCCGATCCAGATAAAGACAGAGGAAATAATTGAACTCTTAATGCCTCCTCACAAGCAACTTCTCCACAGTGTGCAAGAAATCAGGCAACATGTTCAATGGTTGATACATCATCCTAGCCAGAAAACTTGGAAAAATCTGGGACTCTATAACAAGGTGGAAGAGCCACACGATCAAACCACTCTGGATATGGGCACTGATACATATAAGATTGTTCTTTAGGGTTCAAGCCGAATTGATTCTGAATCACATCGGCTATTCTATTGACAATGTCATCTGTATTAGCACCAGTTGGCTGCATATAATGATTATGGTTTTGACTAGGGACATAATTATACCTCTAGGCACTTTGATATCTCTGATTTGGAGCATAGTTACCATCAAAATTCGAAACAGCATGATATCCTAGTGGAATTTCATCACGATAAGTACCTTGACCATGCTGTCCCTGATTCTTGAAATATGCCTCACCATAATCCCTGGCAATCTTCTAGGCTGATGGTGCTATTTGTGGAGCAGGAATAGCCAATGGCTGAGATGATTGAGGCAATTTTGGTGAATATACTAAAAACTATGGCACTAACGCCACTTTAGGAGCATTGGATGACTCTGGAATCTCTATCGGCTATTTGCTTGTCCCAGTAGCCGATGGACTTGTATGAAAGTATGCGGGCCCTATTGTCTGCTCTTGCATCAAAGAACCACTCATTGCATCCCTCACTACATTCCTAAGTGTATTCATGAATAGTCCAGATTGGTTGATTAATGCATGGTGAACATGTTCATAAATTGCATCTTGGGACATTTGTCTGTCTTTCTCCGTATCATTCTCCCTTTCTCCTGAAGCAATAATCTTCGGCAGTGGAGTTTTCTGAATTATTTTGTTTCTTGTCTTGCCAAAGGAGTCCATGCATTTGACCTGGAACTCTTCTGTTAGCTTCTCTATGACTTTCTTTTGTTCATCAGATAGCTCTTCATATGACACGTTGGTTATTGGCTCATCTAACATCTTGATGATTGTGGTCCCACCAGGCGTGCCAGAAAAATATGTTGACGCAAATTTCTGGTCAATGCGTAGGACACACGACAAGCCTGGGAGATCTGCTTAGCTCTAGTGCAGGTCCTGTTGATTTTGGGGTCGCGGGTGTGCCAGTCAATTTGACCTTCAATTGACAAGGGAAAAGATAATCAGTAGTTTAAGGTGGAACGTGTCGGCTGGTGATCCTGCAGTCCCACAAAGCCATCAGCTAGAAAGTCGATAGAGTGTATCAAGCCATCAGCTGGTGATCTGATGGTGTCAATATGCATCCCTGTGTGAACGAAGTAAGGCAATCGGCTAAGGGAGCCGATGGATACATCTTATAATATCAAATAAAACATGACAGCACAAGCGATCAACTAGAAAAACTGATAAGATCATAGAATGAAATCGATCCCTTGTTTTCCTACAAATAAATCCATAAACTAACAAAGTCTAATCTGTCGTCACCACCAATCAGGTCGAAACGATGCAGTGTTGGCAGCAGGGCGATAGAGTAAATTTTGCCAGCCAATGAATCTAATTATAGTAAAACAGAGAATTAAAAACACACTGTGGATGACTAAGATTAAGACACGGTTGGCTGATAAAACAGAATCTGACGCCAAGTTTAACGTGATAAAGCAATAAGACAACAGATTAGAATGATTAGAGCCGATATGTCTTAATCTAGTTGGATAACTGATTTTACTAAATCTAGCAAGAGTTCATAAGATGCAGCCTTACTAAACGTAGTAAAATCGATAACTTTGATTAATATCAAGTCTAGCAAGAGGTGAGACCTAACTGATGCAGCCTTACGAGATTAGATACAAATCGATAACTTGACTAATACCAAATCAGGCAAGAGATCAAACTTAACTGATGCACCCTTTCGAGATTAGATACAAGTTGGTGATGGTACTTACAAGCAAACCGGAGATGAAACTGATGCAGCCCTATTCAACGAAGAACTCACCAAAATCTACTTTACTCCTACTCCTATTGCAATGGCATGAAGCCGAAAAATAGTTGTGTTGATCGACAGATAGAAATCTAATACAATAGCCGGGGCTTATATTTATACCCTGGGCCGATGCAGAGTCTTGGTCGGACACAACTAGACTATTTCCTGAGGAAAACGTAAAATAATCTAAATTACACAAAATGGACTCCAGGATTTCCTTTCTGGTGGAATCCGACTTTGTCATGCTTGAGCCATGCCGTCCTCGTCACAATTTTCACGGTGCCATTTCAAATTCTAGATTTTGATCCCTTTTTCCAAAATCTGGTGCAAACAGCAGTATCCCATCAATCGTCCGATAATATAATTACTTATCAAGTAACACATATTTAATAGACTTATACCGCAGCTTTCTCGACACCTTCTGAGTTGGATTTTTTAAATAATCAATAATCTCCTTTCTCCAATCAACAGCAATGATTACATTTTTTAGAACATAAAAAATCTATCAATAACAAGAGGCACTCTGTGCAAGACTATTGGCTTCTTCATTCTATGGCTTGGGGACATGTTTAATAGAAACCATTGAAAAATCATCAAGCAATTGTTGGCATCTTTCAAAATACTCTTTTAAAATATCATCTTTGCATTCATATATTCCGAGTAATTGATTGATCGCCAACTGCAAATCCTCAAATATTTCAATAACCTCAGCTTTAATTTCCCAGAGCAATTGAAGTCCCTTAACCACAGCTTCATATTCAGCTTGATTATTTGTGGCCATCGGCTTGAGAGGGAAAGCAAATTCAAAACTTGCCCCTCTGGGCGATATAATGATAATGACAATGCCAATGCACTTCCCTATTTGCAAGAAGACCCATCGAAAAATAAAGTCCACGGCGTCGGCTATACCAATCCGATGCTTTGTCCACATGCTGTGTTATGAAATCGGCCATAACTTGCCCTTTTACTACCTTGGCCGATTCGTACTTTATATCAAATTCGGTTAAAGCAAAAGTCCACTTTCTGATTCTCCCATTTAGAATCGGCATTGACAACATATATTTTACCACATCGGCTTTACATACCATAGTGTATTTAGCTGACAGTAAATAATGATGAAGTTTTGTGCAAGAAAAATATAAGCATAAACATAACCTTTCAATGGGAGAATATTAGGTTTCTGCATCCAAAAGCCTTCTGCTTAAATTGAATATTACTCGCTCCTTTCCTTCAAATTCCTACATCAAGACCGATCCAATCGAGTAGCTATTGGCCGATATATATAACTTGAAAGGCTTTCCATGCTGTGGAGGGATCAACACAGGTGGGGATTTCATATACTCTTTCATGCTATCAAACACCTTCTGTTGCTCTTCTCCCCACATGAATTCTTGACCGGCTTTCAATTTCAACAAAGGATAAAAGGGCAAAAGTTTCCCTGATAAATTAGATATAAATCTTCTGAGAAAATTTATTTTGCCGATCTAGGACTGCAATTCTGTTTTATTTGTTGGATTAACTGCTTCATCAATAGCTTTTATGCTCTTCTGACCAACTTCAATTCCTCTCTCATGAATCATGAAACCCAGAAATTGTCCAGCCAATACCCCAAAAGCACACTTGTTAGGATTCATCTTCAAGCCATGTATTCTTGTGCACTCTAGAGTTTCTTGCAGATCGGCTAAATGTTCTTTATATCCTTTGGATTTTATGACGACATCATCAATGTAAATTTCAACTATCCTGCTGATTAACATATGAAAAATATAATTCATTGCACGTTGATAAGTGGCGCCAGCATTTTTCAGACCAAAATCATCACAACCCACTCATATAATCCAATGGCCCCAGGATATCTGAATGCAGTCTTGGAAATATCTTCTTCTGCCATGAATATTTGATTATATCCTGCGTTACCATCCATAAAACTGATAACTTTATGACCAGATGCGGCGTCCACTAATAAGTCAGCAATCGGCATTGGATATCCATCCATCAACGTAGCTTTATTTAAATCCCTAAAATCAATGCAAACTCACAATTTTCCATTTTTCTTATACATAGGGACTATATTTGAAATCCACTCCGCATATCAACACGGTCGAATAAATTTAGCTTCATACAACCTTGTAAGTTCTTTTTTAATCTTTTCAAGCATATGTACTTTAAAACATCTTGGCACTTGCTTCAATGGCCGATATTCGGGTTTGATAGGTAGCCGATGTTCTACAATCAATCGGCTTAAACCTAGCATTTCATAATACTCCCAAGCAAAACAATCTCAATAATCTTTCAATAATTTTATTAATTCTTGTTTAAACTCAGGATCCAATTTAGCACTTACATACGTAGGCCTTGGCCTATCCCCTAACCCAATATCAACTTCTTCTAAATCATCAGCCGACGTAAATCCTTGTCCCAACTTCCCTTCAGTATCATCTATCTGAATATCCATTAGAACAAACTTTCAGAGTTGACTGCTTGGATTGGCTTTAGACCTTGGTCATTGATCTGAATGAAATCTCTTTCCCAATTTCTTCTGGAGAGACATTCAACATTTTCAAACTCCCAAACCAATGAATCGGCTATAGATAAGCTAACCGATGCATCAGCTTGGATCACTTCAACATCGTCACCTTACCACAGGATTAAGCATTGATGCATTGTTGAAGGAACACAATAGTTAGCATGAATCCAATCTCGACCAAGAAGTAAACTTTATGAACCTTTTTCGTCGATGACAAAGAAAGTAGTAGGAAGAGTTTTACTCCAAATCATCAATTCAACATTTAATGCCCCCCTGGTCTGAGATGTGTTGCCTCCAAAATCCCGCAGCATCATATCGGTCTTGATCAAATCTTTAGGCCCTTTCCCAAGCTTTCGATATGTAGTGTAAGGCATAAGATTGACAGCAACACCCCCATCAACTAACATCTTCATCATCGGCTTTCCATCAACACATCCCTTCACATACAAGGACTTCAAGTGTCAATGCTTTTCTGGTTTATCAAATATAGCTTGCTGTGGTTGGAGAGTTAACTGTGCCATTGCTTCTTCAATTTCCTCAAGCTCTTCAGGATCTTCATCAGAATAAGCCCTGAATTCTGCAAGCAAAATGAAAACCATATTAATCAGAGCTGATGGCTTACCTTCATCGACTTTCTGTCTGACGCGCCAAACTTGAGTTCTGTTAGAATTATGGTTTTGTTCTCTTTCTAATTTTTTGCATCTTAAACATTGAACCCTCCTCTTCTGACTTCTTGTTAATCCGCTTGGACACCACTAATTTTCATCATGATTATCATATTCTTCTTCATAATCTGGCCAATCATGACTCATCATACGTTTTCCAAGCCGATCATGCACAGTTGGCCTTATTTCATTTTGGACTCACCGATCCTGATCACCTGATTGATAAATTATTCGGTCATGAATGGATCGGTGCATTACCTAAGGTTGCCAATACTCCCTATGCTGATTGCTGCATTCTGGACAATTATCTCTATTTGGCAACCATAAACCCTCATTCTAGCAATATCTGAAGAAAGGCCACCACCAATGTAATTTAGCCTATTATCTTTCATATCTTTCTTCTTCACACTGGCGTCGATACTCTTCTTCCTCTTGCTGGTGCCGGTACATGTTTAGCAACATTTGAGATGTAACACGGGGATGATTACTAGTACTAGGTTTAGAACTTTTACCTTGTTCACATCGGTTTTTTTGAATAGCATGATGTCTTCTGACATCTTTAAATTCATCGGCTGAGAGCTATACTTTTGGATGTACCACTCTAGACTCCCTTGCTCTAGCCGATGTCAAAACTTTAGCTTTTCCTTCCATAATATTGATTTCTACCATGTTTACACTTGCAGGAAAATGATGTCCATTTATCTTCATCGGCTTCTTGACTTCTTCAAATTTTATTCTACCTTGTTCAATAGCCGATTGAATCTGTTGATGGAAAACTTTACAATCATTAGTACTATGAGAGACAGAATTATGCCACTTATAATACTTCCTTCTAAGCTCTTCAGCTGATGGGATTGTATGATTTGGAGACAATGGAATCTACCCCTGTTGTAATAATAAATAAAAAATCGTATCGGCTTTTATAATATCGAAACCGTATGTCTCTAGTGAATTTTTCACCCAAGGACATGACACTGGCTTCTTATTCCTGGACCATTCTGCTAGACCCACTTCCAATTCATCATCAGAATATGAAGAATACTGCTGGACATTGGTTATCCTCTTCTGATATCTTTCTTTAAATATTTCTTGAAATTGGCTTCCATAAGCTGATATCTTTTGTACCAGATGTCCAAGACTCTTAAACTCCTGAGAAGAAAATTTCTCCCTAATTACTAGTAGTAACCCTTGAAAGGCCAATTCAGTAAGTTGACTATCAGACAGGGATACACGATAACATCGGCTCCTTACATCACGGAATCTTTGAATATAATCAGGAACCGATTCATCATTTCTCTGCTTCAATGCTATTAAATCTGTCAACCTCATCTCATGTACTCTAGCAAAGAAATATTTGTGAAACTGCTTTTCTAGATCAGCCCAACCTTGAATAGAGTTAGGTGGCAATGATGCAAACCAAGTGAAGGCCAATCCAGACAAGGACAAAGGAAAGAAATGAATCCTTAACGCTTCCTCACAAGCAGCTTCTCCACATTGTGCAAGAAATCAGCCGATATGCTCAATTGTTGATATATCATCCTATCTAGAAAACTTAGTGAAATCTAGAACTCTCTAATGAGCAGGTAGTGTCACACGATCAAACCATTCTAGATATGGGCGTTGATACATGTAAGACTGTTCTTTAGGCTTCAAGCTGAATTGATTTTGAATCACATCGACTATTTTGTTCACTATATCATCTATATTGGCTCCTGATGGGTGCATATAATCTTTAGAGATTTGCTCAGGGATATAATTATTTCTTGGAGCATTCTAATATCCCTGATATTGAGCATAATTACCACCAAAATTTGAAACAGTGTGATATCCTTGTTGAATTTCATCATTATAAGCATTTTGAACATACGACCTTTGATTTCTAAAATATGTTTCACCATAATCTCTAGCAATGTTTTCCTACAAAGAAATCCATGGACTTGCAAAGTCTAATCTAGCGTCACCACCAATCAGGTCGAATCGATGCAGCGTTGGCAGCAGGGTGATAAATTAGAGTTCTTAAGCCGATAGATCAATTTATAGCAAAAAAGGTATTGACAATACACTATGTAAAACTAGGATTAAGATACAATCAACCGATATAAACGATCTGTCGTCTTAAAAGGGATAAACGTGATGAATAGTAAGATGGTAGATTTATATGATGTGAGCCGATGTACTTTAATCTTAGTTGGATAATTGGTGATTCTATCAAATCTAACAAGAGGTCATAAGATGCAGCCTTACTGGACTAATAGAATCGATAACTTTGGCTAATATCAAATCTAGTAAGAGATCAAATGATGCAGCCTTACAAGATAAAATACGAGCCGATAAGACGGTACTTACAAGCAAACCGGAGATCAAAATTGATGCAGCCCTGCTTATCGAAGAACTCATCGAAAACTATGTTACTCCTACTCCTAATGCAATGGTGTGAAGCCAAAAAAGAGTTGTATTGATCGAGAGATGTTTATTACAATAGCCGGGATTTATATTTATACCCTGGGCCGATACAGAGTCCTAGACGGACATGACTAGGTGAATTCTGAATTTTTGAATAAAAAAAATAATCTAATTTTACTATTAGCACTCCATGATTTCCTTTCTGGTAGAGCCCGATTCCGTCATGTCCAAGCCGATGCCACTGATGTTATAATCTTCACGATTCAGTTCCAAATTCTGGTGTAAACAATTACTGACTTGGGCTGACCCTTTACCAGCATTGAGTTCAAGGCATGGAGCCAGGATTGTGGCATCAGCATCAACTACGCTTCTGTTGCTCATCCGCGGGCCAATGGGCAAGTGGAGAGGGCCAATGGACTACTCTTGCAAGGGCTCAAGCCAAGATTATATGAACCATTGAAGAAGTATGACAGAAAGTGGATGCAGGAATTACCCAAGGTAGTTTGGGGGCTACGTACTTAGCAGAGCAGAGCAACTAGACAGTCACCCTTCTTCTTGGTGTGTGGATCCGAAGCTATCTTACCCGCTGACTTAATCTGGAACTCCCCAAGAGTGGAACATTACAACAAGGGAGAAGAAGATTCTACTCGGCAAATGGAGATCGATACTTTGGAGGAGGCCAGGATTGCTGCTGTCAGTGCAGAAATCTGGTCGCTACGCTGACACCACGACAGACCTGGAAAATATGCTTAACTTCAATGCAGGTCCTGCCGATTTTGGGGGTCGTGGGCCTGCCAATCAATTTGACCCTGCAATTGACAAGGAGACAAGATAATCAGTAGTTTAGAGCAGAACATGTTGGCTGGTGAACCGATAGTCCCACAAAAGCTATCGGCTATAAAGCCGATAGAGTATCAAGTCATCGGCTAGTGACCCGATGATGCCAGCACGTATCTGTATATAAATAAAATAAAGCAATCGTCTAAGGGAGCCGATGGATAGCACAAGCAATCGACTAGAAAAAAACTGATAAGACCGTAGAATGAAATTGATCCTTTATTTTTCTACAAATAAATCCATAAACTAACAAAGTCTAACCTATCGTCACTACCAATCGGGTCATTCGATACAGCGTTGGCAGCAGAGCGATAAATTAGAGTTCATAAGCCAATAGACCTATTTATAGCAAAACAAAGTATGGAAAACATGCTGCGGATGATGAAAGCACAAGTCATCATCTATATAGCCGATGAGGCATACTGTGTGAAGAATCCTCTATTTTCCTAATAAAGAGATCCATAAATTAACAAAGTCTAACCTATCATCACTACCAATCGGGTCATTCGATATAGCGTTGGCAGTAGGGCGATAAATTAAAGTTTGTCAGCCAATGAATTATTTATAGTAAAATAGAGAATTAGAAACACACTATGGTTGACTAGGATTAAGACACGATCGGCTGATAAAACAGAATCTAACATTGAGTTTAGAGATTAACCTGATAATGCAATAAGACGACAATTAGAAAGATAATAGTCGATATGTCTTAATCTAGTCGGATAACCGATTTTACCAAATCTAGCAAGAGATCATAAAATGCAGCCATACTAAATGTAGTAAAAATCGATAACTGACTTATACCAGATCTAGAAAGAGGTCAAACGATGCAGCCTTGCAAGATTACATACAAGTCGATGACGGTACTCACAAGCAAATCACAGATCGAGTCAATGCAGCCCTGTTTACCGAAGAACTCGTTGAGAAGCTACGTTACTCCTACTCCTAAGTTTTTGGCGTGAAGCCGAAAGGTTGTGTGTTTATTTTTATTTTTTTTTTACAATAGCCAGGGTTTATATTTATACCCTGGGCTGAAACAAAGTCCTAACCGAATACGGTCTATACAATGTCGTAGTTTGGAAAATAAAGCTACTCAAATAGATACAACTCTGCGATTTCCTTTTTAACGGAGTCCGTCCTTGACATGTTCTGAGCCGATGGCATCGCCCAGGTGGCTTCCCTGTTTCTCCTCTTGATTTTGGTCTCTTCTAAATAGATTTCTCATTAATTAATCATCTTTCTCCAAGACCGAATATTGCTAATAAATCCTGCCAAATTTTGATGTCAACAACTGCCCTCCTTCACTCGGCTAGATACCTACATGGGCTCCAACGTCATCACGACAAGCACGTGCAGACTCATTGTTTCCACGTTGGAGACTTGGTTCTACGCCGTATCCCAAACACCACAGGGCTACACAAGTTGTCAAGCCCATGGCAAGGTTCCTTCATAGTATCCAGGGTCACCAGACCCGGATCCTATAGACTTACCATGGAGGACGGGCCAGAAGTCCCTAACTCATGGAACATTGAGCATCTGCGGAAGTTCTACTCATAGAAGAGTTCTTAGTCAGAAGCCGACTATTCAAGTCGCACTTGTAACACGGATGTAAATATTGGATATTAATAAAGAATTTTTGTTCCCTTCCAAGTATATTGTTTGTGTCCAAAAACAAAGAAGTAAGAAGAGTAGCATACAGAGGCCATGGCCATGTTTCCTGCTACTCGACACATAGCATAGACTGCCCCTGCCTACTCGGACATATAGCCCAAAAGGTGCTACTTCTTGTCCTTAACGAAGGAGTAACATATAGAGGCATTGTCCCTGATTCCTGTTACTCAGCACACAGCGGAGTCTATCCCTTCCTTCTATAGCATTCAATGGCTTAAGATCATTATTTCCTGCTACCCGGCACACAAGGTGTTGTCACTGGCACTCGAAGGAGTACACAAACAGCAGCCATAGCCGGTTGATTCCTGTCTACTCAGCATAGGAGCCACAGCACATGCCGCAATGAAGTTGCAACACTCAGCCGACATATAACCTATGGCTTACTTCCTGTCTTGAGAGCCAACTCAGATACTCGGAATCGTGCTAAGTCACGATGGTTGTCACGTAAGGGTAAACTACCCTACGGCCGACTAAGTCCCTTGTTCAAGAGAATAATACTAAGGCAAGGATGCCTAAGTACTCTGATCTAAGAGGGCGACAATTATGAAGTAAATACTAAGGCGTGAAGTAACGAACTCACGGCCGACTATGACCTTTGTTCAAGTACCGACTATGAAGACTAAAATCTCACGTCGCTCTGTTCAAGAGGATCTCAACATATATTGTTTAGAAGACAATGGATTTTTCATTAATGAAGACATTGTATTTAATATTACAAGTTGAACTAAGAGTCTAGAACTCAAAGTCATTGATAAAGTCGGTGGCCACATCATCAACTTCTTGCTCTACCCGAGTTAACTCGGCATCGCTATAAGAGGCCAGCGGACCGTCAACTATCTTCCTAAGTACTATACTAGGAAAATATATATGAAGAAGAGTTAAAGCTTAGCGGACGAGGCTCTTTCCCATCTCACGAAGGTACAACAAGACCCATCCGAGTAACTCCTTCAGCACCTCAGAGAGAGGGCGGTCTTCATCCCCCTCTGAGTCGAAGAGGCTTATCACTGGACCCATAGCTTCCTAAATCTCTTTTAGGTCTTGCGACTGTTGTGTGATGGTCATCACCTGCTGGGTGATGGTCATCATTGCCTGCACAAGATCTCTGTCAGCATCTTGGTGGATCCAAGTAGCTCTTTTAAGAAGTTCATCAGCATGTGACTGATGCTTCATTACCTCTTCAAGCTTTGCCGTCGCCCAGTCACGTTGATTCCCCAAGTCGATGTTGTCGGCTTGGAGTTGTCAGACTTTGGCGCTTTCGGCAGAAAAATCATGGCAAAAGAAGTCAGACCACATACTCAGCAGAAAACAGAGCAAAATAGAGTATAAGCATAACTTACCCTAGAACTTGGTGTCGAGCGTTTTGATGCACTTCGCTACCTCTGCTCCATCCAGCAAACTCTGCCTCTCTGCCTTCAGGTCGTCAACCTCGGTGCGGAGGGTAGTAATGGCTCGATCTTTGCAGTGGTCGTTGTCACTCCATACCCGTTCACACTCTTCTTGCTTGGTCCGCAGCTCATTCAGCTGGGTAATCAGTTCTGGTTGAGCCGCCTATGCTCGAGCTATGGCCTTCAATGTCAAGTTTTGCAGAAGAAGTTACTCGGTCATTAAACTGAGTGAACAACTGACAAAAAATAAAGAAGCTGTAAGGGCGTTACCTTGAAGGCAGAGTCAAAACCACTGTGCTTCTTGCATGCCTCCATCCATAACCCAATGGTATGGGCTAGGTCTTGTTCCAGCTCGGCATCAGATGGCTCCAGGGGGCTCTTATTGACTGTGTGGCCACCAATTTCCGCAGGGACTTTGGCTTCCACGGAAGGGCCAGCGGTGGATGCAATCACCACCGGGGGTCGGGCACTCGTCGACACTGCCAACGCTAGTTGGTCCTCGCTAGTAGAGCCACTAGTAGTCGTCACCAGGGCTTCTTGTCCGGCAAGAGGCGAGAGGATGGGATCTTCCACTGCCTTCTTGCTCGGGCTGCCCAGTGTTGTACTCGGCGGAGGCAGCGGGGCTAGGGCCACTTCAGCGACTACTCTAGTAGCGCTGACTTCTTGCGCTACTAGGGGAGCAGCCTCAGTAGTAGCGGTAGTCGGCACAGTCCTATAGACAAGTCAAATGTTAGTCGGAATTAACTACGATGAACACAGGGGATGCAATGGAATACTTACTTTGTCTAGTGCATGGGGATCTTCTTCCTCGTGAACTCGGTCGAGAGGGTAACTTTCGTCTTCACCTCTGATGACTCTGTTGACACAAGTTTAAGACATCAGACAAATGCCCCAAGCATGAAAAGACTTCTCGGTGGAGGGCTAACTCGCTAGAGGTCAAGTACTCGCTGGGGCATCCAATGATGGCATTAATATCTTCGGGGTACTAGCATCCCCAGCACGCGAGCTATGGGGGCACTTGCTGGACTCCTCCTGCGTGGCTTCTCCTTCTTGTCCACTAGCGAGGTCGGACTCTGTTGTTGAAGAGCCAACCCCAAGGGAGATGGACTTTGGCGGGCTGGGGACGACTAGATCTGGCCTCCTCGCTGATTGTGGCCCTGCCACAGCATCAGGAGGAGGAGCCAGGGTCATTGAGTCAAAAAAGTTAACTCCAAGCTCCTACAAGTTATCAACATAAGGAAGAAAGTCAGAAGACTATACTAAAATCTTACAAGTAAAGGATTCAACTATGCAATCACTTACAGCTGATGGCGGGTTTGCCCTGCTGAACTCGGGGAAGATAGGAGGCACGCTCGTGACATCATGAAGGATGCGGATGAGATGGCAGAGGATTTGGTTGTCGGTCAACTCAGCAACAGAAGGCCGAGTAGGGTCCCAAGACTCCCAACTACCATGATACTCAAAACCAAAGGTCTCCCGTAGCTGTAATGGTTGGACTCTGCGTCTCAACTAGCTGGCCACTACAGCTACAGCAGTTAGACCGGACTCTTTTAGAGTACCAATCTGATGATGAAGGGGAGCGAAAAAAGCCTTTTCTTGTTCAGAGCTACCCTATTTCTAGCGTAAGTTGAAAACAGGGGAAAACTTAGAGGTTTCAGGAAGAGAAGGAAGATGGTTCACCATGTAAAACCAGGAAGCCTTCCAGCCTTTGGAGGAGTCTGGAAGGTTATAGTGGAAGTACTCGTCCTTGACACCCACTCTCAGTTGGAACCCGGCCCTGCCAACCACGGTAGGAGCTGTGGAACTAGGTTGGGGCTTGAGATGGAACAAGTACTTAAACAAGGTAAAACAGGGAGGAATTCCGAGAAAGGCTTCACAAAAGTGAATGAAAATGGAAAGATGGGCTATTGAGTTTGGGTTCAAATGATTTAGAGAAATGGTATAGTAATAAAGAAGGGAACGGATGAAGTTCGAAGCTAGAAGACCTAATCTGCGCTCGAAGAAAGAATTAAAGACTACAATCTCTCTAGCAGCGGGTTTAGGGATTCAGTGCAGCTTAGGATTTCTCCATTCGCTGAATACCTGGTTAGGGACCAAGCCTTCCTCGATGAGGTTCAAGAGATTTGCCTTGGTAGTCTTGGGGGCTTCCCACGCCAGGAGTTGATTGGGCGGCAATGTCTACAGCGGCTTCGGGACCTTCTGCTCCTCCTTCTTCACCGCGGCCTGACTGCCGGATTTCTTGTTCCCCATCGTGTGGATGAAAGCCTTGAGCTTCACTCGCATGCAGTGGAGAGGACGAGAGGTCAAGGGCTTGGATGCGTGAAAGTTGGAAAGCAGAGACCACAGGCAGGAAGGCTTGATCGCAAGAACGTTTGGTGATTGATCTTTTACCAAGATCTGCTATTTATAAGGTGAAAACAAACTGCATGAATTCCCACACAAGTTACCATTACTGTCACCAACAGGCATAATTTTTACCATTGGGAGGCTAACGGTTGGATAATTTTAACTGTGTGTTAGGCTGAGAAGTCTTTACATGACCATTACCTACGCGGCGGTTTGTAAGGTGATCAAAATGGATTTATATCAGCAATCATGGTTTTTAAGCCATGGATTAAGCCTTAATTCTAGGAATTAAGCCCAGGGGATCAGTGGACTGAATTTTCTTGACATAATCAAGATGGCAACTAAATTGGAGACTAAGTTACCACTGGTTGGTTAATCAGCTTGCCAAGAGGTGTTTTCTACCACTCAATGATGAGAGGTCTTTTTGACCATTGTCTTGGGGTGGTTAATCAGAAGAATAAACCACTTAAGATAAGAGGTCATTGATCATTATCTTGGGGAGGTTACTCAGCTGCATACCCGAGTATGTCTTAGATCCTATAACCGACTAAATTCTAGTCGGCCTTAGGCTCGAGGGCTATAGGGTACATGTCCTTAGCGGATGTATTGAATTTTTTCTCAAGGAAGCAAGATTTTCCAAAGAACCTCAAGCTTTTTATGCTAAATAGCAAGAGGCTCAGGTGCTACACCCATGGGTGCGATTTGCAAAGAAATCACACCCTTATGGCGGTATTTTTTCAAGTTTTTTCTAAAGTACATCATGGTTTCTCAAGAAGTACTTGGACATCACTTGAAGCTACTCGGCAAGACCTTGAAATTCAAGACAAGTACTCGGCTGCTGCTTGATTTTACTCGGCAAGTACTTGGCAATTCAAGAAGGCTTTGAAGATCAACCATGATGAGCTTGGGGGCTTGATGGACATAGATCCTTAGGATTCCCCAAGAGACCAACTATTCCATAAGGAGATTGGCCGGCCTAAGGAAACCAAGGACACGTGGCACAATGGCATGGAGTCCATGGTTATGAAGATCCTAACCCACTCGGATATGTATGGAAAGCAATCTTTGTAATAGGATTAGTATCTCCAATCGTATCCAGCTAGGACTAGATCGTGCACTTGCTCTCTAGACTATATAAAGGGAGGCAGGGCACCCCATTGTAACATCATAACACATCTCATCTTGTAAGCAATCCGCTATACAAGGAAATTCAACAAAAAACATAGGACGTAGGGTGTTATGCTCTTCAAGTGGCCCAAACCTGTCTAGATCTTGTCTTCATGTTCACCATCGAGGTTCAGAGCTTGCTGAGCTCGTCATTTACTTACGTCGGGATACCTATGGTAAGGTTGCTGGTCATTAGACGTCGACACTTCAGGGGGAGCATTCCTTAAGGGGAGAATATTTTGAGGGGGTTGCATTTTCTGGATCTTCTTTGTCTCTTGTTGTGTGCATGTATCAACAAGGGGGAGAATGTTTGGAGGGATGAGTTTTTCATAGTGTTGCATACACAAGAGGGAGATCATTGCATGAGATTTTCATCAGTTCAAGGGAGTTTGGGCTGTTTTCTGCTAGTTGTGTTGAGCCTTTGCCTCTTCTGGAGGGACTAGTTTTGGTTTTGACAGCTACTGGTTTGATCTTTTACCCTAAGCTTTTGTGTTTTTCTCTCTGTTGTTTTGCTAGTGGCATTGAGCCCGTGCTACCTCTTCTTGAGGCCTAGCTGTGATTTGCTTGGTTGCGTTGAGCCATTGCCCATACCTTTGGGGACGAAGCTTTGCTCATTTCAAATGACTTGGTTTTGGCTTTCATCAGCTTTTGGTCATTTAAGTGAGTATTTATCTTTTTCTTTTGCCATTCCACTCATCTCTGTGTTGGTGTTGACAATGCACTTATCAAGGGGGAGATTATGAACACATGGTTGATAAGTGCCCATGTGTATCGATGTGTGATGAGTGATTGTCAGGAGATGAGGCCTTTGGTTTAGTGTTGACTAACCAAGGTGTGAGTGTGTGGAGTGGGCAACATGTCTCTTGGCTATGTTGGTGTGTAGGTGTTGAGCACAGAGACGGTCAATGGCTATGGTGAAGGTCAAGTAGAGACGTGTCGTGCTGATGGACTAAGAGTGGTGAAGGGCGGATGTGAGGCTTGGACCAAGGGATTGAGCTAGCTAGGGCACTAACCGTAGTGGCTAACACTTGGGAACACCGACGAGCGAGAGTACATGTAGAGCAGATTGTGTTGACCAAGTCAAGACAATGGTTGACCAAGTTAAGCGAAGGCGATGGAGGACTTGGTGATCTGGCGGTCAAGGACGAATGGTGACACGCGTCGGGATCATGGAGGAGGCGTAGTGGATACGCTTCCCCCAAGAGGTTTCCTAGTTTCGGCCTCCAAACCAGGGGCGGACGGTTTGGTGGGTTTGGGCCTCAAAACCAGTGGGCGGAGTTGGTGGCAGCACGTGGCATCATCGGGGAGTTCGCGTCGAGGTGAAGCTATCTCGTGAAGACATCGTGGCCATCGGACTTACGGATCTCTACCTAGACCATTACGCCCCTGGGGTTAAGTGGTTCCAGGAAATATCTAGGGGCAAGTTAGGAATGTGTAATATCCTCCATAAATAAGAGGGGGCTGATCCTAACCAGCCACCTCTTCCATTTGAGTTCATTTTGTATTCTCTAGTTTCTAGTCTAGACTTAGAGAAAATGACCGGGAGAGATCCTTAGTTGATTCCTACACTGTGTTTTGTTTTGTATTTCAAGAACTAGACCTTTGTAATCTTGTTCTCAGATGAAATAGAAGGTGACCTCTTTGCTTCTATGACTTGACTCTGAAATTTTTGTTGTGGTTCTTGTTCTTGGCACCGGCTTCCCTTCTCTTTCGAATTTGCTTGAGAAATCCTTTCCCATTGAGATTAGGGTTGTTTTGATTCTTTGAGAACATGCTAGGACCTCTAGAGATCACATCTACCAAGCCTTTTTGGCTGAAACCCCATGATCATGAGATTCTCAAAGTTTTACCGGTGTTGAGAAAACACTATTCCGGTATTTTGATTTCTTGTTACCCAGAGTTGTGTTATGTTTTTGGATTTCATCTTTTGAGATCTTCTTCTTAACACATCTCTTCACCTCCTTGCAAAATTTCATCCAAAATGGATTCGATTTGAGTGAGTTTTGAATTTTGGGAGAAAGTTTTGGGCTGCTATCTATAGTCTGTGCGGCATTGCCGCGTGGACGAGCAGCACTGCTGCATCGTGGAAATACCATGAGAGAGTGTGGCACCACCGCAGTTGCTGCACCAGCTGTCCTTCGGATCATTCATAAGCTCCAAACTTTTAATTCTTGATTTGATTTCTCCGCTGCACATCTTGAGTGCCCAAAAACATTTCCAAAGTAGCAAATCACCGGTTGGTTTGTGTATTTCATGGCGAGCTCTTTTTTCTTCACCTAGTTGAAGTTACGGAGGCTCGATTTGAGTTTCTCAGAGAACTTTTGTTTTAACACTGCTTTTAGTGTCCTGCTGTGAAGTCCAGCAACCTAGGGTTCATTCAGTCACCTAGTTGACTCGTGGGCATCTCTGATTGTGTTTTTCGCTCTTTTGGGTTTTGAGTGGGAAAGTGGACTAAGTTTTGTGAGAAATTTCAAAGGCTCCCATTCACTCCCCTCTGGTCGCTAATTCCGGTCCTTCAGATGTCTTCCCATTTCCACATTGGTATGTTCAATGGCTTAAGCAATCCTACTGGTATTTGGTGTTTGGCCTTAGTGCGGTTGCAGATGTCGCATCGTGCCACATACCCAGCAATGTATGCTTTTATGTTCTTCCACCAAAAAAGCTTTTTCAAATCTGCATACATCTTGGTACTTCCTGGATGGATGGAGTACTTAGAATCATGTCCTTCAGCTAGGATCTCTTGACATATTACTTCATTAGTGGGTATGCAATTTTCGATCCTTGTACCAAACGGCTCCCTATTCATCCTCTCAAAACTTGGGGTATTTTCCTTCCTTCATGATGTCTTGTATCTCCTGAATCTCTAGGCACTCCTTTTGTGCCTTCCGAATATGGTGTTCTATGTCATACTATACTCGAAACTCATTCAGCTGCCCTTTTGGTATCACCTCCAATCTGAGCTTCTTCATCTCTTGGCATAATTTTGGCGGAATGGTGATTGCCATGAGGTTGTTGTAGTAGCTCTTGTGGCTTAAAGCATCTGCCACTATGTTTGCTTTTCTTGGATGATAGTGGATCTCTAGGTGGTAGTCTTTTATCAATTCTAGCCATCGTCGTTGCCTCATGTGAGGTCCTAAGTGAAAAAAATACTTCAACCTCTTGTGATCAGTGTAGATGTCAAACTTATTCCCAATCAAGTAGTGTCTCCATATCTTAAGGGCGTGTACTATGGCTGTAAACTCTAAGTCCTGAGTTGGGTAGTGTTACTCATGTACCTTCAACTGTCAGGAGGCATAGGCTATGACCTTCCCATTCTGCATTAGGACACATCCAAGTCCTTGACTTGATGCATCACAATAGACCATGAAATCTTGATGGATGTTAGGTAGTGCTAGCACAGGGGTAGTAGTAAGCTTCTCTTTTAGGGTTTAGAAACTTCTCACAATCAAAAGTCCATTCAAACTCGTTGGTATTTTTTAGGGGGTTTGTCAAGGGCTTTGCTATCTTGGAGAAATTCTCAATGAAATAGTGATAATAGCCAGCTAACACAAGGAAACTCCAAATGCCAGTCATATTATGGTGTGCTTCCATTCCTCTATGGCCTCAATCTTGGTTGGGTCAATAGCTGCTCCTTTGGCAGTGAGTACATGTCCTAGGAATGCAACTTTCTCAATCCAGAACTCACACTTGCCGAATTTGGCATACAGTTTGCTATGTCTCAATTTCTCTAGCACTTCTCTCAGATGATGCCCATGCTCTTCTATGGTAGCTGAGTAGACTAAGATGTCATCAATGAACACTACCACAAACTTGTCCAATTCGTCCATGACAACTTGTTCATGATGTTCATAAAGTAGGCCAAGGCATTAGTGAGCCCAAACAACAGTAGAGTGAACTCATATTGCTAGTATCTGGTGATGAATGTTGTCTTTGGAATATCCTCAGGTCGGATCTTCATATGATGGTATCCAGATCAAAGGTTGATCTTGGAGAAGAACTTAGCATTCATTAGCTGATCCAACATATCATCTATCGTCGATAGTGGATACTTGTTCTTGACAGTCACAGAGTTAAGATTTTGGTAATCCACACACATTCTCACGGATCCATCCTTCTTCATGAACAAGACAGGAGAGCCCCAGGGTGAAGCACTTGGCCTAATGTAGCCTTTATCAGACATCTCCTTAAGCTATTTCTTAAGCTTCTCTAGCTCATCAACTGACATGCGGTAGGACCATATTGCAATGGGTCCCATACCAGGCAGAAGGTCGATTATGAACTCAATGTCCCAATTTGGTGGCATTCTTGGTAGATCTTCAGGAAACATATCTGAATACTCGCAAACTATGGGTACGTCCTCAATAGACTTGGCTTACAAGGCACACAACATAGAGACTATCCTCTCATGGTTTGGCTCACAATGTATCACTTGGCCATTTGGATGAGTTATCTCCACATATCTAGGCGAGCAAGATATTACTCCCTTGTGTTAGGTCAACCAATCCATACCTAGAATTATGTCCAAGCCATCAGAGGGGATTAAGGTGAGGTTGGCCAAAAAAGGGTATCCCTCAATCATGATGCTCACTCCTTGACACTTCTTTGTGCATAGAATGTTGCCCAAAGGTGAACTAGTGTCAATAGGCTCCTTATGTGGAGCCACAGGTATATTGTGTTCTCATGCATACTTGGTGGATACATAAGAGCAAGTTGCACCTGAATCGAACAAAACTGAAGCCTTGGCTCAATGAACAATGAACATACCGTACACCACGTCGAGGGCATCCTAAGTATCCTCCACTGTCAGGTGGTCAAGGAGGCCGTGAGTGGCTCCCAGAATGCCTTCGTATAGAGTTCCCTATACGGGGGCTTGCTTTGCCGAGGTTCATCCTAGTGGAGCGGTCTTCTTATCGGGGTAGCTTGCAGCCTTGTGACCAGGCTTGCGACAGGCGAAGCAAGTGAATGGCACACTGCCAGTGGGGGTTAGCGCAGTTGTGTTTCATGTACTTGCGCTTGGAGCGGGACAGTGGTTGTTGGCAAGGAATGTACCACCATGATGACTCGGTGCAGTGCCCTATGTAGCACGTGATCAAGGGTTCGAGGGAACGCCCACATGTGACCTCTAGCGAGCTGGTGTGCGAGACGAACTCTGGGTAAACTTTTGAGTTTTGAAATCAAATCAACATTTTTTGAACTTTTGCCTTTTTGAGTTTTTCCAAATACTTTTTAACCTTTAATTTTGAGGAAGCATTGAAAACATTATTCTGAAGATCTTGGATGTGGACTTTTGAATCAAACTACTCATCTCAATAAATCCAATGCAAGAGCATGTATACACAAACATGTTGCTAACTCCTTATGATAAGTTTTAACTTAAGGAAAAGTTTTCTTTCCTATGTTTTCATGAGCACAAAAATACATAATTAAATCAATTTATCTCTATTTCAAAAGGAGCAAATTTTAGGGTGTTACAATTCTACCCCCCTTAAGATGAATCTCGTCCTCGAGATTCGGAAGAGGATAAGCAAAGGGATAAGGATACTTCAACTTGAGGTCTTCTTTACTTCATTGGTCCTTCTCCACTTTCTTGAGTAGCTTCATCTTGATCTTTTCCCATGTTGTATGAGGACTCTTCATGAAGTAGCTCTTCTTCCATCTTGATATGGAACAACTCCTCATATGTTCTGTCACACCTTCTAGTCCAGGCTAGCTAATCTCATCATCCATATGTTCAGCTTCCAATTGTTGGTTATACTTTTCTTAGTCCGAAGTAGGTTCTTACCGTTAACTCCACAACTTGGCATTTTCAAAGTTACTTAAGTTAGGTTGCTCAACTCCCAACACAATTCCTCGACTCCTTGGTGTCGTACGGATCTTCTTTAGCTTATCTCCATCTACCAAGAGCATCTGTAACGACGTTCTATTTTTCCAAGATAACCATGCACTCTCCAGTCATAGTCCTTGATTACCATGCTATTACAAACCTAATTCCAATTTGGTAGCAGTCATCCTTTTGTTCTCTTATGATCCATGTAGGTGTCATTCTTATGTCGTTCACAACATCTCCTGGTTGGTTGAATTTTCAAATTAACAAAGGCTTGCATTGATATCACCCTCTTAGTAGATTCCACTTTATAGATACTTCATCCGGTTCCCAATCCTTTAGCCTGTACTTCCTTTAACCTAACTACCCCCTTAACAAAAGGTAGGATAGGGATCCAAAGATTAACTTAAACCTTCTTTCATGGTATGTTGACAATCTTTATTGTTCATAGGAGCTTATAGGTGTAGGTGAGAGCAAAGAAAACTTGATCCTTCCTGTAGACAGAAAACAACAGCGCAGAAAAACATCCATAACTCAAGTTCTGTAAGTCCAATAAAGTCATAATTTATACCGTTGGAAAGTTGATGAAATCCTCTACAGCTTTAGTGTAGAACACTTTTCCAGATTCTATATTTAAGTTGGTAAAAAACAGTACACAACTGAAACTGCTCCAGGTTTCAGACAGCACAGATGCATCGCCTTGTGATGTTCATATCTTCCAAACCAATACAGCTACAAAGGTGATTCTTGTGGTCCGAGAAAGATCTTGAAGTTTACATTCATCCAGAAGTTTCGCAAATTTTTCGGTTGCAAGTAGGTTGGAGACATAAGCTGTAGAAGGCAGATAACTCCAAAGGATAGAAAGCAAGGAACAAGGGAAAGAGAACCCAAACTATTTATTTCATTAATCCTTATGCCTTAGGCCTATAAATTAAATGAAATTATGGACATACTCCACCAGATCATTGCACTCATTACAAAAATCCAACTCAAACATGATCATTAAGACAAATCATCCATGCACCAAAGGTTCACAAGGCACAAAAACTCGACATGACTCAACTTCGCTACTATCGTTTATTACAAAAGGGGACATAAACTCCTACGAAGCCAGGGTCGGTGTTGTAGCTGATATTCTATCAACGAGATGGGGATATTGCTGGATCATGACATACTTTGATGACGGATCATCCAAGCTGCTTCTTGAGTTCTGCGTTCTCATCCATTACTTGTTTTAACCTATTCCACAACTCTGCATGGTCCATCTATAACTGGTCATTCACATGACAAAGGTTGGACATGTAGTGCATCGAGGCAACTAGCCTTTCATCCTTCTCATTCTTGGGATTGGTAAGCTTGAAGCTATCCTTACCACGGTTATGGCGTGGAAAATAATTACAAGCACCTTTTGGCTTATCATAACCATAATACACCATGAGAGCTTCTCGAGCAACATCCTGAATACCATCATCTTGCTCGAATCTTAGAGTGGGTGCCTCATCGATGGATATCACATCATATGAACTTCTATCTTCATTCCACCTCTTTACCATAGCCTTGGTTCTCAAATAATCCAGGTCAAGGAAGTCTTCATCATCTGTTGGCTCCTTGTCGTCTCCATCATCCACATCACCATCTCCTGAGTCATCATCAGGATCACCATAACCTTTTTGGACTTCTTCCCGGGTCTTCTCATTATCTCCTATGGACTCCTCTTGCTGGGGCTCAACATCTGCAATGAGCTCAAGGACTTGCTCCTTAGTATGATGTCTCTTGATATGCCTTTCACCAGTACGCTTGCGGGCGGTACTCTTGAGCAGGGCCATCATAGAATATAGAAAGAGAAGAGTCAGCATAGAGTCAAAGTTTGCACAATAGAATAGAGACAGAAGTAGCATAGCTTTTAGCAAATATCAAGGATAGAGAGGAAGCATGAAACGAGCAAAGGTAGAGGCATGCTAAACGACCATTTTCTATCTAGGCTTGCGTCATACAGTCAACATTGCTCCGATACCACTCTGTAGCACCCAATTTTAAGGACAAAACCGGATACACCACCATATGTGAGCCCAGCTACAAGTCCTCACATATGGCTACATGGAATGGAAATTATCGGAGTAAATGTTTAAATATATAGCATAATAAATACCTTAGAAAATATGCAGCGGAAAGAACACTCCGAACTTTAGGCTGGGATTCCACTCCACAGGGAACAACTGACTGGTTGATCACACGCCTAAACTTCTAGCTTCTAGAAGACTATTACCCATTTGGGATTTTTCTAAAGAATATAAAGAAAGAAGAAAGGCAAGCGTAAGTACATATCGTACTCAACAAAATAACATGGGGTTCATGTGGCTCAAATAACCACATGATCATGTAAACGAGAGTAATGTATAGCATAAAATAATTATCACAAGTGTTCATCTATTCAATAAGGAGTCCAGGCTGTTCATAACCATGAGCAGGGCTGATATATCAGTTTAAAAATACTCTACAAAGGTTGTACATCTTTACCCGAAGTCATGCTGCCCATAAGCCTGAGGTAGCTAGCCTCTTGACCCACTTCCAAGGTAAGTCAGCAGGGTTCACTATGAAGCCTTTCGAACATCCCTTTAACAAGTTAGTAGCCGCTAGGTTTCAGCAGCTAGGCGAATGGGTCCCCTCAAACAAAGTGGCACATATGGTTGTATCATTGTACACACCCTGAGAGACAAAAAGCCATTCTGCAACCTAGGATCCCCATTTGCGCCTTTCAGTAACCACTAACAAGCTTGAAAAGCTCATCTTACTTAGCTAAAGCCAAAGAGGCTCTCACGGTTGTACTGTAAGTCCTGGGTTATCACTTACAGATAAGTCCTTAGGGAGAGAAACTAAAGCATTTAGAAAGTAGCCAAACACTCCAGCCCCCTTTATCCAAGTTGCTAAAAAACATGTTTTAACTTTATTGCATATACCATTAGTCATGTTGCAGATCATGGTTATTTAATTCGAGCACTAGCAAAATACTACCCAAATGCAATATCCCATAGGAAACAAGGTACAAGGTAACAATTTACTAGGATAATCCTTAGGGTTAACAAGGTGACACATGCAATATGGCTAATACTGATGATTAAGGTGAACAGGCAACAAGGAAAGTCCCATGATATACTTTGCTTAAAACCAGATCCTTTGTGGTTGACTCTAGTCTTCAGAAACCTCCTTCACTTGATTAACACGTAGATCTCACCGACTGGACATGATCATAAAGCATCACACAAGCATCCACACATACATGCATAGCATACAAATATAACTATATTAGAATATTACACAAATAAGTGAAAATAGGAGTTGAAGAGTTTTTGAAATGAATCTACGCATTGATATGAACACATAGACATGAAAAGTACATTAATCGGAGCTACGATGATTAAGTTATAGCTATTGGAAGTTTAGGAACAAAAGGATCCAATTTTATTTTTAAAAATAGAGACATAACGGTTACTATTGCATAGATTACAGAAATACAAATCCAACGCAATTTGAATGGGTCAAATCGGATTTAAAACGGAGAAAATATGAATAAAAGAGTTTCAGTGGCAATTTTATAAATATTTTGAACTATTTTTGGATTTAAAATAATTGAAAACCAATTTAAAAATGTCTCTAGACTGGGCATCATTTTGGGAAAAAACTCAGGGGTCAAAACAGAAAGTCAGGGGCACAGATTGAAATACTTTTCAACAGAGATGGACTACGGGTTTATTTTCACAAAACCGAGGGCTCTTTTGAAAGACAAGTGCGTGGTCAGCAGCGGGGTCAATGGGATGCCGACGTGGAGCCATATGGAGGTGTCTGGTTTGCTGGCTCATGGTGAACTGCTGGCATGGCATGCTGACTGGGCTAGGGACGCTCGGTCCATGTCCACGGTGGACCGGCTGGCCAAGGGGTACACTCGATATAATCTACGCTGTATATCTAGGATTGGACGGCCGACAAGAGAAGATAGAGGGAGGGTCGTCAGGGCGGCGCGGTCACGGCAGCGTCATGCCCGGTGGTGAGGAGACCACGCCAGCAACCGTCAAATCGACGTTGCCGTTCATCATCAGCCACGTGACTAGCATTAGGAGAGATAGTGGAGCACAGCGAAGACGGCCGTGGGGTCAGTTACGCCGGTGAGTGGCCGGAGGTGGCTAGGGCTCATCGAGGTGGACGGAGTTCGACGATGCTCCGGCGAGCTCGTGTGCGCAAAATAGAGAGAGCGAGAGAGAGAGCGGGGAGGCTATCGGGGTGCTACTCACCTTCACACGGAGCTCTGAGGGTAGGTCTCGTCACCGGTAGAGCTCTAGTGACAGCGCTCGACGGCAGCGACGCTAGAGGATCGGCTAGGGTTGGCGGCGCGGAGGCGCTGGTGCACAAGAGGGCACGAGAAGGGGCTCTACGGGGGCAGAGAAGCACAACGTCAAATATATAGGATGGCCAAGCTTGGGGATCACTCAATTTCCAGTGGAAAAGTCAGGATACGCTGTGGTGGCGGATAAGGAAGGCGATGACGGCAAGTCCGGATCAAAGACGATAGCACTAACAAGTGGGACCCACCTGTCAGCGGATGTGGGTGCGGAGCCGATCTGGCAGTGGGAGGCAAGGCGAAGGAGAGGTCCACGAGGCAATGATCGAAGGGAGAGAGGGCATGCGTGCGGCCGCTGGGCCACTGCCGCTAGGCAGGCCAGGCTGGCTAACTGCGCAGGGGGCGGAAAAGGCCGAGGGAGGCTGGGCCTTCTGGCCAGAAACAAAGAGAGGGAGAAAGCGGTGGCAGAGCTGGGCTATGGCGCAGGGGAGGGAAGAGTGGGAGGCCGAGGATAGGGGGCTGGGCTGCTTGGGCCAGAAGGGGAGAGGGAGAGGGTTTCTCTTTTTATTTTGTTTTTCTTTTATTTCTAAGACATCTTTTCCAATTCAAAGCATATTTTGAATTCAAAGCATATGAAATTTGACAACTTTTGGAAGATCCTCTTTTTCAACTTTGTAAAACATTTTCAAATTTACTTTAACTTTGAACTGGAATTTTGAAAAGAAAGCCAAACCAAAATAGACCCTTTTTCTTTTATTTTAAAGCCACTTTGAAACAAATCAAAAATTTAAATAGTTTTGTACAGAAAATTTTCTAAAAGTTTTGAATCAAATACTTCAAACTTTGTAACTCCTTTTCAAATACATTTTGAAGACTTAGTTTTGAAAGGGCATTTAAAATAGAGAACAAACAAATCAAGTTTTCCAAATTGTTTCAAAATATGGTAAGTTTTCAAACTCAAAATATTTCAAACTTTATAACTTATTTCAAATTCTTTTATTTTATTTTTCAAACTTGATTTGAAATAAAAGTTTTGAATAAAACCGAATCAATTTCTAATTTATTTTGAAATGGTTTTCAAAATAAAATAGTTTTCAATTAAAAAAATATAATATGTAAAACTCTTTTGAATTCTTTCTTTGAAATTCAAATAAACAAATCCTTTTGAACGGTGTTTCTTTCAAGGTGGGTTTTCAAACTTTTCAAATAAAGTATTTGAGCCTCATTTTCCAACTATTTTGAATAAACTCTTTTAAAGACTCATTTTTGAAATAGAATCTTGAATCTAGGAAATCAAACCCCTTTTCTTTGGAAATTGTTTCAAAAACAAAATGAGCCTTTTTGGGATAAAGTTTTTTAGGATTTTGGAGTAAACAAAATCACTTCCACTTTTCAAACTTTTGAGTTTTGAAATCAAATCAACCTTTTCTGAACTTTTGCCTTTTTGAGTTTATCCAAATCCTTTTTAACCTTTAATTTTGAGAAAGCATTGAAAACATTATTCTGAAGATCTTGGATGCGGACTTTTGAATCAAACCACTCATCTCAATAAATCCAATGGAAGAGCATGTATGCACAAACTTGTTGCTAACTCCTTATAATAAGTTGGGCCAAGGTTTCATGACGGCTAACCCATTAGAGCAAGTTGATATTGGGGATGGCTCTATGCCTAGGCCGACGTTTATAAATCAAAACTTGAAAGCCGATTACAAAGTTGAGTTAATCGCGCTTCTCAAAGAATATGTTGATTGCTTTGCATGGAATTATACAGACATGCCTGGATTAAGTCAAGAGCTAGTTGAGCATCAGTTGCACATTAAGCCTGGGTTCAGGCCTCATAAACAACATCCTCGCCGTTTTAACTCTACAATATACAACCAGATTAAAGAGAAGATTAATCGGTTGTTAGAAGCGGGGCTCATAAAGCCATGCAGGTATGTGGAGTGGGTCTCTAATATTGTGCCTTTTGAGAAGAAAGATTCTAGAAAGTTAAGGGCCTGCATTGATTTTAGAGATCTGAATAGAGCTACTCCGAAAGATGAATATCCTATACCTATAGCCGATATGCTTATTAATGATGCTTCAGGACACCGGGTTATTTGTTTTCTTGATGTTAATGCCGGTTACAATCAAATTTTATGGCCAAAGAGGACATGTCCAAAACAGCCTTCATATGTCCTAGTTTTGTTGGTCTCTTTGAGTGGGTTGCGATGACATTTGGGCTGAATAATGCTGGTGCTACCTATCAACATGCTATGAACTTGATGTTCCAAGATTTGATTGGTGTGATCATGGAAGTGTATATTGATGATATTGTGATCAAATCGGCCACTCATACATCTCATTTGGCCGATTTGCGTCTTGCTTTCGAGAGGATGCGCCGGTATGGATTAAAGATGAACCCACTCAAGTGTGCTTTTGGTGTATCGGCTGGTTAGTTCTTAGGCTTCATTATTCATGACAAAGGCATAGAGATTGATCCTAAGATAATAGAGACCATCAAGAAAGTTCAGGCACCTACATGTAAAAAGGACTTGTAGTAGTTCCTTGAAAAGGTGAACTACTTGAGAAGGTTTATTGCTAACTTGTCTGGGAAAATTATTCCCTTCACCCCCATACATCGTTCGAGAGATGAATCTGAATTTACTTGGGGGCAAAGCAATAAGTGGCTTTTGAGAAGATAAAGGAATATTTGTCAACATCGCCGGTTCTTTGCGCACCTAAAAGGGGAGTTCCTTTCAAATTATACATTGCTGCCGAAGAAAAGATCATCGGGGCAATTTTGACTCAAGAAGATGAAGGTAAAGAACATGTGATTACTTATATTGGTCGTTGTCTTCTTGATCCCGAGACAAGGTATGCCCATATTGAAAAATTATGCTTGTCACTATACTATGCTTGTGTTAAGATGAGACATTATTTGTTGTCTAGTACATGTGTCATTGCATGCCAGGCCGATGTGATTAAGCACATGTTATATCGGCCAATCCTTAGCTGAAGGATAGGCAAATGGGCATATGCACTAATTGAATATGACTTGACTTTTGAGCCAATAAAAACTTTAAAGGGTCAAGTCCTTGCTGATTTTATTGTTGAGCATGGTATTGATTTAGGAGATGAGATCAATTACCTTACTTCTACACCATGGAAGCCTTATTTTGATGGATCCGCTTGTAAAGAAGGCCAAGGTGTTGGCATAGTCATTATTTCTCCTAATGGTGCTGAATTTGAGATGTCAAGCCGATTGAATTACAATTGCACCAACAATCAAGCCGAATATGAAGCTCTTTTATTTGGCTTGGAGATATTGTATTCCTTGGAGGTAAAATATGTTGAGGCCTATGGTGATTCCTTGCTGGTAGTGCAGCAAGTGGCTAGTTAGTTTCAATGCTTAGAGAGATCACTAAATGCTTATCTTGATATATGTAACACCCCAGGCGCCCCAAAAGCCCAAGATGTCACTAACGCCCCTTCCCTCATGCCAGAGTATAAAACTTGGCAACAAAAACCCATCATCAAAGTAAAGCGCGAAAGCAACAACAAGAATAAAACTGTAATTAAACAAAGCTCTATCTCAAACGTTATTATTAAACCACAAAGGGTCACTATGAAAGATAAACTAAGTTTATTACAGCAAATAAAAGTTTTATTATCAACTCTAAATGTGGTGAAACATTGAAGACGTGTCGCTAATCCCATCCCTTCAAGCAAAATGTCCAATCAAGCATCTAGAAAGACAAAGGGGTGAGAATAAATCTCAGCAAGCAAACTGCCTGATCATGTCATTCAAACTATGAGTTAATTAGGCGTCAATTTAAAGGTGGGAGACATGATAGCATAAGGAATTAATAATTCATAGAAAAATTATTTATCCAATGACAGCAGCATAACGAAGTAAACATCATCATGATATTCAATAAATAAACCACCTCTTCAAATGGAAAAACTCCACATATCCACAACTTCAATGCAAATAAACCTCAGAGTGCAGATGCAATGCATATGCATGTCCACTGCCTCCATACCCAACAAGGTATGAAGCTGCATCGTATCCCTCCTCGGGCAACGTACGATGATGTACCGGTACGATCGCGGCCATCAAGTGGCGACATCCACGAATGTTGTGCAATGCGATATGATGCAACTGCATAAATACTTATTTCCACATATGCCACATACGTCCACCATTATAAAACATAGCACTTACCTCATAATAATAGACAAAAGATAAAAGATTCTATAATGAAGATCATATATAAATTACTTTAAAGGGATAAGTGGATTCATAATTAGGTATATAATCTTGATTCAATTAATGTTATGACAAAGTATAGGTAGAATAAACAAGTCAAGCTGTAGCAACCACTGCTACGTTTACTTGCCTTGAGACGACGATGCTAGAATGTGAGCTAAGAACGATCCAAAGGCGCACCACCTGTTCAAACATCATCGCCTCAGAAAAACATACTCATACAAACATTCACAAATGACAAATAAATCGCTCCTACAGCCTGCGCTATCGTTTCCCTCAAAACACCGACCAAACAACCAACCAACAGCAGCAACCATGCTTCACATTTTTGTTGTGGACAAATTACTTGTTCAAAAATTATGAAACTTTTACAAAAGATGGAAAACACCATTATATACAACTTTTATATAAAACAATCTAGTGTATGAGATCTCCAAAATGGTATAAACAACCTCTGAACTGAACTGAATGTTTCTAACGACCAAAACCGAATAGGAAACTTCTAAAATACATAACTGCAGTTATACTCGTCCAAAAATTATAATCTTTACCAATCTGGAAATATTAAGAAAAACACTATAACTTTTATTCAGATCATATGTTCAAAATATTCCATTAAGATAGTCCAAAATAGATTAGATCTAAAACTGTTATGATTCTCATCATTGAAAAACAGCCATCTTAAAAAGACCATATCTGTCAAACTAAAAGGGCTATGATGGTGATCTTGGTGTCAAAAGAAAGGTATTGAAGTCCTCTACAACTTTGTCCAGAGGCACATAGTTTAATAAGGCCTCTAAGATGCCCGAAAATAGAGATGAATAGGTACTGCTCAGTCTAATGGGATTTTCAGAACATGGACGGAATTGATTTCGAGGATTACTCCACCAAACCCCATCTAATTAGATGATTTGATCCACAAAACATGATCAAACGAAGTGGATTCATATTTGGCTTCTCACCTAGGGCAACCATAGGAAGCACGACGATGAACCCTCGCCGATTCACCCGTTCCTTCCTTTATTTTCTCCTCCTTATGATGATCCTCGCCGCTACGACTGTCTCGCTGTTCCAATCTACGCCGAAAGTGGTATGGCGGTCAAGGACAGTGAGGGGAACAAGAGATTGAGACCAAAGCGAAGAGATGAGAAGATCCCTAACCGGTTTTAGATGAGCAATGGAGATAGCGGCGAACGACGTTCAAACCCTCCCTCTCCTCTCTCCTCTCTTCTTGCATGAATACGAGGCGGCGGCGGCTCATCAAGGGATATAGGTATCAGGTTTTATGAAGAAAGGAAAGGCAGAGGAAAAGGAGATGGGTACTGTAGCACCGCGTGCTACTGTTCATCGCGGTTCCTGTGGCGTGTACAATAAGGACTCTCTCTTTTTTTCCTTTAAAACTTGGGAAAGCTATAATTTGATGATCCGATCTTCAAACGATGCGTATAAGTAGTCAAATGGAAAGCATTCATTGAGCTCTAGGCATTGGTCGTCTCAGTTTATCCATCCAAGTAACAAATCAAAAGTCAACTTTTAGCCTCTCTTCAAAGTACCTAGTCAAACTTCCAAAATAAATTGATCCATATTAAAATCCATATTTATGCCTTATTGATTTCGGGCTGTTACAATATGTGCCTTGATATTATTGCTTCTTTTGCCGAATTTCAAATTCGGCATATTCCAAGGCATGAAAATTATAAGACCAACATGTTAGCTCAATAAGCATCTGGCTACGATGCCAGTGGACGTAACTTTCACATCAATGAAAAGCCGATGCAAGAAAAGCTTGTTTTGTGTGCAGGTGCAGCAGAGTCGGTTCAGCCAACTCCAGAGGTCGGCCATGCCGACTACCCTCTAGCCCATTTGGCTTCGAGCAGTGGTGCAGCCGATTGGGAGGATTGGAGAACTCCCATATTGAGATATTTACGTGATCCAAACACCAAAGTTGATAAAAGTGTTCGGCGGAGTGCATTCAAGTTTGTGTTGCACAATGATGAGCTTTACCGAAGAACTGCCAAAGACTTGTTGCTTAAGTGTCTGGGATCTGATCAAGCAAGGATGGCTATGGGAGAAGTCCATGAAGGTATTTGTGGTACACATCAATCGGCCCTGAAGATGAAGTGGTTATTGCATCGAGCCATTTTCTATTGGCCTACTATGATGGCCGATTATTTTCGTTACTACAAAGGTTGTGAAGAGTGCCAATGGTTTTGGAATATTCAGCTGGTGCCTACTGCTATGCTTCATCCTATCATTAAACCGTGGCCTTTTTGTGGTTGGGGTTAGACTTCATTGGCCAAATTCATCCCCCATCATCAAAGAAACATCGCTTTGTCTTGGTTGCTATAGATTACTTCACTAAGTGGACTGAGACTGTTCCTTTGAAGAATATGACACATAAGGTGGTAATTGAGTTTATTACTGAGCATATCATACATAGATTCGGCATCCCTCAAACATTAACTATGGATCAAGGGACATCATTTGTGTCAAAGGAAGTATGAGATTTTGCTGAATTATATAAAATCAAATTACTCAATTCATCTCCACACTATGCTCAAGCTAATGGCCAGGCTGAGTCTAGTAATAAAACTTTGATCAAGCTCATCAAGAAGAAGATTGATGATAATCCGAGGAGGTGGCATGAAGTTTTATCTGAAGCTCTATGGGCACATCGCATATCAAGGCATGGTGCCACAAAGGTCACTCCTTTTGAGTTGGTATATGGTCAAGAGGCCGTGTTGCCTGTCGAAGTGAATTTGGATGCATATAGGCTTGCTAAACAAAATGAGTTATCTACTGTTATGTATCATGATTTGATGATGGACAATATTGTTGAGGTGACTGATAAAAGATTAAAAGCTCTCAAGGAGATGGAGAAAGACAAAGCTCGAGTTGCCAAGGCATATAACAAGAAGGTGAAAAGAAAATCATTCCAAGTCGGGGAATTAGTGTGGAAAACAATATTACCACTTAGGACGAAGAACAACAAGTTTGGCAAGTGGTCACCAAGTTGGGAAGGTCCTTATAGAGTGATCAAAGTGATATTTGGCCATTCATATCTGCTGGAGACATTGCAAGGTGAAAGTCTCCCAAGAGCAATTAACGGAAGGTACTTGAAAAAATACTTTCCATGTATTTGGCAAGTAGCCTAAGTGCTCACCAAACAATGGCCGATACATGTATCACCCTTAGAACAAAATTGGCCAAAGTATACATCGTCCTTAGTCACTGATTAGTCGATGAGTTGGGTATCGTTGCTTTCAGTTTTGAATTATATTTTTAGGTTCATGTCTTCATTCACCTAAAAATAGGGGGGGCATATGTTGACACCCAAAAGTGTCTCGATGTGGTTCGTGGGCATCGCCAACAAGTTACAAGTACATGTTTATTAGCGGCCTAGATCGATAATGCAATCAGCAGTTAGAGTAGGAGGATCGGCTGCCTAGCAGCGCTACTTCTCATCGGCTGTCTACGCTATTCTTCATCAGCTGCCTAGCAGTGCTACTTCTCATCAGCTGTCTGCGCTACTCCTCATCGGCTACCTGGCAGCAGTTACGAATCCACTAAAGGCTAAGCCGATTCCTCCCTAGAAACCGACTCATTTCCAAGTCAGTTTTTGATATGGTTTTCAAAATAGGAAACTTGTAGAACACATTTTGGAATTGTTTCCTATTCGGATAAGACCACCCCCATCTATATATATGACAGGATCATGGCCGATTGAGATCTCATCTATCCAATCAACACAAAATCAATCTACTAACCCTTTTACCCCTTTTCCAATACCTCCTACTATTCGTCGTGTCTCCCAATGAGATTCAATGGCATCATAGGCAACCTTGCATGTCCTGGGGCACCATCCACATGCTCCTCCTCGATGGGTCTTCCCGAGAGAAGTTCGGGAGTGTATCCAAGCCAAGAACGGGCTCAGCATCGGCCTAACTGGTCTCTATATCGGTTTTGTCGATCACGCCGCATTCATGCTGTGTTGTAGATTCTGTGCAACCTCTTGGGCGTGCTAGCCTATTGGTGTGTGATCTGGACACCCTCCGGCTTCAACAATATGGTTAGAGAATTTTCATGCTGTACCAGTGTTGCTTTCAAATCAGGCAGTGTAGTTTCAAGTTGCTTGTGGCAGTCTGAGACCATCATCCTTGACTCAGTTAAAACATTATCCTACAGAGGTGAAGTTCATGTTTTAATGGACTTGTGAGTTCTGAGATGAGATGAACAGACAATTTTCAACAATGACTTGTCACAATCTCTATTACATGAAAAGGAGAAAACCACTTCAGTGGCTTCATGTGGTGCCTAATAAATGCAATGCATCCGAGAAATGAGAAATCAACTTAATGCTAGGACAAAGAAAACAACAACGTGATGATCAACAACTAGTTACTCCTATCCTTGCAGCCTCAAGGGATCAAATCAAATGCTCATGTATTTTCATTAGAATATAATTTTTAGTGACAATCAATTAACAATGTACCTCCTCTCAACGGCTGGAAAGGCAGAAACTTTAGACCCACGAACCATCCAATGCATGGGCCATTGGGCAGCGTGCCCTATCATCCCATATGCCGGTCGAGCTTGCTGCACAGTGTTCCAAACCTCTTCCAGCGGCTGCTTGGGACCCAGACGCCGCTCATTATCCAATAACACCTTAGCACGCCCAATGCTGGTTCCCACATCGCCACCATGGTGGAAGCGTGCACCACTGCCGATGGGGGAAGTCAAAGCCGAAAATGACCTTGCATTTGTGGGAGAATCAATCTTGATCTACCCATTGCCGCCGCCACCATTGGACTTCAATCGGGGAGGACCCTGCTACTGGAATTGGAGTCGGGATCGGAGGGGATGCCCGGTTTGCCCTCACTAGGTCAAGCAGGGAGGCTTTTGCTTCACCGTGTGGGCGAGGCACATGGAATACCAGCACCAGCCCGCGCCTATGTGAGCGTGGGGGAGTAGCCATGGCCACGGCAGCCTGCGTTACGCTGGGGTGTGCCGGCCGTCAGGGGCCCTGCTCGTGTCGCTGCGCTGCCCACGGGACTCGCCGTCGCCCCCTAGGTGCAGTGCAGGGGACAAAGTGGAAGCGACCTCCGGTGTGCCGACCGCGGGGGGCGCCATCGCACCGACCCACGTGGGGGACGGGGGAAGGGGTCCGTGGTGCACGCCAGGCACGGGGGAAGAAGCATCGGGGCTGGGAGGGAGGACGGGTGGGGAAAGAAGCCAGGAGGCAAGATATTTTGCCTCATTTGGAGCAGGAGCTGTAGAAGCCACTGAAAAAGCATGAGAAGCTAATTTAGAAGAAATCCACTCCAAGCAATCTAATCTGCTAGATCGAAGATCGGATGGCTAGGAGAAATCCAGGTGACGTGGACAGCGTCTCCATGTTGAAGCTCATTCTAAATTATAGATTTTAATGGAATCAAGTTTGAACACTTGTTATTGCTATGTGATAATGAGAGTGTCGTGAAGATAGCCATCAACCTAGTTCAACATTCATGAACAAAGCACATAGATATCCGTCACCATTTTATTAGAGATCATCAAGTCAAAGGGGATATCACAATTGAGAATATGGGCACCGAATATCAACTAGCCGACATATTCACCAAGACACTGGATGAAGTTTGACTTTGCAAGTTCAGAAATGAGTTAAATATTCTAGACTTCTTCAACATGAGTTGAATGCGCCATCATACATATGACATGCCTCCCCTTCGCCAAAAGCAAAGGTAAAATTGGTTGTGCATGTGCATTCATCTCTTACTAGTATATGGTTAGTGCATATAGACATATTAGTAGTTCTTTAAGACACTCATTGAAAAACAAATAAATTTAAAGTTCATATCCTACCACTATGGTTTGTATGATTGCGAAAAATAATGTGAAAACTAGAAGTGGTGGGTTCGTAGCTCGAAATTCTATCAACTGCTGTGGAATCTCATCTACTCCAAGCAAGGTCAGTTGCAGATGTGAGAGTAACTCGACCTCCATCAACTCGAACTCAGTCAAATGAGATGGATCGATGACTCAAAGGTACTCGAAGCCATAGTGCTTGTGGAACTGCAGATGCTGGATATGCCTTCGAAGGAAGCTAGCTATGACTACTACTTAAGTAAGGCTGGTTTCATTAAGCAAAGTGATTGTCTAGAGATGGATATGGATCTTCTTATCAAAATCTGAGGGGACCTCCAAAAAAATATTTTTTTATTATTTCTTTTATCTAGTGGTGTCATGTTCATGAGCAAATGAACCTAGTGCTTGATCTAGTTGACGAGCAATACAAGTGTTTAACTCAACTATGACAAGATAACCACTTAAGGGCATGTGAAGAAGCTTGAAGAAAGTTCAAAGCGAGTTAGATGCTTATGCAAGTTGACACAATCAAGTCAAAGAGAAGGAAGCTCATGAGAACAATCTAAGAAGCATCAAGTGATCCTCAACTTTAAGTGATTATCTACATCAAAGTGGTGTCTTGCAAAATTACAAGTGATGTCTACTCTAACTCTATGTCAAGATGACGACAACCTTTATGGAAATTGACGACAAAGGGGGAGAAGATAGACACAAAGATAGAATGATGGGGAGAAGATAGATCAATAGAAGAAATAAGCAAGATTGAAGAAAAGAGGGATCAAAATTTTAAAACAGAACACAAGAAGGGGAAGTAAGCTCATGAACTTGGTTGTTGCATTAGAAATATGCATATTCATATGATTGCTTACACTTGCATAGTAGTTTAGTTTTCACAAGTGCTATCTCTCTTCTTTTATGGTGATTGCTAAACTTAGACTTGATTAATGAATTCAAATCTAGTATGTGTAGGTTCAAAGTGGTAGATAGACTTTTGTTATTATAAGTGGTACCTAGAAACTTGCTTATAATGTTGATCTCACGGGGGTTTCTAGTGTTTCTTTGGTGTCGAGCTACCATGGTGCTAAGGATGGAGACCAAAAGATGAATTGATTATCAAGTGGTATACACTCTACAATGGTTTATTCTATACACCTTAGAATCACTTGGTAGCATTATCTCTCATACAACTCGTATCCAACATATGTGCAAGCTTTAATCCAAACACACGAGTACATATGTAGGGGGAGCTAATACTATCAATTCGGGTTTGTGAAACTTGTCCAAATATTTGTCATATGATCAAAATACTTGGGCAAGCAACACAAATCCAAACCAAGTTTGTAATTTACACTTGTGTGAAGTACCAGCTTGTAATTTCAAATTTAATTCCTATATTTTTATGGTTGTCATCAATTACCAAAAAGGGGATATTGAAAGCCCTATGTTTGTGTTGAGGGTAGTACTCAGCAATAGTTCTTTGAGAGTGTGCGGGACTTGCGCCTAAAGGCGATGGCAGATGGCACGACGATTTTAGACAGATTCAAGCCCTCCAGAGAGGTAAGTCCCTGTCCTGTGTTTGTGTATATATGAGCTCAACTAGCCAAGTAAGCCGAGAGCTATGAGGTGTGGAATACAGAGATCCCACTAGGTGATCTAATGATCTAGCCTCTAGCTGCTAAGCCTCTGACAGCTTCTAACCCTCTTCCCTGACCGACCAGACCCTCCTTTTATAATCTAAGGAGAATTAAGGGTGATCAATGGGTCACAGTTACTAGTAATGGCTGAGTAATGGCTAGTTTCCAATAACTGCCTAATTACAAAGGCATAATCACCTGATAAATGTGCTATCTAATTATAGGTGTAATGCATAGTAAATGCTTGGCGGCCTTCAGGGGACGCTTCATGTCCCAACTCCCGAGTGGTTTAGTCATCACCTGAGTGATCTGTAGGTGTTGTGGTACCCTGCTTTGGGTCAAACCTCTTCTGTCTAGTCGATAAAGTACTAGGTCAGAGTCCACTGAGTTATCTTGTAAAAAGGGAACCCCATTGTGGTATCCCCGATAGAAGCCCCCGAGCATTATTTGGTTTGCTCTTCACCATCATCTGATGGGGCAAACAAAATGATGCTCCCTTGTATTCGCTCAAACTTGTAGATTGATGCAGATGTTGCTCGAATCATTTCTTCCCAAGTGATGCAGGTTTCATCTGGCTTGTGTCCATTGTAGCTATGGAGGAGCTTTCCGACTGGTATTCCGAAGAGCAACGCGAGGATGCCCGACTGGTGCTCATCAAAGCAGTCAGACGTAGCGTGAACCACTCAGGGTAGCTTGTTGGGAGTGTACCCAAGGGGCGTTGCTGATGAAGCAGTTAGACACAGCATGACTGGCACGAGATGGCTCATCGAGAGCATAATCGGTGATCATTGCTAACATAGTAGTCGGACGCAGAGTGAACCACTCGGAATAGCCCATTGAGAGTGTACCCAAGGGTCATTGCTAAGAAGCAGTCGAACGCAGCGTGAACCACTAGGGATAGCTCATCAAGAGGGTACCCAAGAGCTGTGGCCGTGAAGCGGTCGGGCGCCGCGCAACTAGCTCGAGATGGCTCATCAAGAGCGTACTCCGTGATCGATGCTGATGAAGTAGTCAGATGCAGCGTGAACCACTCGGGATAGCTCATCGAGAGCATACCCTAGGGTCATTGTTGTGAAGCAGTCGAATGCAACGTGAACCACTAGGGATAGCTCTATGAGAGCATACCCAAGGGTTGTGGCCGTGAAGTGGTCGGGCGCAGCATGACCAGCTTGAGATGGCTCATCAAGAGCGTACTCGATGATCGGTGCTGATGAAGTAGTCAGACATAGTGTGAACCAGTCAATATAGCTCATCGAGAGCATACCCAAGGTTTGTTGCTTTGAAGTAGTTGAACACAGCGTGAACCACTAGGGATAGCTCCTCGAGAGCGTACCAAAGGGTTGTGGCCGTGAAGCGGTCGGGCACAGCGTGACTGGCTCGAGATGGGTCATCAAGAGCGTACTCGGCAATCGGTGCTAACAAAGTAGTCGGACGCCGCGTGAACCACTTGGGATAGCTCTTCGAGAATGTACCCAAGGGTCATTGCCATGAAGCAGTCAGACGTAGCGTGACCAGCATGAGATGGCTAATCAAGAGCGTGCTCAGTGATCATTGCTGATGACGTAGTCGAGGACAACATTAACCACTCGGGATGGCTCATTGAGAGCGTACCCAAGGGTTGTTGCCGCGAAGCAGTCGGATGCAGCATGACCAGCACAAGATGGCTCATCTGGAGCGTACTCGGTGATCATTGCTAACGATGCAGTTGAGGATAGCGTTAACCACTCATGATGGCTCGTCGACAGCGTACCCGAGGGGTTTTGCTGATGACATAGTCGGACGCAGTGTGACCAGATCGAGATGGCTCATCAAGAGCATTCTTGGTGATCATTGCTGGTGACGTAGTTGAGGGCAGTGTTAACCACTCTAGATGGCTCGTCGATAGTGTACCTGAGGGGTGTTGCAGATGACATAGTCAGACACAGCATGATCGGCTCGAGATGGCTCGTCGAGAGCATACTCGGTGATCGTTGCTGGCGACATAGTCTAGGGCAGCATGAACCACTCGGGATAGCTCATCGAGAGCATACCCGGGGGATGTTGCTGATGATGTAGTCGGGCATAGCGTGATTAGCACGAGATGGCTCATCGAGAGCGTACTCGGCGATTGTTGCTGGTGACACAATCGAGGAGGACAGCGTGAACCACTCGGGATAGCTCATCGAGAGCGTACCCGAGGGGTATTGCTGATGACATAGTCGGGTGCAGCGTGACCAGCAAGAGATGGCTCATCGAGAGCGTACTCGGCGATCATTGCTAGCGACATAGTTGAGGAGGATAGCGTGAACCACTCGGGATGGCTCATCTAGAGTGTACCTGATGGGCCTTGTTAACTGTTGAATCATGCTAAGGTGATAATAATAAAAAGTGTAGCTAACTTAATAAGCTTTCTACAAAGTTATGATGGTTGTTGGATATATAGAACTCCAGATATGCATCTCTTAAGTCCATGTCAGTTTTCTATCCTTGCATATGCAGATCTGCTTCTTGGTGTGTTTTGACCTTCTTAGTTGATGAATCAACTTTTGATGTTAATAACAAAGTTTTGGATAATTTCATTAGATTTCCATAAAGTTTATAATCACCTCTTTTGGATGCACATAACTCCAGTTATGGCTAAAACAAATGACTACTATGTTGTTGTCCAGATTCTGTGTATGTGCTTAAGTTGATGGCTTTAACTTGATGTTGCCTTCTGTGTTTGTTAGTTAGCTCATAACACTATTAGAGTTAAATTGATCTACCTAAGGATCTTGTAAATGTGTTATATAATGTTGTCCAAGCAATTAACTAATAAATGGTCATGTATACATGTTGCCACAAGATAACCTTGCTGTATAGCTTGCTAGAACCTTAGTGATGTTGGTGTGTGACTTGCTTGTGCATGAGTGGTTTAAAAACAAATGTAATATACTTTGATCACCTTTAACTTGCTGGTTGTGTGATGTACTTATGTATGCCATGTTGATAAGCGCCATCAGCCCTAGTTCTTGTATGATGCTATGCTTAATTAGCTCTTGATTGTTAAATGCTTGCAATAGCTTGACTTGAGTTCACTAGTGTGCCATGCTTGTTATGCTTTCTATCCCTATGCTAGACTTGAGTGATAGTTAGTTAAATAACTTGCTCTCTAAGTGCTTATGTCTTGTGGTGTAACCTTGTGCTTGTCCTGAATGCTTTTACACGATGCATCTCATGTTACCATTCTTCGCATTCATGCACTTGCATTGTTGCATCTCATCTAGGTACGCTAGGTGTACTGCGCATGGACGCGAAGCACGTGAGGTTGGAACTGAACCCAAAGATGGTGTTTGGCAGATGGATCCAGAAGATGGAAGGACCCTAGGAGTACATGCCAGATAGGAGATACTCGCCAAGCGGGTGTCATCTGACAAACACTAACCTAGTGTTGGATCCTAGGCAAGCCCCAGAGCATTATAAGCCTCCTACCCTCTCTTTTAAAATGCACTTGAATACAATCTTGCTTTGTGCATTAGGTTGATAGGAGTTGGATGAAACCGTTGCTGCATAACTTGACCTACCTTGTCCACAAAATTTAAATACATGTACCCTTACTAGTATGTAGGTCGATCTATGCTTAGCCATGCTTAGACCGGTAGAAGTCAGGTGATTTCCTGTCACCTGCGAGATATAGGTGAATACTTGGTCATGGTTGGCTATATTTGCTATCGTGGAAAAGAACCATGTGATTTTATATAAATGGAGACCGGGTAGGATCTTATATGCAAATGGTGATATGTTTGGCTATGTTGATCCCGTATGTGTCTGTTAAGGACCGATTTGCTGTACGTCCTCATATCAGGTTGAACGCATGCCTAGCACTTAGCTGGCCAGATAAGTCGTTCCGACCACGAAGCCGAGTAGCTCAATTTAGGCTAGGACCTGGTAAGTGAAAGTGTGCACACTAGAGGCAGTAAGGATGTGCTGAGTGCCAGTGTCGTGAGTCCAAGGGCAGGCCGGGCCTGAGCTTCCTGGCCGGATGGTAGAATCTCTGAGGGTGCGGCGGTGATTGGACCCACGAAGTTGGTTCCTGAATTATACCAAAGGTGACCTAAGGCTGCCTGTGCGCGGTATGTCTGGGTTTGTGTGTGGAATAATTCCCCAGCTGGGTAGGAATCGATTCGAATCATCGTCTCTCCCGGATAGTGAGAACTTGACTGAGTAGTGGCAACGTAGCATTAATTGATGGAACTTGATGATGATGCTCAAATTATTACACCGGATATGGTTACTAATGTTTGTTAGCTTAATCAAGTGATTACTATAGAACATGTGCAAATTTAGTCTTAAATAGCTTCATTAAACTTGATGCTAAAATATTGAAAATAAGGACTTATGCTAGTAATACTCTTTTGCAAAGTTATGCTATCCAATCAGCTCCACCAAATAAGCCTTGCATATCCTTGAGAGTCTTTTTATTTTCTCTCCTGTCGGGTAAGTCTAGCTGAGTACATTCTAGTACTCAGGGTTTTGTCCCACCCTATTGCAGGTAAAGGTCTCATCCTGCTGAAGGTGTGGCTAAGTGCTGGTGGGCTCGGTGACTCCGTATTCATTTCTCATCTATATGCTTTTGTTGGAGGATGTTATCTAAGCTAGCAATTTATAATTCAAACTTATGTTATTGTAATCATTTCAAAGCTATGTTGCTTTCTCTAATTAGATTTGAACTTAGTATTGTATATTATTTGTGAACTCAGTTGTAATATTATTTCCGCTGCAAACTCCTGTATGTGATGTTTATTTGCTTAATCTATGGCGATCTTGGTTGTGATGTTGATTTATCGAGGTCCTTCGCGACACTCGGCGGACTACCGGGTTTATATAAGTGAAAGTATGTGCGTGCCAACGTCTAAGCGGGGGCAGTCATACTTGATCTTGTATAAATTGGACGGTTCTATCATAGATTGTATCTATTGTTTATTGGGTCGATGTCCCTGAAGAGCTTACTTCTTCTTCATTTAAAAATTCTTCAACGTTGAAAGAGAAGAAGTTGTCGGGCAGGGAATCTCGAGCCTACAAAATTGAAAATATAGTTAGAGACAAATTATTTTAAGATTGATGCAAAAGGCTAAGATGAAAAAGATACTTGTTTCAGTTGGATCTCTTGCTGGGCTAAAGGAGTAATTACAGCCGATGTATCAGGCTCTTGTTGAGTTTAAGACGTAATGAAAGCCGATACATCAAGCATAGCTGTTTCAGGAATTGTTTCGTCAGCCGATGTTTGAGTATCTGGAATGTTAGGGACGATAGCTGATGAAGCAATAGGCAGGACTTGTTCTTAAACCGTTTGTTTAGTTATTGGCTAAATATCAAGGGCCGGAGCAGATGTCTAAGAGAGGGAACTTTGATCAGTATGGACAGGATATAAAAAGCCGATTCATGAGAGGAAACAAATTACCTGAGGAATTTCAACAGTTGATGGTATTCTTGGTGCAGCCGATGATGTGGAGCCAAGCATGCATGTTTTAGAAGAGATGGTCTTACTAACTGTTTTATGCTTCTTGGCCCCTTGTCCCTTCATTAAATCGGCCATTGTAGGTGCATCAGCTCCTATAAGAGGAAAAGCCAATGGTGGCCCATACTGGATAGGCTGATCGTGACTACTCATGGTGGGTGCTTCTTCATCAACACCCTGCAAGAATCTGATTAGTTATTATTTCAAAAGGGAAGAGGTGATGAATCGGCTGATGGGAATTTCTTACCTCATCATCGGATGCGACGTAATCGGCATCTAGTGTTAGGCAGAAGGAGGTGGAAGCTTGACAAAAAAGATGTTTCTTCCATTCTTTCCACCATAAACTGAATAGTTTGGAGCTGATCAATCCATATAGCCATTGATTCACTATGGCTGGTTGGATTTCCAATACCAGCATATGCACTCTATCAAATTCTAGAGCGTTGTTAACAACTTCTCTTGCTTTGAGCTTGTCGGCAAAATATAGCCCAATCGGCAAATGTCTAAGTCCTAGTTGACAGGTAGCCACTGATGCATAGTAGAACTTGTGAGACTGCTATTGATTACGGCCAGAATGAAAGCCGACAGGGAGGATTCCCGGAGTAATCAAGACATTGAAAATAGTTGCTCCATCGGTGCAAGCATTCGAGAATCTAAAGCTTGGCAGCTCATAGTCATCGTCGTTAATATAAGCAAATCAGATAAGGATCTCTTTGGTGAATCCATGGTAGAAGCTTTTCAAGATTTGGGCCATGTTAGCCCCAGTAGCCGATAGTCCAGGTAGAGCCGATGCTGCCTCGCCAAATGATATGCATCGGTGGGTTGTTTCCTCGGCTCCTTCTACAAACTCTGAGGCTAGGAACATGCTATGTTTGAGGTCTTGGCCCATTGCTTGATGAGTATATAAGTTGAGCCATAGCTGGATAAACCACCAGGGGCCACCCGTGTTGCTGATGGGCTCACAAGCCGATAGTTTTATTGCCACCCGATGCAGTAGTGAGTAAGCGGCTCCCAATAAGTATTTTTCAAGTGGGATCTCAATACCCCTAGTCAATCTCTCTGCCAAACCTTGATGATTGCTGGTCGGTCTGAGAGTTGATACGCAGAAAATAAACTTCTCTAGCCACATGTTCAAGAAGGCTATGTGTTCTCTATCATTAACTAACCTAATTTTAGCATGAGCAGAAATGTAGCCAGCCCATCTGCTGACATCCTTGGTTTGTAGCCGATGTGTTGGCTTGTCCAGAAGGATAAAGGGAGTAACTGGCCCTATGATGTTATGTCCAGTCAACATTACCACATCGGCTAGTGTAATGATCATCGGCCCTTGATAAAAAAAGAAAAGCATTCAGCGCATTGGGCCAGAAATGAGAAGCCGATATGATTAACGGCTCATTCTTCTCCATATTAGCTAACGAGAGTGTGATGCATTGATCAAGGTTGATGGCATCCCAGAAAGCATTCTTGGAAGCCGATATGCAGCGATACCAATTTCTCCATCCTATATCTTTATTGGGCTATGATCTGAAGCTACCTGACCAGTCCGATTACTACATCCCGGAGTTTTTAAAGGGGAGCCTCTTAGTTTCTAAGTTGATGAAATATATCAGGTTGGGATTTCCCATCGGACCTAAGAAGTACATATCTGGGTAGTCCTTAGCCAGAATCAAAATGTTGCTCCTCAAATCCTAGAGGGAATAGGGAAGAAAAAGAAGAATTAAATCTAAAAAAGGCGTAACCTACGGTTCTTGGCAAAAGGACAGGAGATGGTCCAGTAATTGGAAAAGGGGTTGAAACATACCGCTAGGACATCAGTTGAAGTCGCCATTGGTGAAGAAAGGTGAAGATGAAATAGATCTAAAATTAGATTTGGCTGAAGATGGATCTTGCTTGAAGATGATCCTCATGGAAGCGGGGGCACAAAGAATGATCCTTAGGAAATCTGTTTTCATGTAGACTAGGCCTGATCTTCCGATAGGTACGATAGCATCGATTGGTGGAGACTCGACATTCACGATCTAGGCTTCGAACCAAGACTGATTTAGACCCCGCAACCGTTACACCACTGCTCCTTTGGTTATCAACCACGTGAACGCGATTGACCTCACCGAGAAGGCTTTCTTGCAAGCGAATCGAGAACACAAGCAAGAACGGGATGAACGCAATCTGAAATTGCAAATAAATATGAGGCTTATGATAACGAGAATGAGTTCAAGTCTTTATTCGAAAGGACTAATCACCATAGGCGAACAAGATCAAGAACAGGGGCCCTGGTTCACAGCAAGCGGCCTTAGCGGCGCAGTTGCAGCAAAACAACGTCTGTTTCACGAGGAAATCAAGAACTAAACAAAACCCAAACCCTAAGGAGAGCGACGGCTGCTATTTATAGAGTCTTGGGCGTCACCCCCCTGGACGCGCCCCCTAATGGGCCTAAACACGATACATGGTCCAACAGACCAAAAGACGGTGTCGCAACACCGTGGCAGATTCTGGACGCTGACTTATTTCGATGATTCCCGTTGATTCTAAAGCTCTTTTGACATGAGACCACTTGGATTGGCTTCCTTATCAAATTAGCTTTCGATCCATTTGTGGATGGTAAAAAACGGAGTCCGGATGCGTCCTAGGTGACTAGTTTAAGGTAGACTGGTCCTGGAGGCCGAGGCAGACTTAAACTTGAGTTGCTTTGGGCCTCCACCTCGGGGACTCAAACAGAATTAGCCTCGGACCTCCTTCTTGACTTGGACACCCTTGCTGGCCTCCTACCCCTCCATACCATGCTCCAAACATGGTCATATGCATGGGTGTCATGTCCTCATCATCCTCCCCTTCTTGACGAAAAGCCATCCTCGGCGTCGATTATGCTTGAAACTGATCCTGCACAACAAAAAGGAGAACGGGGTTGTGAAGACAAAGGGAACTGAAATAATTGTGAGAAGGAACATGACCTTGTTTCCAAGTTTCTAGCATGTCATCTTGCATAAAAATTTCAGCAAGCATGTAGACTCCATGATCCGAATGCACACGATGTATGTCAACACTATCCTGCAAAAGATTAGAACTAACCAAAGACAATGCAGGAATAGATGGTCTAGCAGACATAGGTAGCAACCAACAATGCTCCCCTTCTTGGAAGTGAACTTGTTTCTTTGAGGAGCATGAGAAAATGTTTGTATTATTATGGCTACCCTCTAAACGATCATAATCTTGTACAACAAAAGGAGAATTCATATTACTACGAATGTATACTCGATGTATTGTATATTGTCCCTTGTTGTTATATTTGCCAATAACATGATATGTGTGTTTAGAAAACCAAGGCAAATCAACATATTTAAAAAGGCTCTCCTCCAAACAATCTAGGTTACACAAAACATCAAATTCAATGTAACCCAAATTATGTAAAGAAGACAACAGTTTGAACTCATCAGTTTTAGTAGCAATATGAATAACATGTTTATTTTCAGCATAAGTGATTGGTTCCAAAACATGTAAAACTGAAGCATCATCAACCAATTCATCTTTATCACAGGGGACATCAAGCAAATTATCATGGGACAAAGATAAATCAAGAGAGGGTTCCACTAACAATTGCTCTATGATAGCATGGTTTGTGAAAAAATTTAGTACATTAAAACAATTCTCACCATCCGTGAGTGTAGCACCATGGGCATTACCTGTGTTCTCATCAGGAGTAATAGGTGCATTATGAAGTGATGGTTCTGAATTTGCATATGAGGTTGTGAGCTCCTCATTTGCTTCCATGTCATCCTCTCGCTTATGTACATTATCCTGCAGAAGGTTAGTCATAGCAAGAGGAATAACAACAGACTCTTCCTCTAAATGGTGCACCTCACCATATGAAGTCAAAACAGGAGGTGGATTAACAAAGGTTTCTCACATAAGGAGTTTCATATCATTCCAAGTTTGAGGTTTATCAGAAGGATCTAAAGACTCCCACCAAGATAAAGCAGAATGTCGCAAAACACTAGCTGCATTTTTTACCTTCCTCCTTGGACACATAAAGCGAGTAGCAAATATGTTATCTATGGCAATTTCCCACTCCATGTACTCATCAGCACCTATACCATCATAAGTCGGTGGATACGGACAACCTGTCATTGTTAGAATCAAACAAGAAAACACACAAGTATGTATTTTCCTATCAGCTACTATAGGATGTGGACAAGGAAAAACAAGGCACTCAACTCTCAAGCGTCTTACCACAGTCTTACAAGTGTTCTTACCAAAGCAACAGGCGGTGCAATCGGTCAATGACTGTGATACCGTTGTAGCTTGAGTGTAACAGTTGCAAGGCGAACCTGTACTTGGTTCAAAAAAAGTTGAGCTTGGACAGGCACAATATAGTAGCAAGGAATAGCAATAATTTAATTCAGAAATTGCAAGATTAAAAAGTAGTCCCAAGCTATTCTATGTTGCTGGCCTAAACTCGTCCTGGACCTAGTTCAAGCAAGCAATACAATACAACTCAGCACAAGGACTCAAAAGGATGCAAGCACTTCTGAACTTTTTTTTCACTTTCTTTTTCTTTCCTTCTTTATTTTTTTCTCTTTTTTTAGGTGTGGCTTTTTTTTTCTTCTTTTGGTTTTTGCACCTCTTTGCCTTTAACTCTTTCTCTTTTTTTACTCAGAAAAGTGCTGCAAAAATAATTGTAAATAAAAATATCAAGAAGCTGCACTGTAGCGTGATCTAAACTCTCGGCCAGCAAAGCAATATTAGCAGTAGGACTATGTAGGCGTGGACACCCTGACAGGAACTTTCCTTTTGGATTAGCGCAAGGAAAAACCAAAGAGATGCCCAATAAGGATCACAACTAACCAACAGTAGAAAATCTTGTGTGCATATTATTTCCAAAGGAGACTATAACTGCCAATTAATGCTTTCCTTTCTTTCTAACTATGCACAAGAATAATCCACCAGCTACAACCGTGGACATCAGATGAGATATCCTTTTTAAACGTGGAAATAAGGATCCGGATAAAGATTTGTACTATATGTCTCTCTCAACTTGACTTATTCTTTTCCCTCAATTTGCTCACGTAACAACCAACAGGGATGCAAGATTTGACGAAAAGGAACAAACTATCACTACACTGGAAGACAAGACTTGACACTAGACCAAGAACAAGATCAGAACACAACGAACACTAAGACGCGGCGAGGGACGACAGTTCAATAAAGCAAACTGAAATTAAAAAAATTGCAAAGGCACAGCGGGGCTATAGGACTAGAGATACGTTATAGTGTATTTTTTTGGGCCTTTTTCTGGACTTTAGGTAATGCAAAAACAGATTCAATCTAAAGGGGAAAACAAAGTTATACCTAACGGGCAACAAGGTCTCTAACACCACTTGATGTAGACTAGGCCTGATCTTCCGACAGGTACGATAGCGTCGATTGGTGGAGACTCGACGTTCACGATCTAGGCTTCGAACCAAGACTGATTCGATCCCCCGCAACCATTACACCACTGCTCCTTTGGTTATCAACCACGCGAACGTGATTGACCTCGCCGAGAAGGCTTTCCTGCAAGCGAATCGAGAACACAAGCAAGAACGGGATGAACGTAATCTGAAATTGCAAATAAATATGAGGCTTATGATAACGAGAATGAGTTCAAGTCTTTATTCAAAAGGACTAATCGCCACAGGCGAACAAGATCAAGAACAGGGGCCCTGGTTCACAGCAAGCGGCCTTGGCGGCGCAGTTGCAGCAAAACGACGTCTGTTTCACGAGGAAATCAAGAACTAAACAAAACCCAAACCCTAAGGAGAGCGACGGCTGCAATTTATAGAGTCTTAGGCATCACCCCCCTAGACGCGCCCCCTAATGAGCCCAAACACGATACACGGTCCAACGGACCAAAAGACGGTGTCGCAACACCCTGGCAGATTCTGGATGCTGACTTGTTTCGACGATTCTCGTTGATTCTGAAGGACTTTTGACGTGAGACCACTTGGATTGGCTTCCCTATCAAATTAGCTTTCCATCCATGTGTGGATGGTCGAAAACGGAGTCCGGATGCATCCTGGGTGACCAGTTTAAGGCAGACTGGTCCTGGAGGCCGAAATAAACTCAAACTTGAGTTGCTTTGGGCCTCCACCTCGGGGACTCAAACAGAATTAGCCTCGGACGTCCTTCTTGACTTGGACACCCTTGCTGGCCTCCTACCCCTCCATACCATGCTCCAAACATGGTCATATGCATGGGTGTCATGTCCTCATCATGTTTGATGGAGGGGAGGTTGTTTTTCGTGGAAGATTTTGGCTCGGAAATGAAGGTTACTATTGCAAGATGGTGCTTGGGGGGCGAAAAGTAATGGCCAGAGGTAGAACATGGAAATAGCGGTGGGGTGAAAATATAATTTGTGGCCTGACCCTAGATTCGAAGCGGCACATGTGTGTCAAGGAAAGTGATGCGGCCGAATTAAACGCTGCTAGAGATAATTTCATAACAAACTTATTTTATTCCAAAATTGGGGGGCATGTGTTTACACCAGAATTTGGAACGAAATCGTGAAGATCATGACGTCAGTGGCATCGGCTTGGATGAGATGGAGTCGGAATCTGCTAGAAAGGAAATCATGGAGTTCTAGTTGTAAATTAGATTAGTTTCTTTTTACTGAGAATTTATCTAGTCGTGTTCGTCTAGGACTCTGTTTTAGACCAGGGTATAAATATAAACCCCGGCTATTGTAATAGATATCTCTCGATCAATACAACTCTTTTTTGGCTTCATGCCATCGCACTAGGAGTAGGAGTAACATAGTTTTCGGTGAGTTCATCAGTAAGCAGGGCTACATTAATTTCGATCTCCGGTTTGCTTGTAAGTACTGTCTTATCGGCTCGTATCTTATCTTGAAAGCCTGCATCATTTGACCTCTTACTAGATTTGATATTAGTCAAAGTTATCGATTCTATGACGTCTAGTAAGGCTACATCTTATGATCTCTTACTAGATTTGGTAAAATCACCACTTATCCAACTAAGATTAAGGTACATTGTCTTACATCATATAAATCTATCGTCTTACTAATTATCGCGTTTATCCTTTTAAAGACGACAGATCATTTATATCAGCTGGTTGTATCTTAATCCTAGTTTTACAAACTGTATTTTTAATATTTTGTTTTACTATAAATAGATCTATTGGCTTAAGAACTCTAATTTATCACCCTGCTACCAACGCTGGATCGATTCGACCTGATTGGTGGTGACGCTAGATTAGACTTTGCAAGACGCTAGATTAGACTTTGCAAGTCCATGGATTTCTTTGTAGGAAAACAAGAAATTGATTATACTCTATAAATCTTATCGGCTTTGTGGCCGATGGCTAATGTTTTAATGTTTCACTTTATGCCACAAGACACATCCAACGGCTCAATAGCCGACTGTCGACGCAAATTTCTGGTCAATGCACAGGACACACGACAAGCCTGGGAGACCTGCTTAACTCCAGTGCAGTTCCTATTGATTTTGGGATCGCGGGCGTGCCAGTCAATTTGACCTGTAATTAACAAGGGAAAAGATAATCAGTAGTTTAAGGTCGGCCGGTGATCCGGCAGTTCCATAAAGCCATCAGCTAGAAAGCTGATGGGGTGTACCAGATCATCGGCTGGTGATCCAATGATGGCAGCATGCATCCATGTGTGAAAAAGTAAGGCAATCGGCTAAGTGAGCCGATGGATACATTTTGTAATATAAAATAAAGCATGAAAGCGCAAGCGATCGACTAGAAAGCTGATGAGATCATAGAGTGAAATTGATCCCCTATTTTTCTACAAAGAAATCCATAAACTAACAAAGTCTAATCTATCGTCACCACCAATCTAGTCGAAACGATGCAACGTTGGCAGCAGGGCGATGAACTAAAATTTGTAAGCCGCTAGATCTATTTATAGCAAAGCAGAGTATGGAAAACATGCTACGGATGATGAAAACACAGGTCATAGGCTATAGAGCTGATGAAGAATAATGTGTAAATAATTCTCTGTTTTCCTAATAAAGAAATCCATAAACTAACAAAATCTAATCTATCATCACCACCAATCAAGTCGAAACGATGCAGCATTGGCAGCAGGGCGATAAACTAAAGTTTGTCAGCTGATAGATCTATTTATAGTAAAATAGAGAATTGAAAACACACTATGGATGACTAAGATTAAAACACAACCGACTGATGGAAATAGATCTGACGTCAAGTTATAAATTAATGTGATAGGACAGCAAGAAGACAGATTAAAATGATAAGAGCCGATCTGTCTTAATCTAGTCGGGTAACTGGTGATTTTACTAAATCTAGCAAGAGATCATAAGATGCAGCCATACTAAATGTGGTAAAATCGATAACTTTGGTTAATATCAAATCTAGTAAGAGATCAAACCTAACTAATGCAGCCTTATAAGATTAGATACAAATCGATAATCTGACTAATATCAAATCAGGCAAGAGATCAAACTTAACTGAAGCAGCCTTACGAGATTAGATACAAGTTGGTGACGGTACTTACAAGCAAACTGGAGATCGAATCGATGCAGCCCTGCTTACCGAAGAACTCATTGGAAACTATGTTACTCCTACTCCTAATGCAATGGCGTGAAGCTGAAATAAGTTGTGTTGATCGAGAGATAAAAATCTAATATAATGGCCAGGGCTTATATTTATACCCTAGGCCGATACAGAGTCCTGGTCAGACACGACTAGACTATTTCTGAGAAAGACGTAAAATAATCTAATTTACACAAACTGGACTCAACGATTTCCTTTCTGATGGAATCCGACTTTGTCACACCTAAGCCGATGTCGCCCTCATCGTAGTCTTCGCGGTCCCTTTCCAAACTCTGGATTTTGATACCTTTTTTCCAAAATCTGGTGCAAACACATGCCCCCCATTTTGGAATAAAGTAAGTTTGTTTCGAAATTCTCTCAAATCATCATTACTCCTGCTACACCACTCCCGTCGTCACGTGTGTGGCGCCTCGACTCTCAGGCCAAAACGTCCTTATATTTACCCTGCCGTCATTTTCGTCTTCTACCTTTGGCCATCGCTTCCTTCTTCCGCACACCATCTTACTATAGCAACCGCCATCTTTCGATCAGAAACCTACGATTAGAAAACATCTGCTCTTCTTTGGGTAAGAATCAACTTTCACACCGCCAGTGCCGTTGCTTTCTTTCTTCACTAATGGTGACTTCAACTTATGTTCCGGAGGTATGTTCGGCTCTTTTCTTCTTCATTTTCATGTTATTTCCAGCTCCTTTTACCATGAACCCTAGACGCAATTTTCCTTCTTGCTTCCCTCAGATTGAACTCTTCTCCTTCTTTTCATTCCTTCTAGGAATTGTGGAAAGATATCTTGATTCCAGTCGAAAACCACCCAGACTTGTACTATTTGGGTCCCATGGGAAATCCTGACCCTATAGAATTTATCAATCTGGAAACCCAAAGACTCACCTTTAAGAATTCCAAAATGCAAATAGCAGATTGGACGAATAGTTTCAGATCATGGCCTAATCAGGTTAAAGGTTGGAGGAACTAGTACCACCGCATATCGGCTTCCAAAAGATTTTACTGGGATGAACACGATATAGATCAGTGCATCACTCTTTCTATAGCCGATATGGAGAAGAACGAAGCCTTGTTGATAGCTGCTTCACACTTCTGGTCCGATGCTTTAAATGTTTTTCTTTTTCCTCATGGTCTAATGAGTATTATGTTAGCCGATGTGTTGATGCTGACTAAACTCAAAATCACTGGACCAGTTACCCCTTATGATTTGCTTGATAAGACAACACATTGGCTTAAAACGAAGGATGTTGGTGGATGGTCTGGTTACATTTCTGCCCACACTAGGACTGGCTCAGTTGATGATAGGGAACACACAACTTTCCTGAGTATGTGTTTAGAAAAATTCATCTTCTGCGGATCAACTCTTGGACCAATCAGCAACCATCAAGGCTTGGCAGAGCGCTTGGCTAGTGGTAGTGAAATTCCACTTGGGAAATATCTACTTGGATCAGTTTACTATCTTCTGCATCAGGTTACAGCAAAACTATCGGCTGGCGAGCTGATCGATAACACTAGTGGCCCCTAGTGATTCATCCAACTGTGGTTGAACCTGTACACACATCAAGCAATGGGCAAAAACATCAAGAACCAAAACTTCCCATCCTTGGACTTTGCAGAAGGAAATGAAGCAACAGCCCGCCGATGCATGTCATTTGGTGAAGTAGCATCGGCTCTACCTGGGCTTCAGCTTACCGGATCAAACATGACTCAAATTTCCAAGAATTTTATCACGGATTTACCAAGGAAACCACGATATGGTTTGCTCACAATGATCCCAATGATTATGAGCTACCATCAAATTTCAGGTTTTTAGAAGTTTGCAACGATGGGGCTCCAATTTTTGAGACCTTCATCAGTCCAGGAGTACTCCCAGTCGGCTTTCTTCAGGGCCGCAATCGGCATCATACATATGAATTTTACTATCCATCTATAGTAGCCCGCCAATTGGGATTTGGACATTTGCCAATTGCGCTATACTTTGCTGATAAATTGAGAGCGAGAGAATCTTTAGGCAATGCTCTGGAATTCAAAAGAGTGCACGTACTGACATCAGATTTTCCACCAATCGAACTGGCACAGATTTTGTATGCATCATTTAGTTCCAGACTTTTTAGCCAATGGTGGTCAGAATGGAAGAGACATATCTTCTGTCGAGCGATCACGACTTACTGCCAACAACTAGATGCCGACTATGTTGCATCTGATGATGATGTAAGAAATTTTTTCCAGCTGATTTATCATTCATCATTTTTTTCATGGTAATATCTAATCCTTTTTTTCAGGGTGAAGATGAAGAACCCCCTCAAACCGGCAGGAATGGTCAGCTGATTCAATATGCGCCACCATCGGCCTCTCCCCATATAATAGCTGATGCACCTACCATAGCCAACGTGATGAAAAGGCTGGTATTCAAGAAGCGCACACTACTGGAGGCGCATGCTTTGCCGAGGGCCTCTAGCCCTCGGCAAAGGCCCAGAAACCCTCGGCAAAGGCTTTGCCGAGGGCTGCCCTCGGCAAAGACCTCTCGGGGAATTTTTAGACGGCGAAGGGGTCTTTGCCGAGGGCCCTTTATCGGGCACTCGGCAAAGCCTTTGCCGAGGGCTAGGACGGCCCTCGGCAAAGAAAAGAGGCCGTCAGGCGCCGGCGCCGTTGGCGGTTTCTTTGCCGAGGCCCACCCTCAGCAAAGAAATGGTTTTTTTTTTGAATTTGTTTGCCGAGGGCCGACCCTCGGCAAATAAATTTTTTTATTTTTTTTAAAAACCTTTGCCGAGGGCCTCCTCCCTGGCCCTCGACAAAGAAATTTTCAGGATTTTTTAAAAATTCTTTGCCGAGGGCCGGCCCTCGGCAAAGTCGGCAAAGAAATGGTTTTTTTGAATTTTTTTAACCCTTTGTCGAGGGCCTGCTCCCTGGCCCTCGGCAAAGAAATTGTCAGGATTTTTTTCCAAAAAAATCTTTGCCGAGGGCTATTGCTTGGGCCCTCGGCAAAGGACCCTTCTTTGCCGAGGGCCTTGGTCATTGCCCTCGGCAAAGAGGCAGAAATTTAAATTTTTTTTTTGTTTTTTGCATTCCATCGACACAAGCATTTCATATATATACATATATATATATCACACAGAACCCATTTTCTCACAATATATCACAACCATAATTGTGAACCACAAATCACAATATATTACAACGACAAGTCACATGTTCATCATCATTCACATGTTTATTACGACAAGTTAATGAAATCCAAACACAAGTCACAACCATAAATCACAAATCACGCTAAAGTCCAACCACATCACCTAGCACGAGTCCTCATCAAGCTAGCCTATGAGACAATGGTGAAGGAAAAACAGGATCACCCGGTGACGCACTAGCGGGTTGATTGGAACCCGCGGACGGAAGCTGCACAAAGGAGCAGAGATTGCATGTGTGAGTAATCCGGGAAAACAGTTTTGGAACTTAGAGATTGCATCTAGTATTGTAGGAATAAAAAAGATTAGACTCAATTGAAAATTTTGGCAGCACCTCCCCTGCACGGGGAGGTTTCCAAAACCTGCAAGAAAAGACGGCACGAACGCCGACATCCACAACGGCACGAACGCCGACATCCACAACGGCACGAAGGCCGACATACATGCAAAGCACAAGCGAAAAGTGAACTTTCATACTTACAGGAGTAGCTGCAGGAGTAGGAGGTGGAGGAGGTGGAGGAGTAAAAAACTGCAGTGTACACCCGATGCTTGCCCAAGACTTTGCATGATCACCATCATCTCCGCCATCTGCTTCTGCGCGGCCTCGAACGCGACCTTCTGGGCCTGCAGCTGTGCGGTCAGCTCCGCGTTCTGCTCTTGACTTTGCCTTTTTGTTTCTTGCAGCTCGGCCTGCAATATTTCACTCCAATGTATCAGTAATGCAAATCTAATTTAGGTGTGTAAATATCTACGTACGATGAGTAAAACAAGAATTACCTGGAGTGCTTGGACCTGCTGCAGTGCTGGAGAAGGCCGTGGACGTATGGGCTGGCTGGAGCTCGTGCTTCGTGCTCGGATAGCGTCGAGGGAGGGAACAGTGGTGGAGTCGATGGCGCCGTCTGCAATCCACAGCCGCTCGTGCTTCTTGCCTCCTCCGAGCCTCATGATCGCCTCTGCATCAATGGGCTCAGTGCGCACATTGTAATCTTCCCCATAGATTTGCCTTACCGTTGACGTGTACTCTTGGACTTTAGTGTACACGTTCGGGTCGGAGTACACCTGGGGCGGGGCAGCCGGGTCGAAGGAGACAGAGGACGACGCCCTGCCCATGTGGGACATAGCCCACGCAGAGAACTCCGAGACCTCCTTGCCTGGGTGCGCAGCCTCCTGCGAGAAAGACGGGAAGATGGTGAGAAATCAAGCAGAATTGAGCATCAAAATAAATGAAAGAAATCACTTACGTATGCTTGTTTGTATCTGGGGAGGCTACGGCTGCCTTGATGGTGAGTTGGACCTTGCCTCATCAGACACTGTTCCCGCTACCTCTCGTGTGTGTCAACAAAGTCCTGTGATAACCACTTGTCCACGATCATGGCCCAGCACTCGGGATACGATCGGCACCACCAGGGAATCACCTACAAGTCATCGAGTATTTGACATATAAGAAGATGAAATTGAACCTACTTAATATCAAAACGAATCATTATGAATGTTATTCGCCTACCTCAAGGTACTGGTCCCGGGTTAGCGTAATCCGTCTTGCTTGAGGCTTGGGGAGGGACTGCCTAAGTACCGACCAGTAGTAGTCTATGTGGGCCTGGACGCGCCCATGGTGATGCATCTCGGTGACGTACTTCCTACAAGCTGCGGCAGCCGCCCGATCCGCCTGGGCCTCAAGTCCTTCTTCGGCCTTGAAATATTTCTGCATACAAAACTGATGTATCCATTCATTATTTCGATAAAAGATTTAACCAATGAATACGATGTATTAAGCAATGTTGTGCGTGAGAGACTTACCCAAAACTCCGCCAATACTCGCTCCTGCTTGTTGCGGTAAGTGTCATCCGTGACCAGCGCGTACCTGTCCCAGTTGGAGGCCGGCTCCCGCACCACCGGCTCTTCGGACAGTTGCACAATGCCGGGGTACCATTTCCTGCACAAAACACCAAGGATGCTCGCGGGGGTGTGTGCTGGAGTACCCAACAAAACCAACCAGGCCCTGCACAAGTGATTAAGAAAATTTATCAGTTTCTCTTAAGATTTCCAACATATCTTATGAAGTAGTTGTGATAACATCCATAGTTACTTACCTCTTTGCCATAGGCCGAATCACTGAGCGGTTGTTAGGAAGCGGAACCGGAGGGAGGCTCACGGGACCTCGCTCGTAGAGAGTCCGGGTAGCGGTACCCTCTCCCTCGCCCTCGAGCGCCTCGCCTCCCTCGCCCTCGAGCGCCTCGTCTCCCTCGCCCGTCTGCTGACCCCTCTTGTCCTCCGACGAGGACGAGGCCATGGCCGTCACGTGCTCCTCCTCCAGCACCTCATCATGTGTCGAGGGAGGAGACCGCTGCCTCCTGCGATGGCTGCCCCTGGTCCTCCTCTCGTCACCTCCTACGGATGCTACCCCGGACGACGACCCCTCACCTCGAAGGAGAGGGCGGTCTCTCCCGTAAACCGAGGGCGTGTCACGGCGTGGACGTCTGCTCGCCATCTTTGTCCAATCACCTGCAATCACAAAGAATGAACAAGACTAATTAGTACATATATTAGAAATAGATTCAAAATATATAAAAAAAACACAAATTAAAAAACCATAGTATTACATGTATTAGGAATAATCTTCATGATTGGGATCATAGGTCTCATCATCACTGTCAAAATTGTCCAAATGGACAACACTATCCGAAGGTTCTATGTTGTCATCGTCATCATTGCCTAGAAGTAATCGCTCAAGCATTGCTATGTCCTTGGCATTTACCACCACATCTCCATCGACCTCGTCATCAACCATTTCGTTGTCTACTTCCATTTCGATTGCTTCAGGTAAGACTATCTCAAACGTACCTGGTAGCCCATCTTCTTGATAGAACTGACCATCATATGTGTTTGCATTAAAGTTGTAATCATCATCGTTTGGGGCAGGTAGTTTACCATGTGGAGATACCTGGTGCACAATAGCCCAACCCTTAAGATCCTCTTTGTCTTGGTTGGCGTATCGAGTATAATACACCTGCACGGCCTGTTGAGCCACAATGTAGACATCTTTTCCAGGATAGATGGAATCTTCTCGAATCTCCACTAGCCCAAGATGAGCGGTTCGTCTCGTTGATCGAGGATTAAACCAGTGGCATTTGAACATGACAGGTTTAAGAGGTTCGTCTCCATGAAATGAGAGTTCATAGATTTCCTCAACTCTACCATGATAGTTGAGGCCATCAGTGCCGGGCGTACAAACTCCGCTATTTGTGGTTTTTTGTTTGGGCCGAATCTGCTCGTAACTTGTTGTGTGGAAGCGATATCCGTTCACGTCATAGCCGGTAAATGACTTCACCCTAACATCACAGTCGTTTGCAACCTGTTTCAACTCATCGCTCATGGACGAATCGGTCTGGGCCTGCAAGGTGAATCAGGAAAGATCGTTATATTAATCAAACGTACGATCACCTTGGACGATCGAACGTATGAGCTAAATTGGACATTACCTTTTGTTTGAACCAAGAAATGAAATCAGGCCTCCCCGCTCCCGCACCCCGCGAAACAAGGGTGTCTTGTTCATGCGAGGTAGGATCCCTTGATTGATGCTAGAATTCACGAACAAATTCCCTGTCCGAACGAGAATCAATGGGGTTGGATGCAGAATAGTGACGGCATATTGAAATAAGTTCGTTGAGAACTTACTTGATGAACGGCTACACCTCGGTAAGGTTATTCAACACATATAGCATGATACTGCGCCACTCTTCATTTCCCAATAGCTTTGGGGTTGATCCACTTGCGCTGCCGAGTTGGCCTTGGAAAAGGCTCAGGGTCGATTCATTTTCGCCAGTATTGTAATGAAAGGGTGGATTATGATTGCTAGGAAGGTTTGGCTTGTAGTATAGCGTTGTGAAGTTTGCCACCTCCTCCCGAAGGCATGCCTCTGCAATGGAAGCCTCAATTCTGGCTTTATTTGTACATTTTTTGCGAAGAGTCTTTAGACATCTCTCGATTGGATAGCACCAACGGGCCTGCACGGGCCCCCCCAAACGTGCCTCGGACGGGAGGTGCACAATCAGATGTTGCATCGGCAAGAAGAAGCCGGGTGGAAAGATCTTCTCCAACTTATAGAGCAGCACAGGTTTCGCTTTTTCTAAGTCCTGAGCGATGGTCCGAGATATCTCCTTGGCACAAAGCTGGCGGAAGAAAAAGCTCAACTCTGCCAGCACTTGCCAGACATGCTCAGGGACATAGCCTCGGACCATCGCCGGAAGAAGCCGCTCAATCCATATGTGGTAGTCATGACTCTTCATCCCGTTGACTCGCAGAGTGCCTAAGTTCACTCCCCGCTAAGATTATTTGCATATCCATCCGGAAACATTAACATCTCGCATCCATTTTAGTACCTCCTCCTTTGATCGATTTGCAAGACGAAATTGACCTTAGGCCTTTTCCAGTTCTTGTTTTGGCCACTAGGAGGTTGCATCGCTTGATTCGGTCTATCGCACAACGTCGCTAGGTCCACTCTAGCCTTAACATTGTCCTTAGACTTGTCAGTGTCCATGAGAGTTCCCCAAAGTGCCTCGGCGATATTCTTTTCAGTGTGCATTACATCAATGTTATGTGGCAGAAGAAGGTCATCGAAATAGGGGAGCCTCGTCAAGCCGGATTTATGAGTCCACATATGTTCCTCACCATATCCCATAAAACCACCTTCTTCATTGGGCACGAGAGCATCTATCGAACATGAACCTCGGCACCGATCCTCAAGTGCGGTTTAGGGTGCATCACTTTGACACCTTTCAGTAAAGCTCTTGATGTCTTCTCTAAATTCATGGTTTAGAGGGGGAGGCGGCGATCTTTGGTTTAACGACGAATACTTGCCACCCTTCTTCAACCAAATGAACCTCACGGATTCCTTGCATCTTTGGGCATGGGAACTTCCGTGAACACACCAAAGTGCGAATAACCCATACGCCAGAAGTCATCATGCAGGAGTAGTGGTACCAAACGTGCATTTTAAAGCTTGTCTTTGTAGCTCGATCGTATGTCCATACCCCTTTTCCCAAGCATGGATCAATTCATCAATCACACGGGCTCCATGAACACACCCATATTACTCCCCGGTGTGTCGGGAATTATCAACGACAAGAATACGTTATGCCGTTGAAAGGAGATGCCGGGAGGGAGATTGAGGGGGATAACAAAAACGGGCCAGCATGTGTATGGGGCAGCCATCATTCCATAAGGATTGAACCCATCTATTGCTAGCGCGACACGTACATTACGAGCCTCAGCTACTTTGTCACGATGTTTGTCATTGAAATACGTCCATGCTTCAGCATCAGACGGATGTACCATCTTCCCAGGATTGTACTGTTTGCCATCTTTGTGCCATGTCATCTGTTTCGCGGATTCCTCAGTCATGAATAGCCGTTGGGTCCTCGGTAGGAAAGGAAGGTGACGTAGCACTCTCGAGGGGATCGGAAGCTGCTTCTTCTGACCATCACCAGAGTCTACCTCCAGGTACCTGGAGGATTTACACTTCGGACAGTAATTTGCATCCTTGTGTTCTTTCCTAAATAGGACGCACCCCTTCGGACAAACATGTATCTTGTCATACGGCATCTTAAGCATACGAAGGAGTTTCTCTGCCTCATACAAGTTCGTCGGCAAAGTGTGCTTCTCCGGTAGCATGGTGCCAAACACGGCCAACATCTTATCGAAGCCTTCTTGACTCAGGTTTAACTCGGCCTTCAACCCCATTAAGCGTCCAATCGCATCTAGTGAGAAATCATTATGCGCTTTCGTGAAGGGGTTTCGTGCGAGTCCAACATTTTGTAGAAGTCCTTCGCGGATTCCTCCATCTCCTCCTTCTCACGTCGTTCAGTGAAGTGAGCTTGGTGGGCGTCATCTAGCATGTCTGCTACCCCGGCATCATCATCAAAAGCCTCGAGGCGTGCTCTCACCACCTCCGCTCTTATACGATCCGCTTCACCATGGTAGATCCACCTCTGGTAGCCAAAGCGTATAACCATTGAACACAAGATGTCTACCCATGGTCTTCTCGTCTACTTTTCTCCTGTTGTCACATTTGCTGCAGGGACACCAAACTAGAGAAT